>OV277872.1:11787448-12402698 GCA_922989275.2 Gari tellinella
TAGAGTTTTTCCCCTTTATTCTCCCTGAATGCTAAGTAAATGTCATCTGCTTATAACTATCATTGTCAGCTGTTATTCTTAGATCATAACAATCATTTGGATATCTCCTTAGATATAACCCAAGTGAGAAACAGTTTTGACCCTGATCAAGGATACAAACTGTTTTTATAAAAGCAAAACAGTACAAAGGTTAATGAAACTTCAACTGGACAAAACCAATTTCCAAGTAAAATGTAGTCAATTTTTGATTGTACATTCTTTTTTTTATATTATATTACAAAATAAAATACAGCCTAGACCGAGATCAGGGGGCTCCTGCAGGAGCCCTCTGATCTTGGTATACACTGTTTGCATAGGATAAGTGTATTCGATTCAGGTACACCAATTATAACAGACATATTAAATTCGTCATGAGGGTTCAATGGGTTAAATTCCATTCAACTATACCTTATAATTAACAGAATTTAGTGTTTTCCAGCTGCTTTACAATGTTGATATGCTTGAGTGAAATCTGAAGAAATGTCAGTTGATTAATCTTTATTGAGAAAGAACGCTCATCCTTGCAATGCTAAAATTTTGAAATGGACTAATCCACTTTTGACAAATGACCCAGTTAACGTTGATATTCTAGGACTGTTTCATGACTTTGAAATACAGTAAAGCAAAAAGTGCTGACTCCTTGAGGGGGCACTTTGAGCGGGATCTACATTGACTTACACTTGCCCTATGCAAACAGTGAAGATCCAGATCAGAGGACTCCTAAAGAGCCCTCTGATCAGGATCTGCACTGATTGTCATATTAGCAATTACATTGACAAAAATACCAACCCATTATGTCAAAATATTGACTAGACGTAATTGGAAACTTGAATTATCCATCTGATTTTTCGGGGAGGAAAAAGTTAACACAAAATTGACTGTATAGTGTTCTAATTTCAATTGATTAATATTATTTATGAATTGGTTTAAGTTAGAAGTGTGCATTGATTTCTATCAGGTATAGTGAAATGTTTGAGATATTTCGATTGTGCTTATAGATATAATAAGGATTGATTATACTGTAGTTTTGAAATGTGCGACGGTATGCTAGGTTTTAAACAGTTGCAAATTATTTTAGCCCCAATTTCAAAGGCAAAAAAACAAATGTTTATCCTTTCTGGAAAAATCCACTATAATGAGAAATTATTGCAGCAGTTTAAAGTTAGATGAGACAGGAGCTTTCTTCTTTACTTTTGTCTTGCTTTTAGCAGCCAACAACCTTATACACAATCATACTATAGGCTATATCCTGGTGATTGAAACTTCTGATTTTGAAAGAAACAACAATTTCAATTTTCTACATTTTTGGAGAGATCACAAATTTATCTTTTAAACAAGGGGATAATCCTGTTGGTACTAAATCCATAATTACATATAACCTACTGACTTTACCATATCCACAGCACTAACAACCCTTGTCATCAGCTGAATTCTCCAGTTTCGAATTCTGTCGCGATAGCAGTGCAGGCGAGAGGTATAAATGAGCGATAGCGAAGTAACGTCTTCGCTTCAAACTACCTTCCTCCTCGGAACTTTGAACTTTGATACACTGTTTCACAGGTCGCGGAATATCATTGAGACTGTTCCCAGTTTCCTTTGTGAGCTTTCTGGGTTGTTTTGAGTCCAAATTGTCTGACATTATCAGAAATTTTCATCAAACTTCACCAATTCAGATTGTCGTGTAAAGTTATGTATACAATTCCATTGCTTATCCATTTATATCCTCCATATCGAAACAGCAATTCTTTTTCATTCTAATAACACATTTTTTTTTTAATGTTCACATTCTTATCGCGGTTTTCAGAGATTCATCTGAAGAGGCAGTAAAAAAAATCCCAAATTGTTTCCCACTTGAACTTCATAAAATCTTACATTGTGACCATTCATTCGAATTGTCTCGAAGAGACAGTTCAAATGAGTGGTCACAGCATTAGTTTTAGTGGCTATATCAAGGTATCAATATTTGAAAAACTCTTGAGTACTTAATTCAGGATTCCTGATAAGGGGAGTATTTAAAAAATTAAAATCTTTATTTCTGCTTTAAACCCTATGGTGTCACTACTCATTAGAATCGTCTCAAAGAGACAATTCTAATGAGTAGTAACACCACAGGATTTGGTGCTGAAATAAGTGAGAAAATGCTGGATTTGTTCAGTTTACTCCCTCTTATCTGGAACCCTGCTTAATTTCTTATACAGTAAGCAATACTTGTCTCCTGCTATTGTTCTAAACACAGAACTTTCGAAAACTAATCTATGTTTGCCACTAGCGCGCATAGAGATCCATTTTTTGACAATTTATGAAAAATACATTGACAGTGTCAATGTCAATTAGCAGCTAAAGCAGGATAAAAATACAACAGAAACCTCCTTCAGGAGCCTTCTGCTTTACTTTCATCCTGCTTTAAGCAACCACCTTACATAATTAAACCTCGAAAACAAAGCCCTTCTTTAACACTTTGCATGCTAGCTGCAGATATATCTACCACAGTGATTATCTTTGCAAACAGTTTGGATCCAGATGAGACTCAGCGTAACGCGGGGTCTCATCAGGATCCAAACTGTTTGCTATTCTGACCCTGAATTTAAAAGAAATTTTGGAAAATTCTAATTTTGGAACAGTTGCAGACGACAATTGTTGCAGATGAAAAAAAATTACCCAGCATGCAAAGAGTTAATGGTCACAATAGCGGAGGTTTTATTGTGTTTGAACAGTAAGTGCATCAAAGGCTTGAAGGAACCACTTTATCACTGATAATGAAAACCATCATTCAAACATACTGTATAGGAACTCCACAGATATTAACACAGAACAGTGAAATGTACTGTCTCAGAGGATGATAAATGGGAAATAACATACCAATATAAACAATAGAAACCACAATGGACAAAACACTGCTCTCCTAGATCCTCAAATACAAATAAACATTCAGGGACAGATTAACCAGAGCTTGAACCTAACCCACTGAACCCTACATGCATCTTGTAAAGTTATTATAACTGTAAAGATTATACTTGCACTAAGCAGACAGAGGTTCTTATAGCAGGAACATAAAATAAGTGTAAACTTTGAATAAGTGTAAACTTTGAATGATGAGTATACTTGTCGCTAGGGTTGAATTTGTTTAGTCACATTCTACTTTACCTTCAGTCTGCTTTAATCTACCATCTACTAGAATATAGAATATATTTCTTAAGGTGCATAACTCATTTATTACTGTATAAACTGGAATTATTTTCTTCAGTGGAGGAACAGGTGAAATGCATAGAAAGGCATATTTATGGAGTAATGGGTTGAACCTTTAAAAGTCTCATTTCATCTGGATTGAAGTGCTTTACAAACTTTTACCAATTAGATAAGTTTTTTTGCGCCTTTAACTGATTCCTCCTCTGAAGAAAACAGTTCCACTTTATACAGTCATAAATATGCACCATAAGAAGTATTTTCTGTAGTCTAGAAGATATTAGTTTAAAGTAAAGCAGAATGCACCTTAACTCTTTCCTCCCTGAAACATCAGATGGACAATCCCAGTTTCCATTTTAGTCTAGTCCATTTCTGACTTTTAAGGGTTGTTTTCATCAATGTTTTGCATTATGGCAAACAGTGAAGACCCAGATCAGATGGCTCCTGAAGGAGCCCTCTGATATGGGTCTTCTCTGTTTGCATAAGACAATTAAGTGCACTTTTCACATGTATACTGTTTGAAAAGGAGGCCTATATACGGGATTAGGGTTCAAAGAGTTAAGGTGAAATGCGTAACTTTCAGCCTACGGGTACTTTCAATCGCCACATGTCTTCAAACTAGAAACAGCCTCTGGGGTAAAGAGTTAACAAGTTTATAGCACAAAAGTAAACCTTGAAATGTTCCAACTGCTATTGAAGCATGAACCTATTGATCCAATACAATTGATTACAGCATCTACAATAGATTCAATGACGAAATCTTGGAGGCTTCAAAGAGACTTAAATTGCACCCAACAACCACTATAAATACATTCTGACAAAACATTTCAAATACTTTAAAATGGTGCAAATAGTTTGTCAGAGAGATTTTTCACATCGATCCACCATGGAAGTGCAAATCAACTTTGTCAAACTGTGCTTATAAGGTTGAATATAGCTTAAAGCAAGATGAAAGTTAAGCAGAAAGCTCCTAAAGGAGCTTTCTGCTTTACTTTCATATTGCTTTAAGCTGCAATCTTGTTTAGGAGCTTTCTGCTTTACTTTCATATTGCTTTAAGCTGCCATTTTGTTTAGGAGCTTTCTGCTTTACTTTCATATTGCTTTAAGCTGCAATCTTGTTTAGGACCTTTCTGCTTTACTTTCATATTGCTTTAAACTGCAATCTTGTTTAGGAGCTTTCTGCTTTACTTTCATATTGCTTTAAGCTGCCATTTTGTTTAGGAGCTTTCTGCTTTACTTTCATATTGCTTTAAGCTGCAATCTTGTTTAGGAGCTTTCTGCTTTACTTTCATATTGCTTTAAGCTGCCATTTTGTTTAGGAGCTTTCTGCTTTACTTTCATATTGCTTTAAGCTGCAATCTTGTTTAGGAGCTTTCTGCTTTACTTTCATATTGCTTTAAGCTGCCATTTTGTTTAAACACCATAAATGACTATTCTTTATTTCACTTATGTAGGTAATAGATAGAGACGGTCTTAGGTGCTTCTGTAGAGGAGAGATTTAAAATACTAATCAATATTAAAATTCAATTCACCAATTACAAAAAATATTCACCCTTATTAAAAAGTAAACATAAATTCAAGAGCCTCCAAATAATCTATTTTTCTATTCCTACCATCTAGATGATTGATTTTTCTACATTTTTAACTGTTTGTTATATTTACTCTAAACCACTAATCAAATAATGAGCCATTGATGAACATGAAAACAAACACAGTTTCCACAAACATGTATCTAACTATCTATCTGTCTAATTCTCTACTCTCTATTCTAGAAATAATATTGTTAGTAAACCATTGAATAGCATGAAACAACAAGACCATGTTCAATAAACACATATATGCCTCTGGTGGCATCCTTGACAATATATTCTGAATCTTTGGTCAAGGTCAAAATCATGGTTTGGTGATATTAGTGAAATGGAAATGGTCCAAGGCATTAATTTTACTGAATAAGTATCCAAGCCTTTGAATAAGCTGTGTTGAAGCTAGATGAAAAGGTAAAATGTAGTTAACCTGTTACGGACAGATGGACAGATGGAAGGACGAATGCATGGAGGGACGGACATAACAATGACCTTGACCTTTGTTGGACATGACCCAAGTTGTACTGAGCTCAAGAGCTTCTAAATTGAGTATATGTGCCAAATATAAAGTCTATATCATATGAACCGGTAGTTCTAAGGTTATGGACTAGATTAAATGTTGTGGCCAGACAGACAGACAGACAGACATGGCAAAAGCAATATGCCCGAGTCATGATCATGCATTGAGGCCATACAAATCTAGGTTTCCATTTATACTTACTGGCTCTACTAATTAAGTTTACATTGTAAATCATTTATAAAATTGAAAACATACACAAATTTCATAAAACATAAGGATAATAATTATGGTAGTTTCCAATTTTGTGCTCTCCCACCTATCAAATATCAGCCACTGATACATGTAAACGACCACAATACATGCATCCAAGTTTATTCACGTTTATTATTATAATTGTTTCTTAATCACCAATTAAAACATAAGTAAGCCATTGATACACAAAACATTTACAATAGTCTCAACGATTCCATTTAAAACTTTATCAATGATCATTTTGGAGTTTTCTGCATTACTATTGTCCAGCATTATTAAAGCAAATATAATGGTAATCAATCTCCGCCCACTATGAACATCTACCATTTGAGCAATTAAATTGGCTAGTATGATAAGGAAAATATTCCCAAGGAAAGAGTACAGAATCATGTCAGACAGATCATATAAGAAAACAGTTTAGACCCTGATCAGACAGCTCCTTAAAGGAGCTGTCTGATCTGGGTCTACACTGTTTTCGATAAGTGGCATATACACTTATAGCAACAGAATATAAATCCATTAATTACCCCATAGCCTGTTTCTAGACTTGAATTTTAAATTGGTGACCATTTAAAGCAGGCTGAAAGTAAAGCAGAACTATCTGATATTTCCAATGGTGTATCATATTCATAACTGTATAAAGTAAAACTACTTTCTGTGAAGGTGTAAAAAGTTGTATTTATGGGATAATGGGTTAACATGAATTAATTCAAATTATCAAAACACATTTCACCACATGAAATATAACCATTTCTACTGAAAATGCAAGATCACAAACTTCACCACATAGAGTATGACAATTTTCACTGAAAATTCAAAATCACAATTTTCCCCACAAAAAATATGACAATTTTCACTGTAATTCAAGATCACAACTTTCACAAGCTTAAATCCATTTTAACACGATGCCATCGATATCTCAACCAAATTATCAGTGAAGTATCTTTGTTTTCAACACTACTATGAACTCTCTAAACCAACATTGATTAACCCTATGAATGATTGGTAATTTTTTCGTCTGCTGCAATTGTCATCTGCTTATAACTGTTTAAAAACTTAAATTTTCAAAATTTTGTTTCAAAAGCATAGTCAGAGTGACAAACAGTTTGAATCCAGATGAGATGCCGCATTATGCGGCATCTCATCTGGATCCAAACTGTTTGCAAAGGAAATCACAATTAATTTTCACTGCTAGCATGCTAAGAGTTCACATGAAAACAAACACAATATCCTCATCCATATATCAGAAGTTCCTCTCTGAACTGCCAATTAAATAATAAGCCATTGATACATGCAAACGGACACAATATTCTCCAGTAATTCCCACAGGAACGTTATTCCGATCATTCATACAAACATCGGATATTTTCTCCCGGACGCGACCCAGCAACAATCTGCTTGTTATTGACAATCCTTAATAATCTGCTTTATTTCGTTTTCAAACAAGTGGCCATTATTCAATCGTTATTGTTGTCGGCTATCATTTATGCTTCACTGATATGCTCCACTACAGTGACGCTTCACTATTCAAGGTTCTCAGGATAAGAGAGAGTAAACTGAACAAATCCAACATTTTCTCACTCATTTCAGCACCAAATCCTATAGTGTTACTACTCATTTGAATCGTCTCAAAAAGACGGTTCTAATGAGTAGTGACACCATAGGGTTTTATGCAGAAATAAAGATTTTAAATTTTGAAATACTCCCCTTAAATGGAGCCCTGACTTATTACGACCACTCATAAGAGAGGAACTGTTATCAGAATAAGAGGTGAGTTGCTGCTTATGCTTAAAGCAGGATTTAAGTAAAGCATAAAGCTCCTATAGGAGCTTTCTGCTTTACTTTCATCCTGCTTTAAGCAGCCACCTGCATTATACTGAAAGCAGTCCCTCTGTCGAGGGGTGGTAAGAGGGAGATTTTATAGTAGATCTATAACAAAGGTAGACGACCAAGATATATTTCAAGCGTTCTGACACTCAATTATGAAAAGAAAATAATTTCTGTCAGACAGTACAATGGAATATACTTTCACTGTTTGTTATGTTTTAACTCTTTGCATGCTGGGTAATATTTTTGTCTGCAACAATTATTGCCGTCTGCTACTGTTCTAAAAAAAGGATTATTTTTAAAAATTATTTTTAAAAGAAGGTCAGAGTGACAAACAGTTAAGATCCCTATGAGACAACGCATTATGCAGCATCTCATCAGGATCCAAACTGTGTGAACGGATAATCACGATTCTGCAACTTGTGTGCAAATAGTTAAGATTTAATCATGCAACAATTCAAGACAATTATCTGCAGTATTATTGCTTTTATCTATCCTTTTTATCAATATTTTCTTCTCTTTTTTTTCAAACATATTTACCCCTCCCTTAATAAATACGCCTTTTTACACATTTAGTACATTCTTTCACTGAAGAAAATAGTTCCAATTTAGTCATGAATATGCACCATAACAAATTAGCTGTTTTGTTCTAACAGATTGTAGTGCTGAAAGTAAAGCCGCTAAAAATGCACCTGCTTTACTTTCAAACTGCTTTAAGTAGTCACCTGTCTTCAAAACTAGAAACAGGCTATGCGGTAAAGGGTAAAGACAACAGCCACTATATATATATATATATATATATATGAAGATCTATCATTTGAACTATTAAATTGGCTAGTAAAATAAGGAAAACTTTTTCCCCTAGGAAAGAGTGCAAACTCATATCAGATACATGCATATCATGAATTATAAGAAAACAGTGTAGACCCAGATCAGACAGCTCCTATTGGAGCTGTCTGATCTGGGTCTACACGGTTTTAAAAAGCTCACTTTACGCTGAATATCAGGACAAGGGTTGTGTTCATACAGTAATGGTCTGCTATTCAAACAAAGATGACATGGAAACAGACAATTGAACATGGTATCTAGAATAAATGGCTTAAACTTTCATTGTTGATGTGTTTTCATAACATATTACTCTAATTTTAAATAACATATTACCCTACATTTAAATGACCTAGTGAAGTGAACCTCAGTTCAACAGACTAAGTTCAGCAACTTCTCAAAGAATATGAACTAAAATTCTTTTGTAAGTGATTTCAGATTAATGCTGGACATAATTATTATGTTAATCCTTTTCCCCATAGCTTCTTTGTTTTCAGTATCAAAGACAGATTGTTGCTTAACCCATTACTTGTTGCCAATTGTTGCTTAACCCATTGCACAATAGCCTCATACTGAATCATTTTGACACACTTTAATCGACTAGCCTGTATTGAGATAAGCATTGATAATTGTTTATCGTTTATGAGTTAATGGGTTAAAGCAGGCAGCAAGTAAAGCAGAATGTACCTTAAGGCACAGTCTGCTTTACTCTCAGCTACCATAATGCTTCAAAATACCATCTTCTAGGAAACAGAAACAAACATATCTTATGGTGCTGCCATTCACTGTATAAGGTGGACTATTTTCTTCAGGTGAGGAATAAATTAAAGGCATCACAAGGCACATCTATTGGGTAAAGGGTTAAATGTAGAAAGCTTGTGAGGCTGTCCCCTTTAATGCTTCTTTCATGATTGGTTTAACTCTTTGCATTCTTAGGGGCATGAGATTTGTGATTATCAGTGCAAACAGTTTGGATCCTGTTTGACACTCTGACCCTGTTTTGAAAAGGAATTGAGAAATATTTATTTTAAGAACAGTTGCAGACGACAATTTTGACAGACGAAAAAATTACCCAGCATGCAAAGAGTTAACCAAATACAGGTTTGACTGTTGTTTCAAGTGTCGGAGCACACCGGCTTTTATTAGACTGAATTAATGTGCAGGTATTCAAATAAAATTGTTAATAGAAATTATTGCAAAAATATTTTCTTTTCCATTACTCTAATCTCACTTAAACGCTTAACTGTTTAACCTTAAATAGAAATATAAGTATAACGGCAATTAATAACCTTTTGACATATGGCATAATTTTATTTGATTAAAAAGATGTCTGCTTCATTTCTAGAAAACTAGTCCTAATTACCAAAGCTAATGATAAAAGAAAGAAAACTAGAGGGAAGGCTTTGTCTGTAAGACAAATATGATGCCCCCGCTGGCAAAAAATTTACCAAGATTAACTATCTGTAATTTTGTAAAAATTTAAAGCAGATCAAAATCCTGTTCACATGCACATCTATGGTATATGTGCAAACACTCTGCCAAATTATAAGGTTGTAGCTTGAAAACTACATGTAGGTCAGGAGCTGAAAGTAAAGCAGAATACGCCTTTAAAAATGTGCATTCTGCTTTACTTTCAACCTGCTTTAAGCAATCATCTCCATTGAGGATATAAAAAATATTTCTATTGCTACATGTTTATGACTGTATAAATAGGAACTATATACGTATGCTTTTCTTCATCGGAGGAATAAATAAAATGCGGTAAAAGGCACCTCTATAGGAGAAAGGTTAAAGCATTATATAAATATGTTCAGTCATATTAAACCTTTACCCCATAGCCTGTTTATAGTTTTCAAGACATGCAATCACTTAAAGCAGGTTGAAAGTAAAGCAGAATGCTCCTGAAGGAGCATTCATTCTGCTTTACTTTCAAACTGCCTTAAGCTTGCATCTTTAACCCGTTACCCCATAGCCTCTTTCTAGTTTTGAAGATAGGTGACCACTTAAAGCAGGTTGAAAGTAAAGCAGAATACGCCTTAAGGCGCATTCTGCTTTTCTTTCAGCCTGCTTTAAACTCCCATCTGCTAGAATATTGAAAATATATCTTATGATATATATTTATTACTGTATAAATTGGAACTATTTTCTTCAGTGGAGGAATAAATTAGAGGCGTAAAAATGCATATTTATGTGGTAATGGGTTAAAGATACAGAAAACACATTCCGTGTTTTATGTTCAGAACTTCCATGATGGGGACTATTTTCCTTAGTGTATCAATAATTAAAGCCGTAAAATGGCTTAAATGTTACAACATTTTGAAAACCTTGATCACATCCAATTTTTCTTTTCATTTCCAATATTTATTACTCTTCCAACAGCATTAAATTATGAACCACAAATCATGCTATATGACCAATATTGTGTTGCAGTGCTGTAAAACCCAAACCAAACTAATCATAACCACAATTCCTTGCACACCTCACTAACACAAAGACCCCACTGTAATGAACCAGCCACTATATCCACCACCTTTCAACTTATCCAAGATATTCCAAGACTTTGACATGTTTGTTTATATGACCAATTCACCAGACCTCCATCTCTACTTTATAATCCTCCATGTCAAAACTGTCCATTAACTATTCAAAAAGCTGCACAAATGTGACCATCAAACGAAACTGTCATTATACTATGGAGAAGTTTTTTCTTACCCCCAAAAATGCATTTATTCCAAAACAAGTATGTCCATTTCAAAAAGTTCAAATCTTATTTCCCACTTAAGAAAATAGTTACACTTTATACAGTCACGAAAATACACCTTAAGAATCCATGTATGCATGCAGATGATACCTTATAGACTTAAGGCACATTCTGCTTTACTTTCAACTTGCTTTAGTGGTCACCCATTTTCTAATGGGGTAAAGGATTAAATTACCATTTCCTGTTATTCACAAATTGACTTTTTTTTCATTTTGCAGAATTACAACTGAGGGCCAGTTTGGATCCAGATCAGGCTTCATATTAGGTTTGATCAGGATACAAACCATTCTGAAAGGTCTTCAACACACAATTCTTGCATTCAAAAGGTTTTACACGATAACAAAACTGTATGAAGCACTTTTAATATTGGTTCCTATAAGTGCATGCAGATTGGGCCCTCAACTTTCCATGGCTTTATTTAAGTGTTAGTGGTCATTATGCACTTAACAGACTCTATAGAGACGTCTTTTTCTTCACTCAGACTGAGAATGATGTCTGCTATAATTTCAATGTAAACTGCATTGCCTGCTACAACTTTATTACTTTTATGTCATATTCTGCATGCAAAAAGAATGTTGATACTGATCATGTTCAAATATAAGTGACATTCTATCTTGATCTACACTTGAACCAAATGTATGTGGTTTTTCCTCTGAATCTAGACTAGTATCAAAATGTATTTGGTATTTTATCAGGTCTACACTATACAAAATATATATGTGGCATTTCATCTGAAAATCTAGAGTAGTATCAAATGTATGTAGTATTTTATCAGGTCAACACTATACCAAATGTATGTACAGTCGAGCACCAGTATCTCGAACGTCAGAATCTCGATTGCATTGCCTATCTCGACGATTGTCTAAAGTCCCGGAAATATTTGTTCTTATTCTAATGTAATCTTACATGCCCTATTTCGACTATGGCTAATCTCGATTGCCCCCGGTATTTCGACTATAGATTTTGGCCATATCCATTTAATTGTTCTCAATTAACACCCATTATCTCGACGACTGTAAGTCATCATGCACTGAAACGCTCGCCGACTTTGATCGCGAGTACCGGACTGTGGAAATCACACGTAAAATCATTAACCGGAACTATCGGTAGCTTTACACGTTGGCTGAATGATTGTTAGGTGATAATTGTCGAACAACAGTAAATTATCGCTTAAAGTTTGGTCGCCGTATCCTTAAAATCAGTCTTCTTATAACCGTCATTATCGGTGTTGATTCAACTCATCAAGAGTAACGCCCCTTGATAAAACGGATGTTTAGGAAAATAGTACCGCGCAGAAGGAAGGAAAATACGAATAGTACACAAAATTCCGCGATAAACAAAACAGAGTGGTAAAAAGCTATACATAGCTTATGTTTTATTGTTATGAAAAGTCCGACAAATAAATATTGAGCCGAATCGACCGAGATGTCTTGCGGAATCCAGGTCAGTGTCTCATGAATATTCAATGAGGTCAAATGTGCATGAAATGTACACAATTGACCCACGTGTCTTTAAATACTAAATGTAAGGATTTTTTACGAATCATGCTCATCGCAATTACTTTCTCTAAACCTAGGGTGGGTTTTTACCAGCTCTAATGAATTTCACTGTGATGTCCTTTAGTAAAAAGAGGTTTTCGTGAGTATTTGACAGCCGGAAGTAAACCGGTCTGTTGATGCGCAGCTTTACCGGACGCGCAGACTTACCGTACGCGACTGTAATAAACAAAACAACCCATGTATAATTCCATGTTTGGTGTTTGCAAATAAAACATATTACGTTCGCAGCTATTCAATATAATCTCCCTGGTCAAGTACTAAATAAAATGTGAGTTAATGATTGTCTATCTTTATCGTCCATGTTTTGTGTACAAAAAATACAGTAAACGTGTAACATCGAAATCGGCATATAACGTGTTAAAAACGTTACGGCATTTCACAAACACGCGAGAGTACATACGTACAGCGGTTTTATTGTTCACAGGCTTACTTCCTGTAAGTTTTGAATTTTTTATCAGTTTGGTTATCTCGAGCCCATGCTTATCTCGACGCTATATCGATCGTCCCGAGACCGTCGAGATACTGAAGTTCGACTGTAGTATTTTATCTGAATCTAGATTAGTATCAAATGTATGTGGTATTTTCTCAGGTAGACCTATACCAAATGTATGTGGTATTTCACTTGATACTAGACTAGTATCAAATGTATGTGGTATTTTATCTAGTGTACATTATACCAAATGTATGTGGTATTTCATCTGAATATAGACTTGTATCAAATGTATGTGTATTTTGTCAGTTCTACACCATACCAAATGTATGTGGTATTGCAAATGAATTTACACAGGTGCCAAATATATAAGGTATTAAATCTATATTTAAAATAGTACCAAATGTATGTGGTATATTATCAGGTCTACACTAGTTCAAATTTATGGGGTAATTTTCATCTGGCGCTAGCCTAGCATCAAATGTATGTGGTATTTGATCTGAATGCAGTATTGTTTAACCCTTTGTATGCTTGATAAATTCTGTCTGCTTCAAAGTCATTGTATGCAGAAACTTTTAAAATATATTTTTTCTTAGCATTATTTCCAGAAATATAATCTGTGTCAAACAGTTTAGATCCAGATGCTGAGTGACTCAGGATCAGATCTGGATCCAGACTTTTTGCAAATGCAAAGTGAATTCACCACTAGTGGTCTACTTTGTTTAGTTATGCAGACGATATTGACAGGTCTGATAAATGGACATGTTTAACTCCTTAAACACAAAGTAGCTTTGTCGTCTGCTACTGTTCTAAAATTAGAATTTTGTTAGATTTCTTTTCAAAATTGGGTATGAATTACAAACATTTTGGATCCTGATGAGATGCCAAGTAACTTGGCATCTCATCAGGATCCAAACTGTTTGCAAATGTAATTACTGTTTTGTTTTTTGCAATTGCAAAGATTTAAGAGACTGTACCAATTGATTTGAATTTCAAGATCACTTGAAAACTGGTTGACAAAACTTTCTGAGTTAGGAATTAACCTCCAAATGTTAACTCTTTTGCATGCTGGGTAATTTTTGTCGTCTGCAACCATTGTCGTCTGCTACTGTTCTAAAATAAGATTTTTCAAAATTTCTTTTAAAAAAAAGGGTCAGAGTGTCAAACAGTATGAATCCTGATGAGACGCCGCGTTACGCGGCGTCTCATCTGGATCCAATCTGTTTGCAAAGGTAATCACTGTGGCAGATATATCCGCCGCTAGCATGCAAAGAGTTAATGCAAGACAAACGAAAGTGACTCGGTCTGTAAAACTATACTGCAATAAAACTCTCTGAACCCTCAGTAATTTTGTCGTCTGCAACATTATGTCATCTGCTACTGTTTTAAAAATATTATTTTTGAAAAATGTTTTTTCAAAATAAGGTCAAAATTGCCAAAAGTTTGGATCCTGATTAGACGTCGCGTAAAGTGGCATCTCATCTGGATCCAAATTGTTTGGAAAGGCAGGGCTCCAGATAAGAGGAGTATATTTCAGAAAATAAAATCTTTATCTCTGCATTAAACCCTATGGTGTCATGATGCACTACTCATTAGAACCGTCTCTTCGAGACGATTCTAATGAGTAGAACATCATAGGATTTGGTGCTGAAATGTGCGAGACCATATTGGATTTAGTTCAGTTTACTCCCTCTTATCTGGAGCCCTAAAAAGGTAATCACTGTTCGCCATTAGCATGCAAAGACTTAGAAGCTGTAACCTTTGACGGAAACATTTTAAAATTGGACCAAAAAATGAAATTGAGAGGGATACTAAGATCGGAGGATTGTTGAAATGCAAATGAAGGCTATTAGCATAAAGTTTGCCAAACAGGACTCTTATGAATGTTTGTTCTGAAGATGTAAATGCAAACATTGAAGTTTTTCATGTCTGTCATGTGTCACAGAGAGTGTATACCCGAAGCAAATAGTATAGACCCTAATTAACCCATTACCCCATAGCCTATTTCTAGTTTTCAAGATGGGTGACCACTTAAAACAGGTTGAAAGTAAAGCAGAATGCGCCTTAAGGCGCATTCTGCTTTACTTTCAGCCTGCTTTAAGCTACATTCTGTTAGGATATAGAGTAAATTTCTTTATAACTGGCATAAAAAGGCGTATTTATGAGGTAACGGGTTAAAGTACACAAAATGTGGCTTCTCAATTCAGCTACAGGACAGGACACCCAATTAACAATTCACCCCATAGATTGTTGCTATTTTGTAGATAGGCGAGCACCAAAATAAAGCAGATTAAAAGTAAAGCAGACTGCGACTTACAGTGCATTCTGCTTTACTTTCAGCATGCTTTAAGCTACAATCTACTAGGATATAGAAAATATTTCTTACTATACATAATCATGACTGTATAAAGTGGAACTATTTTCTTCAGTGGAGGAATACACTGAAGGCATAAAAAGGCATATTAATAGGGTAATGGGTTAAGCTACGTACCATTTGCTAGAATATAAAAACAAAAATTATGATACAATTCCATGACTGAATAAACTGGAACCATTTTCTTCAGTGGAGTAATAAATTAAATGCGTAAAAATGCATATCAATGGAGTAATGGATTCAAAGTATGCAGTCAATAGCTACTCATGTATTTTTACTGCATACCCATTATAAACGCATGTTAGAGTGGTTATTGACTGATCAGGACAACCTCTTGTAGTTCTTGAGGTTTAGTAATCTGACAGACCAGTCTGGTATGTTCTCAGACAGGATTGCCATTCCGCGGACTTCTAATCTACAATCTTACACAGTCAATAACATGTACTTTAACCTATTCTTAACTTTTTGCATTCTGGGTAATTTCTTTGAATGTAACATTTGTCATTTGCTTCTGATCTAAAATGATGAGATGCAGCGTTACACTCGGGGCATCTCATCAGGACCAAAAACTGTTGGTCCAGATAATCACGTTTCCTCCACTATAGAGTGAGTTCAACACTTTCACCATCAAGTTTGTTTTAAGCCTTTCACTGCCATAGTATTTTCTGCATTAACCCTTTACACCATAGCTTTTTTCTGACAAGCAACCATTTAAAGCAGGTTGAAAGTAAAGCAGAATGCACCTTAACTATTTCCTCCCTGAAACATAAAATGTACAATTCGAGTTTCCAATTTAGTCTAGTCCATTTTTCTCTCACTGTATTGCAATTCCAACAACAATGCAGTCCCTGATCTTGGTCTTCACTGATTGCATACAGTGGAGAAAACGTTTTTCATTCCCAATAAACGTGTTTACGCTAAAACTATTATTTGCAGTGCAACAGTTTGGAGCCAGATCAGACGCCGGGTAACCCGGCGTCTGATCAGGCTCCAAACTGTTTGCCACCAAGATAAACATGAACTATCAGAATTGTCAAAAATTTGTACTTTTCTACGTTTTAGTGTTTTGCGTTTGCGTACGTTTGCGTTTAAACGGGAAAGAATAACAGATTCTCCACTGTAAGTACAAGACTTTTAGTGTACTCTTCACAAGTACACTGCTTGCAAACAATGTATATATGAGACTAGGCTTCAAAAGGGTTAAGGCACAGAGCATATTCTGCTTTACTTTCACCCTGCTTTAAGCTGCCATCTGCTAGGAAATAGAAAATATTTCTCATGGTGAACATTCATTTTCATGACTGTTATAAAGTAGAACTATTTTGTTCAGTGAAGGAATAAATTAAAATGCGTAAAAAGACATACTTATAGGTTGATTGGTTAATCATAACTGAATATTCATTGTGGCTGTTATGTTGAGAAGTAGGTTGAGGTGGTCTAAGCAGTTTCTTTGGTGGAAAAGGTTAAGGTCGAGTATACTTGTCATTTACAAACATAGAGTAGTCACTTCAGGCCTATGCAGACCATGTAGACCCTGATTAAAGCTTTTTTTAAAAGCTTTTACGCTGTTAGTAACAGTGTAGACCCAGATCAGACAGCTCCTGGAGGACCGGTCTGATCTGGGTCTGCACTGTTAAAAAGATTGTGCAGAGTTAATATAATAAGATTCAGGGCTCCAGATAAGAGGGAGGAAACTGAACAAAACCAGCATTTTCTCGCTCATTTCAGCACCAAACCCTATGGTATTACTACTCATTAGAATCGTCTCTTTGAGACGATTCTAATGAGTAGTAACACCATAGGGTTTAATTCAGTAATAAAGATTTTAGTTTTTGAAATACTCCCCTTATCTGGAGCTCTGAGATTGTATTTATAACTAAAATAAAAATCGAAGTTAGTTGCATGTCATATATTTAATCTATGTTGACATTCAACAAACTTTTAATAATTAAGGCAGCTTCAACTCTCTAAATTCTAGGTAGCTTTTGCAGCTGCAACAATTATAGTTTGCTTCTGTTTTTAAAATAAAGTTTTCAAAATATCTTTTCAAAGCTGGTTCAGAGTGTCAATCAGTTTGGTACCCGATGAGATGCTGGATTACCCAGCATCACATCGGCATCCAAACTGTTTGCAAAGGTTATCCAAGGTGTCACCACTTGCGTGCTAAAAGTTAAAATAAAAATCGAAGCTAGTTGTTTGTCAGATATTAAATGTTTGTTGACATTTAACAAACTTATAATAATTCAAGCAGCTTTAAAAACCAATACAGATAATGGTTTTAGAATATTGTAATTATACCTGTGGGATTTCAAATTTTTCAGCTGTAAGTTATATTATTCTCCACTACAATTGCCATTTGCTACCGTTCTTAAATTAGAATTTTATAAAATTAATTCTTTTCAAAATAGGGTCCCAGGAGTTTCGAACTATTAAGATCTTAAAACGAAGCTGAGTTATTATAATTCAATGTCTCAATACGGATCCAAAATATTTGCAAAGGTAATAAATCAATGTAAATAAATCAACTTTTATTTACCTGTAAAGTTAACCCATTTGTGCTTAGGGTCCCATGAAAGGGACACAGGCAAACAGTGTAGACTCTGATTAGACGCTGCATTATGCCGTGTCTGATCAGAGTCTAGGAATTTTCAATATAGAGCATCTTTAGTTGAGTACACATGCCACATTTAAAGTTAATGTTAAATTCAGTCTATATTGACCTCTATAAAAATTATGACCTTGACCTTTGTCAGACATGACCTTATTTGACCTGCATGAGCTCAAGAGCTTCTTGAGTTGTGTACACATACTAAATATGAAGTCTTTATCAAATATGGTCAAGGTTAAAGTTAAGTACAGACAGACAGGCAAACAGATAAACGAACAGACAAGGCAACAACTATATGGCCCCAACTCAGTTTTGTGGAGCATAAACATTACCCAGCATGCAAAGAGTTAAGCTGCATCTTTTAACAAATAATCTTCATTTAACTTTTCTTAACTTTCTAAATAATGATGATTTGACATTGATGTTTGAAGGCTCCTTCAGTATTTAGGCTGATGATCAACATTGTTTTGTTTTTTTTGGCAATAAGGTCATAATTCAGCAACTACAACCTTTTCTTTGGTAAAGTTTTCAATTGGACATTTCCAATTTTTGAAATTGACCACAATAATTTTGTGTTGATTAAAAATTTGTGTTGATAGAAAAATAAACATAAAACAAACAGTAAAGACCTTGATCAGAAGTCTTCTTAAGTAGCTGCATGCACTGGTCAATGTCTACACTGTTTGCAAACTATTAGTATACCGGTTTGCAGCATAAAAAGTGTTAAGCTGAACAAATATCTTCTCAAAGTTTTGCTCAGGTGCTTGGCAAACAAAACTGACTGGATGATTATAGGTTCTATAAAACCTGACTTTCACAAACACTCAAATGAAGATTCATTGATTGTATTAGGCCTAAAAATTGTTTGTTCCAGCTAACTTGATATACAGAGCTCCACATACAATGTGACTATCTCAAATACCAAAACTCTCTATGTCTCTGCCAAACCCTATGATGTGACTACTCATTATAAGCGTCTCAATGAGTAGTCACAACATTGGATTTGTGGCAAAATAAAAGACCTTCCTGTGTTTTTTTCCCCACAGACTTAATAGACAAAATAAACAAAATTCAAGCTGACAGATCAAAACCCTAGTCTCACATATATGCATAATTTGCAAACAACATACCTGTGAGAAGTACACTTGTCCTATGCAAACAGTGTAAACCCTTATCAGAGGGCTCCTAAGGAGCCCTCTGATCAGGGTCTACACTGATTGTCCTTTTGACAAATATTGCAAAAAACAACCGTAAAATGTCAAAAATGGACTAGACTAAATTGAAAACTAGAAATGTCCATTTGAGGTTTCAGGGAGGAAAGGGTTAAGCAACCATCTGTTGTCATTGCTGAAAACAATCTATGGGGGGGAAAAGGTTTCAAACTCAGCTCTGTTCTAAGCAACACATTTGACTTTCATTACACCATACATTGCACAATATACAAAACAAACTGGATTCCCAACAAACACATAAATACCCCTGTGAAAAGTGTTCAAGAATTTTATAATATTCATGAATGTTAAGTATGGCTAGCTGCTTCTAGAATTTCTTCTACATTTTCAAGAATTAACTACAATTTTTGCAGAATGTTCATGAACATTAAATGGCCTATTCCAGAATTGTTCTGAAAGTAACTGCTTTAAGCTACTATCTCCTAGGACATAAAAAGTATTTATGGAGTTTGTTTCCATTCCATACTATTGTCTGCAAACAAAAAGCTTATTTGTAAAAATTCTGCGTTGTAAGGGTTAACTCGTTAACTCCTAGTGATGTTTCTACCCATCATTTACATTGTACTAGCAAAGAGTACACTTGTCCTACAAAAACAGTGTAGACTCAGATCAGAGAACTCCTAAAAAAGTCTTGTTCTTCACAAACAGTGTAGACTCAGATCAGAGAGCTCCTAAAAAGAGCTCCTAAAAAGTCTTGTCCTACACAAACAGTGTAGACTCAGATCAGAGCCTAAGCTCCTAAAAAGTCCTCAGGTGCAGGCCTGCACTGTTTGTCATTTTGTTATAAATATTAAAATTCAGGCCTAAATAGTCCAAAATGGACTTGACATAATTGGAAATTTGATTTTTCCATTTGATATTTAACGGGTGTATGAATTAACCCTTATCCTGCCTGAATGGTCTCAGCAATCAAACCATTTCCATTACAATTAGGCAGCATACTAGATAAGGGGATTATTTCAAATGCTATGCTGTGACTGACTCATTAGATTCATATTGAAGAGACAATTCTTATCAGGGCTGCCATTTCTTCAGATTTTTCCGAAATCTTCTGATATTTATTCTAGCAGATGGTAGCTTAAAGCAGGCTGAAAGTAAAGCAAAATGTGCCTAAAGGCACATTCTGCTTTACTTTCTGCCTCTTTAAGTGGACATGTTTCTTCAAAACTAGATATGGACTATGGAGTAAAGCGTGAATGGTACAATTCGTAAAATCACTCTTGAAAAAGAGAAACTTTGGAAATCTTAGGATTTTTTATAAATCAACTTATGGCAGCCCTGTCTTATGAGTAGTCACACCATAGGGTTTGGTTTAAGCAAAAAGGAGAACTTGTCGAGGATATTTAGTTTACTCCCTCTTATCTATCTGAGCCCTGAATTAGGTTGACAAAACTTCACAGGAGGTACATATGTATGCTGCAAATAAATATCAACATGCATTTTTTATAATATACATTCAAAGTATTTTAGAGATAGTGCAAATTACATTTCAATACACATGTGTCATAATATGGTTGTTATGGTAACGGGGATAACATTTGATTAATTAGGTCATCTCTAAGTGAAACATTCCAAACATGTGCTATAGAACAGTTGTCATAGGAACAAACAAGGTTACTATATAAGTTCATTAACTCTTAGCACGCTAGCGATGAAACCATGGCAACACTTGCCAACAATTTGGATTCTGACAAGATATGCGTGACGCAGCGTCTGATCAGGATCCAAACTGCGATACTCTAACCCTGTTTCGGATATAATTATAATATTATTTACCACAGTGATTATCTTTGCAAACAGTTTGGATCCAGATGAGATGCCACGGAACCCGGCGTCTCATCAGGATCCAAATTGGTTGACACTCACCTTTTCTTTTGAAAAGAAAATTAGAAAATACTATTTTTAGAACAGCAGCAGACGACAATTTTTGCAGACTAAAAAATTACCCAGCATGCCAAGAGTTAGCTGTGATATGAGAGTGGCAACATTCAGTATCTACCTCTCAGCCTCATCTTTCTCATATATTCCTGTCGTTTCCCTGTCATTGGGTCTCCTAAACAACAACGTTATATATATATACAATAATCTAACCAAGACAATAACTTATAGAAACTAATAACAATGATGATAGTTATAACAAAAGAAAGAAAACATTCGTAACCATGAAATGAAACAAATCTCTATGCAAATTATGACAAATCCTCAACAAAAAACTATGTATACTATCTACTTTAATAATATTCTTCTTAACTCTTTCCTTCTACTTTTCAATTTAGTCTTGTCCATATTCAACTTTTTTCGGTTGAATTTTACAATATATGTCAAAATGACAAACAGTGCAGACCCTGATCAAAGAGCTCCTTAAGGAGCCCTCTGATCAGGGTATACACTGTTTGCATAGGACAAGTGTACTCCTCACAGGTACGCAGTTTGCAATGACGCATATATACGTGACTAGGGTTCACAGAGTTAATTATAAAATAAAAACTTTTCAATGATAAGAGGAATGTGACTGCTCTTTGCAGAAGAAAAGTTATGCAGAAAGTTCCTGCATTAAGCAGCATTCTGTCTTTACAACTAGCAATGTATTTATTTCCGTTGTTACTTATCATGAGATGGCCAATGTTAACATCATATTATGGATTTGAGAAATGGGTATGTAAAGGGAGAAAACTCAAAGAGAAATGTCTAAGCTATGGTAAGTAATATGCAACAGTTATCTCTCTTCTAACAGATTATGCCTGATTATTCCTAGTAATTTCCTACACTCATTATAGTTGTCCTTATTCTGAAAATGAATTATGGATGACATTTCAAGTCAGGATAGAAGCTCAAAGCAGACTGAAAATAAAGCAGAATGCTCTTTCAGATTTACTTTTAAACTGCTTTCAGTGGTCACCTGTCTTCAAAACTAGAAATATGCAATGGGATAAAGTGTTAAAGTACTGTACAAAATGGAAATAACTTAAACTGTTATAATTTTAAAGTCAGGAACCTTTAAACACAATTTTGCATAAGTATATTTTGTGTTCATTCTCCTTTTTCCATCTTTTTTTCGCTTTCTTTTGCATCAAAACCAAACAAAAGAAATCAGTGGAATAACATGTTTAACAGTGAGGAAGAAACCATACCCATTACTCCATAGATATGTTTTTAATGCTGTTAATTCACTCCTCCACTAAAGAAAATAAAGTAATTGTGTAAACAGCACCAGATAGTCACTAAGCTTCTATTCAGGACCCCAACTGGGTGTCACTTTAACCCATTACCCCATAGCCTGTTTCTAGTATTGAAATATAGTTGACAACTTAAAGCAGGTTGAAAGTAAAGCTGAATGTGCCTGCTTTAAGCTATTATATATTAGGATAAAAAAATGTTTTTTATGGTACATATTCATGACTGTACAAAGTGGAACTATTTTCTTCAGTGGAGGAATAAATTAGAGGCGTAAAAAGCATATTTATGAGGTAATGGGTTAAACACTCATCTTCAAATACAGTCTTTGCTATATTTTTTTCAGATCACTAAAAAGTCTTGTCTGAAGCTGGAAAAAAACTGCTTTTTTCACTGTTACATGCCAAATTCTGATGCAAATATTACTTGCCCAAATCAGAAACCACTGGACCGAGACTTCAGGCAAGTGAAATATAGCATTGACTGCAAATATGAAAATAGCAGATTTCCAAATCAAAGCAGACAACTGTTTAATCAGACAAATCTATACAGGGTATAAACTATAAAGGGTCTTAAACAGGGCTCCAGATTAGAGGGAGTAACCTCAACAAATCCAACATTTTGTCACTCATTTCAGCACCAAATCCTATAAAGTCATTACTCTGTAGTGACACAATAGGGTTAAATGCAGAAATAAAGATTTTAGTTTTCCAAACACCCCCCTTATCTGGAGCCCTTTCTTAAAATCTTACGGTGCAAGAAACAAGTATATACATAACTTGCAAACAGTGTAGACCCATATCCAAGGGCTCCTGATGGAACCCTCTGATCAGGGTCTGCACTGTTTGTCATACTTTTAATTAATTTAGAAACTGTGAGTCAGTATAAGCTGGTCATATTTCAGAAAGTTGTTGAGTCCATTTGGAAAGTCGGTATTGTATACGGACTAATCTGTTACAGCTAGGTTTAAAGTGTTAGTGTTACGATATGTAATTGAGGTGGATTAATAACCAGTGCTAAGACATGTTACATGTAAAATAGTCAAGTCTTTGTCAAGTGACCATTCAATGAGAGAATATGAAAATCTAAGTCTAGTGTTCAACCCATAGTCCTATGCTTGAAACACAGGGACCCGGCACGATTGATTTTTGAGAGAAAAAATTGCCAAAAGGTATATATAGAGACAAGGGGTACAACTAATTGTTAGTACATTCTCACCCTATCTCGACAAAACCGGGCATATCATAAATATTAATTGATGAAACGACACCCTTTTTGCACTTCTGTCTAGCTTATATAATACCCTTCCATAAAAACATAACATAAAACCAACTGGAAGCATGCACTTTCAAAAGTAATTGCATTTACTCACATAAATCAACGACTTTTGGAAAACTGAACAGGTGTTCGTTCACAGCTGAAACCGCATTGACCACTACTGTGTGCTTGTATAGGCGGTAATATCGAACATGACAGTCATACAGTTCCATGGATATCCATTTTTTACACCGATCAAAGCTGATTTATACTCAAACCATTGCAATACCAACAACAAATTTGCATGTTTTCATCGGCAGTAAAGCTCTTCTTGTACATGTAGGCTTTTTTGGTACGGCAATGATTTGAGAAGAAATCAGCTTTGATCGGTGTCAAAGCTGTATATTTATGGAACTGTATGAC
Organism: Gari tellinella; assembly: GCA_922989275.2. Lineage (NCBI taxonomy): Eukaryota > Metazoa > Mollusca > Bivalvia > Cardiida > Psammobiidae > Gari > Gari tellinella. Next base: position 11,811,496 of record OV277872.1, read on the forward strand.
TGTCATGCTCGATATTACCGCCTAAACAAGCGTACAGTAGTTGTCAATGACTGTAACACTCGATTACCGCCTAAACAAGCATACAGTAGTGGTCAATGCTGTGTTAGCAGTGAACGAACACCTGTCCCGTTTTCCAAAAGTCGTTGATTTCTGTGAGTAAATGCAATTACTGTTGAAAGTGCATCCTTACAGTTGGTTTCATGTTATGTTTTTATGGATGGGTATTCTATTAGCTAGACAGAAATGCAAAAAGGGTGTCGTTTCATCAATTATTATTCGTGATATGACCGCTTTTGTCGAGATAGGGTGAGAATATACTAACAATAAGTTGTACCCCTTGTCTCTATATATACCTTTTGACAATTTTTTCTCCTAAAAATCAATCGTGCCGGGTCCCTGTGGCTTGAAACCAATCTATCAGTATGCTACATTTCAGAGCTCCAGATAAGGGGAGTATTTCAAACACTAACATCTTTATTTCTGCATTAAAACCCTATGGTGTCAATGGTGAGTATTTCAAAAACTAAAATCTTTATTTCTAACTTAAACCCTATGGTGCCACTACTCATTTGAATCGCCTCAAAGAGACACTTCTAATGAGTAGTAACACCATAGGATTTGGTGCTGAAATAAGAGAAAATGTTGGATTTGTTCAGTTTACTCCCTCTTATCTTCTAGAGTCCTGTGTATTCTTTTGTAAAACATATACATGTAATACAATGTCTAACCCTAGAAATGTATCTAAAGCTAAGTCAAACTCCTTTAGTGAGAGTGATGGGATCAATTAAGTGAGGTTGGGCAAATAGATGGTGAAAATATTCAATAAATGATGTAAGAATTCCACAGAAACCACTATAAAGTCTCCTAATGCAATACCAGGGTGACCAGGCTTTATATTCATGTTCTGTGGCTTAAAACTCAAGAAAAATCTCAAATCCTTTTGACTTAGTTCTCAGCTTCAGCTAGAATGGAAGAGACTGGGAGCCAAATCAAAGGTATGGGATAATGCATGAGTCTCAAACCAACATGAGCTGTACAATGAGAAAACCTGACTTATTGCATTTCAAACAGTTAAAGATCTCATCTAGTCCCCACATTGTTGATACAGTGGCTGGTCCTTGGGTCCGTCTTACGACAAATATTGTCGTAAGTCAAAACTTTAAAATACATCTAATTTCTGATTTCTCCATCTAATCCTGTCTTGTGACATCTGTCTTGAGATGCAACAAGACAGAATGAGATGGAAAACAAAAAATAACCGAGAATTTTAGAATCTGACTTACGACAATATTTGTTGTACTACGTTTCGTAAGATGGGCCCCTGGTCTTCACTGTTTGACACTTACAGTGGAGATGATGTTATTATTTCGTGTAAACCCAAACTAAATGCAATGTAATAAAATGTGACATTTTTAAAATTACTGAAAATTATTCTGAGTGGCAAACTGCAGTTTGGAGCCTGATCAGACGCCGGGTTACCCAGCGTCTGATGTGCCTCCAAACTGTTTGCAATAGACGTAATTGTTTTAACATAAAACGTTTCTCGGGAAGAATGTCTTCTCAAATATGTCAGCATCTATAATATCATGTTACCTAACTTTTAGACAGTACAGAACTTACAAGATCAGCCACAAACCAAGAGATCAGGGCTCTAGATAAGGGGAGTAGTTAAAAAACTAAAATCTTAATGTCTGCATTAAACCCTATGATGTCCCGTTTCTACTCATTGGAATTGTCTCTTCGAGAGTATTCTAATGAGTGGTTACACCATAGGATTTGGTGCTAAAATAAATGAGAAAATGTTGGATTTGTTCAATTTACTTCCTCTTACTTGAAGCCCTGAAGAGATGTGATAATGTCTAGGATTTGTCTACACAATTTAGCAATGCAAGTAGTCTGGTTTTCTCATGGTATGAATCATGTTTATGAATTTAAGCCCTGGGACCTGTCTTACAAAACGTCGTACGACAGAAATGATTGTAAGTTTATACTTAAAAATACCTCTAAATTCTGATTTCTCCATCTAATCCTGTCTTGTAACATTTCTTTGGAATCGTCTTGAAAAGACGATTCCATAGAGATGTCACAAGACAGGATTAGATGGAGAGATAAATAATAATTGAGACTTTTATAATCTGACTTAGGACAATAATTGTTGTGCGATGTTTCGTAAGATGGGCCCCTGGTCTACTAAAGAAGGTCCATACACCAGTACCAGGGTGGCTACATAGTCAACATACTACAATGTAGTTGCCACTTGCCTGCTGCTTCAATCTTCTCCTTTATCTCAAACTCAGTGTCAGTACCTTTAATTATGAGAACTTTGTTGTTATAAAAACTTTAATAAAAAAACTACCTTTAATTATGAGAACTTTGTTGATATGAAGTCTTTAATATAATACACTACCTTTAATTATGAGAACTTTGTTGATATTATATCTTGATAAATACACTACCTTAAATTGTGAGATCTTTGTTGTTATGAAATCTTTAATATAATACACTACCTTTAATTATGAGAACTTTGTTGTTATGAAATCTTTAATATAATACACTACCTTTAATTATGAGAACTTTGTTGTTATTATATCTTGATAAATACACTACCTTTAATTGTGAGAACTTTGTTGTTATGAAATCTTTAATATAATACACTACCTTTAATTGTGAGAACTTTGTTGTTATTATATCTTGATAAAATACACTATCTTAAATTGTGAGAACTTTGTTGTTATGAAATCTTTAATATAATACACTACCTTTAATTGTGAGAACTTTGTTGTTATGGAATATTTAATATAATACACTACCTTAAATTGTGAGAACTTGTTTTAAATGAAATCCTAAATATATATATACACACTTTCTTTGACTATGAGATGTTGGGTGTTATGAAATATTAAACATATACACTACCTCAAATTAACTATGAGAATGTTGTTGTTATTGTTAATATATACACTACCTTAAATATGAGAACTTTGTTGTTATGAAATAAATAAACATTTAATCGTCACAAATGGCCTGTTGAGTTGATTTTTGAGGGATTAGGGAGGTTGTTAACAATACTTCTTACTGATAGGCTGAAAGAGAAGAACAATATACCCCACATACCAGGGCTGCCATAAGTTGACATAAAAAATCCTAAGATTTCCAAATTTGCATTTTTCAAGTGCAATTTTACGAATCATACCTTTTCCCCATCGCCTACAGTTTCTAGTTTTGTTGACACGTGGCTGTTTAAAGCAGACGGAAAGTAAAGCAGAATGCGCCTTAAGCCGCATTCTGCTTTACTTTTAGCCTGCTATAAGCTACCATGAACTAGAAAAAAATCCGAAGATTTAGGAAAAATCCAGAGAAATGGCAGCCCTGACATACACATACAAGTCTTTCCATACTTACTTTTGAAGAAATAATAAAGTGGCTCTATTGGAACATCAAGGGTCCACAGAAACTTATGGGCAGCGTACAAGGGACCCCAATCACTAGGCCAAAAGGGTCCATGTTTGTCACGTACAACTCCGAATTTATCCTCATAAGACCCTTCAGAGTTTCTGTCTAAGATTGTACCATCCGGAAACCGACCATTTCTCGCTGCTGTTAGAAACCCTTCCTTCGTATAATACTGTTTATTCAAAGTTCTTAATGTGGGATATTTTTCAAACTGTTTTCTATGAATTTCATTTAAATCCTTCACTCCCTCTGAGAATGAATTTAAACCAAACACACCTGGGAACTCGTCTTGATTTGATTTCGATAACTCGTCACGAAACACAACTTCGATTCGTGAAGAATTCTGCGGTGAAGCATAATTCATGCTCATGTATTTTTGCATTTGCCGTTTAGCTTGTAACGCTTTCCATCGTCTTGATTTTAAATACGCTCTCTCTTTGTCTGACAGATCTAACAGCACGTGCGCATTGAGACTCTCTAGCTCTGTTTTGTATTTGTTTTTAACGGTATCAGCTGATTGCTGTCGTTTGTGTCGTTCAGGCGGCGGTGTTTCTAGGGCATCTCGAACTCGCTGGTCGAGCTCTGCCTCCATCTGCTGACGGATTGACTCCCGCCATCGCTGGTCATCTGAACCTGAAAGTACAAACATGATAGACTCTTAAATTACAACTCATTTACAAACAATGTAACAGGGCTCTTGATTAGATGGAGTAAACTGAACAAATCCAACATTCTCCACTCATTTCAGCACCAAATCCTAAGATGTTACTACTCATTTGAATCGTCTCGAAGAGACCATTCAAATGAGTAGTGACACTATAGGGTTTAATTTCAGAAATAAAGATTTTAGGTTTTGAAATACTCCCCTTATCTGGAGCCTTGGATATAGACTCTTACAACTCATTTATATACAATCTAACAGGGCTCCAGAACAGAGGGAGTAAACTGAACAAATCCAACATTTTTCACTCATTTCAGCACTAAATCCTATGGTGTTACTACTCATTTGAATCGTCTCGAAGAGACGATTCAAATGAGTAGTGACACCATAGAGTTTAATTCAGAAATAAAGATTTTAGGTTTTGAAATACTCCCCTTGGATATAGACTCTAACAACTCATTTACAAACAGTCTAACAGGGCTCCAGAAGAGAGGGAGTAAATTCTACAAATCCATCTATTTCTCACTCATTTCAGGAAGTTGAAATACAGTGTTCCCTCCCTACAATGGCCCTCCAAACAACGACTCCCTCCTAACAACTACTCTTGTCGCAGTTCCCTAAACAGGACAAGTATGTCTAACGCTTTCACTGACGCAATGTCGTCTGCTTAAAATTGTCGTCTGCAGTTTTCTCTCAAAGTTACATATAAGTGGACATTTTGATAGAATGAATATAATGACGAGTGACGAACAGCTTGAATCCAGATCAGAGGCCGTGTTATGCGGCCTCTGATTTGGATTCAAGCTGTTTGCAAATATAAGTCAAGTTTAAATTTTCCTCCCTATAACAACACCCACCGAACAACACACACGATCTATGTCTCCCATTGGGTGTCGTTGTAGAGAGGGAGCATGCACTGTAGATGTTTGTTGTGTACACTCTTTGTCAACCCTTCCCCAGCTTAATATTCATAAACAATTATATATGATTATATAACTCTGTCCGCCATGCATATCTATCACCTATATACACTATAAAACTGGCTAATAAAATAAGGAAATGATTCCCCAAGAAATAGTGCAGATTCATGTCAGTCAGACAGATCCATCATCCAATCAGAAAACAGTGAAGACCCCAGGGGTCATAAAACTTTGTACAACAAATGTTGTCTTAAGTCAAAATTTTAAAATACATTTAATTTCTGATTTCTGATTTCTCTATCTAATCCTGTCTTGTGACATGACAAGACAAGATTAGCTGGAGATTTAAATAACAATTGAGACTTTTTATAATCTGACTTATGACAACATTTTGCATACGAAGTTTTATGAAATGGGCCCTGAGATTTGACAGCTCCTATTGGGTCTATCTCCTATCTCAGGGGTCTACACTGTTTTCAAAGAGTATTAATATATGCTAAAAGAAGGAGCAACCAAGTTAAAATAAGATACATGTAGATAGACAGATAGATTTATTTTGGTAAAAAGTGTACATAACATGGCAAAGCATAATATATGAGCCATGTAATGCGCACAAGAAACCAAAGATAACACGAAAAAATAATAATATTTTCCTTATTTCCAAATGTACATCTTTGAAACTGGCCCCTGTTTATCAGTGTTTCAAACAAGGCATGTTTATAAAGAATCAGAAATCTCTATGTCAACTCCATACATGACCTCAATACTAGAGGGACTTTATACTTTTATCTCATTTCAATCAAAACTCACCTGTATTTCTTAGGATAAATTCACAATTTCCCATAACCCATTACCCCCATAGCCTGTTTCATGTTTTGAAAATAAGCAACCACTTAACGCAGGTTGAGAGTAAAGCAGAATGTACCTTAAGGTGCATTCTGCTCTACTTTCAAGCTGCTTTAAGCTACCTAATCGTTCTGCTAGAATATAGAAAATAGTTCTTATCATACATATTAGTAACTCTATAAATTGGAACTATTATCCTCAGTGGAGATATAAATTATAGGCATTAAAAGGCATATTTATGGGGTAATGGGTTAAATTGAATGTACCCATATTGCAAAGTTAAAACATGGCTTAACCCTTTAAACCCTAGTCCCGCATATAGGCGTCCTTTTCAAACAGTTACATGTGAATAGTACACTTGTCCTATGCAAGCAGTGAAGACCCAGATCAGAGGGCTCCGAAAGGAGCCCTCTGATCAGGGTCTTCACTGTTTGTCATAATGCCAAAGAGTGACAAAAACAACCCTTAAAAGTCAGAAATGGACTAAACTAAAATGTTAGCTGGAATTGTCCATTTAAAGTTTTAGGGAGGAAAGAGTTAAGCCACATTTTTACCTTGACATATGGCTCGACTTAAGTAAATTCAAGTTATCAAGGTTAGACTGTATATACAAAGCAAGCTGAATAATATATATCAAAAATATTTTTCTAACCTTTTTTCCGTTGAAAGAAAAACGCGTTCACAATAGAATTACAAGCCATTCCATACACACAGACACTCGAAGGCCACAACAAGGCCGTATATTATTTCACATGTATGTAAAAGTTATAATATTTTATATCAAATATAACTCGGTCACTCCTTCTGTTTTATCTGTAAGAATTTCCATATCAATTTTTTTCACCAGCTTTCTACAATCATTGGCACTAATCCATAGACTTAACCCATTACCCCATAAATATGCCTCTAATATATTCTTCCACTGAAGCAAATAGTTCCAATTTATACATCCATGGATATGAAACATAAGAAATATTTTCTATTTCCTAGCAGACTGTAGCATAAAGCAGGCTGAAAGTAAAGCAGAATGTGCCTTAAGGCACATTCTGCTTTACTTTCAACCTGCTTTAAGTGGACACCTATATTTAATACTAGAAACAGGCTATGGGGTAATGGGCTAATCCATAGACTTAAGCACGTCACACACTAATTTTGAAACCGTGATTATCTAAAACTGAAAACAATTTAGGTATCCTGATGAGACGCTGAAAATTTCAGCATCTCATCAAGATCAAAACTGTTTGACACTCTGACCGTGCTATGAGAAACAATATCAGAAAAATTGTAATTTTAGAACAGCAGCAGACAACGATTGTTGCAGACGGAATATTTATTTAGCGTTGGAAGAGTTAATTCCTTCTTAATTCCTTCGGAAATCAGAACCGTTAGAGATGTGTACCAAGTTCCACTATCTCTTGACAAGAATGAGACAAAATCTAAGTGACAAAACCATTCCACCCATATCTCCTAACATTATGATATCTATGGCTCAATTACACTTTGCCAAATTAATCTAATCGCCTTGAAAAATATTGATAATGGATATACAATCAGACCTTCTCCGAACATAAAAAACTGCTGTCTTTGAAAAATTGTTGCACGTAACTTTTGTTAAAATATGTTCTGACGTATTTACATTTTGTGACTCAAACATTAGTATCAGACAGTTTTGATCCTGGTCTAATGCTGAATTAATCTACAATCTGATCTGGATCCAAACTGTTCGCAAAAACTAATCAAGTTGAAACCAGATGGAGAAGGGTCTTGTGGTTTAGTCATTGAAGAGGTATATGGTGATCTTTAAAGACAAGTGACTGCTGAATACAGGATAAAAGTAATGCAGAAAGCTCCTACAGGAGCTTTCTGCATTACTTTTATCCTGCATTAAGCTACAACTTGTTTTAAAGACAAATTAAGTTTCCTATGACAGGCAGTTTTGACAAAAGCTTGACAGTATTTGTCAACTTTTTGAACACTAAGTAATTTTTTGTCTGCAATAAAATTTAACTGTCGTCTGCTATCATTTTAAAACAAAATATTTTTTAAAATTTCTTATCAAAATAGGGTGACAGTGACAAACAGTTTGATTCCGATAAGATATAGAGTTACCAGGAATCTCATCTAGATCCAAACTCTTTGTATAAGTACCAATGGTCTTGCTGCTAGCATGGCAAAGTGTTAAAGAAATGTATCATTATAGAAAAGTCTTTAAAACAAGAACGCTGCAATACCGATGTAACAGCCGTTGTTAAAAGGCTCAATTTACAACAGTATTGAACTGAATGGTGATTGCTAACTTGAAGGAATAACAACACCGCTACTGAATAGAATACAACAAAATACAAGGGGAAGCTTTAACTCTTTGCATGCTGGGTAATATTTTGGTAAGCAATAATTGTCGTCTGCTACTGTTCTAAAAATAGAATTTTCAAAAATTATTTTCAAAACAAGGTCAGAGTGTCAAACAGTTTGGATCCTGATGAGACGCCGCGTTACGCGGCGTCTCATCAGGATCCAAACTGTTTTCAAAGGTAATCATAATGTTGCCGCTGGTGCGCAACGAGTTAAGTATTTGTTTGCAGATAAATCTGACTCTCAAAAGAAATGATACAATTTATTATGGTGGGTATAAATAGAGAGAACCTACTTTAACCCATTTATACCTGTATATGACAATGAATTCTCCCTGTTTACTTGCTGGAAGATTTCATTGTAGATGTACAAAGGTGATCTAAAGACACTGTAGTGTTTGTTCATACAGAAAAATACTTCATATGATATAGCAAACAGTGCGTAATACTGCATCTCATTATGGTATGTAAATGGTTTATACAGGATTGACTACCGGGTATACATGATTGACATGGATAATTTCACTAAATCCTAGTGGAGAACCTCATGAATGACAAACAATATAGACCCAGATCAAACTTTGTTCTCCCTAAGAACAACTGCCCGGAAAGAGTCTTTCTACCCAAGGACAATATTCCAGTTGAACACCTTGCCCACTGACACTGTGGCAGCTCCAAGCCTTGATGCTTCAAGGCTGGCTTGAAATTTTAATTCAAAATTTATTTATTTTGACCTTAATGCGCACACCCAATACGGCAGAATAGTCAGCAAGATGACGGCGGCCGTTAATTGGTAGAAGTAGAAGTAGAAGATGCAACTCATTTCTTATTAAAGTTATTTTTAGATTTTTCCTTGATCAATATTTTCATTAAAAGGTTACAATACATACTTGAACTCAGAACAAACATTTTAAACCATGAAAAGTACAAGTCAATAACATTGTTTGTTGTAAAGCTTTTTACAAATTAATGTGTAACAAGGTTCCTAATTATTTGAATATTGAATCACTGTTCCGAGGATGGTCAGGTATGCAAACGAAACGACTATTTTAAATCTTTTCTAAGTCAAATTTTAACTTAAGTCAAGGTCAAATAGAGGATGGGGTACTATGGGTGGGTTGCCTAGGTGGGAAACTTTTTGGAATGTATGTATAATTAAAAATATATAAATATCACATCTCACAGAGGGTGAGAGAACGGATTGGTCACCCTAGGCAAGTAATGTCAACCGAGGTGTCAGCCGAGGTTGACATTTACTTGTCGAGGGTGACCAATCCGTTCTCTTACCCTCTGTGAGATGTGATATTTATTTTATTATACCGAACAAAAATATAGATCTAATTACCACTGTTTTCAATACAGAACAACAATCGCGAATATATGTACTAAGTATCGGAACTATTTTATTTTCATTACTCTAAACAAGTAGCGGATAAGTTAATTTTTAGACGAAATTATAACCACAATAAACATGTTGGCTTTAAACCATTTGGTATCCACAAAAAAGAACAAATTTATTTTTAAAAAAAGTTTGGACCGATCGGGAATCGAACTCGGACCGCCCAGGGCAGAGTCGACGATGTAACCATTAGACCATTGGGACATATTAAGTGATATTGATTTTAGTTGTATATAAAGTTTTATATTGACACGTTTTTTTTACAAAAAATCAAATTGCAAGCAACAAATCTTTATTCTAACTAGATATTGCCAACAAAAAGTTTACAAACACATATCCATTCGTTATTTGTATTCTCATATAGTTCTACCCTGTTATAGACCAAACGTCTCCAATTCTGTCTTCTGCTATTTTAAAGCAGTATGGTACTGTAGCAAGCCAACAAGTTGAAAGAAATTTTAGGTAGGCTAATAGACAAAGCAGAATGTCAGATTTAGTAGCAAATTTCGACATAAACATTGAACAGGATGCAGATTTAAATCTAAGGAGTGAGAAAAGAAAATGTTCAAAAATAATGAACGACCTTGATTAGCAACGCGAAAACTGGTGACACTTTGCAGTCGATTGTTTTGAAATCTTAGCTCATCAGATGAAACGTAAAGTATGGTCCATTTGATTTTGATTGTATAACTTTTCAAATTTGAGTCGACTCACTTTTCCAGTTCATTGTCGTTACTTCACTAGAAATGTTTTGATTCTTCCTTTTTCTGAACTGAGGCGTACTAAAACCCGGGCCGAATGCAGGGCTGCCATAAACTGATCATGAAAAATCCTGAGATTTCCAAATTTTCTATTTTTCAAGTGTGATTACTTAAAGCAGGTTGATAGTAAAACAGAATGCGCCTAAAGGCGCATTCTGCATTACTTTCAGCCTGCTTTAAGTTGGCATCTACTAGGATAAAATTTATAAAATTTCGAAAAAATCCGGAGTTAAGGCAGCCCTGCGATTATGCGGGCCGACTGGTGATGTTATGCGGGCCGTTTGGTGATGTTAGCAATGTTACATTACGGATTTTCACCTTCTGACGTCACATTAGACTATATAGTAGATAAATGGAGTGAGGTTTATCTATGCTTTTCGGTGGATTACCACGAAATAGAAGTGGATTATCACTTGGTAATTTCACTGCTTTAAGCAGTGGGATTATCGCCACGCGCGCTTTTATTATGAATTTTCCCCGTAGGGCTCCCCAAGAATCGTAGTCAATCGTGTCTTATCGTTAAATTCCGGCAGTCTGATTTGTCGCAAACCACTCAACGGAAGAACACGAATCCAAAATTGGGAGCAACGACGTAATTCCGATGACGTCAAATCAATAAATCAGTGACGTCATCGTACGGGAAACTGTTTCGAAAATGTGTTCTATATAAACTTGGGGCTCAACACGGGGTAAATCATGTACTTTCGCTTTCACAATTGTCGAACAATTTCGTTTAAAAAGTGGCTTAAAAGCATAAATAAATAGAATAATTGTATTTTTTCAGTATAAGATCGAATTTAATCCATTTCGTGAACATCAGACTATTATATTTTCACGAGTGGCTTCGCCACTCGTGAAAATATAACATCTGATGTTCACTCAATGAATTAAATTTCTATCTTACACTGAAAAAAACAATTATCCTCTATATAATAACATAAAATGGCACATTGATGGAGTAAAGGGATAAAATCACATGCTGAGATTCTGAAATTGATTCTTTCTTTAGACTTAAGTAAGGATTTGAGTGACAATCAATTTGGAACTGTTTGCAAAAATCTTGAATACACAAAGCTTATTCAATTAATACTACAATCAGCAAGTCATTCACAAACCTGAAACAATGTCCATACCCATTATTGCCCGGGTACCAGATATATAAATATCCCTTGCAAACCATGTAGATCAAGATTAGGGACCTTCCGATTGAGCCATCCGACAAGAGTCTGCACTGTTTGTCATAATTATGAATATGTTTGAGACAAACCCTTTGAGGATCAATTTGTAAGCTAACCATGTATATCAAAAGTGGGACTTTCAGAATTGCATAAATTTAAGGGTCAATATTTGGAGTTGATCCAATCAGCAATGTTTGAGTCAAGTCAGCCAACTCTCAGATGACACATATATAACAATGTCCAATACATGACAGAGAAGCAATAAGTCGCCATTGTCTTGTCCTTATTGGGTCACTGCAATAGAATAAACTGTGTGGAGTTTGTGCTTGACCAAAACCTTGTACTTAAAACCTCTCTATTACAACCACTTAAATGAAGGTTAATTGCTTGTATAAAAGACAGGTGACAGCTTAAAGCAAGGTGATAGTAACATTGCTTTAAGCAGTCCCCTGCATTAAACACCTAATAATTATCAAAATTTAGTGGTTGTAAAAGAGAGGTTTTACTGTATATTATACTATTTAATCCAAAACCTATGCCAAACAAGCAAAGAAACCAATAAAAGACTGGTGACTACTTAATCAAGGACAAAAGTAATCAATTTATAATAAACTTAGCTTCCTCTTGTCCTCACCTATAACTGTTTGACACTCTGACGTTCTTTTGAAAAGAATTTTGAAAAAAAATTTTTTTATAATAGTAGCAGATGACAAAATTTTTAATGTTGCAGACGAAAAAATTACCCAGCATGCAAATTTAGTACCTTCTTTTAACACTTGCAATGCTGAATTTCAATTTACTCGATCCCTCTCTACAACGACACCCAAGGGGAGACACGACTTGTGTGTGTTGTTCGGAGGGAGTTGTTATAGGGAGGGAAATTTGCAAACAGCTTGAATCCAGATCAGATGCCGCGTAACGCGGCGTCTGATCTGGATTCAAGCTGTTTGTCACTTGTCATTCAGTTTTTTCTGTCATAATGTCCATTACCTAACTTTGAGAAAAACAGCAGACGACAAATTAAATCATTTACTGACAGCATTACAGCTGTGAATAGGTTGAATATAATTGTCCTGTTTATGGAACTGATACAAGGGTCATTGTAAGGAGTGAGTTGTTGTTGAGAGGGCCGTTGTAGGGAGGGAGTTGTTGTTGGGAGGGCTGTTGTAAGGAGGGAGCACTGTATAAGTTTTCTGATAAATGACACGTTTATATTGACTCTAGAGAGATTCTTTCCAAAAATATTAAAAAAATTGACAAATAGTGCGACCCTGAATCAGGGGGTCCTTAACCCATTAACCCATCATGCAATATGCCTTTTTGCGCCTTTTATTTTTTTCTCCAAAGAAGAAAATTGTTCCAGTTTATACAGCCAAGAATGTGTACCATAAGAAATAGTTTCTATAGTCTAGCAGATGATAGCTTAAAGCAGGCTTAAAGTAAAGCAGAATATGCCTTAAGGCATATTCTACTTTACTTTCAACCTGCTTTAAGTGGTCACCTGTTTTCAAAACTAGAAACAAGCTATGGGGTAATGGGTTAACCCTTTGAACCCTAGTCACTCCTATAGGCGTCCTTTTCAAACAGTGTACATACATGTGAATAGTACAATTGTCCTGTGCAAACAGTGAAGACCCAGATCAGAGGGCTCCAAAAGGAGCCCTCTGATCAGGGTCTTCACTGTTTGTCATAATGCCAAACATTGACAAAAACAACCCTTAAAAGTCATATATGGACTAGACTAAAATCGAAAATGGAATTGTCCATTTAAAGCTTTAGGGAGGAAAGAGTTAATTCAGAAAAGCTGCACTGTAAGGGTTACACATATATTGTGATATGTCATGGTAAGTTATTTGATACACTAAATACATTATACTTATTCTTTTCAGATTGAGGTTTTTGTTGGTGATGTATCAATATTTATTTAATGACGTTACTTAGTCAAAGGCTACTAAAAAGTCAAAGGTTATGGTGATTTCTTATATTTCAGAACACTTATGATTAGTCATCTGGTTCTTTAACTCTAACTGTGCAGTTTTAAGATGGACTATAACATCATTTGTAAACAATGTAGAACCAAATCAGAGAGCTTCTGAAGGAACCCTCTGATCCTGATCAAATGGCTCCAGCAGGAGCTTACTGATCTGGGTCTACACTGATTACAAATGGTATTTATTTACTATAGTTCCCTAAACAATCAGGGTCAATAAACAGAGGCAGCTACAGTGGAGAATCTGTTATTCTTTCCCGTTTAAACGCAAACGTACGTAAACGCAAAGCACTAAAACGTAGAAAAGAACAACTTTTGGACAATTCTGATAATTCTTGTTTATCTTGGTGGCAAACAGTTTGGAGCCTGATCAGACGCCGGGTTACCCGGCGTCTGATCTGGCTCCAAACTGTTTGCACTGCAAATAATAGTTTTAGCGTAAACGCGTTTATTGGGAAAGAATAACAGATTCTCCACTGTATATGAGCTTTCTGCTTAATATTTATCTTGTTTTTAGCTGTCACCTGTCTTTGAGTACCATCAATTTGGCATCAAATTGTTATTGGTCATATAAGAGGGATTTTATTGTACGTTCCTAGTCAAATTTCGAACTAGGTTAACCCTTTACTCCATAGCCCTTTTCTAGTATTGAAGATATGTATAATCACTTAAAGCATTTTGCTTAACTTTCAGCCTGCTTTAAGCTAGCTACTATCTGCTAGGGTGTAGAAAATATTTCTTTAGGTACATGTTCATGAATGTCTAAATTGGAACTATTTTCTTCAGTGGAGGAATAAAATGAATGTGCTAAAATGTGCTTCTATGGAGTACAGGGTTAAATGGAAAATATTCATAATTTTGACGTGATTTTCTTTGAAAAAGGCCCTTAGAGGTCGAAATATTAGAAAAGAGCAGTATATATATTAATATTAATTTAATTCCCTATCTGGAATATTGAAAAAATTATTGCATAATTTAAAGTTAAATGTGTTCAAGATATGAAGGTTCGACTGTAAGTATTGGTCTGTATGTTCTTTTCAGGTGCGATAAAAGAACTATAAATCAAATTAGCCCTGTATACGTCGTACAGTTACTCCTGTGTACAACAGTCATCAAATGAGGAAGTCTAATGATAAACGTGCTTCGTTAAAACAGAATAAGAGTAACACAGAAAATTTCCCTGTGAGCTTCTGCATTGCTCTAGTCCTGTGTTAAGCAGTCACCTGTCTTCAAAACTGTCCACGAATCTGTTTAAGACTTGAAGTAATTCGATCAAGGCTATTTAAGAGATGTTCATCTGTATAAATATGAGCAATCTTGTTGTCGAGAATATCATACTGTGTTTGCATAAAAGAAGAAGAAAAATACAACTTCAAAGGTCAAACATTTAGATCTCTTTATGCCGAAATTGCCCCTCTTTACATGCTAAGGGAAGTATTTATGACTAGTGATAAAGAATATTTAATATCACAGATTGATTTTTTTGCATAGAAAAAATGAGCTGCCAGTAATTTATGAGCATGTTCATGTATACAATGAAGTTCCGCTATTACGAACATTTACCCCATAGCCTGTTTCTAGTATTGAAGATAGGTGACTACTTAAAGCAGGTTAAAAATAAAGCAGAATGTGCCTTAAGGCACATTCTGCTTTATTTTCAGCCTGCTTTAAGCTACCATCTGCCAGAGTATAGAAAATATTTCTTATGGTGCATATTTTTTATTGTATAAATTTGAACTATTTTCTTGAATGGAGGAAAATATTAAAGGTGTAAAAAGGTGTAACTATGGGGTAATGGGTTAAGGTACATTCTGCTTTACTTTCAGCCTGCTCTAAGCTTTAAGTAACAATCTGCAAGGATATAGAAACTGTTTCTTATGGTACCATATTCATGACTGTATAAATTGGAAATATTTTCTTCAGTAGAGGAATAAATTAAAGGCGTAAAAATGCGTATTTATGGGGTAATGGGTTAACTGAAGGTTTGTTTTTGATAACGTGGCTGCTTAACATGTAACCCCTTAGATTGTTTCTAGTTTTGAAAGCAGGTTTAACCACTTAAAGCAGGTTGAAAGTACAGCTGCAGAATGTGTCTTAACTCTTTGAACCCTAGTCCCGCATATAGGCGTGGTTTTCAAACAGTGTACATGTGAATAGTACACTTGTCCTATGCAAAAAGTGAAGACCCTGATCAGAGGGCTCCGAAAGGAGCCCTCTGATCAGGTTCTTCACTGTTTGTCACAATGCCAAACATGGACAAAAACAACCCTTAAAAGTCAGAAATGGACTAGACTATAATGGAAACTTGAAGTTTCCATTTAAAGTTTCAGGGAGGAAAGAGTTAAGGCACATTCTGCCTTTAATTTAACTTTCAGATTGCATGATATAAGCTACCATCTGCTAAAATATAGAAATTAATTGGAACTATTCGTCAGCAGAGGAATAAACTATAGGCATAAATATGCTTACCTATGGAGAAATGGGTTAAAGTAGGCTGAAAGTAAAGCAGAAAGCTCCTTTCGGAGCATTTAATTGCTTTACTTTCAAGCTGCTTAAAATTTAAGCTACCATCTTCTAGGATATATATAGGAAATATTTCTTAAATTGCCCATTTATTATACTGTATAAAATGGAACAATTTTCTCTTCAGTGGAGGAATTTACTAAATGTGTAAAAGTGCATATCTATGGCATAAAGGGATCTGGCTGAATATATAAAGCACAAACATCCTGTAGAAGCTTTCTGCTTAACCCATTACCCCATAGCCTCATTCTAGTTTGAAAATTGGAGACCACTTAAAGCAGGCTAAAAGTAAAGCAGAGTGCGCCTTAAGGCGCATTCTGCTTTACTTTCAGTCTGCTTTAAGCTTCCATCTACTAGAATATAGGAGATATTTCTTATAATACATATTCATGACTGTATAAGTTGGAACTATTTTCTTCAGTGGAGGAATATATCAAAGGTGTAAAAAGGCGTATTTATGAGGTAATGGGTTAACAATCAGCAGCCATCTATCTTAATATATATATTTCTAGTTTCCTGTCTATTAGTGTCCCACCACCATTCATTAACCTACTACATTGTACCGCATTGCCTGTTTCCAGGTTTGAAGACTGGTCACAGACCACTTAAAGCAGGTTGAAAGTAAAGCAGAATATGTGCCTTGAAGCACATTTTACTTTACTTTCAGCCTGCTTTAAGCTACTAGAATATTGGAAATATTTCTTATGGTGCATAATCAGGACAGTATAAGGAAGAACTATTTTTTCAGAGGAGGATTAAATTCCCAGCATATTAACAAAAGCACTGCATGCAAGTACCAATGCTCGTCTGTTTTGTTATCCTTATAGTTTAAGAAGGAACAGTGAGATGTTCTTATTACTTTCATTTGTCAGTAGACGAAAATAATTTATCTGTCGGTCTACTGTTAGGCTCTAAAAGACAAGTTTGATACTGTCTGAGCTCCAGAACTTTTTGCGTCGAGTACACATGCTAAATATGAAGTTTCTATCACATGTTGTTTCGAAGTTATGGCCAATGCTAAATTCACCCAATATGATCTCAACATGACCTTAACACTTGATGGATGTTGGACATGACCCTAGTTGTACTGAGCTCAAGAGATTCTTGAGTCAAGTAAACATGCCAAATATAAAGTTTTTATCTAATACAGTTATGGCCAATGATAAATTCACCGTATTTTACCTCTAAATGACCTTGACCTTTGTCTGACATGACCCTACTTGTACTTAGCTCAAGGGCTTCTTGAGTACACATGCCAAATATGACATCTCTATCACATGCTGTTTTCAGAGTTGTGGCTAATGTTGAATTCACCCTATTTGACCTCTAAATGACCTTGACCTTAATTTAAACATGACCGAAGTTGTATTAAGCTCAAGAAATTTCTGAGTCAAGTACACATGCCAAATATAAAGTTTCTATCACATGCAGTTCAAATGTTTTGGCCAATGATAATTTCACCTTATTTTACTTCTACTAAATGACCTTGACCTCTGCCAGACATGACCAAAATTGTAGTGAGCTCAAGAGCTTCTTGAGGTGAGTACACATACTAAATAATATAAAATCAGTATCACATGTAGTTCAAAAGTCATGGCCAATGCTAAGATTTTGGACAACAACAATGACAATAACGCTGCTGACGCCAAAACATGCAGAGAGCTTAAAAGGTGTATTTATGGAGTAATGGGTTAAAACACTGGATGGTTATTAATTAGCAGACAATATAGAATGTTTTTAGATGAGTTCAATCAACTTCAGCTTTTTAATCCTTACTCCATTGATACACTTTTCTACGCATTTAATTTATTCCTCCACTGAAGAAAATAGTTCCACTTTATACAGTCATGAATTTATGTACCATAAACATTTTTCGTAATCCTATCAGATGACAGCTCAAAGCAGGCTGACAGAAAAGCAGAATGCATCTTTAAGCACATTCTGCTTTACTTTCAACCTGTTTTAAATAGGCATCTGTCTTAAAAAACTAGAAACCAGCTATGGGGTAATAGGTTAACCCTTTCCTCCACATTATAAACATCATATGATGCTTTTATCGCTTTCTTTGCATAAGTGCCATAGGACTCTATATACAGTAGAACCTCTCTACTATGACCATTAAAAAGAAGGCTAATTGTCTGTATAAAAGACAGGTGACAGCTTAAAGCAATGTGAAAGTGAAACAGAAAGCTCCTATAAGAGCTTTCTGTTCCACTTTCACATTGCTTTAAGCAGTCACCTGTCTTACAGGACTAATATTTGACACAATTTAGTGGTCGTAATAGAGAGGTTCTACTGTATATTATTTAATTTTCTCCTTGACAAAAATATCTAAATGTAAAGATACTTATTATATAATACAAAATAACTAAACTTTACACATTCATTCCATATAATATTATAAACTCCACAAAACTTTAGATAAATTAATCTGTACTTAATGAAAAACTATTAGAATAAATTCTAAGCACCTCTCACTGGACGAATGAACATATTCCAATTTCAGCAGCACATCCTAATCATGTAACCAAGCAATCCTTCACTGTGGCTCTGGCCTTTCTGTGACATGTGCACGGAAACCGTCAATCCATGTGCACTGCCAAACTGCCGAACACTTCATGTTTAATTTATGGTCACTATACCACTCTAGCATTAATCCAGCTCGCCCGTCAAAATAGTTTATCTAAATCAATGCCAAGTTGTGTATATAAAAAGAAGAAACATTTAAAGTTTAAACCCTCTTCTATAAGCCTTTATATGCCATATTAACCCCTTCATTGCCATGACGTCATCTATTTTTAACAACTGTCGTCTGCTTTTATTTCTCAGATCAAAATTTTAGGTAAAGTGACAAAGTAATACCGTAATGAGTGCCAAACAGTTTGGAACCTGATCAGATGCAATGTTACGAGGCTTCTAATCAGTATCAAAACTGTTTGCACCATTTCACTCGAGCAAGGCAGCAAAGAGGTTAACTCTATGAATGCTAAATAATCGCATTTGCATCAATTGTTGTCTGCTAATGTTTGAACATAAAACACTTCTAAAATTCATTTTCAAAACAAACTCGAATGGTCAAATAATTTGAATCCTGATGAGACGCCGAGATACTCGGCGTCTCATCAGGATCTAAACTGTTTGCATAGGGTACCCACAATTTAGCCGTTAGCGCGCAACAACGAGTTACCACTAATGATCTCCAAATATCTACCACCATACATAAAGACAACGCAAAGTACACTGCTACACATAACCCTCCGAAATCTGCGACACCTGAAGTACTAAACAATAACGTATTAACTATACCCTGATTAAGGCCTATGTTACAATGTTATTGTACCACGCCAGGTCAGGGGTATAATCTCTCAGATTTTGATCAGATCAATGAATATATGGTAATCAAGATTAACCCATATCCTGGCTTAAAAATTCCGTCTGCTTTGTAACTGTCGTCTGCAAAGTTTGTCAAATTATATTTCAATAATTTTTAAATTGAAGAAACCTAAAGAAAAGTGTCAAACAGTTTGGATCCAGATCAGACGCCGCGTAACGCGGCGTCTGATCTGGATCCAAACTGTTTGAAAATATGAATGAAGACATGATTGGCAGGCTAAGAGTCAACTGGTCTCTATTGATTATTGTTGATAGGTCATGTAATATCTTAACTGTAACATCGATAATCTCTTCAGATAGTTCACAAGTCATGGGCCAATTCGCATGGTTAAAAAAGTTTGTTTAAAACTACAGAGTAAGCTTTAATTGAATATATTGTCCTTAATACAGTCAAACTTGTGTTAGGCCGCCAATCATGGATTAACCCCCGCATAAAGGCATCCCTTTCAAACAGTATTCATGTGAAAAGTGCACTTGTCCTATGCAAACAGTGAACACCCAGATCAGAGATTATAGATACTTGATATTGCTTTACCCATTACCCCATAGTCTATTTCTAATTTTAAAGGTAGGTGACCAGTTAAAGCAGGTTGAAAGTAAAGCAGAATGCACATTAGGGAGCATTCTGTTTTACTTTCAGCCTGCTTTAAGCTACCATCTGCTAGAATATAGAAAATATTTGTTATGATAAATATTAATTTTGTATAATTTGGAACTTTTTTCCTCAATCAAAGGCATAAAAAGGCATATTTATGGGGTAATGGGTTAAAAAATACTCCATAGATACCCATTTTACGCATTTAATTTATTCCTCCAATGAAAATAGTTCCAATGTATACAGTCATGGATATGTATCATAAGAAATATTTTCTACATTCTAGCAGATGGTAGCTTAAAGCAGGCTGTAAGTAAAGCAGAATGTAACTTTGGGTGTATTCTGCTTTATTTCAACCTGTTTTAAATCAGGTCACTTGTCTTCAAAACTAGAAACAGGATGTGGAGTGAAGCATTAACCTTTCCCAGAGCACCAGATAAGGGTAGTTTTTCAAAAACTAAAATCTTTATTTCTGAATTAAACCCTATGGTCGAAGAGACGATTCTAATGAGTAGTAACACCATAGGATTTGGTGCTGAAATGAGTGAGAAATAACTCCCTCTTATCTGGAGCCCTGCTTTCCTCTATAGTCGAATATTTAAGTCACCTATATCAAGCTGTGTTGAAGGTGGCAGTATGTTGCTTATCTTACAAAACTAAAGTAAAGCAGAAAGCATAAAAATGTGTATATGCTGTTGTCTCCTATTCTCGTGTGGCTAAGCCTTAAAATATATATAAAGCACATACATTGCTTTTAAGAATTTTTCTTTGTGGCTTAAAAAACAGTTGAAACTCCGACTAAAGTATATCATCCATAAAAATAATAATAATAAAATAATATCTTGGTAATTACTACGTTTGAATACACCTCCCTACAGGATCTGAATCAGTCAAATGTTTCTCGTATTCTCGTGCCTTCTGATTGGTTGTCAACGTTTGTTGCTACGGAGGGGGTTAACTCTTCAGTTTAGAGAAGTGTTTTTAGAGTCACTTTAAATCTATCATATTGACAAATTTCTGGTCTGTAGCATCAATTTTTGTTTGTTTATTTATTTTTAACTATACACTAGTATTAAATGAATTACAATATCCAACACGTTTTACATTTGAAATTTCGGAAAAAGATAATTCAAACATAAAATATGTTTTATTGGTCTTTACAACATTTTCCAACATAAATTTACCCGAGCAAAAGATTTGACTTATTTCTAGATGTCGGCAGTGTCCATTTAATCCGTTTTCTAAGACACGAGATTATGAGAAACCATGAGAATACGAGAATTGACGATATATGGAGTAATGGGTTAGATGCAGGACAAAAGGGATACTGTAAATTACCGTATTTCTTATTACAATAGTCCAGTATAACCCCTTTTTCCATAGCCAAATGTGTCAATCATCTATATCCAACAGTGTTTTAATCCATTTAACTCCATAAGTATGCCTTTTAACATCTTTAAATTATTCCTCCACTGAAGAAAATAGTTCCACTTTAAAGTTTATACAGTCATGAATATTTACCATAAGAAATAATTTCTCTATCCTGGCAGATGCTAGCTTAAAGCAGGCTGAAAGTAAAGCAGAATTTGCCTTTAGGCACATTCTGCTTTACTTTCAACCTTGCTTTACGTGGTCACCTTGTTGCAAAATTAGAAACAGGCTATGGAGTAAACAGTTAACTCTATCGCTGTCAAGTTTTACCATCTGCTTTAACCCTTTGAACCCTAGTCCCGCATATAGGCGTTCTTTTCAAACAATGTACATGTGAAAAGTTCACTTGTCTTGTGCAAACAGTGAAGATCCAGATCAGAGGGCTCCGAAAGGAGCCCTCTGATCTGGGTCTTCACTGATTGTCATAATGCCAAATATTGACAAAAACAACCCTTAAAAGTCAGAAATGGACTTGACTTAAATGGAAAGTGGAATTGTCCTTTTAAAGTTTCAGGGAGGAAAGAGTTAAACCTCTTACCGCCAAAATATCATCTGTATTGCTAGTGCAATATTTTTAAAGACAGCTTTAGGGGTATTTTGACTGAAGAAGTATTGATAAGATTGTCAAAATTTAATAGTTTGGATCCTGATCAGACGTCTCTTAACACATTATCCCATAGCCTGTGTCTAGTTTTGAAAATAGGTGATCACTTAAAGCAGGTTAAAAGTAAAGCAGAATGCGCCTTAAGGCACATTCTGCTTTACTTTCAGCCTGCTTTAAAGCTGTCATCTGCTAGACTATAGAAAATATTTCTTATGTGACATATTCATGACTGTATAAATTGGAATTATTTACTTCATTGAATGAATAAATTAAAGGTGTAAAAAGCTTATTTATGGGGTAATGGGTTAACACGGCGTCTGATCTGGATCCAAAACATATTTGCAAAGTCGCCATTTTAGCGCCATTGGCAGCGAAAGAGTGAAGAGCAGTAGCAGACAACTATTGTTGTAGACAATTATAAAATCACTCAGTGCTTGAAGAGTTAAGTTTCCTTATCAGGAATTGAATCGTATCATATAACATATATTGTCTGGTAATCAGGTCAACCTTTACCCCCTAGCCTGTTTGTAGTTTGAAGACAGGCAACCACTTAAAGCAGGTTGAAAGTAAAGATATATGCACATCAAGGTGCATTCTGCTTTACTTTCAGCCTGTGTTAAGATACCATCTGCTTGGATGTAGAAACTGTTTCTTATGGCACATATTCATGACTGTATCAAGTGGAACTATTTTCTTCAGTGGAAGAACAAATAATTCAAGACATAAAAATGTGTATCATATACATGTACAGTGCTCCCTCTCTACAACGGCCCTCCCAACAACCATTCCCTCCTTACAACGACTCTTGTCGCTGTTCCCGAAACTGCTGCAATATCGTCTGCTTAAAATTGTCGTCTGCTGTTTTTCTTAAAGTTACATATTTGACCA
This sequence comes from Gari tellinella, assembly GCA_922989275.2. NCBI lineage: Eukaryota > Metazoa > Mollusca > Bivalvia > Cardiida > Psammobiidae > Gari > Gari tellinella. Next base: position 11,834,489 of record OV277872.1, read on the forward strand.
TTTCAGAGTAAAACACTTAATTACGAGTGACAAACAGCTTGAATCCAGATCAGACGCCGCGTTACGAATTCAAGCTGTTTGCAAATGTAAGCCAAATTCCCTCCCTGTAACGACTCCCTCCGAACAACGAACATATTTTGTGTCTCCCATTGGGTGTCGTTGTAGAGAGGGAGCGCTGTATGTTATGGGTTATAAATTCGTTGACTTTTAGATTGCTAGGTAAACTCAGTCCACTATGAACATCTTTTATTTGAACTACTAAATAGCTAATAGAATAAGGAACATCTTTTCACAGGAAACTGTGCACTCATCACAGACAGATCCTATAAAAACAGTGCAGTGTTGTCTGCCATACTTTTTCAAGTTAGATTTAGGTGGGTTTTTTTTAATATCTATTCTAATGTCAAACAGTTTGGATTCTGATCAGACACTGCATTATGCAGGCCCGTAGGAACAGGGGAACAAGGGGGGACTGTGCCCCCCAATAATTTTGCCAATTATAGTAACCAAGCAAATTTTTTTGATATATTTGTACTAAAAAAGGCCTATAAACGCTTGTTTTTACCTAAATTTAAACGCACAACCAAAAAAAACGTCAAAAGACAAAAAATCGGTGGTGCCCCCCCAATGTTGAGTGGCCAATATAGAGGAGAATGTGAGGATTGTATAGTCACCTTTTGGCACCAGTGGCAATGAAAGAGTAAACCCATTACCCCATAGCCATTTTCTAGTATTAAAGATAGGTGACCAAAGCAGATTGAAAGTAAAGCAGAATGCGCCTTAAGGCACATCTGCTTTATTTTCATCCTGCTTTAAGCTACCATTTGCTAGACTATAGAAAATATTTCTTATGGTACATATTCATTACTGTTATAAAGAGAAACTATTTTCTCCAGTGGATATGGGGTAAGGGGTTAATTCAGAATGAGAAAGGAGTCAACAAATATTAACATATCATAAAGTTTCTATAAATGAACAAGTGGTGTCAGGGTGATTGTCACAAAATGCTTCCCAACTCCTCCGATCACAAAGGGAGTCTCCTTTAACCAATTACCCATAATTACGCCTTTTTACACCTTTTATTTATTCCTCCACTAAAGAAAATAGTTCAAATTTATTCAGCCAAGAATATGTACCAGAAGAAATATTTTCTATATCCTAGCAGTGGTAGCTTAAAGCAGGCACATTCTGCTTTACTTTCAACCTGCTTTAAGTGGTTAACTATCTGCAATACTAGATTCAGACCATGAGGTAATGGGTTAAAAGGTTTATGTGTAATAAGTCTGGAGTTCTTTCATATTATTAACAATTATTTGCCATTAATTTGAACCATCAAAAGAAGTTACTTGTTACTTGTAACACTTGCAAAGAATTGGCCAAATTGCTTGTATGAATGAGTGACAGATGATAAAACGTTTGGGACAATTGAATTTATAACTGGCTGGAATGCATATAAAGTTCTTTTGTAACACTTGTTAATGTTTTAAATTTAAACTAGCGACTTATACACCCACCACCACCTTTGGCATAGAAATGGGGGTTTTTGGTATTTAACCCTTTACCTAATGGCCTATTTCTAGTATTTAAGATAGGTGACTACTTAAAGCAGGCTGAAAGTAAAGCAGAATGCGCCTTAGGGCGCATTCTGCTTTACTTTCAGCCTGCTTTAAGCTATCATGTGCTATAATATAGAAAATATTCCCTATAATACATATTCATTACTGATTAAATTGGAACTATTTTCTTCAGCGGATGAATAAATCATATCCGCTAAAAGGCGCTTCTATTGGGTAAAGGGTTAAAGGGATGTCTATTGCTTTCAAAAGTGAATTACCCAAAATAATCAAAGAATGAAGCTTAGTAACTTTGTTGTGAGGTTATAAATACTATTATTCGGTAACTGCTTCTGAGAAACAAGCCTATGTAGCTTTGTTGTTTCCTTCAATGGAGAATGAATTAAAAATGATAAATTGCAATACAAAATGATAGCAACAAATTGGTTAAAATGTTTGAAATGAAAAATCTCTCTTAACCCATTATCCCATAGCCAGAGTCTGGTTTTGAAGACAGGATGACCACTTAAAGCAGATTTAAAGTAAAACAGAATGTGCCTTACTTTTAGCCTTCTTTAAGGTACAATTTGCTAGGATATAGAAACTATTTCTTATGGTACATATTCTTGACTGTGTAAATTGGAACTATGTTCTTCTGTGTAGGAATAAATGAAAGGCGTAAAATGGTGTATTTATGGGGGAATTGTGAAAACCGCTCCTGACAGTAAAACCAAGTTGGAATAGAAAAATGACAGTAAAACAAAGTTGGAATTAAAACAAGACTGCGTTCAATAAACGCTTATGCCCCCGGTGGCATCCTTGACAATATATTCTGAATCTTTTCTAAGTCCAAATTAGGTCAAGGTCAAGGTCAAATTGAGCTTGGGTATTACTGGTGGGTTGGTAATGGTCCAAGGCAATAACTGTATAAGTATAGAAGCATTGTAGTAAGTAGTGTTGATGCTAGACGAAACGGTAAAATCTAGTTAACCAAGAAATAGCCCATTCAAAATATTCTAAGTCCAAATTAGGTCAAGGTCAAGGTCAAAATCAAGGTTGGGTGATATTGGTGGATAGGGAATGGTCCAAGGCAACAACTGTATAAGTGTCAAAGCATTTGAGTAAGCGGTGTTGATGCTAGACGAAACGGTAAAATCTACTTAACCTGTTACGGACGGACGGAAGGACGGACGGATGCACGGACGGACGGACGGACGGACGGACGGACAGGACGATTACTATATGCTCCCGCATCTGTCGATGCCGGGGGCATAAAAAGCCGCTTGGACACAAACTGGTCACAAGGCTCAAATGCTCACCTGAGAAATAAATGGCTTACTGTCAAGACTTAGTGTACAAGACTTGTTCTAACATGACCTAATACTAATATAAAGCCAAACCTAATCCTAACCTAGTTTTCAAAAAGTACAATCTATTATTATATAACTATTAACCCCATGGCCAGTTTCTAATTTTGAAGTCAGGTGACCACTGAAAGCAGGTTGAAAGTAAAGCATAATATTCCATGACTCAGGCACATTCTGCTTTACTTTCAACCTGCTTTAACCCTTTACCTCATAGCCTATTTCTAGTTTTGAAGACAGGTGACCACTTAAAGCAGGTTGAAAGTAAAGCAGAATGTGCCTTAAGGCACATTCTGCTTTACTTCCAGCCTGCTTTAAACCACCATCTGCTAGGCTATATAAAATATTTGTAATGGTAATTGTTCATGAAGGTATAAACTGGAACTATTTTCTTCAGCGGAGGAATAAATTAAATACGCTAAAAGTCGCTTCTATGGGGGAAAGGGTTAAGAGGTCATCTGTCATATAAACATGAAACAGGTCATGGCATAATGGGTTAAGTTCTCATCTTCTAGAATTGAAAAAATATTTCTTAAGGTAAATGGCTGTATATTGATAAGATGAACTATTTTCTTTATTATTATTATTATTCTACCAGATTTATATAGCGCTCTTTTCACACAGGGGTAGTGCATTCAAAAGCGCTTCACATAAGATTACACAAAAGTACCTACAAAGCGAGAAAGGACAAATTAACTACAATTAGATCTAAAATAAACATGAATAAACATACACAAGACAGCCCCACAAAACGGCGATCACTATTTTCTTTAGAGGAGAATTATAAATTAAAGGCATTAAAAGTCATATATATGGGGTAATGGGTTAAAAAGATATGATGACAGTTACTGAGTGTTAATACAAAAGTTAAGCTGAAGACAACAAAGCAGAAAGCTTTATTTTCATCCTGCTCTAAGCAGCTACCTGTTTCTCACAGTAATAACAATTTAAGAATATACCAAATGTTTAGAAATTGTCAGTTAGTAACTTTTATAGCATCATGCTTGCATTTTGTTTCCTATAACTCTTTACCCCATAGCCTGTTTCTAGTTTTGAAGATGTTGACCACATGTACTAAAACATGTGAATTCTGCTTTAATTTCAGACTGCTTTAACTCTTTCCTCCCTAAAACTTTAAATGGACAATTCCAGTTTCCATTTTAGTGTAGTCCATTTCTGACTTTTAAGGATTGTTTTTGTCAATGTTTGGCATTATGACAAACAGTGAAGACCCTGCTCAGAGGGCTCCTTTCGGAGCCCTCTGATCTGGGTCTTCACTGTTTGCATAGGACAAGTGTACTATTCACATGTACACTGTTTGAAAAGGACGCCTAAATGCGGGACTAGGGTTCAAAGGGTTAAGCTTCTGTCTGTTAGGATATAGAAAATATTTATTATGGCACATATTCATCATGATATACAGTGGAATTATTTTTTTAAGTGTAGGGTTAAATACAAGAGGGTCAATATACCCCTAGATCGCTCACCTGAGTACATCATGTAAAACTTGACCTAGTGATCTAGTTTTGGGCCCAACATGATTCACTATCTTGGCCAAGTTTCAATAAGGTCCAATGAAATTTGTAGCCTCTAAAGTAATAGCAAGGGTTTTCTATGATTTGACCTAGTGACCTAGTTTTTTACCCCATATTTACCATATTTCAAGTTAAGCAAGATTTCAATAAGGTACATATTTGGACCAAGTTCCATCCAGATATAAAGAGATTTGTATCCTCTAGAGTGTTACCAAGGTTTTCTTATGATTTGATCTAGTGACCTAGATCTTGACCCAACATTACCCACATTTGTACTTGACCTAGATCAATGAAACAAATATTTTGACCATGTTTCAATAAGATCCAATGAAATTTGTAACCTCTAGAGTGTTAACACATGAATTGACCTAGTGACCTAGTTTTTGACCCAATATGACCAACTTTCAAAGTTGATCTAGATTCTAGGTAGGCAAACATTTTGACTAAGTTTCATCAAGATCTAATGAGATTTGTAGCCTCTAGAGTGTTAACAAGGGTTTTCTATGATTTGATCTAGTGACTTAGCTTTTTACCAAACATGTCTTACATTCAAACATGATATCAATGAGGCAATGACGTTTAATAAAGGTCTATTAAGTTTCACCATAATGATAATTGTAGCCCTTAGAGTGTTAACAAGGGTTTTCTATGATTTGACCTAGTGACCTAGTTTAGACATCCATCCAGTGAACCTAATAGCCCACCTTGGCACTATGTGCCAGGTGACCTAAAAAGGCATATATATGGAGTAATACGAAATATATATAGCATGAAAAGGGCTAGCAGTACAGCAACCTGACAGCCATACATTCAGGTACTATTTAACCCATTACCCCCATGGAAGCACCTTTTAGCGCATTGAATTTATTCATCCACAGAAGAAAATATAAGTTCAAATCTATACAGTCATGCATCATAAAAATTATTATCTGTTTTCTAGCAGATGGTAGCTTAAAGCAGGCTGAAAGTAAAGCAGAATGCGCCTTTAGGGCGCATTCTGCTTTAATTTCAACCTGCTTTAAGTGGTCACCTTCCTTCAAAACTAGAAAGAGGCTATGGGGTAATGGGTTAAACCAAGAATCACATACACTGGAGATGTTCTTTTCCCTTTAAGCAAATTTAAACACAAACGCAATACAATTAAATGGAGAAAATGTCAACATTATAAAAATTCTAAAAATTGGTTTTTGTCTTTAAAGTAGCAAACAATCAGATCAGACGCCGAGTCACCATGTATCTGATATGGCTAAAAAATGCTTGCAATGGCAATAGTAATGATGTTTTCCCACAAACACGTTTATTGGAAAAGAATAATGTCTCAATTGAACAATACGGTAAACTTTGTTATGTCATATTGCCAAAATACATACATTCATGACTTTTAATAAAGTGTCATGCATTTTTGACACTTAGATAAAAATCTAAAGTCAGCAGGTATCATGCCAAAGGTTGGCACCATGTTTTAACCCATTACCCCACAAATACCCCCTTTTTATGTCTCCTATTTATTCATCGACAGAAGAAAATAGTTCTGATTTATTAAAGCGACTCGCAACCAGATGGTGCATTAAAAATAGTAATTTGTAAATATGTGTCAAACGCTTATATAAATGGTAAAGAATTAGTTTAGGATAAGAAATTCTGTTTAAAAAAATGTATTTCAATAAAAAAAAATATTGGTCTCTGGTGGGATTCGAACCCGGGGCCCGGCAGTGGCGGACAGAAGGCAAAATAGGGGAAACCGCTTAGACCAATGGACCACGGAACTATCCGTTTATCTCTGATCGATTTAACGTATTTCAATGTGTAGCCATCGAAAGTGCATACAACTGCGTAATTCGGCTCGTGTTTATGTCTGAGCCCGTGTAGAGAAGCAACAACAACAACTATACCGTCTACTAGTCGGTATAGAAAAACGATGGAAAATATCTAAAAATCTAAGATTCGGTGACGATTCTTGAGACTTTTTTTGGACTGATCATATTTTTTTAATGTCAGAAGCCAAAAAATGCCACAAATTTGCTTTTATTTGAGTATTTTATTTTATTTTGACAAGTACACCATCTGGTTGCGAGTCCCTTTAAGTTATGATTGTGTATTATTAAAAAAAATCTTTATCTTAGTAGCAGATGACAGCTAAAAGCAGATTGAAAGTAATGCAGAATGCACCTTAAGGTAGATAGATAGATAGATTTATTTCGGTAAAAAGTGTACATAACATGGCAAAGCATAATTAAACTTATAAGAGCCATGTAATGCGCACTAGAAACCAAGGATAACACAAAAAAAGGAAAAATATTTTCCTTATTTCCATTGTGGTCCTTGAGGTGCATTCTGCTTTATTTTCAATCTGCTTTAAGTGGTCACCTGTTTTCAAAACTAGAAATAGGACTTGGGGTAATGGGTAAAACAAGAGGGCCACTTTAACCCTTTCCCCAATAGAAGCGACTTTTAGCGCATTTAATTTATTCCTCCACTGAAGAAAATAGTCCCAAATTATACAGTCATGAATATAATTCATAAGAATTATTTTCAGTTTCCTTGCAGATTATAGCTTAAAGCAGGCTGAAAGTAAAGCAGAATGTGCCTTCAGGCACATTCTGCTTTATTTTCAACCTGTTTAAGTAGCCACCTATCTTCAAAACTAGAAATAGGCTATGGGGTAAAGGGTTAACCCTGAATTGTTCATCAGAGAAATGAGAAAATACAATAATTTATTCCTCCACTGAAGGAAATAGTTCCAATTTATACAGTCAAGAATATGCAGCATAATAAATATATTCCATATTTTAACAGGTGATAGCTTAAAACAGGCTGAAAGTAAAGCAGAAGGCGCATTCTGCTTTACTTTCAACCTGCTGTAAGTGGTCACCTGTCTTCAAAACCTGTTTGGGGTAATGGGTTAAGAGGCCTTTTCTATGATTGGACAATTTGAATTCTGATGATAACTGTATGTTGTGACTACTCATTAAAATCATCTAAAAAAAGATGACTGTAATGAGTAGCCACAACATAGGATTTGGTTGACTTCAGGATTTTAGTATTTGTAATACTCCCGGTCATAATGTGGATTAACGGCCAGCATGTCACTATATCTGGAAAGGTGTACATCGTGTCACTTGCCAGCAAGCATCAGTCCGAACTCGAGTTATAGCCAAAATGAAAAAGTTCAGTATAGCAAAAGTTATCTGCTGGAAAAGAAAGTGTAGAAAAGGGGAACAACTCTTACAGTATTGATGCAAGAGTTACTAAATGAACCTGTGCAAGACACTTCCACTTGTCAAACTCTTTTCATAAATGAAATTTCCACTTAAAAGCGTCAGTAGAACAGGAGTTATACTAGTAGTCAAAAATAAAAGTGTGACAGAAAAAGCATGACAGACAGACAGACAGACAGACAGCAGGGCTGCCATAAGTAAATCTTGAAAAATCCTAAGATTTCCAAATTTTCTATTTTTCAAGCATAATTACTTAAAAGTAGGTTGAAAGTAAAGCAGAATGTGCCTTAAGGTGCATTCTGCTTTACTTTCAGCCTGCTTTAAACTACCAACTGCTAGGATAAAAATCCGAAGATTTCCGAAAAATCCAGAGAAATGGCAGCCCTGCAGACAGACAGACAGACAATGGAAAAGTGATCCCTATATATAAATGTTACCTGTGCCTACAGCAGCACTGGTATACATCGTACAGCGGATGTTGCTCCAAAGTGATACGGAATCCATGGTGAATTGATGTAAACAATGTCAGGCCAGGTAAGAAATACGTCTATTACACAATTATTGCAACACATAAGTATTAAACGTTTAATCGTACCGAATCAGAACTAATTTCTGCCTGTCGCAAAAAAGCCTCTTCTGTTACAAACGTCGAATGGTCCGTGAATTATGAGAGTTTAGTCTGCCCTATCACTATCAACGTGTGCCGAGTTTGCACAAATTGACTGAAAATATGACTAATATTGACTAAAATATAATTGTTTTTCACTGGATCGAGGGCAAATAACTACATGCATTTGTAATATCTCAAAGTGTTGGCTAAAATGATCTACAGTTTGCTAATTTGATCGATTTATTGCAGCGTTACTGTTCTGCGTCTTGCAATACGTATGTACTGTTTCTTGCAGAGGCTGTGATATTAACTGTACTGCTTCTTGTTAATACTAAATGACCGTTCTTCGTCTATTTCAGGTCAACTATGGATTACAAGTGTGCTTACTGCACAGATTCATTCCAAACATTTAGAGGAATAATTGAACACACCAAAGAAAACCATCCAAATAAAGACAACAAATTTTAAAATTATCCCTGATTTATGTCGTGAGCAAGGACGGGTTATTACTGTAAATGACTTAGAGAGAAAAATAAACTTATCAAGAGAAAGGCACGATCCCGAAAGACAGTCAACGGATACAAATATTGAAAGTAAACGACAGTGTTAAAATAGATTACCAATCAAGCTGTGATCATTACCAGAAGAAACAAACAGCGACTGTCAAATTATGCTGAACAGCAAAAATAACTATACATATGTTAAGTTAATGAATAATTACAATCGGTATACAAGAGCGTAAATTTTGTCTTTCTTTCCTATATTTGATTAACGCCTGCCATTTTTAGCACGTGCAATTTTGAAATCGGTCAACCATTTAGCCACAGGGTATTGTAAAGCCGTTCTCCACGAATCGCACGTGCGCGTTTCATAAAACGTCCACGTGTTGAACATTTTGTGTCATTGACGTTATTGACGAAGAAGTAACAGAAAAAACAGTATTTTATTAAAAATTAAAGAGTTAATCTTATGGCTAGACTAAACCAAATACAGCACGAACACGCCATTAGCATGCTTACAGTGTATGTGCAATATACGCTTAAATGAGATTGCACGGACATTTGTATGCACACGGGCATCTATCCATTCGCTGCACAGCAGATCCAACGTTACTTTGATTTTATGCGTAGACGTCTAGTGTCAGCGGAGGACATATTCCATACTAGACTTTCATACAAGAGTGGATTTTAGCTACACATAACTGGATATAAACTTGAATTGTTTCATCGATATTGTGGTGCCAAAAATATGGCATTTGTGGATTTTTACTTTTGATACTAACAGTCTTTAAAAGCGACGCCGTAACGTTATACTTCAATATATTTACATAAAATTTCATGAAATGAGTTGTTATTGAATACTGTTTGACTTCTTATCATTTCTGTTATGATTTTTAAACACACATTAAAATAAATACACATTATTTCTCATGTATAGTTTCGTTTGCTGTTATTGCTTCGACAACTTGAGCTCCTTCTTCCTGCCGTTGTTGATACTCTGCAAAATGCCGATAGACTTCATGCGTATTTTGCCTTTAAACCGGCTTCTTGCTGAAAGCAGATTTTCCGTGAACAACATTGCTTTTTTATTGTTTCTTGATGTGGTGCGATGGTAAGATTTGGACGAAACAACCACTGCAATGATATACAACCCCGATGTTAAGGGTGTATCAAACCCAAAAGCGAATTTTTCAAAGTACATGTATCTAACTTTTTTCTTTCCTGTTTATTTCGAAAGAGCTGTTTATGATAAATGAAAAATAGGAAATAAATTATATGTCGGTGTGCTTTATTTTGCACTACGGCAATTTGGAAAAGATGTGTCAAATTCAGACTTTTTCTCAAACTTTGTCAAAGCTTCAGTAAATTCTATTTTAGAGAAATAAACATGGTAATTTTGTTTTTCATTTTTTATTTAATGTCTGTGGAAGTATTTTGACATAAAGACTCTAAACCAAGACTAAACAGGCACCAGATTTGGAAAATATGAATATATGAATCAACAACATGGTTTTTATGGGTAATGATATTTTTTTACAACAAAAAATTATGAGATAAAGTAAAAATAATAATATTTCTAGTATCATACTTTTTTAAAATTCTACCAGATGAAAAAATCCAAACGAAGACAATTCAAAATATGAAAAGAAATTGATATGTTAGATTTGCAAAATTTGAGTTATGTAAGAAAAAGGAGTTATCTCCCTTAATAAGTACCATATCGATGATATTTAGAGCTTTATAAATTTCACATTTGGTGCATGTTTTGTCTTAAATTAGTTTTTGTATGAAGAAATACAACCATAGACATGAAATAAATGAAACACAAAACCAAATTGTCATGTTTGTTTTAATTTGAAATGGTTTTATTGAAGCGGGCTGTTTGAAAAGGACGAAATTAGAAAAAGTGAGTGTGTGTGTGTGTGTGTGTGGGGGGGGGGGGGGGGGGGGGGGGGGGGGGGTAAATTTTACATGGCCGTGTAGCCAAACGTTGTTCACCAAAATGTGCACTTTTTCTATTTTTTCGTTCATCTTAAATAGCTTTTTAATACAAAATCATCATAAGAGTGTTTAAATATACTTTGAAAATTTCCCAAACTCATGAGTTTGATACACCCTTAAGTCATTTTGGGTAACAGAGACCAGAGACATCAAACCAGAGACATCAAACATCAATTTCATCGTACCAGATTTACTGATTGTATTTTCCAAGACATGCTAGTCCGACTCTATCACCATTGAGCCACGGCGACTTCACTGAAATTCGGTTCGTTAGTTAGTTATATAATTGTGAAACTAACTATTTACTTACATGTACGCTAGTTTTGGTACCTACATGTAAAGTGATCATGTATATCTCAAAATAGATTTTGAATAGATATCAATGTTTTCCACGCTTTTGCGATGAAGACCGTAGGTAATATTGTCTTAAACAGTACCCTCAGGCGTTTGTAGTGACGTTACCCCATCCCGAAGTTGACCCAATTTCACGAAGCAACTTAAACACAACCGTCGGCTCAAAAGCCTCAGCTAAACGTATTTTCCTAGAGGAAAGGTTAGATACTAGTTTTACTTAGCGAAAATACGTAGAATGTTTCAGAATACGGGTCCAGGTCTAATTTTCGATCCATTTCGTTCAGATTTACTAATTGTATTTTCCAAGATGCAGTACAGTAGAAATGCAAGATGCGGTACAGTTAACTGTCACTTGCTTGCAAGACGCTGTACAGTGATGGTAGAATGAAATGGCCAAATTTACAAAACGTGCAACTGTTTCGCTAACACGAGGAGAAAATCCTAATACATAGAGTTACTATCTATCTGTAGAGGAAAAACAATTACACTTTACATGTATATAATGCACATATTCGACCAATTTGTGTAAAGTCGGCACACATTGTTAGTGATAGGGCAGACTAAACTCTCATAATTCACGGACCATTCGACGTTTGTAACAGAAGATGCTTGTTTGCGACAGGCAGAAATTAGTTCTGATTCGGTACGATTTAACGTTTAATACTTATGTGTTGCAATAGTTGTGTAATAGACGTATTTCTTACCTGGCCTGACATTGTTTACATCAATTCACCATGGATTCCGTATCACTTTGGAGCAACATCCGCTGTACGATGTATACCAGTGAGCAGGTGACACAAAAATTGCTCTACGGCTTTGACTCAGTGCTCTACGGCTTTGACTCATAGGTGTTGAAAAAAATATAGCCAAAGAATAGAAAGTTCTTTTGCACTAGCAGTTCAACCTAGTGCATATAAAAACATTTTAATAACCCTTGCTATGCTGAACTATTCAAATATGAAAATTGACCAGTTTGTGCTCGTTTTTAGGGCTGTTTACGACATTGGACACATTTCAGAAATATACTTAGTATACTAAGTAAAACCGTGCAGACCATGATCAGAGGGATCTTTAAGTGTCTACACTGTTTGCAAACAAAGCGAACATAAATTGGTTTCCAGCATAGAAAGCATTTAACTGCCTTTTAAAAGAAAAAGAAAATATTTTTGATACAAGTGTAGCTTTATGCAGGTCAAATGTATAGCTAAAAGTTCCTTCAAGAGATTTCTACTTTACTTTGGTCCTGTATTAAAGGTCTTCTTTCTTTAATAACCAAAACAGATTGGCCACTTAACCCATTGCCTGTTTCTTGTTTTGAGGACAGATGACCATTTAAAGAAGGTTGAAAGTAAAGCAGAATGTGCATTCTGCTATCTTTCAGCCTTCTTTAAGCTTATTATAATAGTCAATCTGCTGGGATAAAGGAAATATTTGTTATGGTGCATTATTTTCCTTCCTGTAAAAAGTGGAATTATTTATTACATTGAAATGATTAAGAGTAAGAGTGAAAAAAAGAAAAGGTTATATATTGGGTAATGGGATAACACAAGTATTATATATATATATTATCTAGTTTGTAAATATGAGGACAGAAACTTGCAGGTTAACCCTTAAAATGCAGGGATCCAGTGTAGACCCAGCTCAGGAGGCTCCTCAAAGTACCCACAGAAAAAGGTCTGCCGTTTACCACAATTGTTTGTTGTTTTTTGCAGCAAATCCCCCCCTAGAATCAATTTCAACTGGTCAATTATCAGAAAATGTAAGAGTCCATTTGAAAAATTCAGTACATTCAGGATTAAGCTTTTCTGCAGTTGTAAAATATACATACAGTAAAACCTCTCTATTACGACCATTAAATTGTGTTAATTATTAGATACTTAAGACAGGTGACTGCTTAAAGCAAGGTGACAGTAAAACGAAAGCTCCTTTAGGAGCTTTCTGTTTTACTGTCACCTTGCTTTAAGCTGTTAATTACCTGTCTTTTATACAATTAATTAGCCTTCATTTAGTGGCAGTAATAGAGAAGCTTTACTGTACTGTTAAGTTTTAGTACAAACATATTGTATGTTGAATTGTGAACGCTTAAACCTTTATCCTGCCAAAACCAAGTAAATTATCCTTTTCAAACAATGCAGACCCATATCCTGAGAGAGCATACTGATCTAAATCTGCACTGTTGTGCATTCTTTAAAATATTAAGTGTATACACACCCATCATGTGGCCATTAACTGATCGTTATAGTACAATTGGAAGAGTCCATTTTAAAGTTTAGGAGTGTCATACAGATTCAATTGTTGGCATTGACAGGTGGAGATTTGTCAGGTCCGCTATCTGATTGAGTAGGTCTTAATTAAGCCTTTGCAACTTTCCCTGCTATACTACTACTGATAGCTTAACCCTTTCCACCCTAAAACCTCAAATGGACAATTCTAGTTTTCAATTTAGTATAATCTATTTTTTACTCTTTAGGGTTGATTTTTACAATATCTGTCAAAATGACAAACAGTGTAGACCCTGATCAGAGGGCTCCTTAAGGAGCCCTCTGATCAGGGTCTACACTGTTTGCATAGGACAAGTGTGCTCCTCACAGGTACGTTATTTGCAAATGACGCATACATATAATATGCGTGACTAGGGTTCAAAGAGTTAAAGGCTTTGCAACTTTCGCTGCTATACTACTACTGATAGCTACAATCAGGAACAAAACATTTACACAGCCCTTCTCCTGCATGTCGGCACTATGTGAAAACAGTGTAGACCCAGATCAGACAAAGAAGCTGTCTGATCTAGGTCTACACTGTTTTCTTATAATATCTGTAAGAAATGCATCTTCACCCTTTACTTGGGAAAAAAATCTTATAACATTAGCTAATGTAATATATACCTGTTAGATGTTCAAAGTGAACAAAGTTTAATATCTGAATATTCTGCAGGTAGTAGGTTAATGCAGAACAAAAATATAGAGGAAGTTTCTTTAGGAACTTTCTACTTTACTTTTGTTCTGCATTTTAAGCAGTTTACCTGTCTTAACAGAGAGAGCCACGCTTTTTTCAAAATATAGAGAAAGTTTCTTAATAAACTTTCTACTTTACTTTTGTTCTGCTTTAAACATTTTAGATCTACCCGTCTTAAGAGAGAACCATGCTTTTTCTAAAGATAAGCAGTAAAGTTTTTATTATACACATACAAAACAAAAAAATATTTTTTAAAGACAAAATAAAATAAAAAGTAATATTTACCAAGGCACAATTTCTAATTTCTTGATTTCCAGCTGACAATAATTTGATAGTCCCAAGAAACTGACAATGTGTCACAGTATAATAGTATAACAATCTATTTTTAAACCGCTGGTTATTCCTCTATCACACTAATTGTATCATTCCATCAGCTCCTTTCACAAAATCCTCACCGATGTGGCAAAAAGATGAGAACGCTCCTAACCCTATCACTAATTACCAATCAACCGTACAATCATACAGGATTAAAGTAAAAAGTCTCGGTTCATGACAAAACCTGTTAATCTCTATCCTATTCTTCTCGTATATAAATACTTTTTACAGGTTTAGAAAGCTTGCCCAATGCCAAAACACTCCCGTCGATCTGTGGGAATGTTTTTAACGATAGTATTAAATGTTAAACCAAGGCTATTGAGTATGAACAGAAAATACGTTAAGCATTTGATCAGTTATAAAGTACACAATTGTCTGGGTAAACTTCTCGAAGGATGACACCTTTTTATAAAACGAACTTCTTTTGAACCTTGGGAGGGATAATTGCCAATTTATTTGCCTTGCAAATAGTAGTGATCATGATCAGACACTGTGGGCTACTCAAACAAATGTCTGATCAGGGTCTAAAATGTTTAATTGGTGTCTCGTTTACTAACATTCAAAAATCATAAAATACAGATAAATTTTCAGACAACTTAAATGAAGCAGACCATTTTATAATTGCTTAACAATTAAACTTGTGCTAAGCAATGCATGCATTCAATAAAAATATATTAGAAAATCAATTAATGCAGGTGTCTGCTTAATGCAGGACAAAAGTAATGCAGAAAGCTCCTATAGGAGCTTTCTGCATTACTTTTGTCCTGCAATAAGCTGACACCTGTCTTAAACACTCCCCACGTAATTTCTTTGGATTGGCCGCTAAACAAAGACATCGTTGTATAGTGTTTAAAGGGTTAGGTAGATGGCACGATCAATACACAGAACAGATCTCATTTAAATCAAGTTCAATTGTGCGATTAAATATCATATATCTTCTGCAATGTAACACGTTGTCAGATTTCATGATAGTATTTAATGCGTGCAATTGACATAACCCCTAGTTTTGTTATACAGGGAAATGGTGCTTTTGTCGGTCTGATAACATAGGACTGATCGTAAAGGGAAAGATATTCCAAACTAGAAGACTGTGTGGCAACTCCATACATCTTGTGTTAACCCATTACCCCCTTAAAAATGCTTTTTTTCTATACTGAATAAAATAGTTCCAATTTACTCAGTCATGAATATGTACCATAAAAAATAGTTTCTATGACCTAGCAGATAGTAGCTTAAAGCAGGCTGAAAGTAAAGCAGCCTGCTTTAAGCTATATCATCTGCTAGAATATAGAAAATATTTCTTATGATGCATATTTATGACTGTATAAATTTGAACTATTTTCTTCAGAGGGGGAATAAATTAAAGATGTCAAAATGAATACCTATTGTGTAATGGGTTAACTGATAGAACATTTTGGTCCTACAGTGGGGAATCTGTTATTCTTTCCCGTTTAAACGCAAACGTACGCAAACGCAAAACGCTAAAACGTAGAAAAGAACAACTTTTGGATAATTCTGATAATTCTTGTTTATCTTGGTGGCAAACAGTTCGGAGCCTGATCATACGCCGGGTTACCCGGCGTCTGATCTGGCTCCAAAATGTTTGCACTGCAAATAATAGTTTTAGCGTAAACGCGTTTATTGGGAAAGAATAAGAGATTCTCCACTGTAGATACAAAACACTTAACTGCTAACTACCATAGGCTCTAGAATTACTTAAACCAAGCACCCCTTAAATCAAAGCACCCCTTAAATCAAAATCATATGAATCTTAAGTTAGTTTTGTATTGAAATTCCTATTAGCAAACAGTGTAGCCTCTGATAAGATGCCACATTATGTCACGGCGTCTGATCAGAGTCTACACTGTTTGCCTACATGTATGTTCCATATATTGGATCATAGGCACAAAAGTTTAATGGGTTAACACAAGCCAATATAACTTCGTTTGTCTTTTGTCTGCTATATAGGGTAATAGCTTTATCAGTAATCTGTCTTAAACAATTCATCTTTGTAATCTGAAGTCACTAGTCTCCTGTCTTAACCCATTACCCCATAACTTACTTCTCATTTTGAAGACAGGTGACCATTTAAAGCAGGTTGAAACTAAATCAGAATGCGCCTTTAAAGAGACTCGCAACCAGATTTAGCATTAAAAATAGTAATTTGTAAATATATGTCAAACGCTTATATAAACGGGTCATAATTAGTTTAGGGTAAGAAATTCTGTTTAAAAACAAGGGCCACTATGGCCCTAAATCGCTCACCTGGTACACCATGGCAAACTTGACCTATAGTGACCTAGATTATGACTGGACATGACCCACAATCAACCTTTAGAGTGTAAACAAGATTTTCCTATGATTTGACCTAGTGACCTAGTTTTTGACCGGACATGACCCACATTCGAACTTGACCTAGATATAAATGAGGCAAACATTCTGACCAAGTTCCATTAAGATCCATTGAGATTTGTAGCCTCTAGAGTGTTAACGAGGTTTTTCTATGATTTGACCTAGTGACCTAGTTTTTGACCGGACATAACCCACATTCAAACTCTACCTAAATATCAATGAGGCAAACATTCTGACTAAGTTTCATTAAGATCCACTGAGATTTGTAGCTTCTAGTGTGTTAACAAGGTTTTTCTATGATTTGACCTAGTGACCTAGTTTTTAACCTGACATAACCCCCATTCGAACTTGATTTAGATATCAATAAGGCAAACATTCTGACCAAGTTTCATTA
Source organism: Gari tellinella (assembly GCA_922989275.2). Lineage (NCBI taxonomy): Eukaryota > Metazoa > Mollusca > Bivalvia > Cardiida > Psammobiidae > Gari > Gari tellinella. Next base: position 11,851,700 of record OV277872.1, read on the forward strand.
AGATCCAATCAGATTTGTAGCCTCTATAGTGTTAACAAGGTTTTTCTATGATTTGACCTAGTGACCTAGTTTTTAACCGGATATGACCCACATTCAAACTTGACCTAGATATCAATAAGGCAAACATTCTGACCAAGTTTCATTAAGATCCATTGAGATTTGTAGCTTCTAGAGTGTTAACAAGGTTTTTCTATGATTTGACCTAGTGACCTAGTTTTTGACCGGACATGACCCACATTCAAACTTGACCTAGATTTTATCAAGACAAACATTGTCATGAAGTTTCATGAAGATCGGATGAAATTTGTAGGCGCTAGAGTGTTAACGAACAATTGTGAACGGACAGACGGACGGACGACGGACATTCAGCGATCCTAAAAGCTCACCTTGGCACTTCGTGCCAGGTGAGCTAAAAAGCATATTGAGCTCTGGTGGGATTTGAACCATGCGGGGACAGACACGCAAAATAAGGATACCATTTATCCCACTGAGCCAGTGGACTATTCATATATCTGTGATCGATTTAACGTACTTCAGTGTGTAGCGATGGAGAGTACATAATTCGGCTCGGGTTTATGTCTGAGCCCGTTATCAATTTCTATTGCGTCTTTCGATGCCCACTAAAAAACTAAGATTTGAAGACTTTTCTAGAATGTGTCTTTAGATTGATCATATTTTTCTAATGTCAGATGCACGATAATGCTACACATTTGGTTTTATTAGAGTATTTTCTTTTATTTTTGCAAATACACCATCTGGTTGAGAGTCGCTTTAAGAAACATTCTGCTTTACTTTCAGCCTGCTTTAAGCTACCATCTGCTAGGATATAAGATATATTTCTTAGGTTGCATATTCATGACAGTATAAATTAAAAATTATTTTCTTTGGTGGAGGAATAAATTAGAGGCATAAAAGTGTGTATTTATGGAGTAATAGGTTAACCTATTACCCAATCATAATACACCTTTTACGCCTTTAATTTATTCCTCCACTGAAGAGAATAGCAATCTTAAATAATGCACCATAAGAAAAAGTGTCTATATCCTATATGATAGTAGCTTAAAGCAAGATGAAAGTAAAGCAAAATATGCCTTTAAAAGGCACAAATCAGCAACTGGGTAGAACCATCGACCTTCCGCAAGCCAGCTTGAAGGCACATGAAAACTGAAGTGCCCAGACCGGGATTGGAACCAGCAGCAGTGAGGAGCTTAGTGATTGTCAGTCACAGTGACTTTAACCACTATGCTACAGGGGTAATAATTGTTTAAACTTTAACCCTTTAAACCCTACAGCCCTCTGTAGAGATTACTGATTACATATGCAAACAGCATAGACCCTGATCAGAGGGCTCCAATAGGAGCCCTCTGATCAGGGTCTGCACTGTTTGATATTTTCATTGTTTTTTGTTGTCATACCAAACATGCAACAGTAGACTGGTTCAAAATTCTTGTACTGGAAGAATCCAAAATAATTATAAATACCCACAAGAGATATTTAGGGTTGAAAGGGTTAAACAACTGTTGGATATACCTGTAAAGTTAATGTACTATGAAAAACAGGGTTGATGTTAGTCAGAATGAGTGCTTGATTGTCTCTAGATTGTTATTTTTATACCATTTTTTCTCTCTAAATGTACAGATCATGATCAGACTTATAAAGAGAAGGTGCAGAAACAGAGCAGCCTGTAGTCTCCTCACAACTGATTTCAAAGTCATGGAAAGGGAGATAACTCTTAAAATACTCTCAACATACTCTCATGATCAGACTTATAAAGAGAAGGTGCAGAAAAAGAGCAGCCTGTAGTCTCCTCACAACTGATTTCAAAGTCATGGAAAGGGAGATAACTCTTAAAATACTCTCAACATACTCTCATGATCAGACTTATAAAGAGAAGGTGCAGAAACAGAGCAGCCTGAAGTCTACTCTCAACTGATTTCAAAGTCATGGAAAGGGAGATAACTCTTAAAATACTCTCAACATACTCTCATGATCAGACTTATAAAGAGAAGGTGCAGAAACAGAGCAGCCTGAAGTCTACTCTCAACTGATTTCAAAGTCATGGAAAGGGAGATAACTCTTAAAATACTCTCAACATACTCTCATGATCAGACTTATAAAGAGAAGGTGCAGAAATAGAGCAGCCTGAAGTCTACTCTCAACTGATTTCAAAGTCATGGAAAGGGAGATAACTCTAAAATACTCTCATGACCAGACTTATAAAGAGAAGGTGCAGAAACAGAGCAGCCTGGGCCCGTATTCTGAAACATTCTAAGATAAATTTTTCTCTAAGTAAATCAATATTCTCTTAGTTTAAGGCAATTTACTCTAAGTATTTGATGATTTACTCTTAGAAAGTGAAAATACTTAAGAAATTTCTAAACTCGACAAATTTACTAAGTATGACGATTATTCTCTTAGAAAATCATTAATTGTCTTTGTTTTCAGCCATTTCAATTGAGATGATATACTTTTCTTAAAACTTTAGAAAACTGTTACCCTCTCTAACTCTTTAGAATTTTCTAAGATGAAAACATGAACGTTTATAAAGCAGCAATTATTGTCTCAGAATAGTTAGAATAGATAATTCATTGAATAAAAATCTTTTATAGACCTATAGATACGTTTAGCGGAGGCTTTTGAGCTGACGTTTGTGTTTGAGCGGTTTCGTAAAATTGGGTCCACTTCAAGGTGGGGTAACGTTATTACAAACGACTGAGGCTACTGTTTAAGACACAGTCATGGAAAGGGAGATAACTCTTAAAATACTCTCAACATTTATCAATTTGTTATCTGCTTCAAAAATGTTATCTGCATTACAGCACATTCTGCTTTACATTCAGCCTGCTTTAAGCTAACACCTGCTCTGGTCACATCAAAAATTGACTACTGCAACTCACTGCTATATGGGATTCCCCAAAACTCACTACGAAAACTACAGCGTGTGCAAAATACAGCAGCCCGCATCATTACCAGGACTCCTCGGTACAATCACATCACTCCAGTCTTGAAGGAGCTTCACTGGCTTCCAGTTCAACACAGAGTTGAATTCAAAATTCTGACACTCACATACAAAGCCATGTGCAATGATTCTCCAAGGTACATTGTTAGTATGCTGGACGTGTATAGACCTCGAAGAGAGTTGCGGTCTGCGAGTAAATCAGTATCGCTGGTTGTGCCGAGAAGTCGTTTAGTGAAGTTTGGAGATAGAAGTTTCATGCATGCAGCCCCAAAGCTCTGGAACTCTCTACCATCAGACATCAGAGATGCGAGCTCAGTTGCAGTCTTCAAAAAACGTCTGAAAACACACTTCTTTAATATTTATTATTAGAACACATTAGGAAATGGATGACTGCTACCTCCGGGCCATGTTCTTGCTGTAGATATTGTGGATCTAAATGGGAGTTCTGGAATTGTACCGTTTGCCCATGCCTGTTCGGTGGATCTTGATGGTAGGGATTGCCCCTGATCTCTTTGAAACCGACTGGCTTGGGGTTTGCGGTATAATTCAAGGACAGCTTCTTATCTTGATGTTTTATAAAGTAAGGGTGTAATTTCAGCCATGGAACATGTAGGTCCAGCGGGTGTGGGGTGGAGAGGGTAGATGACTGCTACCCTAGGGCTGTGTTCATTCTGTATATGTTATGGGTCTACTTTTTAGTTCTGGGGTTGTACTGTTGACCAATGCCTGTCTGGTGGATCTTTGATGGTAGGGATACAACTCTGATCTCTTTTGAAACCAGCTGGCGTGGTCTGTGGTACAATTCGTGGACAGCTTTCACCATTTTTAATAATGTTATTGATCTTCTATAGAGTTTTTAGTTATGGTCGCATGCTATTATTCCTAGTTATGTTACATTAGATTGCCTGCATTGGGCGCTCTGCTATTATTTCTATTGGTCGGCAATCTTTAGCCGGTTGGTTCATTGCTGATTGATGGGGGTAGTGTGATTGCCGTTTTGGGGGCTGTCTTTTGTATGTTTATTCTTATTTATTTTAGATCTAATTTTAGTTATTTGTGTTTTGTCGATGGCCTGCATTGGGCGCTCTACCATTATTTATATCAGTCGGCAATACTTAGCCGGTTGGTTCATTGCTGATTGATGGGGGTAGTGTGATTGCCGTTTTGGGGGCTGTCTTTTGTATGTTTATTCTTATTTATTTTAGATCTAATTTTAGTTATTTGTGTTTTGTCGATGGCCTGCATTGGGCGCTCTACCATTATTTATATCAGTCGGCAATACTTAGCCGGTCGGTTCATTGCTGATTGATGGGGGTAATGTGATCGCCGTTTTGGGGGACTGTCTTTTATATGTTTATTTATGTTTTATTTCAGATCTAATTGTAGTTATTTTGTCTTTTCACGATTTATAGGTACATATGTGTTATTTCATGTAAAGCGCTTTTGAACGCACAATCCCTGTGTGAAAAGAGCGCTATATAAATCTGGTATAATAATAATAATAATAACAGAACTTATTTCTTATGCTGCATATTCGTGACTGTATAATTTGGAACTATTTCCTTCAGTGGAGAAAAAAAGTGAACTCAATAAATGGCATTTCTATGGGGTAATGGGATAGTGAGATAATATACATGTTTACCCTAAAACTATTATTTCCATTGCAAACAGTTAAATGGAACGCGATCAGACACCGGGTAAACAGGCATCTGATAAGGCTCCAAACTGTTTGCCACTCAGATTTAAAACATGAATTGTCAGTTTTGTGAAAAATTGTCATGATGTTCTATGTTTTATTACAATGCATTTATTTTTCGTTTTAGTTTAAAGGGGAAAGAATAACGTCTTCTTGGTACTATAAATGAATCATCAGGTGCTCATGTACAGAAAAGGTAAATGTATCCTAAGGTGATTACATGGAAGAAAGGGTAAAGGCAGCCGGCAGTATTAATATTGAGGAACAGGTAGAGGCATTGTAACCCTACCTCCCTGAAACCTCAAATGGATAATTCTAATTTTCAATTTAGTCTAGTCCATTTTTGACTTTTTAGGGTTAATTTGTACAATATACGTCAAAATGACAAACAGTGTAGACCCTGATCAGAGGGCTCCTTAAGGAGCCCTCTGATCAGGGTCTTCACTGTTTGCATAGGACAGGTGTACTCCTCAAATGTTCACTGTTTGCAAATGACGTATATATAGGGTGACTAGGGTTCAAAGAGGTAAATGTATCCTAAGGCAATTATATATATATACATGGAAGAAAGGGTAAAGGTACCCTGCAGTACTAATATGGAGGAATAGGTAGAGGCATTGTATTGTTCGATTTTTCTGACCTGTCGGAGTTATTTTTAGAACAGAATAGTTCATAATGGTAAATAGATAATAGGGTAACATCGGATCTATATAGTGGTACACTTTCCAACTTGAGATAACATGATCCTCGTGCAGCACGAGACCCTTGCGCTAACTTTACTGATATTTTATTCTTTCCCAACAAACGCATTTATATACTAAAACTATTATTTCCATTGCAAACAGGTTGGAGCCAGATGAGACGCCGGGTTACCCGGCGTCTGATCAGGCTCCAACCTGTTCGCTACTCAGATATAATATAATATAATTAAAATTTCTTAAAGTAAATTTCCACAGTTTAGTGCATTGCGTTTGCGTTTAAATGGGAAAGAATAAGGTATCCTCTACTGTACACTGCGCACAAAAATTACAGCTATCCGTATCATTAACCGTATGTAGAGAAAACTCATCCCTTTAAAAGTTTTAGAATGTTCCAATCTAAAAATAACTCCGACAGGTCAGAATAAAACACTAATAAGGTGCGTGCAAAATACAGGGTCAACCAAAACATTGAACCATTTCCTCTATGTTAACTTTCCATTCAACTGAACAGTGCTAGGATTGTGTCAGGATAAAGTGACTTGGTGTGACTTAATCCATTACTCCATAAATACACCTTTTCAAGCCTCTTGCGTTTTAGCCAGCGTAAGCCAACATCTAAAATATTTGCTAAATATGTTGATGTACATCGGGTAAGTTATGAATAAGTTTGTATAAGTTATCAGCATGTTGGAATACGCTGGCATACGTTGTGGTACAATGAGTATGTTGAAATTGTTTGTACATGCACAAAAAAATTCAACATACATTCAGTATACTCTTCGTATGTTATCTATAGGTAAGTAACATAATATGCCATCATTCACACACTTTTCTTGTTAACCCTTTACCCAATAGAAGCGACTTTTAGCGTATTTAATTCATTCCTCCACTGAAGAAAATAGTTCCAATTTAATCAGTCATGAATATATATTATAGGGAAAATTTTCTATATATTCTAGCACAGGATAGCTTAAAGCAGGCTGAAAGTAAAGCAGAATGCGCCTTAAGCGCATTCTGCTTTACTTTCAACCTGCTTTAAGTAGTAACCTATTTTCAATTCTAGAAATAGGCTATCAGGTAAAGGGTTAATTAGCCATTATGAGTATGTTTTGTATAAGTTAACAGCACATTGGTATACGTTATAATTTATAAGTTGGTAAAGGATGCATGATCTTCATTATGGACTTCTACCATAAATGTTCCAAACTTGGAAAACCATTTATAGGTCAGTGTATGCCAAAGTTTCAGAGAATTTGAATAAATTTCTCATACATCAGCGTATATGTTCTGCAAATCAATGCAGTGTGACTGTGGCATAAGGGTTGCCCCAGCAGAAAGAACAGAACAGAACATAACTTTATTTCACACAGGTATAGGATATACAGCATGGGGTTATGTATATAATACAGTAAAGAATAGTGGGATACTGAACTTGCACCCCACCCTAAAATCTCTAAATTTAAATAACTTAAATGTCTGCTAGAGTAGATCTGACAATAATGGGCCAATATTAACTGTCACCCCTAGGGATAGGATGCAGCCATCTCAGAGAGACACACACATACAAACACACAAACATAATTTCCATACACTATAATTAAACAAGTAAGCACTTACTTTTATTGTTTAGAACAAACATTATGTTCTCAGCTGCTTGTACCTATCCATACAAATCCATTTCACTCCTACGGAATATCCTGCTTCCTGAGTAATAACTCAACCTCGAATAACAAAATGAACCTTTTCATTCTTTCTATCAGTCCAAAGAACTACTTGCATTTTGTATCTGTTCTGTCACAGATTTGACATTTATCAAACTGTATCCCATTAAAAACTACTTTAAACCTGATCTAAATGCACAATCACTCATAATAGCCTGTTGACCCTATAAGGCTTATCATAGTTCCTATATTCATTCTTACTACTATATAAAGCAGCTCTGCAACAGTAAATCACAAGGTAATGAATACATGAAGTATGCCCATTCACGTAATCCAAACTTCAGAAACGTAATTTTTATCCGAATGTTTTGACACTTTCATTTTGTCATCTATGAAATCCAACAACCATGGTTCTAATTTTTAGCATATTTCACTCTTTGATTGCTTGTGGCGTGATTATCTATGCGAATAGTTTAGATCCAGATGAGACGCCGGGTAATGTCGCATTTCATCAGGATAAAAACTGTTTGATGTTCTAATCCTGTTTTGGAAAGAAATTTTTTAAATTCTAGATTTAAAACAGTAGCAGATACAGACGAAAAAATTACCCAGCATGCAAAGAGTTATACACACAGCTCCAGATAAGGAGAGTATCTAATAAACTTATATCCTTATGTCTGTACTAAACTGCATGTTGTGACTACTCATATGTATCATCTATAACAGACGATCCAAATGAGTAGTCACAATATAACGTTACATGCAGGCATGAAAGATGACATATTTGCAACTTAACCCTTTCCCTTATAGGAGCGACTTTTAGCGCATTCATTTTATTCATCCGCCAAAGAAAATAGTTCCATTTTATACTGTCATGAATATGTACTATAAGAAATATTTTCTATCTACTAGCAGATATTAACTTAAATCAGGCTGAAAGTAAAGCAGAATGTGCCCTAGGGCACATTCTGCTTTACTTTCAGCCTGCTTTAATAGGTCACATATCTTAAATACTAGAAACAGGCTATGGGTTAAAGGGTTAAGTATACACCTTCTTACCCACGGCTCTAAATCCTATATAATACCGCAGTCCATCAACGCTTCGTTAGAACAACAACAACAACTCCATAGCCATGTATATATGTATATTATTCCGCATTTTTTGTCTATATACATCAACGATTCGTTCACCTGTATAGTGACCACCATTCAACAAGCAGAGAACTTCAAGACCCCCCACTGACACTCGGTATCCAGGCAAGTTTTAGGTCCATATATGCAACCTCATGGCACAGACAAAACCTCAAACCTTTATTCTGCTTGCCTCCCTGCATTATTCCTTGCCTTACTTCTTAGCATGCTAGCAGCAAAACCATGATATCTTTTGCAAACAGTTTGGATCACGATGAGACGCCGCGTTACGCGACGTCTCATCGGGTTCCAAACTGTTTGACACTCTGACCTTGATTTGATAAGAAAATGTTGAAAAATCTAGTTTTAGAACAGTAGCAGACTACAACTGCCGCAGACGGGAAAAATTACCCAGCATGCAAAGAGTTAAAGCTCTTTTCCTGCGATAATATACTCTGCTGATACGCAATTTGTTTGTCAAATTAAGTTTTATATATTTTTTAAAAAGAAGAAACCTAAATACAAGTATCAAACAGAAGGGATCCTGATCAGACACTGAGGAACTTCCCCTCTGATCTGGATCTAAACTGTTTGCAAAAACCAGCCAAGTTTGGATTGGAAGCAAAGGTTTATTAGCCTAAAAAATTCCTTTTGCAACACTGTCTTTCTTCATAAAAAGTAGATTTTATGATTGCAAAGGCAATAAAAGGTACAATTTCAATATCCTGATTAGGTGATCTTCTTCTACACTGTTTTTATAAGCTTTAATTTCCTACTGTTTCTTATTCGAATTGTTCAAACGTGGGAACAGACCGGGCAATAAAGTCACACCTCCGGGCCAATGTAAGTTATAGTTGATGTCGTCTGCTCTTGTCAAAGACACAGGATAATTGCTATCCAATACTTTAAATCAACTTACGACTTTGTAAACTGTGGATCCAGATCAAGCTATTCTCAAATTATGCCACTTTAAGTCATTTCTGTAAATAATTAGTGTATAGTCACACAGACAAAAGCTGTTCCAAAATAATAACAGATGAAAATTGTTAAGCAGACGACATTTCTAACATGTAACAGTTTAAACTGTGGTAAATAGTATCTTTGTAAGTATCTTTATTCTTATATTGTGCTGCAGTATTACAAAGTTTTATCTTAAATCTTCAATATTTAGTATTTGAATACTAAGTAATGCTGTCGTCTATGTAGCAAATGTCGTCTGCTACTGTTCTAAAAATAGAATTTTAAAAACTTTCTTTGGGAAGTAAGATAGTGATGACAAACAGTTTGATCCTGATGAGTGGCTCCATAAAATAGCATCTCATTATTCTGAATCCAAACTGTGATCATGATTTGCCGTGTTAGCATGCAAAGTGTCAGTATTCAAAATCAATGTATAAGAGGTTTACCTTTAAGCTAGCTAAGCAGTTTTTGTGTGTAAAAAGCTGTCAGCAACAATTCTTAAAATATCAACTTGATTGCAATTTCGTGACCCCATTACTCCATAAATATGCCTTTTATGCTTTTTATTTATTCTTCCACTGAATAATATAGTTCCAATTTATACAGTAAAGAATATGAACCATAAGAAATTTTTTTTTATATTCTAGCAGATGGTGGCTTAAAGCAGGTCGAAAGTAAAGCAGAATTAATACACCCTAACCCTTTCCTCCCTGAAACTTAAAATAGACAATTCCAGTTTCTTATTTAGTCTAGTTTATTATTTTACTATTTAGGGCTGTTTTTGTCATGTATTACAATATCACAAAAAGTGTAGACCCTGATCAGAGGGCTCCTTAAGGATAGGACAAGTATACTCTTCACAGATCCACTGTTTGCAAAGAACGCATATATGCGTGACTAGGGTTCAAAGAGTTAGGGCACATTCTGCTTTACTTTCAACCTGCTTTAAGTTGTCAACTATCTTCAACACTAGAAACAGACTATGAGGTAATGGGTTAAGAAATTGTACCAGTGTGTCAAATGGAGGAGCTTGGCATCTCATCAGGATCCAAACTATTTGCAAAAGTGATTTCAAAGACATCCATAGAATGCTTAGGCTTAAAATTGTCAAAATTACAATGCCTATAACAACAAAGTTTGGCCCGAGATTAGGAACTAAACACGCTGTATATTGGTCCACATCTCCGAAAACTTCCTATAGATTGTAATTTCTTTAACCCATTACCCCATAGCCTGTTTCTAGTTTTAAAGACAGGTGACTACTTAAAGCAGGTTGAAAGTAAAACAGAATACGCCCTAAGGCGCATTCTGCTTTACTTTCAGCCTGCTTTAAGCTATAATCTGATAGAATATAGAAAATATTACTTATTATTCTTATTTGTAACAGTATAAATTGGAACGATTTTCTTCAGTAGAGAAATAAATTAAAGGCGTAAAAAGGCGTACTGATGGGGTAATGGGTTTAAATTAACCTGTGTCATAATATCATCTGTTTTGAAATTGATGGGTCCTGATGAGATGCCACGTATCTGTTTGACACACTGATCCTGTTTTGAAATTTTGTTTTTAAGAACAATAGTAAAACCATGCAGACAAGAGCTAACTATCAAATATTGTGAACATGTGTTGAAATGTGTCTGAATGGTCTCGGAGTTCTATGCACAGTACAACAAATATGTTTCTTTAGGTCTTGACTGATAAAACAACACTGTGAATGACTTTGCTGACAATGCGTTTGATTTATTATAGTCCCATGATATACAGAGCTCCCTCTCTATAACAGCCCTCCCAACAACGACTCCCTCCTTACAATGACCCTTGTCGCAGTTCCCTAAACAGGACCATTATGTCCAACCTATTCATGGCTGCAATGTGGTCTGCTTAAAATTGATGTCTGCTGTTTTTCTCAATGTCACATATTCAACATTTTGACAAAATAAACATAATGACGAGTGACAAACAGCTTGAATCCAGATCAGACGCCGCGTTACGCGGCGTCTGATCTGGATTCAAGCTGTTTGCAAATGTAAGCCAATTTCTCTCTCTATAACGACTCCCTCCTAACAACACACACACTGTTTGTCTCCCATTTGGTGTCGTTGTAGAGAGGGAGCGCTGTAGTACATAGTCTCCACTTGCCTGCTCAGTAAACCTCAGCTCTAACCCTTTTTCCACTGAATATCTACTATATAAATCCAGAGCTCCTGATAAGTGGAGTATTTCAAAAATTAAAATCTTTATTTCTGCATTAAACCCTATGGTGTCACTACTCATTAGAATCGTCTCTTCGAGACGATTCTAATGAGTAGTGACACCATAGGATATGGTGCTAAAATGAGTGAGAAAATATTTGATTTGTTCAGTTTACTCCTTCTTATCTGGAGCCCTGTTAATCTCCCCCCCCCCCCATGAAAAACATTTATCTCCTGAACTATTACAGTGGCTAATCAAATAAGGAATTAGGGAAATAGTTCCATAGGAAAAAGTAATCATAAAGACAGGTCTCCTGTATTAAAATGGTGCATACCCTGACCAGACAGCTCCCCCTGTCTGATATGGGTCTATTCCTTAACCCATTACCCCATAAATACACCTTTTTACGTCTTTCACTTATTCCTCCACTTAAGGAAATAGTTTTACTTTATACAGTAATGAATATTTACCATAAGAAATATTTTCTATATCCATTCTAGCAAATGGTAGCTTAAAGCAGAATGAAAGTAAAGCAGAATGCACCTTAAGGTGCATTCTGCTTTACTTTCAACCTGCTTTAAGTGGTGAACTATATTCAATACTTGAAACAGACTATGGGGTAATGGGTTAATACACTATCAACAGGGGTAGGTTTAGAATCAAAAACATTTTAGTGAACACCTCAGGTATATTCACAGCCTTACCTTTAACAATATACCTGTGTGGAGTAAACTTGTCCTATACAAACAGTGCAGACCCTGATCAGAGGGTTCCTTATGGAGCCCACTGATCAGAGTCTACACTGTTTGTCATTTTGACATATATTGTAAAAACAACCCTAAAAAGTCAAAAAAAGACTGGACTAAATTGAAAATTAGAATTGTCTATTTGAGGTTTCAGGAAGGAAAGGCTTAAGGCACAGTCTGCTTTACTTTCAACCTGCTTTAAGCTACAATTTTCTAAGATATATAGAAACTATTTCTTATGGAACATTTATGTCATGAATATATTCATGACTGTATAAATTGGAACTATATTCTTCTATGGAGGGATAAATTAAAGATGTAAAAAGGTGTATTTATGGGGTAATGGGTTAATTACATGGATATCTAAGTAAATACATTCACAGCCTCACCTTTAACCACCTTGCTCTTTTCCTCTGACAATATAGCTGCTTCTTCAAACACCCTTGTTCTCTGCATGAGTGTTGGCTGCAGTTCACGACTAGTCTTAGCGCTCTGGCACACAGCTCTCGGTGTGATCCGGTCACGGCCTAGACGCTCGCCTACTGACTTTGATCGTGCTGTTTCAAGCTCTTCTGATACTCGGTCTTCCATTATTACGCTGGACAATGCTGGACTAGTTGTTCCACTTGTGCCGCTTATCGACATAGGTGCCTCAATCCTGACCTCATCCCGTAGAATCATCGTCAAGACTGCGTCAGAAAATCTGTTCTAGGAGCACACTGAAATGTTTTATACACGGCCATTTATACAAAGAGCATCTTACATGAGTGCTCATTAGTTATAACTTTTTAATAAACAAGTTGTTTTTCAAAATAGAAACAGGCTATGGCGTAATGGGTTAAATGTGGGACTTTGGAAGATATGCGTGTGGTATGGGAAGTGTGGCTCCTAGCTTGGTTTTTAGACTGTTTGTGAGGAACTTTCTGTCATTTTTGGCTCGGAGAGCCTATATAGAATCCTCAAGAATAAAATTGGTGCGAGTCTAGCTCCCCCTACAAACAAATCTTGTCATACGGTGTTTACATATAGTGCTATCTAACGGAGCTTCAGTTGCTGGGTACGTCACTATCAGATAAACCCAGGATCCCGAGTCTGTACCTGTGGTGATTTAAACACCGTATTTACTCCCTTGTAATAAACATTCACCTAGTATAGTCATAGCAGACGATGCATTATAAGACATGAACATTACAAAATTATTTAGGGTCTTTAAGCGATGCAGGTTTCTGCTTAATGCATGGCAATGGTAATGCAGAAACTTCATAATTAGCTTTCTGCATTAGATCTTCTTTGTTCTACATTAAGCTGAAAGTCCGAGCCTGCAGTACTACAGTACTTTGATTATATATTCAAATATGACTGATTTTCACTGGACATCAGGACTGCCATTTCTCCGGATTTTTCCTAAATCTTCGGATTAAGGCGCATTCTGCTTTACTTACAGCCTATTTTAAGTAGTCGCATGTCAACAAAACAAGAAAAAGGCTATGGGGTAAAGGTAGGATTTGTAAAATCGCTCTTGAAAAAAGCAAATTTGGAAACGTTAGGATTTTTCATGTCAACTTATGGCAGCCCTGGGACATTAATCCATTACCCTGTAGCAGCACCTTTTATTGCATTCATTTATTCTTCACAGAGATGCCTTTTCATGCTTTTACCATGTCCTGTAAAACAGCCATTTACAACTTTTCTTGCACCGTGACCAGTCTTAATCAATTACCCCATAGCCTGTTTTTAGTTTTGAAGACAGGTGACCACTTAAAGCAGGTTGAAAGTAAAGCAGAATGTGCCTTAAGGTGCATTCTGCTTTACTTTCAGCCTGCTTTAAGATATTATCTGCTAGAATACAGAAAATATTTCTAAACGTGCATATTCCTAACTGTATAAATTGAAACTATTTTCTTCAGTGGAGGAATAAACTAAATGTGCTAAAAGGCGCTTGTTTGGGGGAAAGGGTTAAACATAGAGTAAGTCAAGCTATGGGGAATGTTTTAATCAAATCCCTTAACCCATTACCCCATTGCCTGTTTCTAGTTTCGAAAATGGATGAATTCTTAAAGCAGGTTGAAAGTAAAGCAGAATGCGCCTTTTTTTCAGCCTGCTTTAAGCTATAATCTGCTAGAGTATGGAAATTATTTCTTATGATACATACTCATGACTTTATAAATTGGAACTATTTTCTTCAGTGGAAGAATAAATTAAAAGCGTAAAAAGGCGTATTTATGGGGTAATGGGTTAAATCTATCCCTTTTATAGCAAAACAATCTTTAAATCATGTAAAGCCTTGAGACATTAAAAATCAAGGTCTTCACTCAAGGTTTCAGTGATGAATTTTTATTACTGGAATAAGACAGAAATTGAAGAAAACTTACCATTTCAGGGAGGTAACTCTGCTGGCAACATTTTACCAAATATCCCTTTAGTTTATTCGCATTTATGTCCCTTTATATTCCAATTGCCATATTTGTTGGCATGTATTCTGAAAACATAAAATACAAGTTTGAATGCTGGAAACAAGTTTACTGGGCATTTGAAAACACTCTGAATCCAGGTCTTGATTCAACAGAGCTCAAGAAAAGGGTAGTAATTCAAAAACTTAAATCTTTATTTCTGCAGTAACACCATAGGATTTAGTGCTAAAATTAGTGAGAGTATGTTGAATTTGTTTTGTTTACTCCCTCTTATCTGGAGCCCTGATCCAAGGTAATGAATCTCACATTTTGAGCATACAACAACCAAATTTTGTCTCACACAAATCTGATTGAGTAAGGAGCTTGTATTAAAATATTAAGAATGATACAAGACTTTTTGTGTAAAACAGAAATTGAAAACATCACAATTTCAGTGAAAATTTTACCTGTGCATCCTGAGTTCTATACTCATTAAATTTGCCAGGGACTCATTATTTAAAAATGTGTGAGTCCCATGGCCCCATGGCCCCATAGCTTTTCTTACCATTATTAAATTAACCTATTACTCATAAGCAAATAGTATAGCGTAAAGCAGGTTGAAAGTAAAACAGAATGTGCCTTAAGGCACATTCTGCTTTACTTTCAACCTGCTTTAAGTGGTCACCTGTCTTCAAAACTAAAAATAAGTTATGGTATATTTGGTTAATTTTTCACCTCAAGATTTCACTATTTGTCTCAAGGACTCATTGTTTTACAAAATGTGCATCCCGAGAACTCATTCATCTGATTTCTAATATTATCACTGCAATTTGTAGGCCTGGGGGGACAGATCTACAAACTGATTTCTTAAATCTTTTTGAATGAAATATTTTCTATGATCCAGCAGATGGTAGCTTAAAGCAGGCTGAAAGTAAAGCAGAATGGGCCTTAACCCCAATGCTTTAATTTGTTACCGGTCTTCAAAACTAGAAACAGTCTATGGGGTAATGGGGTAAATGTCAGAATGACGTAAATGGTTACAAGCTCACATCAAGAAAATTTCATCAGGGCTCCATGCAGAATTATAAGAGGAAGTAAACTGAAAAAATCCAAAAATTTCTCACTCATTTCAGCACCAAATCCTATGAAGTTACTGCTCATTAGAATCGTCTCGAAGAATGGATTCTTATCAGAAGTGACACCATAGGGTTTAATGCAGACATAAAGTTTTTAGTTTTTGAAATACTCCCCTTACCTGCTCAATCATTAGAAAATAAAGGAGTCGATTTAAAAATTCAGCATTGTCACTGGCCAATTCAACAATATTCTTTTCAAAAAACACAACTTGTTCATCATACATATTAAGCAAGGTTAACTCTTTGCATTCTGGGTAATTTTTTTGTCTGCAACAATTGTCATCTGCTGCTTTCTAAAAATAGAATTTTCAAAATTTCTTTTCAAAACAGGGTCAGCGTGTCAAACAGTTTGGATCCTGATGAGACGCCGCATTACGCGGCGTCTCATCAGGATCCAAACTGTTTGCAAAGGTTATCATCGTTTCACCGCTAACATGAACAGGGTTAACATAGATAATTATCAAGTTTATTGAACTTGAAAATAAATCTTTTATCTCCACTATGAGCACATTGTCTCAGGATAACAGTCATCTTATATTTCTCGCAGAGATAACAAATATATGGCCATTATGTCAGCATGAATATATTGTATTGTCAATGAATAGAAAAGAGGATTTTAACACTACGCTCTAAACCCTTCAACTGCTGACACTGGATATTGACGCTTCTTGAAACAGTGCAGACCCAGCTCAGACAACTCCTGTAGGATCTGCACTGTTTTCTGGTAGGATCTGTCTGATAGGAGTCTACACTATAATTAATTAATTATACCCTCTAGAAACCTTTCCTTATTTTATTAGCAAATATAATAATTCAGAATTATAATAGATATTCATAATAGTTAAGTTTTATATTTGAAAAACAGTGCAGACCCAGATCAGACAGCTCCTGCAGGAGCTGTCTTATCTCAGTCTTCACCATTTTATTATAGGATCTGTTTTTATTATATGCCTTCGAGTGATATATATCGAGCGTTTCCGCGTGTATTTGCAGAGTAAAATACAAGAGTCTGTATCAGCCACCTTGTATCAGCCACTTTGTATTTTACTCTGACCTCGCTTTCAATTTGACGTGACGTCATTTACGTACATGTACAAGTGCCGCGTTATTCTTTGTGGCATACAAAACTTCTCTTCTGCTTCAAATAACTAATACATTTTGGAAGTAAAATGATTTAAACAACTATTTAGTTGTTTCTGGTTTGTATTCAAGGCATATAATAAACACATTACCAGTTGGCAGTGCGCAACAGAGTGTTGCATTTGGCTCTCGACGTTTTTGGCGGAAACAACCGATCAGACTCGCGCCAAGGTGCTCGTCAGATCGGCTATTTCCGCCAAAAACGTCTCGAGCTAAATACATCACTCTGTATCGCACTGTCAACTGGTAATGTGTATGTATTGAGTCTACACTATATCCTCTAGAAAACAATTTTAGATGATTGATATTCAATGAAATTTAAGTTTTATATCAATTTTTAAAACAGAGCAGACCCAGATAAGACAGGTCCTAAAGGAGCTACTTGATCAAGATCTGCACTGTTTTCTTCTTGAATCTCTAGAAAACTTTCCTTATTTTATTAGCAAATATAATAATTCAGTTAATAGAAATTCATAGAAGTTAACCCATTACCCCATAAATATGCCTTTTTACGCCATTTATTTATTACTCCTCTGTAGGAAATGTGTCCACTTTATACAGTCATATATATGTACCACACAAAGTATTTGCTATATTCTAGCAGAATATAGCTTAAAGCAGGCTGAAAGTAAAGCAGAATGCACCTTAAGGTGCATTCTGCTTTACTTTCAACCTGCTTTAAGTGGTCACAATGTCTTCATAACTAGAAACCGGCTATGGGGTAATGGGTTAAGTTTTATATTTGAGAACAATGATGTTGATGAGTGCAGACCCAGATTAGACAGCTCCTGAAGTAGCTGTTTGATCAGGATCTGTACTGTTCTGTCAGATATGAGTCTACACTAAATCTTCTAGAAAAGCTTTCCTTATTTTATTAGTCAGTGTAATGGTTCAGATGATGGACACTGATAGTGGACATAAGCCCTTGCAACACAGAATAATGCTTAACTCTTTGCATGCTGGGTAAATTTTTTACATCTGCAACATTTGATGTCTGCTATGGTTCTAAAAATAGAATTTTCCAAAATTTCTTTTCAAAACATGGTCAGAGTGTCAAAAAGTTTGGATCCTGATGAGACGCCGCATTATGCGGCGTCTCATCTAGATCCAAACTGTTTGCAAAGATAATCACTGTGGCAGATATATCCACCACAAGCATGGTAAGAGTTAAAGGCAGGTTACAGCTTAAAGGAAGATTGAAAATAAAGAAGAAAGCTCCTTTAGGAGATTTCAGCTTGATTTCAGCTTGATATACTTTCACCCTGCTTTAAGCTGCCACCTGTATTCAATACAGTCAATAAATATTCTATTGTGATACTTATTTGGAGGAGTTGGTATAGGAGTGTGCCTCTATGGAGGAAAAGGTTAAACGACAATTATCAGATAATCTCCAATAACGGGGTTTGTCCACATGTCCTTTTGTGTGTGTTCTATTGAGTAGTTTAACTTAATTTAATCTTAGTTAAATGCTGAACTTTAAATGCTCGGGAATTTTATTTGTCTGCAGCAATTTTTATCTGCTTCTGATCATAAAATAGATGTTTCTAAAGTTTGCTCAACAAGGTCAGAGTATCAAACAGCTAAATATATGTATCTTTGGTCAAATTGCTTTAAATCTGATTCTTAAATAATAGGCAAGGCAACTAGTTTGAAGCAGATAATATAATGGTGGCTAAAGGAGATGATAAAATTTGTCTTACAAAAACTCAAATTTAGGTTTGATGTACTTTTATGTAAAGAAGCCTGATCACACAAATTACAGTACCGTAATCTTCTGCTAAGTGATGAAATTGTTAACCCATTACTCATGTTTCTAATTCTTTCCCCAATAGAAGCGACTTTTAGCGTATTTAATTTATTCCTCCGCTGAAGAAAATAGTTCCAGTTTATACCCTCATGAACAATTACCATAACAAATATTTCTATATAGCCTAACAGATGGTAGTTTAAAGCAGGCTGAAAGTAAAGCAGAATGTGCCTTAAGGCACATTTTGCTTTACTTTCAACCTGCTTTAAGTGATCACCTGTCTTTAATATTATAAATAGGTTATTGGGTAAAGGGTTAAGACAGATGATCACTTAAAGTAGGCTGAAAGTAGAGCAGAATGCACCTTAACCCGGCCATTAACCAATAGCCTGTTTCTAGTTTTGAACACAGGTGACCTCTTAAAACAGGTTGAAAGTCTGATTTAAGCTACAATGTGCTAGAATTTAGAACATATTTCTTACGGTACATATTCATGACTGTATAGTGTGGATTTATTCTATTCAGTGGAGGAATACATTAACCCATTACCCCATAACCTGCTTCTAGTTTTGAAAATAGATGACTACTTAAAGCAGGTTGAAAGTAAAGCAGAATGCGTCTTTACTTTCAGCCTGCTTTAAGTTAGAATCTACTAGAAAATAGAAAATATTTCTTATGATACATATTCATGACTATATAAATTTGAAATGTTTTCTTCGATGAAGAAATAATTTAAAGGCGTAAAAAGGTGTATTTATGGGGTAATGGGTTAAAGGTCTAAACGGGTGTATTTATGGAGTAAAGGGTTAGGCCAAAGAAAGGGTTAACAGCCCCAACTACCAAACTATTATCCGATTTTTCTGACTTGTCAAAGTTATTTTTAGAACAGATTAGTTTATAATGGTAAATAGTAATATATAAGCAAGGTAACCTCTGATATAAATCCGTACACTTTCCTACTTGCGATAAGCATGCAGATCTCCCTGCAGCATGAGACCGATGCCCTAACTTGGCCGATATGTTATTCTTTTCCAATAAACGCATTTACGCTGAAACTATTATTTCCATTGCAAACAGGCTGGAGCCTGATCAGACGCCGGGTAACCCGGCGTCTGATCAGGCTCCAACCTGTTTGCCACTCAGATTAAAAATATAGTTATAAATTTCTAAAAATAAATTTCCACAGTTAAGTGCATTGCATTTGCGTTTAAACGAGAAAGAATAGTGTCTAAAATCTCTACTGTACATTACGCTAAAAAATTACAGCTATCCGTATCTCTAACTGGCTGTAGAGAAATCATCGAGTACAATACTCATCCCTTTCAAAGTTTTAGAATGTTCCAATCTAAAAATAACCTGGACAAGTCAGAAGAAAACACTAATACTCACCTGTTATTGATGTATACTTCCAATGTAATTATTCCAGATTGAGAATCAACACAGTTATTATCTAGTCCACACAGTTTTACCCTTGATCTAGACACAGACACTAAGTAGGGACTGATCTTGATCCCAACTCTCTGCCACTCACATAGTATTTCTGTAAAATACAAAATCGAAAATGTAAATCAAAAATGTAAATCGAAAATGTAAATTTCAGACATTGTTATTCAAATTGTTAACCTATTACTCTAAATCCAGTTTCTAGTTTGGAAAATGGATTACCACTTAAAGTGGATTGAAAGTAAAGAGGAATGTGCCTTATTAAGGGTACATCCTGCTTTACTTTCAGCCTACTTAAAACTACCATCTGCTAGGATAAAGAAAATATTTCTTATGACTGTATACAGTAGAACTATTTTCTTCAGTGAAGGAATAACCTAAAGGTGTAAAAAGGCATATTTATTGACTAATAGGTTAAATTCCAATGTTATGCCTGAATGAGAATAATTCACAGTTATCCGATCCATAGTTTCACACTCTCTTAACTAAGCCTACTTATAATTCCCACTTTGTCCAATTAACATTACTCCATATATAGCCTGTTTCTAGTTTTGAAGGCAGGTAATTGATTAAAGCAGGTTGAAAGTAAAGCAGAATGCACCTTAACCTGCTTTTAAGCTGGCACATTTTACTTTACTTTCAACCTGCTTTTAACCTATCATCTGCTTGAGTAAAGAAAAAATGTCTTAAGATACATTATTCATGACTATATTAATTGGAATTATTTTCTTCATTGGAGGAATAAATTAACTGCATAAAAATTTTTATCTATAGAGTAAAGGGTTAAATCATATATTTAACCCATTACCCCATAAATACACCTTTTTACGCCTTTAATTAATTCATCAACTGAAGAAAAAAAATCAATTTATACTGTCACAAATAAAAATCATAGGAAGCAGATAATAGCTTAAGGAAGGCTGAAAGTAAAGCAGAATGTGCCTTAAGGCACATTCTGCTTTACTTTCAACCTGCTTTAAGTGGTCGCAAATCTTCAAAACTAGAAACAGGCTTAAATGCCAGAGTTATTATATCAGCATCAGGAACACTTCACAGTTATCCAATCCATAGTTTCACACTCTTGTCACTAGCACATTGAACTAAGCCTGCTTATTCCCTTTGTCCAATTAACCCTTTAAAACACACAGTAGAACCAATTAACAATTTTCAAAACCTTTTGAAAACGATATGGATCCAGATCAGGGCTTATATTAGTGGACTCTGATCGGGACCCAAATTGATTGTCACTTAGACAAAATATCTTCAAATGTAAAAAATTTAAAAAAATTGATTTCAAAAGACAAAACTCAAGCAGATATCTAATTTATTCGTTCAAAGGGTTAACACCGATGCCGGAAGCAGCAAAAATGCTCAATGACAAATTCAAATACTTCTACAAATAAATATGCCTGATTGTTTAAACGGTCTATATCTGACTTTACCCTTAACTTACACAAATATCATGTCATTTTTTTGCAATCATCAAATATGATGTTGTCACCCTGTTACTTTATTCATAAATTAGTAATTCAAACTTCATTAGGGTTATAGACAGTGTTGACATTGAACAAAAGGAACCAGAAATAGCATGATCTGGGTCTACAGTGTGAGTAAACTATAAAGGCTACTGGTGGCCATTATTGACAGGGTTAATCTATATTATTTACAGTAGGGCCTGATGATCACTTTTAGACACCCAATAAATCATGGCTGGGGTCATTGTCACAGCTAAAATAAAGCTATACTTCGGTTAACGCCATTACTCCATAGACTGTTTCTAGTTTTGAGGACAGGTGACCACTTATTAAAGCAGGTTGAATAATAAAGCAGAATGTGTCTTAAGGCGCATTCTGCTTTACTTTCAGCCTGCTTTAACCCTTTGAACCCTAGTCTCGCATGTAGGCATCATTTTCAAACAGTGTATATATAAATAGTACACTTGTCCTGTGCAAACAGTGAAGACCCAGATCAGAGGGCTCCAAGAGGAGCCCTCTGATCAGGGTCTTCACTGTTTGTCATAATGCCAAACATTGAAAAAAACAACCCTTAAAAGTCAGAAATGGACTAGACTAAATTGGAAACTGGAATTATCCAATTAACGTCTCAGGGAGGAAAGAGTTAAGCTCCCATCTGCTAAGATATAGAAAGTATTTCTTATGCTGCATATTCATGACCTTAAATTGGAACCATTTTCTTCAGTGGAGGAATAAATTAAAGATGGAAAAAGGCATACTTATTGGATGCTGGTTTAACCATCAGCGTGGGTATTAAACCCATTACTCCATAAATACGCCTTTTTATGTCTGTAATTTATTCCTAAAGTCATTCAAGGAAATAGTGCCACTTTAAAGTTTATACAGTCAAGAATATACAACATAAGTAAACTTTAGTTTATACATCATTTTATTTCCAAAGTAAATCACAAACAATGTATCAATCTTCAGTATAGGTGAACATAAAAGAAAAAGAGTTAGATCACAAGTTCTAACAACATTAAATAATACCTTCCCATATGCAACAGAAGAAATCAAGTTTCTCTATATCCTAGGGATGGAAGTTTAAAGCAGGCTGTAGAAATAGTTTCTATATCCTAGGGATGGTCGCTTAATTCAGACTGAAAGTAAAGCAAAATGTGTCTTTATAGCACATTCTGCATTACTTCCAACCAGATTTAGGACTGGTTACCTGTCTTCAAAATCTGATACATGCAGTCTATGGTGTAATTGGTTAACATTTACATATTCAAACTCTATGCTGAATGGTAGGGTTGGGCATTGCCATAAAATATTACGATATTGCAATATATTGAAATATTTGATTTGGATATCTATCTATCTTGTGGTTCTGCCACACACCCCCACGTGTAATTTCGGACAGTGCGTGTCTGTGCCTGTAAGTAGAGTTACGAATAGGCTAAAAGACAGGCTTAACACCACGCAATCTAAGTTAAGAACGTTTAAACATACAGTAGCATGAAAAAATTGTGATAAACTAAAGAGATAATCTATGTTCTACTGTTGTTAAACAGTATTAGACAACGGTTGCGAGTTAATGAAGATGATAGAAGTATTTGAGAACAGCTTACTTATCGCAAGTGTAGTTGTACTTTGACAAAAAAGTACTTAATGGGGAAAGGCATTTTAACTCTTTAAATGTTGATCTGTTAAAATGGATTTATAACTTGAGATTAACCTTTCTACTCTTTATTGGCAGCAACACCATTAGAGTGACAAACAGTTAAGATCCTGATCAGATACTGAGTAATGTCTAAACATCTTATCTGGATCCAAACCTTTTGTAAAATGTCAGTTAGTTGTGTGCTTCACAAGAGAAGATTTAACCCGTTCCAAATAGAAGTGCCTTTTAGTGCATTTCATTTATTCCTCCACTGATGAAAAAAGTTCAAATTTAAACTGTCATGAACATGTACCAAAAGAAATATTTTCTATATCCAAGCAGATGATGGCTTAAAGCAGACTGAAAGTAAAGCAGAATGTGCCTCAAGGCACATTCTGCTTCACTTTCAGCCTGCTTTAAGTGGTCGCATATCTTCAAAACTAGAAACAGGCTATGGGGTAAAGGGTTTTGAAAGGGTATACTGACAAACATTTAACAGCCCCAACTACTCCCACAAGAGCCCCAAATGATTTGTCAAGAACACTTCAAAACCTACAACAAACATCTTGAAAACTGTTTCTTCTATTCACAAAGAAGACTTCTCTGTATTGTTTAATCTTGTTGTAACATTGCTGGACTCTCCTATATATTCTGATAAATGATGAGCTAACCCATTAACACCATAGCCTGTTTTTAGTTTTGAAAACAGGTGACTACTTAAAGCAGGTTGAAAGTAAAGCAGAATGTGCCTTAAGGCACATTCTGCTTTACTTTCAACCTGCTTTAAGCTTCTATCTATTAGAATATAGAATTTATTTCTTATGGTACATATTTATCAGTACGTATATAAAGTGGAACTATTTTCTTCATAAATACAGGTGTAAAAAGGCGTATTTATGGTGTAAAGGGTTAATAAAAATTTACATTGCAACTGGAGAGTTGGGTTTTTTTTCGAAAAATATCTAAAAGTATGACAAACTGTGGAGACTATAATCAGAGGGCTCCTTTGCCAGCCCTCTGGGTTGGGTCTACACTGTCTGCAAAGGATATACAGTGGAGAAAACATTATTCTTTCCCAATGAATATGTTTACGCTAAATCTATTATTTCAATTGCAAACAGTTTAGAGCCAGATCAGACGCCGGGTAAGCCGGAGTCTGATCAGGCTCTAAACTGTTTGCCACTCATATTAAAATGAATAGGTGGAAATATCCAAAAGTTGCCATTTTCTACATTTTAGTGCACTGCGTTTGCGTTTAAACGGGAAAGAATGATGTTTTCTCCACTGTATATACTTGGTTCCCACATTATAAAGGTTAACTAGTGATGCGCAGTCATTTAAACCTAGATGTTTTTATTGTCTTCTTTAAGAATGGTGGCTATTTAATGCAGGACAAACGTAATGCAGAAAGCTTCTGATGGATCCAAAGGAACGCAACTTTAGTCTCTCTTTTGCTCCTTTGTAGCAAAAAGACAAAAAACATTACATTTAAAAAGCATTCCCATAACAACAGTATATTTAATGGAATACCTTATGGAGCAAGTTGCAGCACCATGCAAGAACTAACCCTCCCCCTTAGCTTGTTTTCAGTATTGAAGACAGGTGGATGATTAAAGTAGGCTAAAAGTAAATACTTTCAGCCTGCTTTAAGCTACCATCTGCTATATATGAGATAGGATATATTTCACGAGGAGTAGTCATGACTGTAAAAAGTGGAACTATTTTCTTTAGTAGAGCAATAAATTAAAGATGTTAAAAGGTGTATCTACTGGGTAACAGATTAAGCTGTAAATTAATGGCATTGAACATTTGTTCAAGCTAGTATTGATCAACCAAAGTTCTACTACTTTCATCAAGCATAGAAGATGTACAGGGCTGAGATGACTTTTTCATACAGGTCAATGTAATTGTTTGAATGCAATGTCATTGAATCAGATTGATAAATGGAAGTTCTAATTGAAATAATCAAACTCAATGATAACTATTATTAATCAAAGTCCATCTCGGAGGACTGTAAATCAATTAACCCTTTACACCATAGCCTGCATGTTTCTATAGTTTTAAAAACAAGTGACCACTTAACACAGGTTGAAAGTAAAGCAGAATGCATGTTAAAGTGCACTATGCTTTACTCTCAGCCTGCTTTAAGATACCTTCTGCTAGGATATAGAAAATATTTCTTATGGAACATCTTCTTCAGGACTGTATGAATTGGAACTATTTTCTTCAGTGGAGAACTTCAAATTGAATGCACTCAAAGGCATGTCATTGGGGGAAACATGGTTAATAATCAATTATGGTCAATGTTTTCTCCATAGCCATCAGTGCAAAACACCTATATCCTAATGATGTAGCATGTAAATTACTTCTTTGTTTAAGGCATATAACTGCTTAACCCATTACTCCATAAATATGCTTTTTTACACCTCGAATTATTTCTACCGGTATACTATGGAAAGTAGTTCTCACCTATGTAGTCCTGAACATGACAAACAGAAGGCATTGCCTGAGTATCTTTTCAGATGGAAGCTTAAAGTAGATAGAAAGTATTTAGCAAAATGTTACTTTAGGACCTTTCTGATTCATTTTCAACCTGCTTTAAGTGGTTACCTGACTTCAAAACTAGAAAGGTCTGGGTAAAGTGATAAAATGCTTCTTTGTGTAATATGCAGGTGACTGCATAAGGCAAGATGAAAGTAAAGTAGAAAGGTTCTTATATTAGGGCTTTACTTTCACACTGTTCAAAGCTGTCATATTATGCCATCCGTGGATTTGGACTAAGATGCTTTAGCACAGGAATAAATTGAGACGTCCTTAACTCTTTGCACGCTGGGTAATCTTTTAGTCAGAAACAATTGTCTTTTGCTTCTGTTCTAAACATAGAATTTTTAAAAGTTCTTTTCAAAACAGGGTCAGCATGTCAAACAGTTGGATCCTGATGAGACGCCGCTTTATGCAGCATCTCATCAGGATCCAAAGTTTTTGCACAGATAATGGTGCTTCTGCCGTTAGCATGTAAAGATCTAAATCTAAAACTGGCAGACTTTGAATTATAACAATATCCAAGTTTGTTACTGTTTAAACAATGTTTGCAGAATCAACATTCACTGTCTATTGAAATGTAACAATTGATTGATTATACCATAATTGAGAATCGGAAACATTGCAATTATAGATTCTTATCAATGGTGCTAATGTTCATTGTACATGTATGTGTCGTAGTGCTGGTAGTGAAATGTTTGGGTGTCCACAGTTAGCTCTTTTGTTTAAAATATAATCGTTACATTTGCAAGCAGTGTTGACCCAGATCAGAGGGCTCCTAAAGGAGCCCTCTGATCAGGGTCTACACTGTTTGCTACTATAGACCAGTATCTATTAAACTACCTAGAATTCCAAGTAGACTGGTTCATGTTTTGGTAACTAAAAAGATCCACAAGAGAACCTAATAAACCACAAGAGTTACTTAATGTTGAAAGAGTTGGACATCAACCCTAAGTCTCCTGCTATTAAGGTTGATGACCCCTAATAAGATCTGACCAAAATCCGAACTCTATGTACATCGATTGGTCATTCTCGTCAACTGCTGATCTGTTCTGAACTATGCTTTAGCATGGATCGGAACAGGTCGGCACTTAACGATAATGGCAGATCGCTCTCAGCAGAGTTCCCATATTGACCGACTTTGGCCTGATCTCATTAGGGGTCCTCAATGTTAATGTATAATAACATTGTGTTTAACCCTTTACCCCACTAGGACTTAAAGCAGGTTGAAAGTAAAGCAGAATGGGCCTAAAGGCACATTCTGCTTTACTTTCAGTCTGCTTTAATTAAGCTACTTTCTGCTAGGATATAGAAAACATTTCTTTTGGTACACATTTATGACTGTATGAATTGGAACTATTTTCTTCAGTGGAGGAATGAATTTAATGCGATAAAAGGTGTTTCTTTGGGGGATAGAGTTAAAACATTGTAGACCCAGAGACATGATTCTGCACTCTTTCCTGTTTTTACCATAGATATCTTAAAATAACCTAGATCGGCTATAGGCCAATCAGCGACGGTCATCGAGAAGCCATCTTGACGCGTGTATGCTACTCATGTTCCAATGCTCTGGTGCACGTCGTATTGCGGTAGATTAATGAGGTTACATGCTGTGCGCAGTAATCCCGTCTACGTTGACGGTGCGTCATTGACTACAGAAGTTGCTAAGAACCGTTCCATAGTTGCTATGATTAATCGATGCTTTTATTCAGTTAAATAAGAACTACAATCATTTTGTGCTTATTATCGTTTGATTGTCGCTTTACGGTGCATATTTATGTTACAAGATGAATGTAGTACGAAATCATTCTTAAATGAAAGTAAATCATATTTTGTCTCCGGAGGGAAAGTGTATGATACATGTATCAAGATGGCGTCTCTCTGACCGTCGACCAATGGGAGCTCAGCGCTAGGTGGCCGATCTAGTCTCTTAAGATATCTATGGTTTATACATGTACAGTGTAGCTCCGTTACTTCGCGGTCCGCTATTTCGCGAAAGCCAATATATCGCGGTCCCGGCTTGGACCCCGTTTTTTTTTCCTATGTGTATACTAAAGTCAATAAAAGCTGAGTTTCAATGCTTTCTGTTTCTATAATAATTATATCTTCCTTTAACAGGTCGCTATAATTGCGTAATCAGTGTCAATTATCACCATCTGTGGACTTGTCATCCCGCAGCGTGTCATCCCGCTGCGTTGATTGACAGGTGATGCACTAACAACAAACAATGAGTGAACTCGCGCATGTGCAGTTTCGCTCATTATTTGGCAATAATTAGCAAACTAACCTGATTGACTTTGACTTTTAACTATCAGAGTCGACTAATCCATATTAAAAGCAATGGAGAAATAACCACAGACGTTAAAATCACAGTCATTCACATTTTGATACATCAACAGACGCTTACAATTATAATTGCGATTCGTACCAGATAATAACGTACGCGAACAATGTCGGCCAAACAATTAATGAATTTAAACTTGTAAACTGTAAATTAACTTCATTGTTCTTTCACTCTCATTTACATTTACTTGTTTCTTGACAATACAACCTAGAAAATGCCATTTTATCGGCGTTATTATCGCGATATAGGCATTAAGTGTGATTTTCACGAGTAATTGAATCTTACTGACACACGCACATTTCAAGCAAAATGGCGGCCGTTGTCAAAAACGAAAGTACGCATTTGCTTAATACACATGAAAATGCTGATGCTAAATATGACAGTGCGTATAAAGACTTGTTTTCACAAGAAATAACAAGGTAAACAACCAAGAAATCGTGTTTATTGCATGACATTGATATAATAGAGTTTGACAATGGAAAATACAATATAATTTGGTTCAGCTCAGAATTGGGCTATATCGCGATCCGACCACATTGCGGATTTCATTCCGTGGACCCCAACTTCCGCGATATAATGGAGCTACACTGTACTGGTTTCCGGCATAAAAAGGGTTTAACCCTTTACCACATAGCCTGTTTCTAGTTTTGAAGACAGGTGACCACTTAAACCAGGTTGAAAGTAAAGCAGAATGTGCCTTAAGGCACATTCTGCTTTACTTTCAGCCTGCTTTAAGCTACCATCAATTATGATATATAGGAAATATTTCTTTTGGTACATGTTCATGACTATAAAAATTGGAACTATTTTTTTTAGTGTAGGAATAAATAAGATGCGCTAAAAGGCGCTTCTATGGGGGAAAAGGTTAAATAAGTAAAGTTTTGCTTAACCTATTACCCCATAAATACACCTTTTTACGATTTTGATTTATTCCTCCACTGAAGAAATTGTTTCCACCTTATACAGTAATGAACATTTACAGTCGAAAATAAATTATATTCTAGGAGATGGTAGCTTAACTCTTTCCTCCCTGAAACTTTAAATGACAAATCCAGTTTCGATTTTAGTCTCGTCCATTTCTGACTTTTAAGGGTTGTTTTTGTCAATTTTTGGAATTATGACAAACAGTGAAGACCCTGATCAGAGGGCTCCTTTCGTAGCCCTCTGATCTGGGTATTCACTGTTTGCATAGGACATGTGTACTAATCACATGTACACTGTTTGAAAAACACGCCTATATGCGGGACTAGGGTTCAAAGGGTTAAAGTAGGCTGAAAGTAAAGCAGACTGCGCCTTAAGGCGCATCCTGCTTTGCTTTCAACCTGCTTTGAGGAGTGATCTGTTTTCATAACAAGAAACAGGCTATGGGGTAACGGGTTGAAGACATTTCCTGACCTATTTCCATACTACAGTGTTCCCTCTCTACAACGACACCTAATGGGATCAGACAAAAAATGTGTGTGTTGTTCAGGGGGAGTCGTTATAGAGAGGGAGCTGGTTAACATTTGCAAACAGCTTAAATCCAGATCAGACGCCGCGTAACGCTGTTTGTCACTTGTAATTAAGTCTTTTTCTGTCAAAATGTCCAATATGTACCTTTGAGAAAGCAGCAGACGACAATTTTAAGCAGACGATATTGCAACAGTCAAAGCGTTAGACATAATTGTCCTGTTTAGGGAACTTCGGCAAGGGTCGTTGTAAGGAGGGAGTCGTTGTTGAGAGGGTCGTTGTAGGGAGGGAATGCTGTAGTAACATGCAGATACTCCCATGGCAATAGGGTAAATAACATGTAGAAGACAGCATTTTTCAAAATTACAACTTGCTTAATTTCAATATATGTTTTTCAGAAAAACCTACTTCATCACAATCAGAAAGCTTCATGTAAAACAGATACAATGTAAATTAAATCAATTTCTCTTGAGAACAGTTTGAAAATCGACACAAACATGGTTCTTGTATTTAGCTAATGTTTTTCTGTGCATTATTTGCCAAGATCATAGGAAAGCCACCCTCCTAAAATTTCACACAAAGTTGTGATGTCAATTGACACATATGATGATACAAATTAATTCGACCAAATATATCTGGAGAGCTGTAATTAACTTTAATTGACCAAAGGTAGATAATATTCAAGGGCAAACATTGCAACTCTCAACAGAAAAATCGGTAATCATTGAACACATTTTGGAATATCTGAAGTAATAGTTAAAATTTCTAACAATTTCTTTATATTTCCACCAAATCCTATATTTAGTGACTATTCTCAATTAGAATTCTCTTGAAGAGAATGATGTTTTGAACGAGTAGTTAAACTTGAATATGATTTGGTAGAGACATAACATTATTCTAGTTATACAGTGCTCCCTCTCTACAACGACATCCAATGGGAGACACACATAGTGTGCGTTGTTCAGAGGGAGTTATTGAAGAGAGGGAAAATTAAGACTTGGATTACATTTGCAAACAGCTTGAATCCAGATCAGACGCCGCGTGACGCGGCGTCTGATCTGGATTCAAGCTGTTTGTCACTCGTCATTATGATTCTTCTATCTAAATGTCCACTTATATTATGTAACTTTGAGAAAAAAGCAGACAAAAATTTTAAGCAGACAATAATTGTTGCAGCAGTTTAAGCGTCAGACAATAATGTCCTGTTTAGGGAACTGCTGCGACAAGTGACGTTGTAAGGAGGGAGTCATTGTTGGGAGGGCCGTTGTAGGGAGGGAGTGCTATATAATTTAAAGCACTTCCCTTGTTTTGATGTATGATTGATTGTCAGCACTGTATTATACATTCTAGACAAGTATTTTATCTCCCTGTGCGCGCCACAAGGGGTGGATTATAAACACTAATATTTCATTTGCATACCTGTGTTTACCGGCTCTGACTCACTCCTAGGTCGTTATCTAACACTGTCATGTGCCGATTTTTAATACTTCAATGGCATGATCAGGAAGATCACAAATCTGAAATGATAAAAAGCGTATTAACCCCCATATCACTTGCTTATTTTCAATCATTAATTCATTGCCCTATGTTGAAGGGTATATTATCAACTGATAGAGGTGCAATATATAGAGGATAACTGTTTTTTTCAGTGTAAGATCGAAATTTAATCCATTGAGTGAACATCAGACGTTATATTTTCACGAGTGGCGAAGCCACGAGTGAAAATATAACAGTCTGATGTTCACGAAATGGATTAAATTCGATCTTACACTGAAAAAACACAGTTATTCTATTTATTTATGCTTTTAAGCCACTTTTTAAACGAAATTGTTTAAAAATTGAAAGCGAACGTACATTATTTATCCCGTGTTGAGCCCCACGTTTTATGTCGAACACATGCGCGTGACAGTTGGCGGTATAATGACGTCATCCGAATGACTTCGTTGCTCCCGAGTTTGGATTCGTGCTCTTCCGGTGAGTAGTTCGCGACAAATCGGACTGCCGGAATTTAACGATAAGACACGATTGACTACGATTCTTGGGGAGCCCTACGGGGAAAATTCATAATAAAAGCGATTGGTGATAATCCACTGCAGTGGATTACCAAGTGATCATCCACTGCTATATCGTGGTAATCCACTGAAAAGCATAAATAAAGATAATTATTACCTTACCGGTCCATATATAGTAAACCATAATGACTAGTTGAAGCACTAGCATAACTCTCAGTATTAACCCTTTCCCCAATAGCCTTTTTCTAGAATTGCAGATACTGGTGGCCACTTAAAGCAGGTTGAAAATAAAGCAGATTGTGCCTTAACACATTACCCCATAAATATGCCTTTTACACCTTTTATTTATTCCTCTACTGAAGAAAATAGTTCCAATTTATACTGTTACAAATAAGAATGATAAGAAATATTTTCTATATAATCTAGCAGATAATAGCTTAAAGCAGGCTGAAAGTAAGCAGAATGCGCCTTAATGTGCATTCTGCTTTACTTTCAACCTGCTTTAAGTGGTCCCCTATCTTCAAACTAGAAACAGGCTATGGGGTAATGGGTTAAGATGCATTCTTAGTAACTTTACTATCAGTCTGCTTTAAACTACCTGCTGAACATATTTCTTATGGTGCATAATTACTAATGCTTTTATAAACTGGAACTATTTTCTTCAATGGAGGAATATATAACATGTGTGTAAAAACTGTGTATCTATGGAGCACTGGGTTGCTTCTGAAGTAGCTGTCTGATCAATGTCTACACTGTTTTCTTATGTCTTGACACAGTCTGCACTCTCTTACGGTGAGAATGTTTGAGACATTATCTAATACTTCAGATGATAGATGGCCACTGTGGGTGGAGTTTTATATATGAGTATTCACCAAGAGACTAAGGGTTTAGACAGGTGGTTGCTTAACGCATTACCCCATAAATACGCCTTTTTACGTCTCTAATTTATACCACCACTGAAGAAAATAATTCACTTTTATACAATCATGAATATGTATCAAAAGAATTTTTTTCTATATCCTTGCAGATAATAACTTAAAGCAGGCTAAAAGTAAAAAAAGTACTTTCAACCTGCTTTAAGTGACCATCTTTCTGTAAAACTAAAAACAGACTATGTCCCCCGGTTAATATTAGCAGGCTGATAGTAAAGTCAAAGTCTTCCTGCTTTAATTCAGCCACCATCTACTAGGATATAAATAATATTTCTTATGGCCATATTCATAACTATATAAAATGGAACTTAGATTTTCTTCAGTGGAGGAATTATCTAAAGACATAAAAAAGATGTATTTATGGGGTAGTGAGTTAAGAGATGTTGCATTGTAGATCTATATCTAATTGGAGAATACATTGCTAATTTTAGATTTTTCTCTCCTTGCATACTTTTGGTAAAACTGCAATTTGGCCGTTGTAAACAGTTTGGATCCTGTTGAGATGCCTAGTAACTCTATGTCTCATCAGGATCAAAATTGTTTGACATTCTGAACCTGTTTAAAAAAATCTTCTTGAAAGATTTTTAAGTTTTAAAAACAGAAGCAGATTAAAATTATTGCAGACGACACTATTACTTGGCTTTGAAAGAGTTAAACTTAATCCTTGTATAGCAGTCATACATCAAAGACACTTCCCTGATTTAATTACACTACTAGATAAACTCATACTTAACTTTTTATGAATGATTTCAAATATATTCAATACCTCTCAAATTGGGAAGGTCAAACCATTTCTCATTTCATTTCTCCTATTGAACAGAACCTTTAGCATGTTTTCTGCAAATTTGTGAGAGTTACAAGCTATTTGGAATCAGCTGAGATGCCAGAAAACTGTGTTTCTCATCTGGCTTCCAACTGTTTAACATTTTGATGATGTTTTCTATAAAAAATTAATATTCAACACGCAATTAGACTGAATCTTAATGAGAGTATGTGGGTTTCGCTACATCTATCTGGAGAGAAAAGTTATAATAAAATTGTCAATTCTAAAAGTTCACTTCCCACCAGACAGAATGAAGGCAAAACTATTAACTTTTAACTCTTTGCATGTTGGGTAATTTTTTGGTCTGCGATAATTACTATTCTTAAAAGAGAATTTTCAACAACAAAAATTCAAAACAGCCTGATAATTAAGAGTGTCAAACAGTTTGGATCCTGATGAGATGCCGCCTTACGCGGCGTCTCATCTGGATCTAAACTGTTTGCAAAGGTAATCACAGTAGGATATATCCGCCGCTAGCATGGTAAGAGTTAAAGATCTTTAAGTTTCTCCTTGAAGTTCAATTATTAAAGTGTTAAAGATCTAAATCCTCTGTTATTAGAAACTTATACTAGTCATTTAAGCCCTATCAAACTATGTCAAAATTAACCATTTAATGCCAATGAATACTTCTAGTATTGAAAGAGTCTATAATTCATTTTCAACCAAGCAGGAATGGGACAGATATTTGCAAATAGGATTGAATCAAGACCTTAAACCCATTACTGCATATCTAGTTTCTACTTTTGAAGACAGGTGACCACTTAAAGCAAGTTGAAAGTAAAGCAGAATGCACCTTAAATTCTCCTCTACTTTCAGCCTGCTTTCAGAAGCTATCATATGCTAGAATATACAAAATATTTTTATGCTGAATACTCCTGAATGTATAAATTGAAATTATTTTCTTTAGTAAAGGAATAAATTAAAAGCATAAAATGGTGTATTAATATGGAGTAATGAGCTAAGCAAGACTAGATATTTCCAAATAGGATTTAATCCTGACCATAAAAGCAGCCACCTGTCAAGCAACAATAATGTTCTGCTACTAGCTGATCTTTACCATAGTCATGAATTATTATTACACCATAAGAAATATACATATATTCCAGGTGAAAGCTAAAAGCAGGTTGAAAGAAAAGCAGAATGTGCCTTGGCACATTCTGCTTTACTTTCAACCTGCTTTAAGTGGTCAACTATCTTCAATATTGGAAACAGGCTATTAGGTAAAGGGTTAACTTAGAAATTTCTAAAACTCAATTTCAAAATAGGGTAAGCCAGTGTCAAACAACTCGGATCCTGATGAGACACGGGTTAATCAGAATCTCATCCAGATCTAAACTGTTTGCAAAAATAATCATGGTTTTAACCCTTTACCCCATAGCCTGTTTCTATTTTTGAAGTTAGGTGACCACTTAAAGCAGGTTGAAAGTAAAGCAGAATGTGCCTCAAGGCGCATTCTGCTTTACTTTCAGCCTGCTTTAAGCTACCATCTGCTGGAATATAGAAAAGAATTCTTGTCATACATTTTCATGACTTCATAAATTGGAACTATTTTCTTCTGTGGAGGTTTAATTTCAATGTGCTAAAAGGCACTTCTATGGGGGAAAGGGTTACGGTTATCAGCTAAGCATGAAAAAAGCTAACAATGTGGTTTATGTGTGTGTAATGGGGGTACCAAGACTTGTTTATTCTACAAGCTGACTTGTAAAATATTTCCCTTTGAAATACGACACAGTCATGTAAAAAGAGCTTTGAATCCCTTTAAAACATGGCTGTACAAAATAGATAATTAAGTTTTAATTTAACTTTAGATATAAATTAATGGAATCATATTCATTTGGGTTAAAACAGTTTTTTATAAATAATTTCTTTCACAGAATGTCATGCTCGTGTTAACCCTCCTCCTGCAAAGTTTATGATAATTAGTCGAAAATTGGTGCTCTTTGAAAACAGTGTTGACCAAGATCAGACAGCTCCTGAAGGAAAGGTTTCCTTTATTTATCAGCTAATGTAATTATTATAAGTTGAGATGATACATATCCATAGTGGGTAGAGTTTTATATACATATATGAATACATAGATTTATATATTTAACCCTTAGCCCGCCAAATAAATTGTCGTCTGCTATATTTCTCGTCTGCTTCAAGTTTCAAAGTGCTTCAAAGTTGCTCAAAGTTGCTGAAAATGTTGTTCCAGTGTCAAACAGCTTGGATCCGGATGAGACGCCGAGTTACTCGGCGTCTCATCCGGATCCAATCTGTTTGCATATGGAGCTATAGTCGTGAGTGGCAGGCTAAGGGTTAATAATTTAACCCTTTACCCCATAGCCTGTTTCTAGTTTTGATGACAGATGACCCCTTAAAGCAGGTTGAAAGTAAAGCAAAATGCGCCATAAGGAGCTTTTTGCTTTACTTTCAGCCTGCTTTAAGCTATTATCTGCTAGAATTTAGAAAATCTTTCCTAACGGTATATTTTCATGACTGTTTAAATTTGAACTATTTTCTTCTGAGGAGGAATAAACTTATTGCGCTAAAAGACATTTCTATTTGGGAAAGGGTTAATTGTAGTGGAAGTAGTAGTAGTAGTAGAAGAAGAAAAGTAAAGCAGCAACTCAAGAGACAAACCATCCAGAACAGAATGATGACAAAGTCTGACCATCCTAAAAGGTACCTGTTAAAAGCAGTCTGGAAGTTTGACAAGTTCTGCTTTACTCACAGCCTGCTTTAAAAACCAACCTATCTTGGACACTGAAAAAACAAGCTATATGAGGGAATGGATTTAACAGTAGAGCTAGAAAAAAGTTATAAAGCTACCTCTAGAACAATATCCAACAACAGCAGCCTATTTTAGTATATCCAAGTCTATCGTTGGAACTCTAGATTCACATTAAATCCTCAAATAAACTGGGTAAACACTGTTTCCATCCTATACCATAACTCCTTGCATGTTAGCAGGGAAAATGTGACTATCTGTGCAAACAGTTTGGATTGTGTCAGATGAAATGCCGCATAGTGTACCATCTTATCAGGATCCAAACTCTTTGACACTCTGACCCTGTTTTAAAAAGCAATTTTGAAAAATCTATTTTTTTATTAGTAGCTGACGACAATTGTTACATGTGAAAAAGTTACCAAGCACGCAAAGAGCTAATCAATAAAGAGTGATTGGAACCTTCTTTCAAAGTAAAGCAGCAAGCTCCTATTTGACTTTAACCCTTTACCTGATAGTCTATTTCTAGTATTGAAGATAGGTGACTTCTTAAAGCAGGTTGAAAGTAAAGCAGAATGCGCCTTAAGGCACATTCTGCTTTACTTTCAGCCTGCTTTAAGCTATTATGTGCTAGAATATAGAAAATATTCCCTATAATATATCTTCATAACTGATTAAATTGGAACTATTTTCTTCAGCGGATGAATAAATTAAATGTGCTAAAAGGTGCTTCTATTGGGGAAAGGGTTAAGCAATAACTGTCATCTTGCCATTAACACAGGTTAATTATATGTGATTTTCAATTTTGGCTATAGCGGAAAGGGTTAAATTAACACTAAAAATTAACTCTGAAAGAATATTGAAATAGCAGCTAATTACTAAAGATACTTGACAAAAAATATCCAATAACCATAGTTTAAGCTTCAGAATCACAATAACACTAAACATAAAACCATTCTCCTGCTGAATATTCATTACCAAAACTCTGCCCACTATTAACATTTATCATCTTAAACTATTACATTGGCTAATAAAATAAAGAAAGTTTTCTCAATAGAGAGTGCAGACTCATGTCAAACAGGGCCTATTAGAGAAAACAGTGAAGACTCTAATCAGACAGCTATTACAGGAGCTGTCTAATCTGGGTCTACGCTGTTTTCAAATACATCAATATACGGCAATAGCTAGCGAAGGGTTAATCCGCAAATATTTTAGGACAAACAACGGCACAATTGTCATTCAAAATAACCCGTGTTACCAAACAGATACAAATCACATCCCCTGTCCTTATCAAGTGTAATCCACGGATTTATGTCTAAGTCCATGTGCCCCGAATTTCACTACTACAATAATAACTACAGTCAAACCTGTACTAATCGACCACCTGCACTTAACATCCACTGTATGAAGATTGGTTCTTTTTAAAAAGTAGATGACTGCTTAATGCAGGACAAATGTAATGCAGAAAGCTCCTATAGGAGCTTTCTGCATTACATTTGTCCTGCATTAAGCTGCCACTTAATTGTCATATAGGCTACAACAGAAACTATACCCTAAATTTAGCTGTCATTTAACTTTTAACACACTAGATTCGAAATTGTGATTACCTTTGTAAACAGTTTGAATACAGATCAGAGATGCTGAGTAACAACGCATCTGATCTGGATCCGAACTTTTTGATACTCTGGTCATATTTTGAAAACAAATTTAAAAAAAAAATCCGATTTTAGAACAGAAGCAGATGACAATTTTTTTGTTGCTGATGACAATATCACTTTTGCGCGAAAGAGTTTGTACAATTTTGACTGTAACTGTCTGATAGACACTATCGGCAGCTAATGCTCGTTCAACGACAAAATGCTTTATCACCATAGGGGTGAAATATCTCATCTCTATCGAGGTAATAAATATTGATCTTCTGAGAGAGCCTCTTGATTGGTGGGACTGTCAGATAATTTAAGAGAACTTGAAATTTATTTGAACATCACAAACAGGGGTATCTACCTGTACTAGAGACAAACATGCTACAGTCAGGGCTCTGGATAAGGGGAGTATTTCAAAAACTAAATTTTTTATTTCTGCATTAAACCCTATGGTGTCACTACTCATTAGAATCGTCTCTAATGAGTAGTGACACCATAGGATTTGGTGCTGAAATGAGTGAGAATTTGTTGGATTTGTTCAGCTTACTCCCTCCTCTCTGGAGACCAGTACAGTGTAACCTCAGACAGCTTAGACATCCTCAAACCTCAGGTCTCTGACAACCAAACAACCAACAACAAATATATTGAAAAAAAAATAAGAAAAACTTTGAACAATTCTTAACTGTTCATTTTAATCCAAGTGGAAAGCAGTTTGGAGCCTGATCAGACGCCAGGTTACTCAGTGTCTGATCTGTCTACAAACTGTTTGCAATGGATATTGTTTTAGTTTAAACATGCTTTGAAAGGTAAACTTCTATGAGAGATAGGTTAAGGCTTGAAAGGTGTTTCTATGAGAGATAGGTAAAGGTTTGAAAGGTATTTCTATGTGGAATAGTTAAAGGCTTGAAAAGTGTTTCTATGAGGAATCGGTAAATGTTTGAAAGGTATTTCTATGAGAGATAGGTTAAGGCTTGAAAGGTATTTCTATAAGAGATAGGTAAAGGTTTGAAAGGTATTTCTATGAGGGATAGGTTAAGGCTTGAAAGGTATTTCTATGAGAGATAGGTAAAGGTATGAAAGGTGTTTCTATGAGGAATAGGTAAATGTTTGAAAGGTATTTCTATGAGGGATAGGTTAAGGCTTGAAAGGTATTTCTATGAGAGATAGGTAAAGGTTTGAAAGGTTTTTCTATGAGAGATAGGTAAATGTTTGAATGGTATTTCTATGAGGAATAGGTAAAGGTTTGAAAGGTATCTCTATGAGAGATAGGTAAAGGCTTGAAAAGTATTTCTTGGGGATAGGTAAAGATTTAAAAGGTATTTCTATGAGAGGTAGGTTAAGGCTTGAAAGAAATTTCTGTGAGAGGTAGGTAAAGGTTTGAAAGGTATTTCTATGAGAGGTAGGTTAAGACTAGAAAGGTATTTCTATGAGAGGTAGGTAAAGGTTTGAAAAGTATTTCTATGAGGGATATGTAAAGGCTTGAAAGGTATTTCTATGAGGGATAGGTAAAGGTTTGAAAGGTATTTCTATGAGGAATAGGTAAAGGTTTGAAAGGTATTTCTATGAGGGATAGGTAAAGGTTTGAAAAGGTATTTCTATGAGAGATAGGTAAAGGTTTGAAAGGTATTTCTATGAGGGATACGTAAAGGCTTGAAAGTTATTTCTATGAGAGATAGGTAAAGGTTTTAAAGGTATTTCTATGAGAGATAGGTAAAGGTTTGAAAGGTATTTCTATGAGAGATAGGTAAAGGTTTGAAAGGTATTTCTATGAGAGATAGGTAAAGGTTTGAAAGGTATTTCTATGAGAGATAGGTTAAGACTTGAAAGGTGTTTCTATGAGAGGTAGGTAAAGGTTTGAAAGGTGTTTCTATGAGGGATAGGTAAAGGTTTGAAAGGTATTTCTATGAGAGATAGGTAAAGGTTTGACAGGTATTTCTATGAGAGATAGGTAAAGGTTTGAAAGGTATTTCTATGAGGGATAGGTAAAGGTTTGAAAGGTATTTCTATGAGAGATAGGTAAAGGTTTGAAAGGTATTTCTATAGGAGATAGGTAAAGGTTTGGAAGGTATTTCTATGAGAGATAGGTAAAGGTTTGAAAGGTATTTCTATGAGAGATAGGTTACGACTTGAAAGGTATTTCTATGAGAGGTAGGTAAAGGTTTGAAAGGTGTTTCTATGAGGGATAGGTAAAGGTTTGAAAGGTATTTCTATGAGAGATAGGTAAAGGTTTGACAGGTATTTCTATGAGAGATAGGTTAAGATTTGAAAGGTATTTCTATGAGAGGTAGGTAAAGGTTTGAAGGGTATTTCTATGAGGCATAGGTTAAGACTTGAAAGGTATTTCTATGAGAGGTAGGTTAAGGTTTGAAAG
Source organism: Gari tellinella (assembly GCA_922989275.2). NCBI lineage: Eukaryota > Metazoa > Mollusca > Bivalvia > Cardiida > Psammobiidae > Gari > Gari tellinella. The sequence continues at coordinate 11,891,542 of OV277872.1, forward strand.
GTGTTTCTATGAGGAATAGGTTAAGGTTTGAAAGGTGTTTCTATGAGGAATAGGTAAAGGTTTGAAAGGTATTTCTATGAGAAATAGGTAAAGGTTTGAAAGGTATTTCTATGAGGAATAGGTAAAGGTTTGAAAGGTATTTCTATGAGGGATAGGTACAGGTGTGAAAGGTATTTCAATGAGAGATAGGTAAAGGTTTGAAAGGTATTTCTATGAGAGATAGGTAAAGGTTTGAAAGGTATTTCTATGAAGGATAGGTTAAGGTTTGAAAGGTATTTCTATGAGGGATAGGTAAAGGGTTGAAAGGTATTTCTATGAGAGATAGGTAAAGGTTTGAAAGGTATTTCTATGAGAGATAGGTAAAGGTTTGAAAGGTATTTCTATGAGATATAGGTAAAGGTTTGAAAGGTATTTCTATGAGGGATAGGTAAAGGTTTGAAAGGTATTTCTATGAGGGATAGGTAAAGGTTTGAAAGGTATTTCTATGAGGGATAGGTAAAGGTTTGAAAGGTGTTTCTATGAGAGATACGTAAAGGTTTGAAAGGTATTTCTATGAGAGATAGGTAAAGGTTTGGAAGGTATTTCTATGAGGGATACGTAAAGGTTTGAAAGGTATTTCTATGAGGGATAGGTTAAGGTTTGAAAGGTGTTTCTATGAGAGATAGGTAAAGGTTTGAAAGGTATTTCTATGAGAGATAGGTTAAGGTTTGAAAGGTATTTCTATGAGGGATAGGTAAAGGTTCGAAAGGTATTTCTATGAGGGATAGGTAAAGGTTTGAAAGGTATTTCTATGAGGAATAGGTTAAGGTTTGAAAGGTATTTCTATGAGGGATAGGTAAAGGTTTGAAAGGTATTTCTATGAGAGATAGGTAAAGGTTTGAAAGGTATTTCTATGAGGAATAAGTTAAGGTTTGAAAGGTATTTCTATGAGGGATAGGTAAAGGTTTGAAAGGTATTTCTATGAGGGATAGGTAAAGGTTTGAAAGGTATTTCTATGAGGAATAGGTTAAGGTTTGAAAGGTATTTCTATGAGGGATAGGTAAAGGTTTGAAAGGTATTTCTATGAGGGATAGGTAAAGGTTTGAAAGGTATTTCTATGAGGAATAGGTTAAGGTTTGAAAGGTATTTCTATGAGGGATAGGTAAAGGTTTGAAAGGTATTTCTATGAGGGATAGGTAAAGGTTTGAAAGGTATTTCTATGAGGGATAGGTAAAGGTTTAAAAGGTATTTCTATGAGGGATAAGTTAAGGTTTGAAAGGTATTTCTATGAGGAATAGGTTAAGGTTTGAAAGGTATTTCTATGAGGGATAGGTAAAGGTTCGAAAGGTATTTCTATGAGAGATAGGTAAAGGTTCTATGGGGAATAAGTTAAGGTTTGAAAGGTATTTCTATGAGGGATAGGTAAAGGTTTGAAAGGTATTTCTATGAGGGATAGGTAAAGGTTTGAAAGGTATTTCTATGAGGAATAGGTTAAGGTTTAAAAGGTATTTCTATGAGGGATAAGTTAAGGTTTGAAAGGTATTTCTATGAGGGATAGGTAAAGGTTTGAAAGGTATTTCTATGAGGAATAGGTTAAGGTTTGAAAGGTATTTCTATTAGGGATAGGTAAAGGTTTGAAAGGTATTTCTATGAGGGATAGGTAAAGGTTTGAAAGGTATTTCTATGAGGGATAGGTAAAGGTTTGAAAGGTATTTCTATGAGGGATAGGTAAAGGTTTGAAAGGTATTTCTATGAGGGATAGGTAAAGGTTTGAAAGGTATTTCTATGAGGAATAGGTTAAGGTTTGAAGGGTATTTCTATGAGGGATAGGTAAAGGTTTGAAAGGTATTTCTATGAGGGATTGGTAAAGGTTTGAAAGGTGTTTCTATGAGGGATAGGTAAATGTTGTAGCAGTATAGATAGAAGATAGAAGAAGACTAAGGTCAAGGTAATTTAGAGGTCATTGTCACATCATGGGGCATATTGTTTCATTACACTATCTTGTTCTGTTTTAATATGCAATTCTACAGTTTTGTTATACAATTATTCTGTTTTAGAGTGTAATAATACTGCTTTAGTAGATATTACCGTATATAATTCTATTGACTTAGTGCATTATTCTATTGATTTAGTCATTTATACATAATTCTGATTTATACACTACCAGTTGACAGTGCGATACAGAGTGATGAATTTTGCTCGAGACGTTTTTGCCGGAAATAGCCGATCTGACGAGCGCCTTGGCGTGAGTCTGATCGGTTGTTTCCAGCAAAAACATTGAGAGCTGAATGCAACACACTGTAGCACACTGTCAACTGGTGGTGTGTTTATTATATGCTTGGAATACAAATAAAAACTAGAACAGCTATCACTAAAGGTGATAAATACCCCCACTATACAGCACTCTGTCACACTCTGCAAACGTTTTCAATGAGGTTTTACAGTAAGGTCAAAGGTGTAAGTCAAAGTCAAACTGACTTAAACATGGTATATGACACTTTGCAACTCCTGAGTAACATTTATGGCAAGTATCAAGTAAATCAGGTTGAAATTGAAGGAGGAGTTCGCCGTACAAGATTTTGCCTGCCAATTTTAAGGCCAAAGGTCAAGAGTCTGATCGGTTGTTTCCAGCAAAAACGTTGAGAGCTGAATGCAACACACTGTAGCACACTGTCAACTGGTGGTGTGTTTATTATATGCTTGGAATACAAATAAAAACTTGAACGGCTATCACTAAAGGTGATAAATACCCCCACTATACAGCACTCTGTCACACTCTGCAACTGTTTTCAATAAGGTTTTACAGTAAGGTCAAAGGTGTAAGTCAAAGTCAAACTGACTTAAACATGGTATATGACACTTTGCAACTCCTGAGTAACATTTATGGCAAGTATCAAGTAAATCAGGTTGAAATTGAAGGAGGAGTTCGCCGTACAAGATTTTGCCTGCCAATTTTAAGGCCAAAGGTCAAGGTCACAGAGATTTGAAATGTGAGTCTTGCACATCTACTATACCTGAGTAACATGTTTGCCAAGTATCAAATGAATCCGGTTAAAACTGAAGGAGGAGCTGAAAGTACAAGATTTTGCCTGCCAATTTCAAGACCAATTTCAAGGCCAAAGGTCAAGTTCAAGGTCAAAGAGACCTGAAATTTGTGTCTTGCACATCTACTACTCCTGAGTAACATTTATGCCAAGTATCAAGTGAATCGGGTTGAAAGTGAAGGAGGAGTTCAAAGTACAATATTTTACCTGCAAATTTCAAGACCAATTTCAAGGCCAAAGGTCAAGGTCATAGAGACCTAAAATTTGTGTCTTGCACATCTACATTACCTGAGTAACATTTTTGCCAAGTATCAAATGAATCGGGTTGAAACTGAAGGAGGAGTTGAAAGTACAAGATTTTGCCTGCCAATTTCAAGACCAATTTCAAGGCCAAAGGTCAAGTTCAAGGTCAAAGAGACCTGAAATTTGTGTCTTGCACATCTACTACTCCTGAGTAACATTTATGCCAAGTATCAAGTGAATTGGGTTGAAAGTGAAGGAGGAGTTCAAAGTACAAGATTTTACCTGCAAATTTCAAGACCAATTTCAAGGCCAAAGGTCAACATCAAGGTCATAGAGACCTAAAATTTGTGTCTTGCACATCTACTATACCTGAGTAACATTTATGCCAAGTATCAAATGACTCGGGTTAAAACTGAAGGAGGAGCTGAAAGTACAAGATTTTGCCTGCCAATTTCAAGACCAATTTCAAGGCCAAAGGTCAAGTTCAAGGTCAAAGAGACCTGAAATTTGTGTCTTGCACATCTACTACTCCTGAGTAACATTTATGCCAAGTATCAAGTGAATCGGGTCGAAAGTGAAGGAGGAGTTCAAAGTACAAGATTTTACCTGCAAATTTCAAGACCAATTTCAAGGCCAAAGGTCAAGGTCATAGAGACCTAAGATGTGTGTCTTGCACATCTACTATACCTGGGTAACATTTATGCCAAGTATCAAATGAATCGGGTTAAAACTGAAGGAGGAGTTGAAAGTACAAGATTTTGCAGACAGACCGACGACCGACCGACCGCCGGACCGACCGACCGACCGACAGGCTGATTCCAGTATACCCCCCTCAAACTCTGTTTGTGGGGGTATAAAAACTAAATAGTTGTTTAAATCATTTCATATCCAGAAACATTAGTTATTTGAAGAAGAACAAGAGTTTTATATGCCACAAAGAATAACGCGGCACTTGTACATGTACGTAAATGACATCACGCTAAATCGAAAGCGACGTCAGAGTAAAATCACAAAGTGGCTGATACAAGGTGGCTGATATAGACTCTTGTATTTTACTGTGCAGATACACGCGGAAACGCTCGTTATCATACAAAGGCATATAGTAAATACATTTATCCTATGCCTGTACACAACATGGTTTCTTCCAGTCAGTATGCTATTAGGGAAATCTCTTAATCTCTTGTTTTCAGGACATAATTCTACTGTTTTAGGTCATAGTGCTACTGTTTTACATGCAAGCCTTCATTTTGTACACCATATGTTTTCTGCCAGTCAGTATGTTATCAGGGAAATCTTTTAATCTCTTGTTTGTTACCGTCGTCACGTTATCAGGGCAAGTGACAAAGTAAGCACATCAAGAGGTGGCTAAGTAGTGCTTCTATGATTTCTTAATTGATCTGATAATCCACCCTAGACTACTGCAGTGAGTATACAGACTTGATACCATTATCCAATTGCCTTAAAACCCCTGCACTGTCTAACCCACGATTACAATAGTTATTTGCAAACATTTTGAATCCTGATCAGACGCCGCAGTATGCGGCGTCTGATCAGGATCCAAACTGTTTGCCACTTATTTCAATATTTTCTTATGTAAATTTGAGAATTTGAAGATGACAACAATTGCTTAAAATTGATGACATCATGGCAGTGAAAGGGTTAAACCTTGTTTTTCCAAATGAACTTTTCTATTTCCTAAATAATGACCAGTTTAAATTGCCTCTTGAGGGGTCTGTCCTTAGTAAATTCTAATGTTTAACAAATTAAAGATGGTGAAGACCCTGATCAGATGGCTCCCTCATATCTTGGGCTAAACTGTTATCAAATGATGTTTATAATTGCTTTCTCACATTAAAGATTAAGGATTATATTGTATACAGGAATCAACTCTTAACCTTTGAATACTAGAGAGTATGATTAACTCATTCACCCCTGAAACATTTAATGGAAAATTCCAATATCCAATTAAGTCTAGTCAATTTTGACTATTTTGGGTTGCTTTGAACAATAAATTGCGAAATGACAAACAGTGCAGACCCTGATCAGGAGCCCTCTGGTCAGGGTCTACACTGTTTGCATAGGACAAGTGTACTCTTCACAGGTACACTGTTTGCTAATGACAATACTCATCGCTAGGGTTGAATGTGTTAAAGACTTTTGCAGAGAGTTCAGCTCCAGATCAGGCCCCACCAAAATATAAGATCTGGTCAGGATCCAAATTCTTTGTCCTTCTGATAATATTTCAACAGAAATAAGGAAGAAAGAATTGTGTTCAGTTTATCAGCAGAGGACATTCTGAGCAGAGTGACATTGAGTCACAGTATTTAAAGCTTAAAGTCTTAAAGCTAGAATGTTCTGTATGAAAACATTAACTCTTTGCATGCTGGGTAATTATTTTCTTCTGCAACAACAGTTACTGTCGTCTGCTACTGTTCTAAAAACAGCTTTGTCAAAATGTCTTATTAAGACAAGGTCAGAGTGTCAAACAGGTGGGATCCTGATGAGACGTCGCATTATGCAGGGTCTCATCAGAATCCAGACTGTTTGCAAAGGTTACTATGGTTTTGTCACTTATGAGCATGCTATTGAAGAGTTAAGTACAGGGATAGTAAGTTTTAAATCTGACAGTGCAGAAATAAAGTATATAATTCTTTGCAAACAATGCAGATCCAATTCTGAGGACTCCTCAGGATAAACTGAGTAAACTGAAGTATTTCAAATAGTTCTCCTTTTTGTTTATGTCATTACCAAATCCTATGGTGTGACTTATTATAAAATCGTCTTCTTTTGGACAATTGTAATGTGTCACGCCATAGGATTTGGTGCAAACATAGAGAATTTAGTTTTTGATGGTTTTAAATCTTTGGAACCATCTATAAGCAAGCATCCAGTTAAAATCTTTAACTCAGTCCTCATCCTCTCAAGAAAACATTAATTTATTGCTACACTCAATAGATTGTTGGATAATCCATATTAGATAATCCCTATTAGAAGCCTTTACCTATCCCTCATAGAAAAACCTTTCAAACCTTTATCTATTACTCAAAATATATTTCAACCCTTTACCTATTCCTAATAGAAAAACCTTTCAAACTTTCACCTATTCCTCATAGAAACACCTTCAAGCCTTTACCTATTCCTTATAGAAATGCCTTTCAAGCCTTAATCTATATCTCATAGAAATACCTTTCAAGCCTTTACCTATTCCTCATAGAAATACCTTTCAAGCCTTTACCTAATCCTCATAGAAATACCTTTCAAGCCTTTACCTTTTCCTCATAGACATACCTTTTAAACCTTTACCTATTCCTCATAGAAATTCCTTTCAAGCCTTAACCTATTCCTCATAGAAATACCTTTCAAGCCTTTCCCTAATCCTCATATAAATACCTTTCAAGCCTTAATCTATATCTCATAGAAATACCTTTCAAGCCTTTACCTTTTCCTCATAGAAATACAATTCAAGCCTTTACCTATTCCTCATAGAGATAACTTTCAAGCCTTTACCTTTTCCTCATAGACATACATTTTAAACCTTTACCTATTCCTCATAGAAATTCCTTTCAAGCCTTAACCTATTCCTCATAGAAACACCTTTCAACCCTTTACCTATTCCTCATAGAAATAACTTTCAACCCTTTACCTATTTCTAATAGAAATACCTTTCAAGCCTTTACCTATTTCTTATAGAAATACCTTTCAAGCCTTTACCTATTCCTCATAGAAATTCCTTTCAAGCCTTGACATAATCCTCATAGAAATACCTTTCAAGCCTTTACCTAATCCTCATAGAAATACCTTTCAAACCTTTACCTATTCCTCATAGAGATACCTTTCAAGCCTTAATCTATATCTCATAGAAATACCTTTCAAGCCTTTACCTTTTCCTCATAGAAATACCTTTCAAGCCTTTACCTATTCCTCATAGAGATACCTTTCAAGCCTATACATTTTCCTCATAGACATACCTTTCAAACCTTTACCTATTTCTCATAGAAATACCTTTCAATTCTTTACCTATCCCTCATAGAAATACCTTTCAAACCTTTACCTATATCTCATAGGAATGCCTTTCAAACCTTTACCTATATCTCATAGAAATACCTTTCAAACCTTAACTTATTCTTCATAGAACTAGAGATGTGTCTGTATAAATCTGTCAAATAATAAGATGCATCTTAGTTGTATATTGTCATATGTGTAGAAAGAACAAAATTCTAAGTTCAGAAGCCCATAATTCTTTCAAAAAATTTAAGCTTATCAAAATTCTGAAAATATGCATGCAATGTTGAATGTTTAGATACCACCACTTGATTTTTTATTACCTATTTTGAGTTTTACAGTCACAGCTGGTTTTTATTATTTGATACTTTATCTTTTTTTATATGTTGAATGTCAACAGTATTTGATCAAAGGCTAAAACTTACCCTAGAGAGGGGAATTATGGGTAAGCACAGTATATCAAGGTATTATTCTGTCTGATATATCTGCCTTCTTTACATTCCATCGCAACCCTTCTTCTGTTAAACAAGTTTTCATTTGTAAAAAAGAATATATTTCACTTCAATCCTTTCTTCCATAGATTGTTTTCAATGTTTAACCCATTACCCCATAAGTACAACTTTTTACGCTTTTTATTTATTCCTCCACTGAAGAAAATAGTTCCAATTTAAACAGTCATGAATATGTATCATAAGAAATATTTTCTATATTTTAGTAGATGGTAGCTTAAAGCAGGCTGAAGGTAAAGCAGAATGCGCCTTAAGGCGCATTCTGCTCTACTTTGAATCTGCTTTAGGTGGTCACATGTCTTCAAAACTAGAAACAGGCTATGGGGTAATGGGTTAAGAGACAGAAGGTTGCTTAAAGCATCCACCTGTCATGATGCAGAACAAGTTTCCTATGGCTCTTTAACATGGCATGGTAGGAACATGAAAACGCCTCTCTACAAGGAATAAGTAAGTGTGCTTAAAGGGTTTCTATCTGTGGAGAGAGATACATATTCATGACTCCATAAAGTGGAACTACTTTCTTCAGTAGAGGAATGGATTAAATGCGTAAAAATGAGTATCTATGGAGTGAAGGGTTAAAAATTTCATGGTGAGCAATTTATCTTTTTATTAAAAAAAAAGAAACATAAGTCACTTTAAGCCTTTACCCCATAGCTATAATATATGCTATGTTACCATGAAATGGGTAAACTTTAAAACTTGAAGTTTGAGAGAAAAGCTGATGATATTTACATTAGGCCTATCCCTAGGCCCCTATAGACTCACAATTGGCCCAGATATTGCACTTGCTCCAGCTTAAAACCCTTTGAACCCTAGTCACGCATATAGGCGTCCTTTTCAAACAGTGTACATGTGAATAGTACACTTGTCCTGTGCAAACAGTGGAGACCCAGATCAGAAGGCTCCGAAAGGAGCCCTCTGATCAGGGTCTTCACTGTTTGTCATAATGCCAAAAATGAACAAAAAGAACCCTTTAAAGCCAGAAATGGACTAGACTAAAATCGAAACAGGAATTGTCCATTTAAAGCTTCAGGGAGGAAAGAGTTAAAACCAATCAATCCAAATATCTGTATAGGTCTTGAAAATGAAACCTAAGAAACAGTTCATAAATGACAAAGAGTTTTGATGTACAAAAGTTACCAGGAATGATTTAACCCATTACCCCATAGTCTGTTAACAATTAACTTGACTGGACTTGATCCTGAGTTTATTTTTCAACTGCTGCGGGTGTCCCAGGGACTCCGGGGTTATAAGCAATCATTATTATAATTTCCTGAATGTAAAAACATCTTACCTCAATTCTTCAGATAAATATCCAAATTCACAAAAAAGGCCCAGTAAAAATCTGTTGCCCAAAATGACCAGGACAATTTACTCCATATATTTAAAATCCAGTTTTACAATTTTTAGTCAGTATGTTTCTCCTGTTACACTGTTTTATGCACAAATCACAATTTACCTAAATTTTACACTTCTTTAATAGATATATTTTCCCCAGATTTTGTTAATAATGTAAACACTCTCTGTCACCACTCAAAAGATTATGCTCAATAAACAGATATGGTAGCTTAAAGCAAGTTGAAAGTATAGCAGAAAGCTCCTTTAGGAGCTTTCTGCTTTACTTTCATACTGCTTTAAGAATCCTCCTGCAATTTAACAATGATCAACCAAAAGAAACCACATTTAAAGTATCAAACACAGATATCCCCATAAAGCAGAATAAAAGTAAAGCAGGTAGCTCCTTTAGGAGCTTTCTGCTTTACTTTCATCCTGCTTTAAGAATCCACCTGCAGTGAACACTGATCACCAAAAGGAAACCTCAATAAAAATATCAAACAAAAGATAGTCCCATAAAGCAGGATGAAAGTTAAGCAGAAAGCTCCTTTTATTCTGCTTTAAGTACCATCATTAAAAACAACACCCTAAAACAACACATTTTCAAGCAGCTATAAAAGAGTCCTACTATAGTCCAAGATTTCTCTGTCATATTTTATTTTTAATATCAAAATTCATTACTGATAAAACCACTGTTCTGGTGATAGACACCAGGTTTATTTACCACTCTATGTGCAGGGCAGTCAAGCACTATTCTCAACCATATTATCCCTTTGAGTGCTGAGATCACATTATATCCTTTTCAAACAGTGTAGAACCAGATCAGAGGGCTCCTGAAGAAACCCTGGGAACTGGGTCTGCACTGATTGTCATACTTTTGAATATTTTAGGGACAGACACCTCGCATGTCATTGTTTTCATTTATCGGACAACAGATGAGTCCATTTGAAAATTTAGCAGGAGAAAGGTTAACCCTTACAACACTGAATTTTCTAAATGATCTCTTTCATATTCTCAAAAATGTCCAGTTCATTTGACTCTTTAGGTGTTCGTTCCTAAGATATTTAAAACTATAACAAACAGTGAAGACCCAGATCAGAGGGCTCCTTTAGGAGCCCTCTGATCTGGGTCTTCACTGTTTGCATAATGGTAAATATACTCTGTCCCGCACAGTAAGCGTTAAACAGATTGTAATGGGGGCCTATAATCTCTACTAATCTCACGCCAGTATTATTAACCATGAATTAAGATACATAACCCTATCAGACCTCAGCCTAACAACTGAACATATCCTCTATAGACTTAAACAAAAGGATTAAAACTACCCGACTCTCAATTAACTTCTTGCATACTAACCCCTGAAACAGTGATTAAAATTTCAAACAGCTAATGAATCCTGAGAATACGCCAAATACAGTGAGCACTTAAAACCAATTACCCCATAGCATGTTTCTAGTATTGAAGATAGGTGACCACTTAAACCAGGTTGAAAGTAAAGCAGAATGCGCCTTCTGCTTTACTTTCAACCAGCTTTAATTCAGCTACCATTTGCTAGGATATAGAAGATATTTGTATTGGTGAATATCCATTACTGTATATTGAGGAATTATTTCTTCAGTGGAGGAATAAAGTGAAGGCGTAAAAAGGTGTATATATGGGGTAATGGGTTAAAACCTATTTCAGAAAGAAATTTTAAACATTGCTAAGTTTAGAACAGTAGCAGGCTACAACAGTTGCAGAAGACAATATTACTTAGCATTCACCCCATGGTCTGTTTCTAGTATTGAAGATATGTGACCAATTAAAGCAGGTTGAAAGTAGAGTAGAATGAGCCTTAACGCACACTTAAGGTGCATTTTGCTTTACTTTCAGCCTGCTTTAACCTACCATCTGCTAGATTATAGAAACTATTTTCTTAAGATACATTAATTTGTACTCATGACTGTGTAAAATGGAACAATTTCTTGGAGAAATAAATTAAATACGTTAAAATGTGTAAATTGTGTATCTATGGAGTAATGTGTTAAAGAGTTAACAATATTAATGCTTATGGTCTTCAACCCTTCAGAACTATGGCAAACAGTTTAGACCAAGATGAGATGCTACATGAGAAAACTTAACTGCGTTCAATAAATGCTTATGCCCATGGTGGTAATCCTTACCAATATATTCTGAATCTTTTCTAAGTTGAAATTAGGTCAAGGTCAAATCGGGGTTGGGTAATAAAATTGGGTGTATTGGTCATGGTCCAAGGTAACAACTGTATAAGTATAAAAGCATTATAGTAAGTAGTGTTGATGCTAGATGAAACGGTAAATTCTACTTTGCCAAGAAATAGCCCATTTAAACTATTCTAAATCCAAATTAGGTCAAGGTCAAAATCAAGGTTGGCTAACATGGGGGGATTTGTAGTAGTGGTCTAAGGCAACAATAAGCATCAAAGCATTGTAGCCAGTTGTGTTGACATTAGATGCAACGGTAAAATCTAATTAACCAAAAAAATAACAATTTACAATATTCTAAGTCCAAATTAGGTCAAGGTCAAAATCAAGGTTGAGTGATATTGGTGGATTTAAAATGGTCTAATAAGGCAATAACTGTATAAGTATCCAAGCATTTGAGTAAGCGGTGTTGATGCTAGACGAAACGGTCAAATCTAGTTATAACCTTGTTACGGACGGAAAGAAGGATGGATGCATGCATGCATGCACGGACTGACAGGACAATTACTATTTGCCTCTACATCTGCGCTACTAAATGGAAGTGAAACCAGGGCAGGTCTGCCTCAGATTTGCAGCGTCTTCGTCGGAATGACAGAGCCATATGGTCCGTTGGATCTGTGGTGTCAAGTCCCAAGACGACATCACTACAGATGCACTGTATGCAATGCTGGGGATTCAGGAAGTGACAACGGCCCTACGCACAAGGCGTCTGAGATGGTTCGGACATGTATCCTGTGCAAAATCATGTATCAACTCGATGATGGGTATGGAAGTGCAAGGATCCAGAGGGTGAGGGAGGCCAAAGAAGACTTGGTTGGAATGTGTTACTAAGAGGCTGACATTAGGACATGTAGCCTCGACGGCATTGATCCACAAAATAGAGAAGCCTGGAGGTTAGGTGTGGGAAACTGTAGGGACACCCGCAGCAGTTGACAAATAAACTCAGGAATTAGTTAGTTAGTAGTTAGTATCTATAGATGCCGGGGGCTTAAAAAAGCTTTTTAAACAAGATTTCTGAACAAAGTCCAATATGTTACATGTAGTCGTCCTAAGTAAGCTGTGTCAAGTCAAAGTCAATATGAACAACTTCAAGTACCCATTGTGTTTCAAGTCAGAATTAATCACTTTGTAGGTTTCATACTTGAATCTTTTCAGTTTGGTTTGGTTAAATTTGTTTTAGCATTCCATCCTTTCCACAATTAGGCAATACCAGGATAGGTCTTAGGTTTATAGTCTTGTCCAAAACATTAGTTTAACCCATTACCCATAAATGTGCATTTTTATACTTTTATTCGTTCCTCCACTGAAGAAAACCATAAGTTCCACTAATACTGTCATGAAGATTCCCCATAAGTATCGTCATTTTTCTTTACTTTTCCAAAAATGTCACGATCTCTTACTCTCTGATAAGCTCTAATAGTCTCTGATACGAATTGGTTGCCGCTTTGGGACGAATTATTTCCCGTCTTGTTACGGTTCCTCACGCTTTGATCAGGCTTTGTTATGCTCGAAATCACGCTTTTATAATCTTTATTGCGCTTTATGACGCTTAGATGCGATTATGACGCTTTAAATCAGGCTCTGATACGATTATTAAGCTTTGTTGTGCATTGTAACGCTCTGTTCAGGTCTGTTACGCATTAGAAAATGTCAAGATCACCGATTTCATGCCGCTTTTGATACAAAGCCTATATAAAGATGCAGCAGGTCCACAAAATCATTGCATATTTGACTCCAGAATTCGAATGCAGAACAACAAGATCCAGAAGTTCTAGATGCACCAGAACATGAACTATCTGAAACAATGAAATGAGTGATGCTCAAGTCACAGCGCTATTTATAGGGATGAAGACAGAGCGTCGGTATCGTAGGAGAGCCTGAAAGAGCGTGAGAGAGCGTGAGGAAGCTTGCCAAGCGTAAAAAAGCCTAACAAAATGTGTCAATCCTTGATCAAAGCTTCTCAATTCGTGGGAAAGCGTGACAGTCCATTATGAAAACGTTACAAAGCGTAACAAAACGTGTCAGATCTTGATGAAAGCGTCTGATCTCGTGTCAGATCTTCATGCCAGATCGTAACAAATCTTGAGACATCTTAAAAAGCGTGTGAAGTGGTGACAGACTGTGAAGACTGGGATTCCCGCTTTGAACCAAGCTCTGTTAAGCTTTCCTACGCTTTGAGTCAAGCTTTGCTGGGCTTTGTTACGCTTTGTTAAGCTTTGATACGCTCTAGGCGCTTTAATCAATTCGTGACAGAGCGCCCCAAATTTTTAAACAGTTTAAAAACATTTGGCGCTCTAACCGAATGTCCCGCTTTACTCAAAGCTTTCTCACGATCTAATACAACCCTGACGCTTTAATCAAGCTTTGTTACGCATTTGTGCCGCTTTGCACGCCGCTTTAAAGCGCCATCAAAGCGCCGTTGGTGTGAACCTAGCATAACCCTTTACCCAATAGCCTGTTTCTAGTTTTGAAGACATGAAACCAATTAAAGCAGGTTGAAAGTAAAGCAGAATGCGCCTTAAGGCGTATTCTGCTTTACTTTCAGCCTGCTTTAAGCTACCTTCTGCTAAGAATTATAAAATATTTCTTATCATACATGTTTATGACTGAACAAATTGGAACTATTTTCTTCAGAGGAGGAATAAATAAAGTGCGCTAAAAGTCGCTCCTATTGGGGAAAGGGTTAAAGCCCTGAGAAGGCTTACCATATCAAAATACACAGGAAAAGATACTTGACATTTTATCATATCATTATATGAAAGCAGATAATATGAGAAGTGGTCAGAAAATACTGGGACTTGTCATATATGTTCCTCTCTTTCTATCAGGGCTGCCATTTCTCCGGATTTTTCCTAAGTATTCGGATTTTTATCTTAGCAGATCGTAGCTTAAAGGAGGCTGAAAGTTAAGCAGAATGCGCCTTAAGGCGCATTCTGCTTTACTTTCAGCCTGTTTTAAGCAGTCATGTGTGTCCTCTAAAAAAGACTATGGGGTTATGGTACGATTAGTAAAATTGCTTCTGAAAAATTTAAAATTTAAAATCTTAGGATTTTTATGATCAACTTATGGCAGCCCTGTTCTATGTGCAGCTACCTACACATAATTATACATGAGTGAAACTTACATTTTTTTTATTTATAATTCCATCATTTTATTTTCTATGAGAATCATGTATACTATACACATATTGTAGTACTAAGTTTTAAGCTTTCAAACAATAAAGGTTTTATCCCATTATTCATATAGATATGCCTTTTACACCTTTGATTTATTCCTCCACTAAAGAAAATAGTTCCACTTTATACAGCCATGAATGTGCACCATAAGAAATATTTCTTTATCAAAGCAGAAGGGAGCTTAAAGCATGCTAAAAGTAAAGCAGAATGTGCCTCACCCCATATAAGCCTGTGTCCAGTTTTGAAGACAGGGTACCACTTAAAGTAGGTTGAAAGTGAAGCAGAATGCGCCTTAAGGCGCATTCTGCCTCACTTTCAGCCTGATTTATGCTACCATCTGCTATAATAAACAAAATATTTCTTATCACACATATTCATGACTGTATAAATTGGAACTCTTTTCTTCAGTGGATGAATAAGTTAAAGGTGTAAAATGGCATATTTATAGGGAATTGGGTTAATTCAAATTCTGCTTTAGGTTCAGCCTCCTTTACCATCTGCTTGGGTAAAGGAAACATTTTTATGGTGCATATTCATGAGTGTGTAAAGTGAAAATATTTTCTTTAGTGGAGGAATAAATCATAGGTGTAAAAATGAGTAATTGTGGAGTAATGGGTTAAAGAAATCAGTACTGATACATCGGATGCTATATCATTTTGAAAATAGATTGTTTGCAGTTCTGATGTCTATGGAAGACAGGGTTAAAATAATGACCAGATTCATATATAAGTCACGCCTGGGGATTGTATATGATTGGTGATATTGTACTTTTGGTAATGGAAATATTAAAATGGATGACATTGATTATTGTTATGAATGTGACTTTATTGATTTATCAATATATACAATTTAAAATACAAAAAAATCTTTGGCAGAGAGACAGAGTTATGTTGTTGTTTCTCCACTTGTTTCTATTTATGTAAGCTCATACACTCACTGTTACCCGCAGAGGGAGCCAAGTACATATACACCCTTTGCAAATATTGTAAACCAAGATCAGGATGAGCAATCTCAGGTCAGGGGCTGCACAGGTTGTCAAACTTTTGAGTAATGTGGGAGATCTCATACCATTAACCTACTACCTTTTGCCAAATAAATAATCTGAAGTGCCCAGACTGGGATTGAAACCCGCAGCATTGAGAAGTTAAATAAATGTCGGTCATGGTGACTGTAAGTATTTTTGCCATGGAGGCAGCCCCTCTACAAGAGAGAAATGGGGAAACAGAATCTTTTTTTCAATAACCGTTAGTAAATGTGGACAATGCTGCAACCTCAATGTTAACACTTAATTTGCATGCTGGGTAATTTTTTCGTCTGCAACAATTGTCATCTGTCACTATTCTAAAAAAATAATTTTCAAAATATCTTTCCAAACAGGGTCAGAGTGTCAAACAGTTTGGATCCTGATGAGACGCCGCATTAAGGGTTATATTTTTACAGATTTTCAGACTGGGCTTACAGTTTTGCCATTGAAAGCAAAGATTATTTCAGGCTAATTGGTTTTATCTCCGGTCTAGGAGTTGAAAATCTATATACAGTCAATCTTGTTTAAGCCCACCATTCAATAGTAGACACAAGAGTAGTCTTTAATACATCTGGTTGCTTAATGCAGGATAAATATAATGCAGAAAGCTTCTATAGGAGTTTTCTGCATTATTTTCATCCTGTATTAAGCTGTAACCTTTTAAAATTTAAAAAGATATTCACTTTATTTCAATGAGTGATCCCTTACCACAAGACTGTCACTCACTTTAACTCTTTGCATGCTACAGTGGAGAATCTGTTATTCTTTCCCGTTTAACGCAAACGTACGCAAACGCAAAGCACTAAAACGTAGAAAAGAACAACTTTTGGACAATTCTGATATTTCATGTTTATCTTGGTGGCAAACAGTTTGGAACCTGATCAGACGCCGGGTTACCCGGCGTATGATCTGGCTCCAAACTGTTTGCACTGCAAATAATAGTTTTAGCGTAAACGCGTTTATTGGGAAAGAATAACGTTTTCTCCACTGTAGCAGCGATACATGTGTCAAAGTCACTGTGATTACCTTTGTAAACAGTTTGGATCCTGATGAGACGCCGCGTAACGCGGCGTCTCATCTGGATCCAAACTGTTTGACATTCTGATCCTGTTTTGAAAACAAATTTTGAAAATTCTATTTGTAAAACAGTAGCAGACGACAAATGTTGGAGACTAAAAAATACCCAGCATGCAAAAAGTTAAAGGCGACAATAGAATTTCCGCATGGTTCTGGTATTTATGAAATAGTTAAAGGGTCTATGTTTACACACATGTAACAATTATTTTACCCCCCAGAAATTGGAAACAGCAAAATCCTGATACGAATCTTTACTGCGGGGAAACGAGTAAATACATTTGCAAATAGTATAGACTCAGGAGTCTTCCGATCAGAGTCTACACTTTTACTCAAGATGTTCTTATACGTGTTTCCCTACAGTGAGGTTAACACATTCCCGCATAAATATGGCTTTTTGCGTCTCTTATTTTATTCCTACAGAAGAAAATAGTATCAATTTATACTGTCATGAATATGTATCACAAGAAATATTTTCTATATCCTAGCAGATGGTAGCTTAAAGCAGGTTGAAAGTAAAGCAGAATGTGCCTTAAGGTGCATTCTGATTTACTTTCAACCTGCTTTAAGTGAAGACAGATCTTTAATACTATCAAAAGGCTATGGGGTAACGGGTTAAGGATGAAGACCCCGAATCAGAGCAGGCCAAATCCTTACTTTACATACAGCGATGGGCCATTTTTGTCCACTGATGGCCGGTTTTTGTTTGTTTGTTTTGTTTTGATTTTACGTCGCTTTCAACAGTATTTCAGTCACATCGTGACGTCCAGCTAAATTTACAGGTGGAGGAAGACCCCAGAAGTCCTTTATGCACTGTTTCAGGCACAAATTGGCAACTGGGTAGAACCACCGACCTTCCGCAAGGCAGCTGGAAGGCTTCCCCACATGAAAAATCCGAACGACCCTACTGGGATTTGAACTCACAGCGGTGAGAAGCTTAGTGATGTAAGTCACAGTGACTATACCACTAGGCCATGGAGGCCCCACTGATGGCCGGTTCCGTCGAGAAAGAAGAAAATTTATAGTTCCATTGAGAAAGAAGAAAATAGTTTGATTTATACAGTCATGAATATGTATCATAAGAAATAATTTCTATATCCTAGCAGAAAGCATCTTAAAACAGGTTGAAAGTAAAGCAGAATGTACCGTAAAGCACATGTACTTTCAACCTGCTTTAAGTGGTCAATTATCTTCAATACTAAAAACAGGCTACATTAACCCATTACCCCATTTCTAGATTTGAAGACATTAAGTGACCACTTAAAGCAGATTGAAAGAAAAGCAGAATGTGCCTGTTTAAAGCTAAAATATCTGCAAGGATTATAGGAATTTTTTTGTGGGGTATATTCATAAATGTATAAAGTGGAACTAATTTCCTTAGTGGAGGAATAAATCAGGCATAAAAAGGCGTATTTATGGGGTAACGAGATAATGATGTCCACTGTCATAAAATTTGTATACTTACTAGGTGTAACAAGTTAATCCTCCTCCCCATCAATATTCATATACAAAACTCCGCCCACTATGTGTCATCAAAACTATAACTAATGAATTGAAGGAAAGATTTCATTGCAAAGAGCGCAGACTCTTGTCAGATAGAAATTAAGAAATCTCAAAAGAGCTGTTTTATCTGGGTCTACACTGTTTTTAAAAACCTTCCAGAGCACCAGATAAGGGTAGTTTTTCAAAAACTAAAATCTTTATTTTTGAATTAAACCCTATGGTGTCACTACTCATTAGAATCGTCTCTTCGAGACGATTCTAATGAGTAGTAACACCATAGAATATGGTGCTAAAAAGTGTGAGAAAATGTTGGATTTGTTGAAATAACTACCTCTTATCTGGAGCCCTGCCTTCAATATATGTTAATAGAAGGAGAAGGATTTAACAGGTATTCAATGACAAAAGCATCTAGACAGACACTGCTTAATGCAGGACAACAATGCAGAGTTTTCTGCATTACTTTTGTCCTACTTAACCCATTACCCCATAAATACGCTTTTTTACGCCTTTCAACTATTCATCCACTGACAAGAATGATGAGTTCCCATTTATACACTCATGAATATATATCACAAGAATATATTCTATTATCTATCAGATTGTAGCTTAAAGCAGGCTGAAAATAAAGCAGAATGCGCCTTAAGCCGCATTCTGCTTTCCTTTCAACCTGCTTTAACCCTTTGAACCCTAGTCCCACATATAGGCGTCCTTTTCAAACAGTATACATGTGAAAAGTGCACTTGCCCTATGCAAACAGTGAATACCCAGATCAGAGGGCTCCTTATGGAGCCCTCTGATCTGGGTCTTCACTGTTTGTCATAATGCAAAACATTGACAAAAACAACAGTTAAAAGTCAGAAATGGACGTGACTAAAATGGAAACTGGAATTGTCCATTTGAAGTTTCAGGGAGGAAAGAGTTAAGTAGTCCACCATCTTCAAAACTGGAAACAGACTATGGGGTAATGGGTTGAAGCTGCATTTTGTATAAATATCCCTTTCTTTGTCATAGCTGACTAAAGTCAACTTTGCAAACACTTAACCGTTAGCCCGCCAAATAAATTGTCGTCTGCTATATTTCTCGTCTGTTTCAAGTTTCAAAGTGCTTCAAAGTTGCTCAAAATTGCTGAAAATGTTGTCCGAGTGTCAAACAGCTTGGATCCGGATGAGACGCCGAGTTACTCGGCGTCTCATCCGGATCCAAGCTGTTTACATATGGAGCTATAGTCTTGAGTGGCAGGCTAAGGGTTAAGATCCTAATCAGACACTGTGTAACACGGCGTCTGATTAGGATCCAAGCTGTTTCGCACTAATACATCAACATTTCTTCAACCAAGTACAATGTAATTTTAAATTTGCAGGCAACAATACTGCATTACTTCAATCCTGCATTAAACAGTCTCCTGTCTTCACCTATTACTGCATAAAATCACCTTTTTACACCTTCATTTAATACATTCCTTCACTGGAGAAAATAGTTCCACTTTATACAGTCAGGAATTTCACTTAAAGTAGTCAATTATTTTAAAACTAGAACTAGATTATTGGGCGACCGGTTATGCAGTCACCTTTGGTTAAATGGTCCCCATATTTCTTAATTCTTTGCCATTAGCAGTGGAATCCTGATTATCTATGCAAACAGTTTTGATTCTAGTGAGATGTCCCTTAATGAGGCATCTTATCAGAATCCAGACTGTTTGACACTCTGACCCTGTTTTGAAAAGAAATTTTTAAAATATAATTTTTAGAACAGAAGCAGACGACAATAATTGTAATTATTACCCAGCATGCAAAGTGTTAACTCTTTGCATGCTGGGTAATTTTCATTTGTTGTCTGCTACTGTTCTAAAATTAGCATTTTCAAAATTTCTTTTAAATTCAGGGGCAGAATGGCAAACAGTTTGGTTCCTGATGAGACGCCGCGTTACGCGGCGTCTCATCTGGATCCAAACTGTTTGCAAAGGCAATCACTGTGGTGGATATATCCCCTGCTAGTTTGACTGGAGTTTGACTGTATAAGAAAGATATGGCAGTTTGCAATCAAAGGCGAGTTTTACTGATAACCTTCAGAACGTAACTGTTCATGTTATACATTAGCCAATCACATAATCAATAGAATCATAAGACATGTTGGAGAAAATTGTAGCTTTTATCAGCAAGAGCGTTTCATGAGAGACAGACACAGAGTTAAGCCATTCAATGAGTTAATCCCAGGCTTTGAGCAGATATGTGTGGTCACTGGCCATGTACAGTACTGTGAATGATTGGTTGACATAAATGAGCAAATAGGGAGTAATTTGATTTGCTTTGTTATAAGTGTTCGTCAAGATTAACCCATTACCCCATAGCCTGTTTCTAGTATTGAAGATTATGTGACCACTTAAATCAGGTTGAAAGTAAAGCAGAATGCGCCTTTATAAGGCATATTCTGCTTTACTTTCAGCCTGCTTTAATTAAGCTACCTATCTTTTAGAATATAGAAAATATTTCTTATGATACATATTCATTACTGTACAAAATGGAACTATCTTCTTCATTGGAGGAATAAATAAAATGTGTTAAATTTTTTGGAGGAATTAATAAAATGTGTAAAATGCATATCTATGGAGCAAAGGGTCAAAGCAGATAATTATGTGTGGTTACTGGCCAGTTACAGTTTTGGAACTCTATTGGTTGACATAAATATGCAAGTAGAAAGTAATTTAATTTGATTTGTAATTTTACATCAAGTTTAACTGTATTTCAGTCATATCATGACGTCCAGCTAATTACAGTAAAGGAAGATCTAAGAAGCCCTTTACATGTACATGTACACACTATTTCTGACACAAATTGGCAACCACCCACCTTCCACAAGCCAGCTGAAAGACTTTCCAACATGAAATATCCAAAGTTCCAAGACCACAATTCAAAGAGGTATTTGACCAAGTAGAGAGTAAAGCAATCCACAATGTTCAGTACAGTACTTTGACTGTATTAGTTGACATAAATTGGTAAGTAGAGAGTAAAGCACTTGAAATAATATAGCATGTCCATAATTGTTATTACAGTACTGTGACTGAATTGGTTGGCATAAATCAGTAAGTAGAGAGTAAAGCAATTGAGAGAGTAGAGCATGTCCATAATGGTTAGTACAGTACAGTGACTGTATTGGTTGGCATATATTGGTAAGTGGAGAGTAAAGCAATTGAGAGAGTAGAGCATGTCCATAATGGTAAGTACAGTACAGTGACTGTATTGGTTGGCATATATTGGTAAGTGGAGAGTAAAGCAATTGAGAGAGTAGAGCATGTCCATAATGGTAAGTACAGTACAGTGACTGTATTGGTTGGCATAAATTGGTAAGTAGAGAGTAAAGCAATTGAGAGAGTAGAGCATGTCCATAATGGTAAGTACAGTACAGTGACTGTATTGGTTGGCATAAATTGGTAAGTAGAAAGTTAAGCACTTGAAAGAATAGAGCATGTGCTACACACTGGTCTGAGAACAGTTTTATGACTGTATTGGTTTGCCATAAGTGTGTAAGTAGAGACTGCAAAGCAATTAAAAGAATAAAGCATGTCTACAGTGGTATAAGTACACTACTTTGACCACATTTGTTTCCATAATTGCACAAATAGAGGGGGGGGGGGGGGGGGGAATGGAAGAATAGAGCATTTGCTCACTTGACATTTCAGTAAAGAAGATGTGTTTGTGAAACACTATGCCCCCCATATGTGACCAAGACCTCTAAATGACCTTGACCTTTGTCTGACATGACCCAACTCTCATTGATCTCAATGGGCCTATTGAGTGGAGTACACATGTCTAATAATTATGAAGTCTTCTAGTCATGAGGTTCCAAAGTTTCAGCCTACCGTATTTGACATCTAAATGACCTTGACCTTTGTCTGTCATGACTAAAGTTGCATGTACTCAAGGCTTCCTGATTTGAGTGCAAGTACTGATCATAAGGTTTATATCACAGCACATGTTATTCCAAAGTTATAACAAAGGTTCAAGTTGTGGACAGACAGACAGACAAAAAACAATATGCCCCCAACTCATAATGTCTTATTGGGTAAAAAAAATGTAATGTCACAAAGTATTAAAGTCAATTCTACAAAGGAACAGGCTTAACTCGCTCTCTTTGCTATGATACAAATCTATGAATTGGGGCCCTGATCTACAAAACCAGGCCAGGCCATCTTTATTAGACAAGGTGTTTATATATCTTTGATTTATGAAATACAGTAAAACCTCTCTATTACGACCACTAAAACGAAGGCTTATTGGTTTTATGAAAGACAGATAACATATAAAGCAGCGTGACAGTAAAACAGAAAGCTCCTAGTGGCAGGAGCTTTCTGTTTTACTGTCATCTTGCTTTAAGCAGTCACCTGTCTCAAACACCTAATAATTAACACAATTTTAGTGGTCAAAATAGTCAGTCAAACCCTCACCAATATGATCCCTAAAATAATTGGTGTTAAACACAAACAGCAGGTCAAAGCAGCTTTCTGCTTTACTTTAGACCTGCTTGGAGCATATTATATTATAAGGAATAATTCGGAATATTTATTGTATTCATGGAGGTATGGAGAAAAAAAACCTGGTCACACTTTTGTATGAAACCGCTTCGCGGTTTCATACAGTGTGCAGGTTTGTTTTCATACCTCCATGAATACAATAAATATTCGAATTATTCCTTAATTAATGGCCACTTCTAGAATTGTTCTAGAGCTTCAAGAATCACTTTAAACATTCCTCAAAAGGAGTTCAAGAACTTTTGTAATTCTAGAACAATGGTTCTAAAGCAATTAAATTTCTACAATATTTGCAGAATTATAATTCATGAACGTTAAACTGCCACTTCTAGAATTGTTCATGAATAGTCAAGAAATTATTCTGGAATAGTTCTAGAATATTTCAATACATTCCCACAGGGGTGATTAGCAGGGATTTACTGTTTTTGTTCTCTATAATATTTCATCATTACGACATTAGGCTTAATTTATTTCATATCAGGGCTGCCATAAGTTGACATGAAAAAAAAAATCCTAAGATTTCCAAATTTGCATTTTTCAAGTGCGATTTTACGAACGCATACCTTTACCCCATGGCCTGTTTCTGGTTTGTTGACACGTGGCTGCTTAAAGCAGGCTGATAGTAAAGCAGAATGCGCCTTAAGGCGCATTCTGCTTTACTTTCAGTCTGCTTTAAGCTACCATGTACTAGAAAAAAAAATCCGAAGATTTAGGAAAAATTAGGAGAAATGGCAGCCCTAGCTGTCATGTGAAAACTTAAAAGGCTTTACTCTCTTCAAAACATGCTAATAAACTCTTTTTAACTCTTTGCATGCTGGGTAATTTTTTTCATCTGCAACAAATGTCTTCTGCTACTGTTCTAAATAAAATTTCAAAAAAATCTTTTTTTCAAAAAGTCATGCAGAGTGTCAAACAGTTTTGGATCCTGATGAGAGGATGCGTGATGTGGCGTCTCATCTTGATCCAAACTGTTTACAAAGATAATCATGGTTTCACTCGTAACAAGCACTCTAAGCGTTAACTCTTCTACATGTCACTAGTGAATTTCAAACAAATTTACAACATTAGAGTATGCCTGTAAATCAGGCTGAAAGTTCAATATAGTCCTGCTTGATAACTCAAACAAGCTAAAGTCAAATTTACCCATAGCCCGTTTCTAATATTGAATATTGGTGACCACTTAAAGCAGGTTGAAAGTAAAGCAGAATGCACCTTAAGGCACATTCTGCTTTACTTTCAGCCTGCTTTAAGCTATCATATGCTAGAAAATAGAAAATATTTATTGTGATATATATTCATGATTGTATAAACTGGAGCTATTTTCTACAGTGGAGGAATAAATTAGAGGTCTAAACTGTCATATTTATGGGGTAATGGGTTAAGTCAAATTTACCCACATTTTCTACAAATTTATGTTTGAAAACTTGAGCTGACTTATATAATAACCTGTTACACCATAGCCTGCATGTTTCTAGTTTTGAAGACAGGTAACCACTTAAAAGCAGATTGAAATAAAGCAGAATGCACTTTAACCCATTACCCCATAAATATGCCTTATTACGCCTTTGATTTTTTCCTCCATTGAAGCAAAATAGTTCCAACTTACACCGTCATGAATGTGAACCATACAAAATGCTTTCTACATCCTAGCAGATTGTAGCTTAAAGCAGGCTCAAAGTAAAGCAGAATGTGCCTTCGGGCACATTCTGCTTTACTTTCAACCTGCTTTAAGTGGTCACCTATTTTCAATACTAGAAACAGGCTTTGGGGGGAAAGGGTTAAGGTGCATTCTGCTTTACTTTCAGCCCTTGCTACAAGCTGCAAGGAAATGGAAAATAATTTTAAGGTACATATTCATGACCATATGGAGTGGAACTTTTTTCTTCACTAGAGAAATAAATCCGGGGCATAAAAAGGTGTATTCATGGAGGGAAAGGATTAAGTCAAACATGTCTGTATTTCAAAATTAGAATCGAAATTCGCTTTTGCGAAAAGTAAAAGAGAAAGACCTTGGATATGCCTACGAAACACAAGGTCTTTCTAGAATGGCTAATTGTCGGCTACAGATGAGAGGGAGTAAACTGAGCAAATACAACATTTTCTCACTTATTTCAGCACCAAATCCTATGGTTTTACTACTCATTGGAATCGTCTCAAAGAGAAGATTATAATGAATAGTAACACCATAGGGTTTTATACAGAAATGAAGCTTTTAGTTTTTGAAATACTTTCCCTATCTGAAGCCCTGTTAGAAACACTGTACTTACCAATTTCAGCAGCCTACAGTTACTCCATGTTCCAAGACCTAATATCAAGAGATAAAAAGGCATCAACCCGCTAAGCACTAGATAATATTATTGTCTTCAGCAAATGTCATTTAACCCTTAGCCTGCCACTCACGACTATAGCTCCATATGCAACCGAAACAGCTTGGATCCGGATGAGACGCCGAGTAACAACATTTTCAGCAATTTTGAGCAACTTTGAAGCACTTTGAAACTTGAAGCAGACGAGAAATATAGCAGACAACAATTTATTTGGCGGGCTAAGGGTTAATACTTGTTTAACCCATTTCCCTATAAATATGCCTTTTTATGCCTCCAATTTATTCCTCCAATGAAGAAAACAGTTCTTAGTAACTTTACATAGTCAGGAATATGTACTATAATTAATATTTTCTATCTCCTAGTAGATAGTTACTTAAAGCAAGGTGAAAGTAAAGCAGGATGTCCCTTAAGGCACATTCTGCTTTACTTTCAACCTGCTTGAAGTGATCACCTATCTCTAAAACTAGAAACAAGCTATGGGGTAATGGGTTATGTTCAAATCACAGTTTTGCGGTTAGCACACGAAAACATTAAGCAGCTTACAATTTAACAATTCCGTTTTTTAAAGAAACAAACTAGTTAGTCCTTTAATTCTCACATAACTTTAGGTAGTCTGAATTCTGTTACACTACACTAAAGTCAATTTCGTGGTGACAATTACTCCAGGGTGTTTATTTTAGCTCCTTAATTAGTTCAATTGAAAAAACTTTGCACTGCCAAACTATTATGATCCTATCTGTCGGGCCTACCTGCATTGTTCCCATGTTACACACCTCATTTACCGATATACAGTAAAACCTCTCTATTACAGCCACTAAATTGTGTTAATTACAGGTGACTGCTTAAAGCAGGATGACAGTAAAACAGAAAGCTCCTTGCTTTAAAGGGTCACCTGTCTTTTTTATAACCAGTTAGCCATTGTTTCAGTGGTCGTAATAGAGAGGTTTTACAGACACTAGGAAGGGCCATGCCATCTGGTGATACATTACTGCACTAAAAGAAATTTTTAAAAAAAAATTGAGACTTCATCTTAAAATCACTTCTGTCAAACTTTCAGATATTTTTTACAAAGTTCTCCAATTTGATAGCTCAAACTGGCTTAAATTAACCTTACCTATATATTTCAAAGTTAACAACTATGTTTTAACTAGGAAATTATATACATTATTTCAGCATAAGCAAGTACAGTAAAAACCTCTCTATTACGACTGTCCAAAAAGAAGAATAATTGATTACATAAAAGACAAGTAGCAGCTTAATTAAATCAAGTTGAACGTTAAAACAAAAGCTCCTAGGAGCTTTTTGTTTTATGTTCATCTTGCTTTAAGCAGTCAGCTACCTTAAACACCTATTAATTAACTAAGTTTAGTGGTAGTGATAGAGAGGTTTTACTGTGTGGGCCATTTAAACTCTACTTTACTTGGCCATGTACATAATACAGTAAAACCTATGTATTTCAGAAACTCATAAAAAGAACCATTTCAAGTCTTTAACTTTAAAGTAGCAGCTTCATGCAAGACAAAAGCAATGCAGACAGCTCCTTGAGGATAAAAGTAATGCAGACAGATCCTTTAGGAGCTTTATTGCATGAAGCAATAATCTATTTCCAGAGAACACTGAATTTCTTGAATTGAGTGGCTACAGTGGAGAATGTGTTATTCTTTCCCAATAAACGCGTTTACGCTAAAACTATTATTTGCAGTGCAAACAGTTTGGAGCCAGATCAGACGCCGGGTAACCCGGCGTCTGATCAGGCTCCAAACTGTTTGCCACCAAGATAAACATGAAATATCAGAATTGTCCAAAAGTTGTTCTTTTCTACGTTTTAGCGCTTTGCGTTTGCGTACGTTTGCGTTTAAACGGGAAAGAATAACAGATTCTCCACTGTATATATGCACACGACACAGGCTGTTCTGCATAGTATTCAATTTCAATTTGTTACTAATTTTAAGATTGAATATACTGATTACATAACTTTAAATTAATTGTATTAAAATTTATAAAGTCCTTACTGTGATCTGCACACATTTGGATCCAGATCAGGCACCAACATTCTCAGCCTGCATTCAGGAACCATCAATTTCTGAAAAAATATACAGAGAAACGAGTTGATATTTCAATATTTCTCCAATCAAAATATTCTGAAGCAGATACCATTTTTTAAATGCTTAATTAGTTAGACAATTTACACCAATGAGTTGTTATATTGTTCTTGTTAATCACCAATTATACAGGTGTTTACCCTTCTCCTGTTTATAGCACATGTAGACGCTCTTTGAAAACAGTGTAGGTCCAGATCAGGTTTACCCTTCTCCGGCTTATAGCACATATAGATGCTCTTTGAAAAACAGTGTAGACCCAGATCAGACAGCTCCTGAAGGAGCTGTCTGATCTGGGCCTGTACTGTTTTCCTATTGGATTTGTCTGATATGAGCTTGCACTTTTTCCTGTTTTAAATGTTTAAATGTTTAGGGGACAAACCCCTTAAGTCTTCCAAGCTAGCGGTGGAATGGTGAATATCTATGCAAACAGTTTGAATCCAGATGAGACGCCGCGTAACCCATTATCTCATCAGGATCTCATCAACTGTTTGACACTCTGACCCTACTTTAAAAAGAAATTTAAAAAATACTGTTTTTTTAAGACAATAGCAAATGAGAATTATTTTAGACGAAAACATTACCCAGCATTCATAGAGTTAATTACTGTGAACCAGTCATTAGCCAGAAAATGGAAGCATCTTTTCAGCATTGTAAGAGTTAAAAGTCGCTTTTGTTCTGCCTTACTGCGGTGACTGAAGAGTAATTGAAGTGCAAATGCTTTATTTTACCCTTTACCCCATAAATATTCCTTTTAATGCCTTTGATTCATTCCTCCAGTGAAGAAAATAATTCCTCTTTATACAGTTATGCATAATTTATGTACTATAAGAAATATTTTCTATAGTCCTGCTTTAAGTGATCACTTAAAATTGTCTTCAAAACAAGAAACAGGCTATGGGGTAATGAGTTATGATACAATCTGTTTTACTTTTTACCTGCTTTAAGTAGTGAAATATTTTCAAAGCTAGAAACAGACTATGGGGTAAATGGCTTAAAGTGCTTAATTTACATTTGCTTTATTTATAATGCTTTGCTCATTTTAATCGGTAATCAATTAGATTTAAATTTATATTGGATTTTAACCCATTTGCTGCAATGACATTTTCTACTTCAAACAATTGTTGTCTGCTTTTACTTCTTAATTCTAAATTTTAGGTAAATCAGCTAAAGAAATATCAGATGCTATAATGAGTATGAAACAGTTTTGATCCTGATCAAATGCTGTGTTACAAAACAGCTGATCTGAAGATCCAAACAGTTTGAAAATAGGGTACAACATTAAAGGCTGGGTTAAATTGGATTTCAAGATAAAATATTTCAATCAGACTTAATTTGCCATTAAAATGCAAACTCATGTTTTGACAGTATGATTTAATGACCTGTACCTTTCTATTAAGACCATAAAATTGTGTTAATTACTATGTGTTTATGACAGGTGACTACTTAAAGCAAGGTGACAGTAAAACAGAAAGCTCCTTTAGGAGCTTTCTGCTTTACTGTCACCTTGCTTTAAGCTGTCACCTGTCTTTTATACAATCAATTAGCTTTCATTTTAGTGGTCTTAATAGAGAGGTTTTACTGTATATAAATATACGTTTTACCTCTATATTGTTAAATGTAAGAATAAAACTTGAACACTTGAATTGTCATGTCATGAGAACCTCAACTCTCTCACTGCCAATATTTAGCATCTACTTCAATGATTGACCATCTTAACCCATTACCCCATAAATACACCTTTATACACCTTTAATGTATTCCTCTACTGAAGAAAATAGTTCCAATTTAATCTGTCACAAATTAGAATCATTAAAAATAGTTTCTATATTCTAGCAGATAATAGCGTAAAGCAGGCTGAAAGTAAAGCAGAATGTGCCTAAAGGCACATTCTGCTTTACTTTCAACCTGCTTTAAATGGTCAACTATCTTAAAAATGGGAAAATGGGTTAATACAATCTGCTTCAGAGCTGTTGTCTGCCATATCATTTCAAAGTAAACAATTCACTTGTTTCATAGTAGATGTAAAATAGATGAAGTTTAATTTTTTCTAAACATGACGTTTTTAACAAAGAAGGAGTTGTCTGATTTGGATATGCAATTCTTTCTTTTATAATCTGGATCTGTCTGACAGGAGTCTAGTCAGTCTACACTCTTTCCTTGGAAATTTTTTTTCTGATTTTGTTAGCAAATTTAATATTTCAAATGATAGCGGATGAAGTTTAACATGTATATTAAGTTGGAGAAAGGTAAAATAAAGTTAACAATTGAATTGAATATCGTGACCATTTTAAATTCTTTCACTTTAATTGTTTACTGTCTGCAGGGTTGGTTTTTTAAAAAAAAAAACACAAAAAAACCAACTATGTTTAACTTTTATGAAGTTGTCTTCTTGAAACAGGCTGTCTAACAATTTTATTCTATATATCTGATAGTGTCATTTTCTCCCCCAATGGCTTTGGAACTGACATTGTGAGTGTCAAATTAGTTTGGATCTTGATGAGACGTAAAGTAACTTGGCATCTCATCAAAATCCAAACATTTTGCATATGGTCATCAGGCCTCCAGATAAGGGGAGTATTTCAAAAACTAAAATCTTTATTTCTGTATTTAAACCTATGGTGTCACTTCTCATTAGAATCGTCTCATTGATACGATTCTTATGAGAAGTAACACCATAGGATATTGTGCTGGAATGAGTGAGAAAAAGTTGGATTTGATCAGTTCACTCCCTTTCATCTGGATCCCTAACAGATTAAAAAGAGTTAACCCCTAACACTGTCGAGTTTTAAATGGACTGTTTCATCTTCTAAATGATACCCAGTTTACATTGACTTTCTTGTCCCCAAAATATTTAAAATCATGGCAGATATGCAGACCCAGTGACTAGAAGGCTCCTAAAAGAAGCCCTCTTATCTGGTTTTACACTGTTTGCGAAGGATAAATATTCTTGTCTCTGGCACATTAGGGTTTATGGTTAATGCGAAATAAATTGGACTTTTCCAATTTTCTAAACAATTGTATTTTGACCCAATTAACCATACAAATGTAACAACTTTAATTGCCATACTCTTACTATTTTTCACCACCTAGCCAGGATAATTGATAAATAATAACCAAATACAGCCAAACCTCACCATTACTGTCTTGCAATTTAACCCATTGTATGCTGGGTAATATTTGGCGGCCATTTAAAAATGTCGTCTGCAGCGGGTATAACTCAAATATTTGCTAAAGATTTTAGCAGTTTCTAATAGAATACTGAACTAGCTGCAAACAGTTTTTATCTCAGATCAGGCCCCACAATGTGGGGCCTGATCTATGATCAAAACTGTTTGCCTAAAGGTACACCTAAAAGTGTATCCCGCATACAATGGGTTAGTACATGTACTTAGTAAATTGCATGCTAGCGGCGGTTATATGTGCCATAATGATTACCTTTGCAAACAGTTTGGAATCAGATGAGACGCCGCATAATGTGGCGTCTCATCAGAATCTAAATTTTGACACTGACCTTGTTTTGAAAATAAATTTTGAAAATTCTATTATTAGAGCAGTAGCAGACGACAATTGTTGCTGATGAAAAAATCTTTGCATGCTTGGTAAGTT
Organism: Gari tellinella; assembly: GCA_922989275.2. Taxonomy (NCBI): domain Eukaryota; kingdom Metazoa; phylum Mollusca; class Bivalvia; order Cardiida; family Psammobiidae; genus Gari; species Gari tellinella. The sequence continues at coordinate 11,922,213 of OV277872.1, forward strand.
TTTTGGTTTGCACTAAATGTTGTTTGCTGTAACTGTTCGTAAAAATAGAATTGTTAAAATTTCTTTTCAAAACAGGGTCAGTCTGTGTCAAACAGTGACACCTATAATAATTGTAATTAGTCTTTATTACAACATGTCATAAGGTTTACTGTCAGTCTACTAACAAGGTCTTTCCACATAGCTGCCAATTAACTTGTCACTTTCTTTTTAACCCTTTGAACCCTAGTCCTGCATATAGGTGTCCCTTTCAAACAGTGTAAATGTGAATAGTACTCTTGTCCAGTACAAACAGTGAAGACCCAGATCAGAGGGCTCCAAAAGGAGCCCTCTGATCAGGGTTTTTCACTGTTTGTCATAATGCCAAACATTGACAAAAATAACCCTTAAAGGTCAGAAATAGACTAGACTAAAATGGAAACTGGAATTGCCGTTTGAAGGTTCAGGGAGGAAAGAGTAAAGGTATGTTGCCCCAAATGAGATTTGGGCCAACGTCTGTCTATCAGTAGATTTGGTACTCTACATAAAGTGATCAGTCATTTCTTGTCAACTGACGAACATACCAAACAATGCCAAACAATATCGTAATAGTGGGTTATATAAATACTAAACGTGTTGTGTCTTCAACTAATTGTAATCTAACGTTCTTCTTACTTCAATCATACATAAATATATAAACAATGTGACGTCACAGATGTTAACGTCGTTAACGCGCCACGTGCACATCAGCGCTAAATTGTTATTCACAACAGGGTATGGTTCAGTTCATACCATCAGTTTACTAGAATGGCCGTTCACTGACATAGAATTCAGATATCTATGGCTATTGTTCCTAGGTTAATGGACTAAGATATGTAGAAGAAATTTTGTGTTCATGGAGGTGTGAAAAAATTCAAGGTCACACTGTATGTAGCCAAGGTGAAGGTTTTTGGTTAATGTTTGGTTAAGTAGGTCAAATATCAAGGTCAAAGTCATAAGGTAAAAAATGCCGATGTTGTTGGAGAGGTATTGAAACAAGGAATTTAAGATACATACCAAGTATAAAAGCTCTCTGCCTATTGGTTCAAGTGTTATAGGATTTAAAGAATTTTAGATAAGAAGGTCAAAGGCCCAGGTCAAGGTCACAAGGGCAAACATTCTGGCATAGTTGGAAACAAGGCACACACTATCTGAGAAAGACATATCTCCAACAGTGAAAATGTTATTTAGGCATGCACAGTTAAGACAGACAGTTCAAAAACTGTGTGGGTAATAAAAAATAAAAACAACAATTAAAAAAAACGAAACTATGATTAGCAGGCCAGCCAATCTTGCTGAAAGGTGACAGCCTAATGCAAGACATTTAGATTTATAATGCAAATTCAGTGAAACCCCTCTAAACTAGACATGTGTGGGGACAACATAAATGTCCGGTTTAGAGGGGTTTCCGGTTTAGAGGGGTTTTAACCCATTAGCCCATAGAATGTTTCTAGTATGGAAGATAGCTGACAGCTTAAAGCAGGTTAGAAGTAAAGCAGAATGCGCCTTAAGGGTGTATCAATGTCATGACTTTGGGAACTTTTCAAAGTATATGAACACACTCTATGATGGTTCTGTATTGAAGAGCTATTTAAGATGAGTGAAAAAATAGAAAAAGTGTACATTTTGGTGAACAACAGTTGGCTCTACGGCCATGTAAAATTTACCCCACCCACTTCCTCTTATTTTGTCCTTTTCAAACAGCCCGCTTCAATAAAACCCATTTTAAATGAAAACAAATATGATAATTTGGTTTTGTGTTATTTATTTCCTATCTATGGTAGTATTTCTTCATACAAAAACTAATTTAAGAAAAAAAAGGCACCAAATGTGAAATTTATAAAAGCTCTAAATATCATTGGTATGGTACTTTTTTGTAAATTTTGTAAGGGGCGATAACTCTTTTTACTTTAATAACTCAAACTTTTCAACACTGACCTTTCAATTTCTTTTCATATTTTGAACTGCCTTAGTATGGGCTTTCATCTGGTAGAATATAAGAAAAAGTTTAATACTAGAACTATTTCATTTTCAAACTTTTTTACTTTTTTTCATAAAATAAAAATTCTAATAAAATCATGCCCTATATCATATTTTTGATATTCAAGGATCCATATTGTTCAAACCTGGTGCCTGCTTTGTCTAAATTTAGTTTATATATGTGAACATACCACCATAGACATGAAATAAATAAAGAAAACCCAAATTACCATGTTTGTTTTGTTTTGAAATAGATTTTACTGAAGCTTGTACTCTGAATTGGTAAAATTTGAAGAAAAAAATCCAAATTTGACATACCTTTTTTAAATCGCTGCAGCTAAAAAAAAAAAGGACACCACCATATATATTTGTTTTCATTTTTTCATTCATCATAAATAGCTCTTCCAAAAAAACAATGATAGAAAAAAAGTTTAATACTTTGAAAAAAAGGCTCATGACATTGATACACCCTTAAGGCGCATTCTGCTTTACTTTTAACCTGCTTTAAGCTATCTTCTGCCAGAATGTATAAAGTGGAACTATTTTCTACAGTGAATAAATAAACCAAAGACGTGAAAAGAAGAGTTTAAAACCGGACCAACGTTTTTGTCCGGTTTAGAGAGATTTCCGGTATTTAGAGGTTCCGGTTTAGAGGGGTTTCACTGTAGTTGCTAACATTCTACCTGCTATATGAGTTGTCGTCTGCAACCGTTGTTGTCTGCAACACTGATTAAATCTAATTAAAAGTCATTGTCTTTCAGAAGCTGTAATCAAAGTGTCAAACAGTTTAGATAATATCCATACTATTTGCAATGGTTATCACAAACTCACTCTCAACATGCAGAAGATAAGTCAAAGAAAGTTTCTGCAAGATCTTTTGAAATTTCCACGTAACTTCATTAAATGGACGATGAAGATGGGTAATACAGGGATAATGTAAATGTCCAAAAATCCAATGAATAGACAAAACACATGGACCTTCTAAAATCATTCATTATTTTACAGGGCTGCCATTTCTCCGGATTTTTCCTAAATCTCCGGATTTTTTCCCTGTACATTATAGCTTAAAGCAGGCTGAAGGTAAAGCAGAATGCGCCTTAAGGCTCATTCTGCTTTACTTACAGCCTGATTTAAGAAATCGCTTGTCAATAAAACAAGAAACAGATTATGGGTTAAAGGTACGATTCGTAAAATCGCTCTTGAAAAATGCAACTTTGGAAATCTTAAGATTTTTCATGTCAACTTATGGCAGCCCTGCGTTAATCTGTGATGTCCCCGACACGGGTGAACGGTGCGTGCGTTGGTCTACAACCATTTGCTGGTTTTAGAAAATGAATTTTATGATATTTGGATGATGCTTGGGGGGTTGTAGACGTACCGTACCGTTCAGCTGTGGTCCCGGATATCAAGCCTCCATAGCGTCATATTAGTTTATTTAGAAAAATCTGTACGGTATTTAGATTCAATAGATACACGTGTTGTACATACCTGGAAGAATGTATATAGCCTTCGTACATGAGTTTGCCTCTATTAATTTAATCACACGTTGAACAAAGGACGAGATAACTTTGGCGTCCTTTAACCGCAACCAGCAATATGATTGGCTCGTTCCAGTGACTGATATTAACATATTTAAATAAGTCGGGAGGCGGGAAAACCCGAGCTAATACACACTCGACGTGTTAAACTCTAGCATCCCCTTAATTCACTGCCTTGTCCCGTGTACAATGGTTATTTGCAAACAGTTTGGATCTTGATCAGACGCCGCGTTTTTCTTTTAAATAAATAAAAACAGACGACAATTATTGTTTAAAATTGACCACGTGACCTTGACGTCATGGCAATCAACTATGGTGTCCTATTCCTGCCATATTAAATCTCGCCTTTTTCTTAGGAAGTTGTAATTATCGATCCTTCTCATGTCCAAAACACTCATAGGTGCGAAGTTTAAGAAAACATAGGCCAACATTAAGAAACTTTCTGCTTTACTTTCATCTAGCTTTAAATAAGCTGTTAGCTCTACTATACCTATTTTCAAAACGATTGCAGAATATGCCTAACCATTTCATAGCCATAGGCTACTCAAATCGACATTGCTATAAGTTTGGATGTAAATCAGACGCCGCGGAACACGGAATCTAATCAGTATCTAATATGTTTGACACTCGTCTCATATCAATATTTCTTCAATCAAAACTTCAAAAAATTGAATTTGGTATAAAAATTTAAGACGACATACTTTAGCAGAGCAGACGACATTTTGACTGAGATAGGGTCAAATCAGACGTTAGAATTAAAACAATGTGCTTTCGGATTTCTAAAGTACAGGCCCGAAGTGTCTGCATACGTTGTTGTTATACAGTGCTCTCTCCCTACAACGGCCATCCCAATAACGACTCCCTCCTTACAACGACCCTTGTCGCAATTCCCTAAAAATGACAATTATGGCCAACCTATTCACGGTTGCAATGTCACCTGCTTCAAATTGTCGTCTGTTGTTTACTCATAGTTATATAATTGACATTTTGACCCAAAAAAACATTAATGACGAGTGACTAACAGCTTGAATCCAGATAAGGGGCGCCTTTTCATGGATTCAAGCTGTTTGCAATCACTCCCTATAACGACTCCCTCTTAACAACGGACACAATTGTTGTCTCCCGTGTGTGTCGTTGTAGAGAGGGAGCGCTGTACATCTCCATGGACCTGTTCACTGACACTATGACGTCAAAACCACTGCCTAGATGTCGTCTGCTTGCAAACATATCGTCTGCTTTTATTTCTGAAGTTTAGAACTTTTGGGTATTTCCACTTTAGAACATTTATATGAACGTGAAATCTCTAGTTTGTCACCTGATCAGCCGCCGTGTGACGAGAGTCTGATCTGAATCCAAACTGTTTGCAAAGGTAACTCTTGTCGAGCCTGGTAGTGAAATGATTATCAGGAAAAGGGACGTAATTTCGGTATTTAATAGATACTAGAATATCATGAATTATCTCCCCTAAAACACTTACCACCAAGAAGTTCCTTTCGTATCTCCGTAAATCACACCTACGGCAAGTGGTAGATCCGTGCCATGGTAGTCTAGCGATAACGTGCAGGACTCGTAGCACAGTAGTCGCTAATTCGACCCCCCATGTATCCAATTAGTGCTATACACCGGGAATGTAAATTAGGGGTTCTTCATCAGTGGCATTCCATCTACAGCGTTCCCTCTCTACAACGACATCCAATGGGAGACAAAGATTATGTGTGTTGTTCGGAGGGGGTCGTTATAGGGAGGGAAATTGGCTTACATTTGCAAACAGCTTGAATCCAGAACAGACGCCGCGTAACGCGGCGTCTGATCTGGATTCAAGCTGTTTGTCACTACTCATTAAGTTTTTTTTCTGTCAAAATGTCCATTATGTTACTTTGAGAAAAACAGCAGACGGCAATGTTAAGCAGACGATATTGCAACTTTGAAACGTTAGACATAAATGTCCTGTTTAGGGAACTGCGACAAGGGTCGTTGTAAGGAGGGAGTCGTTGTTGGGAGGGCCGTTGTAGGGAGGGAACACTGTATATCCATTACTTGCACATTCAGGACGTCCAGTTGCTTACCGTCACCGCAAATGGATGGGATGGCGCATCGTGGAGAGACTGCGCTCAAGTTGGAGTATAGTTATTCCACATCCGCAACAACTACATGTACGGCATACACGATCATATTAAATGTAGTTGCTTGTGTATAGATCAAAAGCTTGAGCGTGTCAATCGCTATTTTCATTTTAACTTCTCTGAATTATAGCAGTTGTGCAAATACTCTCTCGCCGCTAACTGCTTTTAAAGATATCTGAAACAAAACTATGGTAAATAGTACAATGAAGTTCACTTATGAATAACAAAGTCTTTGGGACCATTTGATTTCTGTTGTTATATCCATTTTTTTTCTTTGGGCCTATACCAGGTCTATTTTTTTACATTAAAATTCCTAAGATTTCCAAATTTGCATTTTTCAAGTGGGATTTTACGAATCGTACCTTTACCCCATAGCCTTTTTATTGCTTTGTTGACATGCGACTACTTAAAGCAGGCTGTAAGTAAAGCAGAATGCGCCTTAGGGCGCATTTTGCTTTACTTTCAGCCTACTTTAAAGGGACTCGCAACCGGATGGTGTACTTGTCAAAATAAAATAAAATACTCAAATAAAAGCAAATTTGTGGCATTATTTGGCTTCTGACATTAAAAAAATATGATCAGTCCAAAAAAAGTTTCAAGAATCGTCACTGAATCTTAGATTTTTAGATATTTTCCATCGTTTTTCTATACCGACTAGTAGTCGGTATAGTTGTTGTTGTTGCTTCTCTACACGGGCTCAGACATAAACCCGAGCCGAATTACGAAGTTGTATGCACTTTTGATCGCTACACATTGAAATACGTTAAATCGATCCGAGATAAACGGATAGTTCCGTGGTCCATTGGTCTAAGCGGTTTCCCCTCATTTTGCCTTCTGTCCGCCAATGCCGGGCCCCGGGTTCGAATCCCACCAGAGACCAGTATTTTTTTTTATTGACATACATTTTTTTAAACAGAATTTCTTATCCTAAACTAATTCTTTACCATTTATATAAGCGTTTGACACATATTTACAAATTACTATTTTTAATGCACCATCTGGTTGCGAGTCGCTTTAAGCTACCATGAACTGGGGAAAAATCCGGAGATTTAGGAAAAATCCGGAGAAATGGCAGCCCTGTTATTTCGTTATATCCAATTTCGTTATAAATTACTTCTGTACTGTTTAGACGTTAGACGTTATTGCGTCCCATATCGATCATGGAAATGTTGTTAAAAGACCTATAAAACTCTAAGGGTTGATTTTTAAAATGTAACAAAACGAAAATAAAAAAGCTGCTTTAAATAGTACGACATTTTGATGTGTCACGTGACAAGTCTCTGTCTTTTCTTCAAACGTAATTTCAGATGTTTAAAGACTAAAGTGAGAGAAATTCAAACGGCGTTATCCTACAATAATTATTATGACTTTATTTAGGACTGCATTGTTAAGATATATCGTAACATTTTGGAAGGCAAATTGTAAAAAGAGATGTCATCATTTACGTGTATCATATATTTTTCTTCAAGTTTCGGTTAGGATAGAACACGTACAGTCTTTTGGAACTAGGTATATAGGTATATTTTGCAATTAACTGTTTTATTATTAGTAGTTCATGGTAACAACGTATGTAAACTGCCAACATGTTGCTTCCAATTAACACCATCAACTCTAATGATATTTACCCATATTACCCCATATCCTGTTTCTAGTTTTGAAAATATGTGATCACTTAAAGCAGGCTGAAAGTAAAGCAGAATGTGCCTTACGGCACATTCTGCTTTACTTTCAACCAGCTTTAAGTTTCCATCTTGTAGAATATAGAAACTATTTTTTACATTGCATATTGATGACTGTATAAATTGGGATTATTCCCTGCAGTAGAGGAATAACTAACATGCTTAAAAAGGCGTATCTATAATAATAATAATAATAAGAAGAACGACTTTATTTCATGTGGATTACATATTTGGTATCGAACAAACAAACCAATTTTCAATATGGTCCACAAACAACATTAACATATATACAACACGAAGGAACACAATTACAAATCAGTATTTTTTAAAACTTTTGCAAACAGAGTGGACCCTGAAAAGACAGTTCCTTAAAGATTAAAAGCTGAAATTAGTAAATTAGTAATGCATAGGTGTCATTCTGAGAATTCAAGATTTGTTATCTATACATGAATATTGAATAGGTAGAGGCAAAATAAAGCCCAAACAAAACGATGATTTAACAAATAGCAAAGATCTAGATCAATGAAATTTCATAACAAACGGGAAGGAATATACCAAAGATACTTCAAACCCTTTACTCCATGGTATATTTCTACTATTGAAGAAAGGTGACCACTTAAACCAGGTTGAAAGTAAACCAAAATGAGCCTAAATGAGCACTCCGCTTCACTTAAACCCGTTTCAAGTTACCATCTACTAGAGAACATTTTTCATGAAACATATCTATGTAGTAAAGGGTTAAACCAACATGTAGGTTTTGATCAATATCCATATTTCTATCATAACTTATATACATAGAAGCCCTTACAAGCAGCAAGGCCTTGATCAGTCATTAACCCTTAGCTCATGGGGTAATGGGTTAAATAAATTTGACTTGAAACGCCTACTGGTGTCCTAGCTTATCTTTGCTGAATGTCCGCACTGACTAACACATACTATGCAACCATATCTTTATGTTCTGGTCTCTTGTGGAAATGGGATATTTTGAACATTTTAAATTCTACCAGTTGCTACAAAGGGCTAGCCGTGCATGTTCCTTTTAGTCCGATAAGAGGACTGTCTCGTGAAACAAACTGAACCTTTAAAACAAGATAATATGCATTTAAGTAGTTTACAACATCGCATGCACGTCTTCTTAAAACAATATTAGCAAGTACAGAACAAAAGGGATTTTGGTATTCGAATATTCGGTAGGATTACTATTCGAATCTTCTTCAATTACCCGTGACTATCATGATGATTTTTAATGATGTGAAGTTGAATCTACATAGGATCCTGGGCAGTATAAGAGACTTTCGAAAGATTTCAAATGGAAGTTTTACAGAGAAGAATCTGTTATTCTTTCCCGTTTAAACGCAAACGTACGCAAACGCAAAGCGCTAAAACGTAGAAAAGAACAATTTTTGGACAATTCTGATAATTCATGTTTATCTTGGTGGCAAACAGTTTGGAGCCTGATCAGACGCCGGGTTGCCCGGCGTCTGATCTGGCTCCAAACTGTTTGTAAAAGAAAAAATAGTTTTAGCGTAAACGCGTTTATCGGGAAATAATAACAGATTCTCCACTGTACCATGTCACTATGTGGTTAAATCGTTTTACTATTAAAGTGATTCAGTGTATTTCAATGTACATGTACATGTATTACAATTCTATGTCTTTAATTTCAGATTTAGTGTTTCTTTCTTTTTCTGTGAGTGAAAGCATTCCCTTTCACCTCTGCTTTGCTTTATGAAGTTTGACTATAACTCAGAGAACATGTTTAGTCTATTACGATTACTGACAATAGACTTATAATTATATAGATTATTTAAAGCAAGGTAAGATTAAAACAGAAAGATACTATATGGTTTTCTGTTCTACTTACATCTTGCTTTAAGCAGCCACACACCTTAACCCTTTCCCTTATAGAAGCGACTTTTAGCACATGCATTTTATTCATCCGCTGAAGAAAATAGTTCCAAATTATACCGTAATGAATATGTGTCATATTTAAATAAAAGTACTTTCCTTTTTCAAGCAGTTAATAGCTTAAAGCAGGCTGAAAGTAAAGCAGAATGCGCCTTAGGGCGCATTCTGCTTTACTTTCAACCTGCTTTAAGTAGTCACCTATTTTCAAAACTATAAACAGGCTATGGGGTAATGGGTTAAACACCTGAATATTAACCAAATTTAGTGGTCGTGGTGGAGGGGTATGACTGTATTAGCCGAAATATGGTAGACATATTTGAGAAGAAAACAAAATAAACATTCTTGCCTAAAAAGCGTAAAAGAAGTTCAGCTGTAGGTCAGTTCAGGGCTTCCATTTCTTCGGACTTTTAAGAAATATTTGTATTTTTATTCTAGCAGATGTTAGCTTAAAGCAGGCTGAAAGTAAAGCAGAATGAGCTTTAATGTGCATTCTGCTTTACTTTCAACCTGCTTTAAGTAAACGCGTTTGGATAATATGGAAATCTTAGGATTTTTCATGATACGGTGATGTTATTCTTTACGTTTAAACGCAAACACATTCCAATATGATGTGAAAAATAACATTTCAGTCGAACGTCTATATATCGAACTCGGTTAGGTCGAACATACCCTTTTAACTTTGAAATACGTGTATGTTCAGCTTAACCGAGCATGAAATAATGCAATTCATGTGTCGACAAATCGGATAGTTCGAAAGCGAGTTCGAGATATCGAAGTTTGACTGTATATCGAATTGAGTATGAATAATTTTTATCTACATGTAAATGGCAAACAGTTTGCAGCCTTATCGGGCGCCGGTTGGTCCGGCGTCTGAACTGGCTCGTAACTGTTTGCAATGGAAATAATAGTCACTAGCGTAATAAAACGCGTTTATTGGGAAAGAATTACGCCTTCATTACCTTTCGCAATGAATATATGAACGCTTATCTTCCCCCATCAAATTCGTTTGTATATATAGTGTTCCCTCTCTGCAGCGACACCCAATGGGAGACACATATTGTGTGCGTTGTTCGGAGGGAGTCGTTCTAGGGAGGGAAATTGACTTACATTTGCAAACAGCTTTAATCCAGCTCAGACGCCGCGCAATGCGGCGTCTGAGCTGGATTAAAGCTGTTTGCCTCTCGTCACTAAGATTTGTTATGTCACAATGCCCAATGTGTAATTTTGAGAAAAACAGCAGACGACAACTTTAAGCAGAGGATATTGCAGACGTAAAAATGTTGGAAACAATTTCTTGTTTCGGGATCAGCGGCAAGCGTCGTTGTGGGGAGGGAATCGTTGTTGGGAGGGCCGTTGTAGAGAGGGAGCGCTGTATAGTGGAGAAGACATTATTCTTTTCCGTTTTACGTGAACAAAACGCAAAAACAATGCAATAACTTGTCATTTTAACCCATTACCCCATAGCCCATTTCTAGTTTTGAAGAAATGTAACTACTTAAAGCAGGTTGAAAGTAAAGCAGAATGCGCCTTAAGGCGCATTCTGCTTTTCTTTTAACCTGCTTTAAGCTACTATCTGCTAGAATACAGAAAATGTTTCTTATAGAACATATTCGTGAATGTATGAAGGGGATCTATTTAATTCAGTGGAGGAATATATTAACCCTTTACCTCATAGCCTGTTTTTAGTTTTGAAGACAGGTGACCACTTAAAGCAGGTTGAAAGTAAAGCAGAATGTGCCTTAAGGCACATTCTGCTTTACTTTCAGACTGCTTTAAGCTAAAATCTGCTAGGCTATAAAAAAAATTACAAATTTTGTAATGGTCATTGTTCATGAGGGTATAAACTGGAACTATTTTCTTCAGCGGAGGAATAAATTAAATACGCTAAAAGTCGCTTCTATGGGGGAAAGGGTTAAAGGCGTTAAAATGCGTATTTATGGGGTAATGGGAGAAGTTTCTAACGATTCGTTTCAAACTGAGTGGCAAACAGTTTGGAGTCTGAGCAGGCGCCGGGTTACCCAACGTCTGATCTGGCAACTGTTTGCAATGGACATACATATATGTTAGCATAAACGCATTTACTGGGACAGAATAACACCTCTACTGTACTTGAAATGATACTTATGAAACACAGTTGGGGTCAGGTCTGACGCGGGGTAATTCAACGCCTGGCCAGGATTTAAACATTTTGACACTCATTTTAATATAAATGGTCAACGCTTTCATATTAACCATTTCATGATCAAATTATTCGGCAGATAGTTACCCCTTCACCGGTTTATTGTCGTCTGCTTCGGTATTGTTGTCTGCAAGACACGTTTCAAAGTTAGATTTAAGGTTGCATGACTTAATATATACATGTATATATAAATGTAGTGTCAAACAATTTGGGTCCTGATCAGACGCCGCGTGACGCGGCGTCTGATCAGGACCCAAACTGTTTGCAAACGCCCTTTTAGGCGTCATTGAGAGTGAAAGGGCTAATTTCATTATATTGCATTACCTTTGCGTTTAGTTGCGGTTAACCCTTTCAGCGCCATATAGGATCTCCTGATCAGACAATTCGTAATATATTGCTCTTGGTCAAAACGTTTCAAGGTTACTTTGAAATAGTAGTTTGAAGCAGACGATATATTTGCGATTAAATGGTTAATCCTTTCACTTTCAATGACGCTTAAAAGCGCGTTTGCAAACAGTTTGAATCCTGATCAGACGCCACGTAATACGGCGTCTGATCAGGATCAAAACTGTTTGACACCCGTTTTGAGATTTCTGCAGTCATACTTTCTTATTTTTTAAACGACAATGCAGACAACAAAATTGGAGCAGACGACAATAAAACGGTGAAGGGGTAAGCATCTCACGAAACATTCGGCAATGAAAGGCTTAACCCTTTACTTGATAGCATATTTCTAGTATTGAAGATAGGTGACCACTTAAAGCAGGCTGAAAGTAAAGCAGAATGCGCCTTAAGGCGCATTCTGCTTAACTTTCAGCCTGCTTTAAGCTATCATGTGCTAGAATATAGAAAATATTCCTTATAATACATATTCATGACTGATTAAATTGGAACTATTTTCTTCAGCGGAGGAATAAATCATATTCGCTAACAGGCGCTTCTATTGGGGAAAGGGTTAAGGCAGACGACACAAATGTCTCTGAAAGGGTCAATAGAAAATAATAACGATTCTCCACGGTACCGCTATGCCTTTGATGCCTCGTACACTTGATGGAGTTCAACCTAACACCTTTCCTGGTCAATCGTTTTCTTGACCTCTGCACCTCTACGTCAATACCTGCTGCAACAGAGATGGAGCCAAGTCCTGTCAATTTATGCCAAGTGGATTCTTCCATAACAGAACTGCCATTTCTCCGGCTTTTTCCGAAATAAGCGTATCTTTGTCCTAGCAGATGGTAGCTTAATTAAAGCAGGTTGAAAGTAAAGCAGCATGTGCCTTAAGGCGCATTCTGCTTCACATTTTGAACCTGCTTTAAGTAATCGCGCTTGAAAAATAGAAAATTTGGATATCTTAGGATTTTTCAAGGATCAACTTATGGCAGCTCTGCCCTGATAACATAATGGACGAGTCCGTTTTTACTTTAAGGGGCATCAGATTAAATTTTGATTGTCCATGTTATTTTATATATATATCACTCATAGCAAACAGTATAGACTCAGATCAGACCTCGTCTTAAAGAAAAGGGTCTGATCTGAGTCTGCACTGTTTCCTTATGTCCCATACGTCGAATAAAAGAGTTCGGCGCTATATGACCTATTTTATGTTGCAGTAACGTAAAACCCAACTCATCCATCGTATAAAAGATGCTAAGCACAAATGGGTGAACACTGTTTCTTCTTAAGAAACACTTAAGATTTAACCAATTCTCCCCGAGACATCAAATGGACAATTCCAGTTTTCAAAATTCGATTTTTTGATTGTCTATTAGGTTGTCTTTGCAAAGTATTGCATGCAACAAATTAAAAAGTGCAAACACTGATCAGAGGGTCCCTCACTGATCCCGGTCTACACTGAGTCTGTTCGCACAGAACATCAGGGCTCCAGATAAGAGGGAGTAAACCAAGCAAATCCAACATTTTTTCACTCATTTTAATGGTGTTACTACTCGTTAGAATCGTCTCTTCGAGACGATTGTAATGAGTAGTGACACCATAGGGTTTAAAGAGGCTCGCAACCGGATTTAGCATTAAAAATAGTAATTTGTAAATATATGTCAAATGCTTATATAAATTGGTAAGATTTAGTTTAGGATAATAAATTCTGTTAAAAATGCATTCCAAAAAAAGAAAGAAAGAAGAAGCTCTGGTGGGATTCGAACCCGTGACCCTCCATGCGGAGACAAACATGAAAAATGAGGAAGCGCCTTTATCCCCTCGGCTACCAGCGCTCTCTCTATATATGGTAGCGAATTAACGTACTTCACTGGTAGTGATTGATAGTACTTTATTCGGATCGGGTTTATGTCTGAGCCCGTGTAGAGAAGAAACAACAACTATACCGTCAGCTGACGCTATAGAAAAACGATGGAAAATATCTAAAAACTAAGATTCGATGACGATTCTTGAGACTTTTTTTGGACTGATCATATTTTTTTAATGTCAGAAGCCAAATAATGCCACAAATTTGCTTTTATTTGAGTATTTTATTTTATTTTGACAAGTACACCATCCGGTGGCGAGTCCCTTTAATTAAAGCAGAAATAAAGATTTTAGTTTTTGAAATACTCCCCTTATCTGGAGCTCTGAACATATTTACTCTAAACGACTAATGTCATTAGGAGTTAATTCGTTGACCTTTTCACTGTCAACGACGCCAAAAGATGACTAAAAAATGCAAACAGTTTGCAACCTGATCAGACGCCGCCAAAAGCGGTGTCTGATCAGATCCAAACTGTTTGACACTCGTAAAGATATATTTTAAGCCATACATGTAAGTTATTCATTGCGTATTACTTTGAAACGATCTTGCAAACAACAGTATTGAAGCAGACGACGAAACGGAGAAGGAGTAAAAAAAAAAATCTCACGATTAATTTGGCAGCGAAATGGTGAATGTAGTTTTGCAGAAAAAGGTCGAGTTAGGATCCTGATAAAACGCCGAGTTGCTAGGCATCTGATCTGAATGCAAGAATGTTTGCCCGTCACTGCCATGACGTCATCAAATTTTAACAATTGTCCTTAGCCGTTATTCAATCTCTCAGATTTAAAGTTAAAGAATTTTGATATATTGAAATTAGTGTTATTTACCCCAGACTCTGTCTCTAGTGTTGGAAATAAGTGACTACTTAAAGCAGATTGAAAGTAAAGTATCTTTTTTAGCGGAAGAATAAACTGAATGCGCTATAAGGCGCTTTTATTGGGGGAAGGGGTTAAATAGTTTGGATCCTGAAGTTTGCAAATGACCAATGCACTCGGGGGGTAAGGCAGTGATTGGGTTATGCCACTTGATGCGGCGAATGTATGGAAATGTTTGTTTTTGTTGAATGCGACAAAGAATGAGGAAGGGTCAAACAGAGGTCAAGGTGCCGAAAGTCCGTAACCCCTTCCAGTTAAAAGTACAAAATAAAAGTACAAAGGTTACCCGTGTGGCTAGCATACTATATGAAAGTAAACGGTTTCACTCGAGCTGGGTGAACGGATAGAACACAGCGTCTGTGCAAACGAGCCATCTGCTTGAGGTATTATTATTATTATTATTATTACTAATACAGGGCGACCAGAAGTTGCTAATCAAAATCTGATCCGGATCTAAACTGCTTTTCACCCATATTATTTGTTCCTTTAAGTAAAAAACGGATACAATTTCTAATTTTTACAAGTAAGAGCAGACATCCGAAGATTTCGGAAAAAAGAAATTAAAAATATTCGAAGATTTCCGAAAAATCTGGAGAAATGGCAGCCCTGTTATAATTACTGTTTATTTTAGTCTAATTGATGTACAAACAATGAATACACATCATACTTATTATAACATATACAATTAGTACATGGCCATTCATAAGTTGAATTATAAGAGACTATCAGAACATGAGAACAATCACATACATACTAATAACAATTTGTCAAGGAAATACGTATATAAATATATGATGCCACAGTTATGAATATTGATATATCATTAACAAATGAATAAATTATTTATTGTATTAAACATACTAATACTGCTAGTACTAGTACATTACAACAGTATTATAACCTATTAGCATTACATGAATAAAAAAACATAAATATTATTTATAATGCATAAGACCCAAGTATCAGCCGCTAATTAAAAAAATTAAAAACACTTGTTTAAAAAATTTTGAATTCAGTACCCTGAAATTAAAGACGCACTTATGAGCATTTAAGAAATTGTCTAAAACACCCAAATATCTCTATCAATCTGATCGAGCAAGAAATTAGCAGCTTAAACTTGAAATGGATAAAACCATGTAAAACTGCGGAGACATATTATATAAAAATGTAAAGACAGTATATTCATCACTTACATAGATAAAACTGACGACGTTGAAGAATATTAAAACAGGTTTCAGGCACATTGTCTAACTAAAGGTTAAATAGAGAAGAATAACGTGAGTTAAGATAGAATATAAATTAACTACATGTAATTGGAATAAAACATTAAAAATCCCATATTAGTTTAGCTTTCGCGAATTCTCCTTGCACGCTGTGGGCGAATGAACTCATTCAGCCCTAATGACGCTTTTGTGCGCATTTACCAAAATTATACATGTACCCGTGAAGAGTACATTTGTCCTATGCAAACAGCGAAGTCCCTGATCAGAGGGAGGGCTCCTGCAGAAGCCCTATGATCAGGGTCTTAACTGTTTATAATTTATCAAATTTTATAAAAAACTAATCCTAAATAGTTGAAAATTGACCAATTTTTATTGCAAACTGGACTTGTCCATTCGAAGTTTCAGGGGATGATGAGTGAATGAATACTGTCGCATGTATCAATTATGTAAGTTGGTCAATATACATAACATGTAAAAGAAAATTTATATCATCAGTGTCAAACAGTTTGGATCCAGATGAGACGCCGAGTTACTCGGCGTCTCATCTGGATCCAAGCTGTTTGCAGCAGCCATGTAACAAATTCTCCCACAGCATGAAGAGGGCACATGCACCCAATCTATTCAGCGTCGATCACACGTAAATGTAAAGAAATATATGTCAATGGTTGTACAGACACAACAGGAGGTCAAGGTCACATAAAAGGGTTATATAAATATATCAGTTATAAAACAGTTATATAAAACAGGAAAAGGGAATAAAAGGTTACATACGACAATAGTTAAATAAATACAAAAGTTATACAAGTTATATAAATGCACTTTTGTGATCTGTAAAATATTGTCACTGCTAACTAAATTATCATTTGCAATAAACCCGTCACTATACCCTGCATGTACGTATGCTCTGTATAGACTAACAATGAGGGCAACCATTGATTAGAGAGCTCTCGTAAAAATTCACTGTTCAGAGTCTACACTGTTTGAATAGAACTAATGTAATTTTTCAAACTAAACACATTCAACCCTAGTGACGAATGCACTCGTCATTTACAAACAGTGTACATGCGAAGTGAACACTTGTCCTAGTCAAACAGTAAAGACCCTGATCTGAGGGCTCCTGAATGAACACTTTGGTCAGAATCTACACTGTTAATCACTTAATGCAATTTATTATATACATATCGATGATTTATAGAGATTTCTCAGGTAGATAAATTTGATATCGTCACAGTTGATTTCATCACTACATGAATAGTAAACAGTTCGGACATAAAGTCGAGCTTCGATATCTCGAACTCGGTTAATCGAACATTCCCATATTTCAAAGTTAAAACGCGGCTTAGCCGCGTTTTAACTTTGAAATACGGGTATGTTCACCTAATCCAAGCTTGAAATTAGGCAAACTCATGTTTCGAAATATCGGATCAATCGAGTTAAGCGAGTTCGAGATATCGAAGTTCGACTGTATTCGAATCGCTGTTGATACTCCCTAAACACATAACGCGGCATCTGTATAGCGTGTACCATTGTTTATTGTTTAGGTTAGTTTGTGCCCCGAGTACAGCGTGCAGAGAACAGTAGAGAAACGTTTTCTTTCCAAATAACCCCGGTTATTATGTTCATTGCAAACAGTTTGGAGCCAGATCAGACGCCGGGTAACCCGGCGTCTGATCAGGCTCCAAACTGTTTGCCACTCAGATTAAAACTGGTAGTCTGAATTGCCAAAATATTGTCATTTTCTATATTTCATTGCGATGCGTAAATGCGTTTGAACGAAATAATTAGGTTTTCTCCACTGTATTTCAGACCGGTAGCCAACTCGCAAGCGATGGCCATCGATTTCTTTACAGAACACGTTACATATCTAGTTGTAAGCTTTTGTTTCGTTTGTATTTATTTTGCCAGTGAAAGCGTTTCCTTTTGCGTCGCCTATAGATATAGTTTATTTTGTATATAAATGTGCGAAAACATTAGAATACGGAAGCGTTATTCAAATCTCTAAGAACGATCGATGAAGCTGTACAAATCTATTATGTAACTTCTTGGTTATAGTTCTCTCGAATGTTTGCCCAAATTTGAAAATGTTAGCCATTGGGATTACCAGAGTTTAACCTATTTACCTTGTTATGTATATTTGTTCTATTCAAACAGTGTAGACTCTGACCAGAGGACATTTACGGGAACTCTCTAATCAATGTTTGTCCTCTGTTAAAACCAACCCTTAATAGACAACGTATGGGCCAGATATACTGTCCTTTTGAAGTTTCATGGCCGGTAGTCCGGAAATAGTCATCCGTATAATGAACAACAAAACACCGCTGACTGAGGTTGATTCAGTACTCATCCGCTCAAGAAAACACAGGGCTGCCATTTCTCCGCATTTTCCTAAATCTCCGGATTTTTTCCAAGTACATGGTAGCTTAAAGCAGACTGAAAGTAAAGCAGCGCATTCTGCTTTACTTACAGCCTGCTTTAAGTAGTCGCATATGAACAAAACAAGAACAAGTCTATGGGGTAAATGTACAGTACGATTCGTAAATTCGCACTTGAAAAATGCAAATTTGGATATCTTAGGATTTTTCATTTCAAATTATGGTAGCCCTGAAAACAACACCCAATATCAGTTATTACCAATAACCACCAATAAATCAATAGTAGTTTAATTTTGAGAAATGAATTAAAAATTGACATTGCTAAGCCTCTAATGAAAAAAGACTACATTTTGAAGATAACATGGTATTTATAAAATAAGTATAATCTGCTTTCACTTTCTTTTGTGTATGGATTTCCGGACCAGGAAAGTGTCATGCTGTTTGAAATGCGGCAGCACCGAGGGTTGTCCGTTCCGAGATTTTGTATCCTTGAGTTTTTGTTTATGAAATTCAAGACCATATGTTTAGACAACTACAATTATGTCTGAAAAAATGTTCAAGTTGTTATGTCATTTACAGAAAAGGGTTAAGCCAAATCTGGGGTTTTCGTGCTCTTTACAGTATTGTAAAATGTTAAAGTTCTCTGTATATATAAACAGTTACAAAACCCTCTGTTGGTGGTGTTGTAGAGAGGGAGAACTAAAGTTAACATTTTAGAATAACTACAGCAGTTATATAAGATGTCACAAAGGTTAGGATTTTTACGACAAAACGAACGAACGAACGAACAAGTGCCAGGCATTTAGATTGAATCCCAATGCGAATCAGGAGTGATTGTTTCGTAAAGTGTTTCAATACTTTATTCTACTATGTTTGTTCTTTGTTTAAATACTAAATAGGGAGCGAATTCTTCATAGTATTGTGTATGTCGGTTGTGACGTGTCAGGATTGAATACTTCGACTGCGACTTTAGTCAGGATTGAGTGTTTTTATTCTCTATTAATTGAAGGTAACGTTCCTCGAACGTTGCTAACTCGAACTATATCAGGGGCCTCAGGGTCCATGAGAAGAGGGAGCAAACTGAACAAATCCAACATTTTCTCACTCATTATGTCACTAAATCCTATGGTGTTACTACTCATTAGAATCGTCTCGAAGAGACGATTCTAATGAGTAGTAACACCATAAGTTTAATGCAGAAATAAAAGTTTTTAAATTTTGAAAAACTCCTCTTATCTTGAACTCTGCCCTATTTAGTCGAACAAACCCGGTTTTTTCTACAGATAAAATTGCTTAGCCACGTTTAAACTTTGAAATACGATAAGTTCGAACTCCTTATTTGCTCCTAAAACTACAATTTAATTTTTTGTTGCTGCTAGCAAAATTAATCGGAATTGTGTTAATATTATATACAGTTAAACCTCTCTATAACGACCACTATAACGTGTTGATTATCATTTGGTTAAGACAGGCGACCTCTCAAAGCATAGTGAACTTAAATCAGAAAGCTACTTTAGGAACTTTTTCTTTAAAGTCCATCTTGCTTTTCTACAGATAAAATTGCTTAGCCACGTTTAAACTTTAATACGATAAGTTCGAACTCCTTATTTGCTCCTAAAACTACAATTTAATTTTTTGTTGCTGCTAGCAAAATTAATCGGAATTGTGTTAATATTATATACAGTTAAACCTCTCTATAACGACCACTATAACGTGTTGATTATCATTTGGTTAAGACAGGCGACCTCTCAAAGCATAGTGAACTTAAATCAGAAAGCTACTTTAGGAACTTTTTCTTTAAAGTCCATCTTGCTTTTCAGCTGTCGCCTGTCTTTTATGCAGTCAGTTAGCCCTTTTCAGTGGTCGTAATAGAGAGCCTTTACTGAAGTTACAAGTGTGATTAAACTCTTGATATAAGCAATGTAAATTAATATCAATGTATGTATTAGTATAAAAAAGACTTAAAATCAAATGAAAGGTGTTTATAGTGAGGAAGTTTTATATCCTTATCATTTTGAAATACCGTCACTGACTGAATTTAAGAAATGTTTTTAAACGACAGAAAGCAATCGGCATATTCCATGAATCGATTGCGCGATTCATGGCTAATTTGCCGGTTTTTTTCTGTCGTTTATTTCACTTAAACGCCGAAAGTTTCATTCCATTTCTTATAGTTATATAATATATGTTTGCTGTTATTTCTAATATTAAACGAACACCTTACTAGTATGCATGCTGTATATTTAATCCACATACATGTAAGAGGTTGTTAACACACAAAAAAAGGTTTACCCTGAAAGGAACAGCCAATAAAACCGCATAACTGAAGCTGTGTATATTCGAACGCAACAAAATAAGTTCAAGTGTACAAAAAAAAAAGTCATGTAAACATTCTAACGTCATGAATCTGACAGTTTTGCGAGAACTTGAAATTTGTCTAATTAACAAATAATAATACTTCTAGTCGATAATCATGGTTTCCGCTTATATGAAGGCATACATAGGTTAGGCAGCATATTTGAAAAATCCGCCAAATATCTGTGGTCCGAGTTCGAAAGATTAATTCGCAGAGAAATACTACAGAAGCCACGCCTCCTCTGCGATAAATATCCACACTTCCCGCCCTTAGATTAATTGCATCTATACGAATTAAACGCCCTTTTTCAAATGGAATTAAATGGTGCAAATGTTAATATTTCCCGTCTAACCCCTTCACTGCCTTATCCCGAGTACAGTAGTTATTTGCAAACAGTCTGGATCCTGATCAGACGCCGCGTAACGCGGCGTCTGAAAAGGATCAAAACTGTTTGACACTCGTTTCAATATTCCTAAGTCAAAATACCTAAATATTGTTTTTTAGAAAAAGAAGCAAACGACAATTGTTTAAATTTGATGACGTCATGGCAGTGACGGGATTAAACGACACCAAGCGTATTTACACAATGCAATAAAATTTAGTAACGTTTAAATATTGTGACGAACTGTTTTTTGTAGTTTGGGACCTGATCAGACACCGGGCTACTTTGTGCTTGATCTATCTTCAAACGGTTTGCATAATTGTTGTATAAAACATCCCGAGCCAAAATGTTTTTATTGGGAAAGAACAACGCATTCTCCACTGTACAAAACTGACGTCTAAGTAATAATTCAAAATTTTAATGACAGCACCGCAAACGGGTGCTGGACGCTCAACTTTATATTTGAGATGGCTACATTTTACAAACTTAAGGACAAACGATACCAAATGAAATCTCCGATGGATCTCTATGAAAATTTCAGCATAGGTTTTTCAAACATATCTAAGTACAATGGCAAAAACAAAACATAGGTTATAATGGTATTTTTTTGTCTATGGGTATTTGAAATGTATGATGTAACCATCCTCGGCAAAGAGTCGGCATGCGTTATTTTGCCTTTCTAAAATGATTTAAAGTAATGATTGGCACAACCAAACATTAAAACAGTTAAAAAGTGAAGCTCACTGAAAGTATAATGCAAAGAGTATGGTTTGTTGCCCGATATATATTCATTTTTCTAAATTGTTTTCGGCTCCAATTCAATGAAAATACTAACTCAATCAAAATCTGCCCGAAATTCTCACAAAAAAGCTATAGGTGTGAATAATAAGACAATGGTAAAAAAAAAGCATAAGTTATAAGGCTTCTTTTGAAACTATAGGCACTTTCATATATATACCAATGGCCTAAATAAGCCGACGGCTTTTTCTGTGATCTCGGGTTCACGCTCATATTCAATTTGATTGAAGTTTTGGGTTATTAACTAAGCCTTATTAGATAAAGCATTTACCAAGATTCACGTTCTTTCATTTATCAAGTACACTTTCATGCATTTAACGTCTTTATTACGCGAT
This sequence comes from Gari tellinella, assembly GCA_922989275.2. Classification (NCBI taxonomy): domain Eukaryota; kingdom Metazoa; phylum Mollusca; class Bivalvia; order Cardiida; family Psammobiidae; genus Gari; species Gari tellinella. The sequence goes on from OV277872.1 coordinate 11,944,236, forward strand.
TAATGGAGATTGTTTGAAACGAAAGTATCTACGGGGGGTAACCGAAATGCACGCGTTCGTTGAGTAACGATGCTTGATATATCGCACTTCGTTAAAAGCCACTAGGTGTCTCACGAATTGCTGGTGTATGCCGTTAAAGAATGTGTTTTGGTGTTTGATGCTTTCTTGGTCATAGAAGTTTGTAACTAACAACAACTCAAACATACTTGGACCTACATGCCTTTATTACAGTCATATAAGAGGAAATAATATCATGCAAGTTTTTGATAAATTTCATTTCTTATCTAAAAGAATAGATAACTGCATATGCATTCCATTACATTTTGTAAAAGTAACTTTTAAGTCAAACAAGGGTACTAAATCTGCAGAATCAATCACAGGGTTAGCTGCCTTGTTGTAACAAATTACTCTTTTGGTAGTAAACAAGTATTAAAAGTTTGAATTTAATACCCTTGACAGTCAATGTGAAATTCCATGTAAAGTAAACTGCAAGTCAAAACAAGGACAATATCTGCCTTGTTTTAATGAGTTGCCCTTTAGATACTAAACAAGTATTCATAAGTATTGGAAGTTTGAAATTAATAACTTTCTACAGTAGCTGAGAAATTTCATTTACAAATTTTGAGTCAAAACAAGGCTAATAACTTTGCAATAACAAATCCCATGGTTACCTGCCTTGTTGTAAGCCTAAGGTAATGCCCTTTGACACTTAACAAGTATTCAAAGTTTCAAGATAATACTTAATTATGGTAGTTATTGAGTATTTTTAATTAACAATGTCTAAGTCAAGACAAGGGCGATTACTCTGGAATGACAAATCCTATGGTCACCTACCTTGTTGTAATTACGATTTTACGTTGTCCTTTTGATACTAAACAAGTATTCAAACTTTCAAGTTAATATCTTTGTAGTTAGTGAGGGCGCCAACTCTCAAAAGACCCTTAAATATCCAATGATTTGCAAGCGGAGATGCAGAAAATTTCTAATGGTATATTTGAATAGTATAGACCTTCCCGAGTTTGGAAAGGGCGGATGCCAAGGCTGAAAGTGGTCAGGGACATTTTCACAAACGCGATAACTCTGACCTTCAATTATTCAATTTTCGCCACAATTATATTGCATTTTAACACTACTTGTATATTTCCGTTACCACTTTAGCTAGGGACACCAAATTTGTTGTGTGAGTACATCTTGGGATGGCGGAGTGTCACGTACTAGATTGAGGTCACTTCGACCTTGACCTTGACCTTTGACCTCACTTTTTTAAAAAAGCTTGTCCGGAGCATATCTTCTGTAACGTATTAGCTAGGAATAGTTAATTTAATGTGTAAGAACATCATGCGAAGGCGGAGTGTCGCGTACTACTTTAAGGTCACTGTGACATTGACTTTAACCTTGACCTCAATTGTAAAATGTGTATATATGTAACTCATTTTGTCCTGAGTATATTTCCATTACAACATTAGCTAGGAGTAGCAAATTTGTTGTGTGAGTACACTTTGGGATTGCGGAGTGTCGTGTACTACTTTTAGTTTACTGTGACCTTGACCTTGACCTTTGACCTCAATTCTTTTTAAAAACTTTGTCTGGAGTATATCTTTTGTACCGTATCAGCAAGGAAAAGCAAATTTGGTGTGTTAATACATAATGAGATGGCGGGGTGTTGAGTACTACTTTAAGGTCACTGTGACTTTGACCTTGACCTTTGACCTCAATTCCAAAATGTGTATGTGCATATGTATGTATCTCATTTTTTTCCGGAGTATATTACCTTTACCACGAAACTTCACACACATATTCACAGAAAACACCCCTTTTAAAATGCCATCGTAAGTATAGATAAACTGAGCGAGGATATTCGCATCGTCTGCGATGTCTCGTTTGTTTGAGCAGGCCCCCTTTGTTTAAGTTGAATATATAAATTGCCAAATATCATTTAAACATTTTAATAGATCTACACAGAACCGTCATATATAATTTTAGTGTATCGTAACGCCAGTTGAATCATTCCTCACATTAACTATTCCGAGTTTGTATGATTAAATTCAACTGCATTACGTTAGGATTTTTTTACCGTTTTCGTATTATTTTCAAAATATGGTCACGCAGATAGACATTGTGTATTTAGCGAGTTGGTTAGAAGGCAAATCAGCAGCATATGTATCAGAGTAGTTGAGTATTAGTTAGTTATTTTTTTTCAAAATTTGACGTCTGCTAAAAGTTATCACAATTGATATCTAGCTACATAATTATTGTTAATATCATTCATACATGTATCTTATAAGCCATGTCGCTCACATGTGTCATGTAGGCTAGTGTACCTTTTTTTTTACTATATTGTGTTCATCTGAATCGAATGACATTTCATTTTCGTCTGACTGACGCAAACTGACGTACGTTAATGAATATTATGTGGTGTTTATTTTTATTTTACTGTAGTTCATTAGTGTGTATGGTGTGAATTACAATGTGTAAGTGTCCGGTTTGCGATGCTGGAAATGTGCCACTCTGTCGGTCGGGCATTGGGTAATTTCTATGCTCCCGATTCCATCATAATGGCTTGAGTGTTTTGTCACATATTTCATAGCCTACTGGTCGTCTCCTTCACTATCTACATGATCACAACCAACCCGGTTGTCACATATATCGTCATCGCCAGCACATACGTCAGTTGGCTGCAAATTTTCTTTTTGGCATTTGCATCGCCTCGATGAGCAATAGCTTTTGCATACGCATCTTTTGAAACCAATTATTGCAGAATGTATTTTGTCATTTTAATCAGAACCAGGTGATTATTTCCAACGGTGCCCCAACTAGCGGTAACTGGGGATGTTAGTTTGAGGTATTGCTTTGTGGCTGATTTCAAGATAAAAGACTGGTACGTTTGTAGTTATTTCTCTTCGTAAATGTTCGACACTACCAATGTTTTCTTCTAGCATGTCGCTGTATAAACAGACACTGCCTGTGTCGCAGCTTATGTTGCACGTATTGATATGTCTACTGGGTCCTCTCCAACTTCTCCATGTCCTTCAAGCAATTACACTATTCGTGACAATGGTGCTCCAACGTTTCTTCCACATTCCATAAAATGCACTATTAGAGGCACAACCCTCAGCGCATGTATGACCAGCAAACATTTGAAAATGTTTCTCCAAGGTCTGATGCTTTTGTCGTGCATGTGAATAAAACGTTTTATTTGGCGTCTGAATATTTGATAATGCTATTCTTTGACAAATTTCTGCCACTTCGGAATCCACAGAACAATATTTGTAACGTGGAGCTCTCTCACGACGAAATCTATATGCGGAAACATTCTAGAGTTTGCCTCCTCATGGTCAGACCGTAGTTCTTCTACACTTTCACAAGTGTTTCTCAGTACTTTTACTGCCTTATCTGTGTCTTTGAAACCGCCACCGATAAATACAGTCATATCATCTGGCAATTCATTTTCAAATTGATCAGTCAATTCTCTAAAAACGAAATCTGCCTTGATATTGTCGACTTTGTTGACAAGATTTAAAAGTAACTTTGCTATTTGCTTTGATATGGGCGTTTTCGTTGTATGATTTCTTATTTCCTGCATCTCTACATGCCCGTGCCTCGTCCTTTCTCCGGACTTGATAGATTTTACATACTGGTAGTTATCCCCAACCAGAGCTGTGTATTTGAGTGCCACGCCTCAAACTACTGATGCAACTTTCTTAGAAACATCACCAAATGTTTTACGATCATACCTTTTGGTGTATATCATCCTAAGCAACATCAAGTCAATGACTAAAAGCCCTGGGTGTTCTTTTTTGTCAAGCTGCTTTATTTCTACCTTTCCAATGTTGTGGATTTTGTAGTTTTCTTCATGTTACCATCTAGATTGAATGGTGCCAAAGGAACGGGGTGAGCTCATATGAAACTACAAGTTTCTAACGTCGATTTCCCGATTTTTTCCCGGCTACAGTCAGCTCACTGACTTTTTTTTATGCTAACGAATTCAATCTTCTATATTGTCTTGATCTTCATTGGTTTGTTCATTTAAGAGAATGTCTTGTTGTTTGGTTTGGCATTGGAGCCATGCAATCAATACGAAAAGTTTCGTCGAACACCTCAGCGGTCTGCAAGTGTCCAGATCTACGGGACAGTCAAATCATTTATTCTGGCCCCAGTGATTCATAAGCTCTTTCTCCGTTAGGGTAAGTGTATAGGTAGATCTTTATTTGGTTAGGATATACTCATTGGACCTGCATCCAGAATTGCTTGAAAGTAATATTGGGTTGGTCACTTCCAATTACGTTTCAACGTGGCTCAGACACAGAAGGGAACAAGTGGCTATAATAAGGCCCCGCACTGGACACAACAGGCTTAACTCACATATGTTTACCAAGATGAAGATAGCCCCATCCCCTTGTGTACTTGTGGCCTTGAACAGCAAACGACTTGGCATATACTGCAGAGGTGCCCACATCTGGACGAGAAAAGGAAGCATATGTGGCCAGAGTCGATACCTGTACAGACCAAGCTATATGGACGGATGGAGGAATCTAGGAGGATCACATCGTTAATGGCAGAATCTGGACTGGCGTTGTAGACGGTGAACGCCAAGTAACATGGTTCAGACAAACATTCTTGAACAACGTCACTTTAACTGTTGATAGTGTAACCATATGTATGTTTGTTTAGAAAAATTTTATTTAGTTGCATTCCAAATAATTTAACCTACTCCATCACATAAGGGTATGTGTTGACGTATCTAAGTGCAGCAGTGTACCATTGCTTTCCATTAAAGATATTTCTAAGATCTTCAAAGGCATCTATTAGAGTTATCACATTCAAATGAATGAAAGTATAATGTTTTTGTAACCCAGGACGCTATTTATTGTACATATATGTCTAGCATTGTTTTTCAAACGCCTTTATCCTTATACATGCGTTGGGTTATTTTCTGAGGTACACACTGATCGACATATTTTAATACGTAATCGTTTCTCTGCGCCATGTGGTCATTTGATGTCTTTCGATGCCATGAAACCAAATCCAATCAATCAATCACGAAGCTGGCACGTTTGGCGTTTAAAAATGCCCCTATTGATTTTTAAACTCATGAAATCAACCTTTTGGTACAACGATATGTTTCTTTTCGCGCGTATTTCCACATGGCTGAGGTGGATTGACAGGTTTATAAAATACTAGAAATAGTATCATATGAATACTCATGGTATTTGTGAATCAATCCGCTTCTATATAAAGACTAAACTCAGCTGTGCGACAAGACTTTACAAATTGAAGAATCAGAAGATTCAGTTTTAAGCAGTAATCTACATGTGGCTGGTGTTACATGTTTAATCCACCTGTCAGATGACAATTTGTCAGTAGCATTTTTGGCATAATAGAAATAATGTGTTTCTTGCTTGTTTCTGATGCACGCATTTTAGTTTGCAAATGTAATGGCTGCCAATGAAGGGATGAGCAAGGGCCTTACCGTGTTCTGTCTGCGGATATTGCTATTGAAGTTTCTTTTCAAACATGAAGACGGGCTGATCGACTACCATACTTTGTGACTGGTAGGCCTTGATTTATGTTGTTATATGGCTGTACGGAGGACTTCAATTCCTTGCCAAACTATTGAAGAACGGTTAGATGACTCAATGAACTGGAGTATTTATGCGATACTGGCAAAGTAAACAGCCCATAAAGGACCCATTTCAACACCAAGATGTGTACATGTTTCAACAGCATGTGCCGTTCGCTTATCTGGATAATTGCCGCATGAAAGATTATGCTGGCTGTATACCCTCAAGGCATGACCATGAACAGCCATATTACAATAAAGATGCTTTAATGACAAATCTGTTGGTACAATATGTTATTTTAACATGAAGTTATGAGACAATAATATATGTCGACACTGCTTTTCATTTTATCAAATACCATATAGTGGCAATTGATTAGAATTTGATAATTTGACCTATCCAACACCGTCTAAAGGCAATTTTAATGTCAGCAATGAATTTATTGACCATAAAATAGCTATAAATCATGTGTCACACCTAGTTCCAAGACAAAAATAATTCCGGGTATTTTCAAAATGGCCGACAAAATGGCCGACGGTAGATATCTTGGATTTTTAGATGTTATGATTTTCATTTTCCGATGGTTTTATGCAATTCCCACACACAAAAGGAAAAATTAGCATCATGAGTTGAAGAGAAATCCACGTATCATGTCTGCTAATAAGTTTATATACTGGGAAATAAGAAGCTTGAATTCAGTATTCAGGGGCAGATAATCAATACTAATTTTCCGAGTCATCCGGCGGCCGTTTAAATTCAAACAAGTATCATTCTGTAGAGAATACTTGCACCTTTAAAATGATATAGGTCTCATAAATTCCGGCTATTTGGGGACCTAGGGTCCAGTCAGCCCTGAAACTAGTTGGCATGCTTTCCGTTTATAAGAATTACCATTGAACGTTGGTGGGTGGGGTAAGTAAATTGACTGTAGAAAAAATTCTGACCATTTCTGAAATTGGCATCCGCATAAAATATTCATAAAAATGCATTACGAATTCGGCAATATAACTGAAAATTTTCTGCATCACCACTTGCAAAAAAAAATTTCCACTGGCCTGGGCGCCCTTACTAAGTTATTAAGAAATTTCAATTTACAAGTTTTATGTAAGTAAATAAAAACAAGGGCAACTACTCTGTAATGACAAACCTCAGGGTCACATGCCTTGTTGTAATTAGTTGCCCTTCTGATACTTAACAATTATTCAAAGTTTCAAGTCAATATCTCTCATAGTTATTTAGATACATGTATTTAAATTCATGAATTTAAGTAAATAAAACAAGGGCAAAAAACTCGACAGTTTGACATTTTGAAATATATTGTTCTAATCAACCCTAAATTGTCAAAAATGAACTAGACTTATTTTGAAATTGGAATTGTCCATTTAAAGTATCAGGGCTGAATGAGTTAAATACATGTAAGTAAAATGGGTTTCTCAAATGACTGACAACTTCTTGATGCAGGGCTTTTTCTGCATTAAATCTAATTTATCTAATTTTGAGTTGCCACTTTTAAAGAGGCTCGCAACCGGCTTTAGCATTAAAAATAGTAATTTGTAAATATATGTCAAATGTTCATATAAATGGGTAAGCAACAACAACAACAATACCGTCGAAAGGCGCTATAGAAAAAGGTGGAAAATATAAAAAAAAACTCAGATTCGATGACGGTTCTTGATACTTTTTTGGACTGACCATATTGTTTAAATATCAGAAGCCCAATAATGCCACACATTTGCTTTTATTTGAGTAATTTGTTTTATTTTGACAAGTACACCATCCGGTTGCGAGTCCCTTTAAAACACAAGTTTACTGTGTTATGTTCAATCTTATTTTTTTATTATTATTGTTTTCAGGAACTTCGCTGTAAACAGTGATAGAGTAACAAGCCAATATGACATCGGGATACAGGAAAACGTTCGGTGTCGTCGATTTCGTGGTGTTTGGACTTCTCATCTTGTTCTCCATCGGGATTGGCGTCTTCTTTGCATTCCGTGGCAAACATAACAACACTACAGAGAACTACTTTCTTGGCAACCGGAAGTTGAAGGCACTTCCGGTTGCACTGTCATTCGTCGTTACGTTTCAGTCTTCGATCATCATTCTTGGTTTTCCAGCGGAGGCTTATGCTTATGGCATGCAGTATGCAGTTCAGCTTATCGGTGTAACCATAGCATACTTACTTGCTTCCGTGATCGTCGTGCCGATTTTCCACCCTCTCAAGGTCACCAGCGTGTATGAATACTACAAGTTGCGGTACAACGAGAACTCAGTTCGTTACATGGCCGTGGTACTCGGCATGATCCACTACACTTTCTACATGGGTATTGTGATGTATGGAACCGCGCTGGCCCTCGAGTCAGCAGCTGATTTACCAATATGGGCCTCCATTATGATCTTCTCCTTCGCCTCAGTTTTGTATACGTCCATTGGTGGGTTCAAGGCCGTCATCTGGACTGACGTGTTCCAATCCGTCGTTATGGTCATTGGCATTTTGGCAGGTAATTTAACCCATAAGTTAACCTTTTACCCCATAAATTGTTTCTAGTTTTGAAAATAGGTGACTACTTAAAACAGGTTGAAAGTAAAGCAGAATGCGCCCTAAGGCGCATTCTGCTTACTTTCAGCCTGCTTTAAGTTATCACCTGCTAGATTTAAGAAAATATTCATTCTGATACATATTCATGACTGTAAAGATTGGAATTATTTTATTCCGCGGAGGATTAAACGGAATGCGCGAAAAGGCGCTTCTATAAGGTAAAGGGTTAATAAATAGACCCTGTCGGCACTTTTATATATAATCTGTATAATTATATAGTAATGATTGTACAGATATTCTTCCTCAATAAATGTTTTTTTGCTCAAATCATTATTTACATCGCAAACAGTTTGGAGTCGGGCTCAAAACTGGTCCAAAACTTTGCATTCAGATTGGAAAGAATCGTAAACATGTTCAGGAAGTTGCTATTTTCCATATTTTAGTGCACTGTATTTGCGTTTGCGTTTCGTTTCGTTTAAAAGGAAAATAATATCGTGTTCTCCATTGCACACACCGGGTTTCACAGTGGAGAAGACGTTATTTTCCCTTGTGGATAAGTGGGCCTCTTTTGGCTCGTGGTAAACTCATTATCCCTTGAAACTTCCAATGAACAATTCCAGTTAGTAATAAAGGCTGATGCATTTTAGACTATCTAGGTTTTTTTTTTTTTTTTTTACTAAATTGCACAATGACAAACAGTAAAGTCCCTGATCAGAGGGTTCCTGTAGGAGCCCTCTGATCAGGGACTTCACTGTTTGCATAGGACAAATGTACTCTTCACAGGTACACATTTGGTAAAGGACGCATATATGCGTCACTAGGGCTCAATGAGTTAAAGACACTGTGACTAACAATCACTAAACTCATCAATCCTGAGGGTTCGAATCCCGGTCTGGCCAATTAGTATGTTTCATGTTGGGAAGTCTTCCAGCTGACTAGCGAAAGGTCGGTGACTCTACCCGGTTGCCGAGTTGTGCCTGCATCAGTGCATAATGGGCTTCTTGTGTCACCCTCCACCTTTAACTAGCTGGGCGACAAAAGGGACGTTTGATAACTATTTTAATCATGCAACTACATGTAATCTTAAAATAGTTGACGCATTTTACAACTGATTTAATAAACTTAATAATCATACTGAAAGAATTTCCCGTTTTCAGGAATAACTTTCATTTTTTACTTTATTGTAAATGTACATGTCTGTTTCATCTTGTAAATACATGTATTTACTGTGTGAAAAGAGCGCTGTATACATTTGGTATAATAATAAAACATGTAATAATAAAAACATAATAATAATGCTGTGCCATGCGATTTGTCGTCGTTTGCTGACCTCCTGTCAGGAGCAGAGATTTGGTATTTCAATATACCAGTTTTGTTACTATTAAGTATAAACAAATACGCACATTCTGATATTGTCCATCACGTTTGAACTGCATGCATACACTCAACCCATTCCGTAAACTTTCGTCGACGAAGTCGGGAATAATGATATAGTGCAAGTTCAAACCTTATAGACAACTATATATACAGGGCTGCCATAAGTTGACATGAAAAATCCTAAGATTTCCAAATTTGCATTAAGTGCGATTTGACGAATCGTACCTTTACCCCATAGCCTTTTTCTTGTTTTGTTGACATGCGACTACTTAAAGCAGACTGTAAGTAAAGCAGAATGCGCCTTAGGGCGCATTCTGCTTTACTTTCAGTCTGCTTTAAGCTACCATGAACTGGGAAAAAATCCGGAGATTTAGGAAAAATCCGGAGAAATGGCAACCCTGTATATAAAGGTCGTCTATGAGGAAAATATAGCGATATCGAATAAAGTTTCGTTTATAAAGTGCGTAAGCTTGACATCTTAAAGATTGTGAAGACGTAATTCTCTGCGTTTAACCCATTACCCCACATAGCCTCTTTCTAATATTATTTATAGAGCAGGTTGGAAGTAAAGCAGAATTTCTTTTTTCATTTTTGGCTGTCGAGCAGCCCATTTATTGTGTCCCCGTCATAGGTGAGGGAAGGTCGGGGACCCATCCTCCTGTCCACCTTACATAAAGGCATGTCATATATATTTGTTTCACAGTGAACCTTATCAACCCTTTTGGCGTTGAATAATGGTCCTGGAAATAGTATTCGAATATTTGAGATATAAAGCAGAATTATTGCTCTAGTTTTAGCCTGCCTTAAGCTACGTACAATCTGTTATGATATAGAATATATTTCGCATGGTGAACAGTTATGACTGTATACATTGAAACTATTTTCTTTAAAAAGGGACTATTTATGGAGTGATGAGTTAACCCTTTACCTTATACAAGCGCCTTTTAGCGCATTCCGTTTAATCCTCCGCGGAAGAAAATAATTCCAATCTATACAGTCATGAAAATTTATCAGAAGGAATTTTTTTATTCTAGCATATTGTAGCTTAAAGCAGGCTGAAAGTAAAGCAGAATGCGCCTTAGGGTGCATTCTGCTTTACTTTCAACTTGCTTTAAGCAGTCACCATTTTTCAAACCTAAAACCAGGCTATGGGGTAAAGGGTTAACCCTTTCAACCCTAAATATATCTCGTGAGTATTTATTATCCTTTTGGACTCTTTCTAGTACAGGCAATTTGAACCAGTCAACTGTTGATTTTTTTATATGACAACAGAAACGGATGAAACTATCATACAGTGCAGACCCTGATCAGAGGGCTCCTATAGGATCCCTCTGATCAGGGTCTAAGCTGTTTGCATATGTAATCAGTAATCTCTACAGATGGCTGTAGGGTTGAAAGGGTTAAAAAAAAATTAACTCGATAGGGCAATGATTGGCAGTCTCATATAGTCAAATAGTTGAGATACTGATTAGACGCCACTGTACTCATGGTCTGATCAGGGTTCAATTTCAAATGCAGTCGGGCAAGGAAATTGAAGCAGCCTTTGATCTGGGTCTGCGCTGTTTACATAGCACAAACTTATTAATCACAGGAACACGTTTTGTAAATGATATGCATCACTCGCAGAGTAATGGATTAACCCTTGCATTGTCAATTATGCCAAAAGGCGCATTTGCAAACAGGTTGGATCCTGATCAGACGCCGCGTAACGCAGCGTCTGATCATGATCCAAAGTTTCCAAACTGTTTGACACTCGTTTTGAAATAACGTCAGTCATACTGTAACCCTTTACCTTATAGGAGCGCCTTTTAGCGCATTCCGTTTAATCCTCCGCGGAAGAAAATAATTTCAGTCTATACAGTCATGAAATGTATCAGAAGAAATATTTTCTTAATTCTAGCAGGTGGTAACTTAAAGCATGCTGAAAGTAAAGCAGAATGCGCCTTAGGGCGCATTCTGCTTTACTTCCAACCTGCTTTAAATAGTCATCTATTTTCTAGTCTAGAAACAGGCTATATGGTAAAGGGTAAATCTTACTTTGAAACGATATTGCAGACAACAATATTGAAGCAGACGACAATATGGCGGTGAAGGGATAAAAGCTTCACCATAAATGATTATAGAATAACGTGTTGCCCCTGTACAATCTGGCAGTAATTTTGTTGGAATATATTTAAGGTACAGTGAAAAGAGTATTCTTTAGCATTAAGTGTTTCAATGCTTGAAAACAGTTATGTCAATTGCAAACAATATTGAGTCAGATCTGATGCCGGGTAACCCAGTGTCCGACCAGGCTCTAAAATGTTTGGTCAATTAAATAAAATATTGAAACGTTAGGATTTTCAGAATGTTGCTATTTTCTCCATTCTGTTGAATAGCGTTTGCTTGCCTTTTGCGTTTAAACGGGGAAAATACCCCCCCCCCCCCCACACACACACACACTCCCTGTAACAAGCTTATACCGTTTTTAACAGGGGAGAAACCTTTGTTTTCTCTATTAAACGAAACTGATTGGAATGCAATCGCAATGCAATGAACTGCAGAAAAAGACGACTTTTTAAACTTTTGACGACTCCGTTTAAATTTAGTGTCAAATAATTTAGCGCCTGATCATCTACAGTGGAGACTTTGTTATTCTTTCCCAATAAACGCGTTTACGCTAAAACTATTATTTGCAGTGCAAACAGTTTGGAGCCAGATCAGACGCCGGGTAACCCGGCGTCTGATCAGGCTCGAAACTGTTTGCCACCAAGATAAAGATAAATTATCAGAATTGTCAAAAAATTGTACTTTTCTACGTTTTAGTGTTTTGCGTTTGCGTACGTTTGCGTTTAAACGGGAAAGAATAACAGATTCTCCACTGTATACCCAAACTGTTTGAAATGGACATACTATTTTTTAGCATTTAAGCGTGTTTATTGGGAATGAATAATTTCTTCTCCACTGTTTGAAATGTGATTAATTCTATTTTCCTCTTTTCCAGTTCTCATTAAGAGTACAGTGAAAGCTGGTGGAAGTGGACAAGTTCTGAAGCTAAGCCAGAACAGGCTAAATTTCTTCGACTTCAACCCTGACCCAACGGTGCGCCATACCTTTTGGACTCTGGTCCTCGGATCCACCACTCAATTCTTTTACCTTACCATAACCCAGTCCGGGATCCAACGCATAAATTCAACGCCATCTATCAAAACTGCTAAGCTTATCTTCTATATTGTCGCCCCCGTCTTCTCCCTGACCTGGATTCTGACAATGTGTGAGGGACTCTCGATATTCGCGTACTTTACTGACAAGGGCTGCGATCCGTTGGCATCCGGAGAGATCAAGAACATTAACACGTTAATTCCTTTCACCATGATGGAACTTTTCCATGATTTACCCGGATTTTCCGGCCTTGTCATTGCGGCCCTTGCAGCAGCGTCTCTCAGCACAATCTCTTCCGGTCTATGCAGTTTAACTGCCGTCACATACGAGGATTTTGTGAAAGTATTCGCAACAAATATAAAAGACCAAACGGGTGCAAACATTTCCAAAGCAATCGTGGTTTTGTTTGGATTGATTGCTGTAGGATTTTCAGTTTTACTTTCAAACGTTGAAGGACCTCTAGGGCAGATTATGTCTAGCTTCATGGGCGCCATTAGTGGCCCGGAAACAGGACTATTTCTTACGTCGATATTCTTCCGCAGAGCTAAACCTAAGGCGATGCTCATAGCTACGCTAACCGGCGTAGCTTTTATACTCTGGTTAAGCTCAGGTCAAAATTTCTCGGCTTCCGTTCCAAAAGCCCCATACCTTCCATTAGGACCAACAGATAAATGTAACACTGCCAACATCACAGACCCTTCCAACTTTCTGCGTTATGATTTCAATTCGTCCACAACAACAATAGCAACAACAACCGGAAGTCCGGAAATGTCTCCCAGCAGATCACCGCTTCAGACGTTTTATTCTATTTCTTACATGTATTTTAACTTGATGGGTACAATTATCGTCATAGTAGTTGGAACACTTCTAAGTTTGATAATGCCGTCTGAATCTGAAGAAAATGTCAGCGAAAATGTTCTGCTTCCGGTATCAGAATTGCTTCCTTCTTGTTTAAGAAGGCGCTGGTGCTCTTCACGTGGAAAATACTCTTCGGAAACCCCGGAAAGAGACGAGCTGGAGACGATGGTGACGTAAACATCCGTCATCATGATCAATGATTGCTGGAACTAAGTATTCCTGAACAGATACTTTTAAACTTGTGTTAAGTTGCCTTGAAGACTGTCGAATAATCAGTCTTTTATACCAGGAGCAGGATTACGTAGGGCAAAACAAAAAACAGAAAGCTCATACAGAAAAAGTCTGCTTTATTAATGTCATGGGTTACTTTTGGGTACGGAGACCAAGTTGCTCAAATTTGATAATGGCAAAACAGTTTTGATCCTGGTCAGACGCCGCGTCTGATTAGGATCCAAATTATTGTTACATCGAATTGATTAATCTGAAATAAGGGTGGAGCTCAGTTCTTAACTGTATGCAGACTTGGTTCATTTGCTAGATCTCATACTCTAGCCCATGCTTTTGCAATCAATAGCCACTAAGCTCGTGTACCCTTAAATCCCATGTATTTGCGTATTTTACTAACGGTTTACATAATTATAAAGAATACACTTGTCATATGCCAACAGTCTAGACTCGGATCAAAGTTCTCATGTAGGAACCCTCTGATCAGGGTCTGTACACTGCTGTTCATGTTGGGTTATATTGTCAAAACAACCATATATAGTCAATAGAAGGCTTGATTTTATTAAAAGGTGGGCTTGTCCATTTGGAGTGTCAGAATGTGTAAACACAGGTTTGACTATATACAGTCATTCTCTATTACGACCACTAACACGAAAGCGAATTTAGTGTCATAAAACAAGTGACAGCTTAAAGCAAGGTGACAGTAAAACAGAAATCGCCTAAAGGAGCTTTCTGTATTATTGTCACCTTGCTTTTTAAGCAGTCTACCGCCTGTCTTAAACACTTGATAATTAACATGATTTAGTGGACATAAGTAAGAGGTTTTCCGTACGAATAATTGAAGGTAAAAGGGGAACAGTTTCAACTGAAAGTTATTCAAAAGGTAACCCAATGAATTTATTCAGCGAAAACAATTAAAGTATATGTAATAACTCTATGATTTTCAATTTTATATTTTCTCTACCATTGTGTATTTGTTATAAATGATCACACCCTTCTGACAACAACCAAAACGAAACCCAGTTTTCTTCAATCACTATTCCCAACCCACACCTCTGCAACCGTCCGCCCATCCATCAATTGAACATCAATCCCTTTTACCTTGGTCACTGTTTGTCTTTGCACGCATTTGTTTTGTCAGCAAGATATCATAACGTTGCTATGTACAGTGGAAAAGACGTTTCTTTTCCTGCTTAAACGCAAACGAAACGCATACGCATTGCTCTTAAATATAGACATTTACATTTTTTGACATTTCTAACTATTAATTTTAATCTGAATGATCAATTCATTTGATCAGATTTAAAATTCCTTACCAACAACCAAACTAAAAACAACAACATTATTGTAACATTATTGTCGACAACAGTGCTGATGCAGACAAAAATAAAAGACAAATATAGGTCAAATGTTAACGTTTTCGCTGAAATGTCAAATACAGTTCTCCCTCCCTACAACGACCCTCCAAAGAACTACTCCCTCCCTTCCACTGTTCCTAAGACTAGTATATCTAACGCTTTCACTGCTGCAATATCGTCTACTTAAAATGAAGAGTGACAAACAGCTTGAACCCAGACCAGACGCCGCGTTACGCGGCGTCTGGTCTGGATTCAAGCTGTTTGGCCATTGGAATCGGCCGTTTGAAGTTCCAGATGTGAACGAGTGAACTCGAACTTGAACGTTTGGGTGGATAACTGGTCTCAAGGTTATTAATCGTTTAAGGCTTAAGCTGGAGCTTGAGATAGTTAGCAATCATTTGATTGGTCAGATTTGAACAAAGGCTGAACTCTGACCAATAAAATGCCTAAGAACGAAATCAGACGCAACTTAAAACGCTTTATAACCTTTGACCCTGAACATGTCTAGCATGCGTACACCCGGGTCTCCTCTATGCATCTGATCGGATGAGGCTGCGCAATAGGGCAATATGTGTTTTTTACAGTGGAGAATACTTATATATTTCCAATGTAAACAAAACGAAGCGCAGTTCTATAATTGTAGAAAATTAGGGCATTGAACGCTTATGTTTGGAAAGACTAACACAATCTCTCTTTTTTCACTGTATAGCTTAACACAAATCCTTATGTTCCATACGAAAATATTTATGTATCCACTAAACTCTAGAATGTCACTATACATACAGTTACAATTACGTCAACTAAACCGAAGGGTAATTGAGTATATCAAGGACAGGTGACAGCTTAAAGCAAGGTGACAGTCATTTAGTAAAACAGAAAGCGCCGAAAGGACCTTTCTGTTTTACTATCACCTTGCTGTAAACAGTCACCTGTCGTAAAGACATGAAAATGAACACAATTGAATGGTCGTAATAGAGAGGATTTTTATTTTAGTCTCTTCGAAGTAGTTGTAATGTAATAAATATTGACAACATATAATCATATGATGTGATTGAGATATAACGGAGAAGCTGTTTTGACAGTTGTGTCGAATGTATCCCGTTCATTTGGAGTCCTATTAAAGTTAGTAAAGATCGACTGAGACTGGGGACCTCGCTGTCTGAGGGCATCTGCATTCAGAGCACACTCTCTTATCCATTTGCGTTTACAATATAGCCTATTCGTGACTACCAAAAGCAGGTGGAAAGTACAGCAGAATGCTCCTACAGGAGCATTCTGTTGTACTTTTAGTCTGCTTTAAGTTTCTTTCCGGAAAATACGGTTTCAAATATGTATTATCCATAAATCATTTTCAGAAGTTTCCTTGATAAGAGCTTTCTTTGTGTGGAAATAAGAAGAGACGTAAAAAGGCGTATTCATGAAGTAATGGGTTATACACTGATGCGTTCACAAGAAAACAGACAGAAGCTCATAAATACATATCTTTATTGCTAAATTAACTAGGGTTTATATTTGAAAATTGTAAAAGTTTCAAAAGAACAAATCTAAAAGTAAACACAAGAAATACATACAAATACAGTCACTACAAACTATACATATTTATACATAGAAATAATACAGTGATACAGTGCTTCTCCCTACAACGACCCTCCCAACAACGATTCCCTCCTTACAACAACGCGCGTCGCTCTTCCCAAAAGCAAGACAATTATGTTACGGATGCAATGTCGTCTGCTTAAAAGTTTCGTCTGCTACATAGTTACATATTGGTAATTTTGACCAAAAAACTTATTGAGGAGTGACAAACAACTTGAATCCAGATCAGACGCCGCGTTACGCGGTGTCTGATCTGGATTCAAGCTGTTTGCAAAGGAAAGCCAATTTCCCTCCCTATAACGACTCCCTCCGAACAACGCACATATTTTTTGTCTGTCATTGGGTTTCGTTGTATAGAGGGAGCGCTGTACATCGTTAGTCCCTTGGCCGTTTCGCCGAACGGGCTTACAATAGGGAAGACGTTTTTTCTTTCTCTATTGATGCGTACATGCTAAACAAATTATTTCCAGTGCAAACAGATTGGACCCAGATCCTACGATCGGGCTCCAGACAGACTGTTTGGCACTGAGACTAAAAACGTATTGGAATTGTCAAGAATATGTTATTTTCTATATTTTATTTCACTTTAGATTTTCTAAAAGATTTTGAAAAATTAATGGTAAGAGTCCTTTGTTGATTACATGACATTTTTCTGAATAGCGTTCTGTAGAACGAAACTATTAACGAAATGACAATGAATCTTTTGTACTGTAGAACGAAACTGTTAACGAAATGACAAAGAATCTTTTGTTCTGTAGAACGAAACTATTAACGAAATGACAATGAATCTTTTGTACTGTAGAACGAAACTATTAACGAAATGACAATGAATCTTTTGTTCTGTAGAACGAAACTGTTAACGAAATGACAAAGACTCTTTTAACTATGTTATTAGCATAAAACTCTAGTTTGTCATCAACCATTTCAATGCAATATTCGACTGCAGTCGCATTTGGAAATAAGATGAATTCTGGTCAGACAACGTCGGCATCTGATAGGTTTATGTATTTATTTAATCAAACTGCCTATAAGAACTCAAAAACCCTGACATTTGAATGTGATAAATAAAAGCAGACGTTTATTGTTTAGAATTGATGACGTCATGGCAGTGAAGTGAGTTAAGCAGGAAAGTGTTGGTGTGGTGTACTGGTTAAAGCAGCCGATGAAATGTTTAAAGTCGATGATAGTGTTGGCGGTGAAGGATCTGAAGCAATAAACCCTTTTCCTGCTAGTCGCGCCTTTACTAGACTTTGCAAACAGTTTCGGTGTAGCTCAGACGCCGTAAAACACGTGGCTCGTCGAGACCCAAAAATACAGACCTGTTGTAGCAGGCGAAGCGTTAAAACAAAAGCCAATTATTTTGTCCAAATGCTAGCAACAATATCCCGATTGTGGCCAATCGTTCATTCTGTATGCCTGCAGTTGTACAAGAATCACCAAGTGATTAGTAATCCCAGTCTCGAACTTACTGTATGTATGGCTATAATTGATTTTCAGTTTTTTGTTCACAGTTAGTCGAACATGTTCTTCAGAATTATTCCGTATAGCTACGCTGTTTTAACTTAGAAATACCAGGGACCCGTTTCATAAAACTTCGTACGACTAAAACGGTCGTAAGTCAAAACTTTAAATTACATTTAATTTCTTATTTCTATATCTAATTCTGTCTTGTGACATCTCTTTGACGTCTGACGTCTTTTCAAGACGATTCCAAAGAGATGTTACAATACAGGATAAGATGGAGAAATAAATAATTGAGACTTTTATAATCTGACTTACGACAACATTTGTCGTACAAAGTTTTATGAAACGGGTCCCAGCGCTCTACGTTGGACCATGTAATACCAGTATGTCGGAATTTAGTCAGTGATCGGTTTAACCTAGTAAACTATACGTTTTACTACGAACTAAGAGTATGTTCAACATAAGAGAGTTCGACATATCAAGATTCAAGATGCGATTGAATTGTTACTCTTATCTTGTGTCTAAGATCAGGTTAAACTAACAGCATTCACTTGTTATTATTGTAATGTCAGATTGGCAAACCATCGGAAGTCCTATACCAGAAATCCCCACTACTAAACCTGCCCAAACAAACTCATTGACGCAGTAATTGATTGTCGGTATCTTAAAAACAAAACTGTAGCAGAAAGCTCATTTAAATAGAAGTAATACTATGTTGATGTTGTAGCTGAAAATGATGTACGTTCCCATGGGGCCCGTTTCATAAAACTTCGTACGACAAAAACGATCGTAAGTCTAAACTTTAAAATACATTTAATTTCTGATTTCTCGATCTAATCCTGTCTTGTGACATCTCGAGAAATGAATAATAATTGATACTTTTATAATCTGACTTACGACAACATTTGTCGAATGAAGTTTAATGAAACGCGCCCCAGGAATATAATATTGCGTCCTCCCATCCCTTGTATCGATGGTCAGCAACGGCTCAGTTTGGCTAGGATGTTTATAATGGAGATTCGAACAGTCAAGTGCTTTGTACTAAAGCAACAAGCATTCTTTTCGATGCAGGTGATAAAAGAGTATATCGTAACAAATATATACGTTTTAAACACATATCTGGACAACTCTCTAAACAGTTCTTTCTTAAAAATTAATAATACTTGGAATATCTTGATCTGCGCTTGTGCGTACGCATTCTCCCTATTCCGCCAGTTCCGCCTATACCACCTATACCGCCTATTCCCCCTATACCGCCTATTCCTCCTATACCGCCTATTCCCCCTACACCGCCTTTACCCATGCGTATACCGCCGTTATTCAAACCACCAAGCCCACCAGTTCCTCCTGACGGTGCAACAACACGTCGTATGATTGGTCGAACAACACGCCTAATGATTGGTCGAACAACACGCCTTACAATTGGTCGAACAATCCTGTTGATAACTGGTCGCTTGATGATTGGTCGCACTACTCTATTTATAACTGGTCGCACAACGGGACGAACGACCCGGTTGATGATTGGCCTTCGAACAACTGGTCTTACAACCTGAAAAATACGAGTACGGTGGATAGGACGTCATTCTTTTCCAATAAACGTGCTTATGCGAGAACAATAGCCTCAATAGCAAACAGTTATGTGCCACATCAGAAGCTGGTTAACCCGGTGTCTGATAAGGCTTCCAACTGTCGGCCATTCAGATTAAAATGCACTTTATCATTATCATAAAATAAGACATTTCTAAAAATTGATAATTTCTATATTTTGTTTGTAATGCGTTTGTGTTTCCAATGCTTTTACACAGGTAAGAACAATGTCTTACCCACTGTAGTGTACATATACAGTGGAGAATCTGTTATTCTTTCCCGTTTAAACGCAAACGTACGCAAACGCAAAGTACTAAAACGTAGAAAAGAACAAATTTTGGACAATTCTGATAATTCTTGTTTATCTTGGTGGCAAACAGTTTGGAGCCTGATCAGACGCCGGGTTACCCGGCGTCTGATCTGGCTCCAAACTGTTTGTACTGCAAATAATAATTTTAGCGTAAACGCGTTTATTGGGAAAGAATAACAGATTCTCCACTGTATGGATACATGAGCACACGTAATTGGCACTCCAACACTACAGTGGTGAGTATGCAGTAACTTATGCAAACAGTTTGGATCCAGACGAGGCGATCAGTTTGAGTTACACAGTTGTTTTGTCCACATATTAATATTTCTTTTAGAATCATATTTAAGCGTTGAATATTTAACAAACGCTCACAAAATATCAAACACAGAATATACACTGACAATAGTAGTTAAGTTTGGTTTTGATATTTTGATACTTATTATTAAACTGACATAACAGTTACTAGGTTAAGTATTTCTTGACACTCCTAGCTGTCTTAACCCATTTGTGCATACGATGATGGATCCCATATATAAGACACGTATGTGTTCAGTGTAGACTCTGACCAGACGCCACATAATACCGGCACAAGGCACCCATTAGATCAAACATGGACTAATCAAATCTATAAGCATGGAAGAATCCACTTGGCGCAAAGTAGTCAAATGAAGTGCATATTTTTGTTCGCATAGATTTTGATTCAGCAAATCATATTTAGACGTTTTATATACAGTAAAACCTCGCTATTACGACCACTAAAACGAAGGTTAATTGATTGTTTAATGGAAAGGTGGCAGCTTAAAGCAAGGTGACAGTGAAACAGAAAGCTCCTAAAGGAGCTTTCTGTTTCACTGTCACCTTTCTTTAAGTGGTCAACTATCGTAAACACCCTAATAATTAACTTTTTTGGTGGTCGGTATAGAGAGGTTTTACTGTATACGCCTCATTTTCAAACAATGTAGCTATGAATTTTACATTTTATTAGATTAAACAGTGTAGAACCAGATATTAGGACTTCGTTACGAGTCATCTGATCTGGGTCTTTGCTGTTAGCCATTTTGATTTGTTTTGTAAAATGCATCCCAAAAACTACGAACTAGACTTGATTGGAAACTAGAACTGTGGAATTGAAGTTTCAGCCAAATGTCTGTAACAAGCAAATTTGTTTAGTTTTTTTATGGGTGAAATTGTCTGTAAAACTGACACTGAATGCCGTGATTGTCATATTAAAGATATAGGCAACTCACTCTTCGTATTATTGGCCGAACAACTGGGCGAATGACTGGCCGGACTATTGGGCGGACTATGGTGGTAATCTGAGATCTGTGCTTCGTGTACCCTGGTCGGACACCAACAACTCTGTCAGCGCTTCCCATTATAGGCCGAGGTGCAATGCCCCCGAGCCCACCGTTTATAGCTGCTGGACCAGAGCCAATGATGCTGGTACCTTTCCCACCAGTTGTAACACCGCCATCAAAGCCGCCGTTGACAAATCCCCCATTTCTAACAAACCCGCCCCCGTTGTCCATTCCCCCATCAATAAATCCACCCCCGTTGTTAGAACCGATTATTCCCCCATTACCCCCAATAAATCCACCCCCGTTGTTTGAACCGATTATTCCCCCATTACCCCCAATAAAACCACCCCCATTGTTTGAACCGCCGATTAATCCACCATTATTCATTCCTCCCCCAATAAAACCACCACCGTTGTTTGAGTCACCGATGAATCCCCCATTATCTGTTCCTCCACCAATAAACCCTCCCCCGTTGTTGGAACCGCCGATAAATCCGCCATTATTCATTCCTCCCCCGATAAACCCACCCCCGTTGTTGGAACCGCCGATAAATCCGTCATTATTCATTCCTCCCCCGATAAACCCACCCCCGTTGTTTGAACCGATTATTCCCCCATTGCCCCCAATAAAACCACCACCGTTGTTGGAACCGCCGATAAATCCCCCATTATTTGTTCCTCCGATAAAACCGCCATCATCAAAACCATCGCCATTTCCTCCTATAAAACTAACCCCGCCCCCATTCAAATTGCCACCGTTAAATCCACCTATCGTTGAAACGCCGGAATTCATATTATTTGTTCCGCCGATAAAACCGTTTTGTACTCCGCCTAGATCATCAATCCCGCCCACGCCTACGCCCACGCCGCCGTTGCCACCGGTGATCATTCCGCCTTTTCCGCCGATAATACCTCCCCCTCCAATAGCAACTCCTCCTACGTCATCTATCCCGCCCACACCGCCATTGCTTATGAGTCCGCTATTACCATCGTCTACAAACCCCGTGTTACCATTGGTGACGCTATTGAATCCGTCATTGATTGGACCGATAGCTGGAATGGTGGAATTATTGAACAAAAGGTCAGACACATTGCTGTACAAATTATCAGAAATGTGTGGCTTATTTATATCTCTAACTGGATGTCAGATGGTAATATGAGCACCTAAGTATTTTGTGAAACGTATTCATCATTCAAATCTATAATTTAATAATTCATTCGATCTTTATTTCAAGGCCGGTATTAGAACCCGTGGTCCCATAGCAACGCAACATACAAAACAATGCATGTCGTCAAGCACACGTCCACGGAGAAATTAGTAGATACAGCTTTATGTATACATTTATACGTGGACAAGTGAATATGAAACAATTTGGTCCCTCGGTTTGCACGTTACAATCAGTGGCAGCAGTGCCGGCCCTCTGTTGCCTTACCCACAGTTCTCCTAAGGTCCAAGTCTCCGGCAGGACGAGATTTCTCGGATGTTTGACACTCGTTTAAATATTGTTCAGTCATACTGCCTAATTTTTTAACTTTGAAATGACATTGCAGACAACAAAATTGAAGCAGACTACAAAGAAACGGTGAAGGGGTAAACATATCACGAAATATTTGACAGTGAAAGAGTTAAGCCACCCTACTTTATTTTGAAAACAATGCATTTTCATTTGTCAACAAAGCCGGATTTACTGTTTTTTTTTAATACATTTGCAAAATTGTCTATCGCATGTTATACGTTCAATAAAACAAACATAATTATGGGACAGACAAACAATACAAATAAAGACATACAAACTCCGCCTTGTCCTCCAATTGGAACACCGAAACCTGAATCAACACCGCCAATGATTCCGCCGCTGGAACTGAAGCCGGGGCTCATGCCTCCTAGACCACCATGCATTCCAAAGCCGGGATCCATGATTGCGCCATTGCCGTTCTTAGCCGCTGTGGATTTACAAACAAAACGTAAACATTTGCAAGGACCTGTCCGTTACGTTAAACATTCTCCTGGTTTTGCAAACAATATAGACCCATATAGACAGCTCCTATAGGTGTTGTCAGATCAGGAAATGCACTGTTTTCCACTATAATAATATTATGTCTAATACGAGTCTGCCATCTTTCCTGGGGAACATTTTTCCTTATTTCATTAGTCAATGCAATAATTAAGTTGATATATGTTTACTGTAGGCGGGGTTTGATATGAATAGTCATCGGGAGCATGGCTAACAACATAAAACATCGTTACAGGTTTTGTGTTATATTGGAGAAGAATAGTTATAAATACCCCATTAACGCGTTTCTGATCAAAAACAAAACAACAACAGGTGTGTCTTTTTGGCTTGGAGTAAGATCAGACGCAAGGTAACACGGTGTCTGGTCAGGCCTCTAATTGTTTGATGTTTAGATTGAAGCTAAACAACATTTTATGTCTAAAACTTGTCATTTTCTCTATTTTAATGCAAAATTTTACGTGTGTAGATTCGTCTAAACGGGAACTTTTATAATAGACACCTGTGTCGAAAACCTTCCTTTCTTGACAAGGAATTGCACTATATAAGTGTTGGAAATCGAATCAGATACTATTGTGGAGAAAAATGTTCTTTTCAGTGACTACAAAAACTATGCTTAACGCAAACACAATGCAGTACAATGTAGAAAATGACAGGGTTTTTTTTTTTTAAAAAAAACTTCATATTTGTTTTTAACGGAGTGGCGAACAGTTTGTGAATGTCGCCAGTAAAAACGCCGAGTTACCCGGCATTTTGATCTGGCCTCAAACTGTTTAAAATGGACATAAAGTTATAAGCATTAATACATTTATTTGGCATATAATTACATCTTGTTCTCTTTACTTTTCGATAATAAATGTAAATCAAACCCATCAAGGCCATTGTATTAGTGTAACGGCAACCAAGAAAATTACGTTCACTAATATAAAAAGTGGAACGTTGTTTTATATATAGTTAAATCAGTTGGTGGGATGAAAGTAGGTTTTACAATATCTTACCCCTAATTTTATTTCTAGTTTTGAAGACAGACGACCACTTACAAGCATATCGAAAGTAAAGCAGAATGCTCAGGAGCATTCTACTTTCCTTACAACCTGTTTTGAACTATCATCTGGAAAGACATTGAAACTATTTTCTGTGGATATATTCAGGACTTCCTATGTTAGGACTATTTTACATGTAACAATAGTCTAAGATATATTACATGTAATTTAAGTGTTACATTATTATACATATGCTACCTGAAGTTGTGTGTGTAGTAACAATAGTATAATATATATTTACTACCTGAAGTTGTGCGCGTTGTTACAATTATAGACTTACGAGGAAGACTCGTAATGAAGCATAGCAGAAAAATCCACATCGGAAATTATGAGAATCCCCGAGCGGGGATCGAACCCGGGATGCTTGCGTGACAGTCCAATACCATAACCTCTGAGCTAAAGAATTTACTCGCTATCTCAGGAAATCGGAACTGGAGATATCATTCGCCGCGGCTATGCTATTTATAGTACACAGAGAGGTAACAATAGTCTAAGATATATTACATGTAATAAGTTTAACAGATATTTCATATATGCTACCTGAAGCTGTGTGTAATGTTACAATGGTCAAATATATATTACATGTAATAAGTCAAATATATATATAACATGTAAGAAGTCAAATATATATTACATGTAATAAGTTTAACATATATTTCATATGTGCTACCTGAAGCAGTGTGTAGTGTTACAACAGTCTAAGATATATTACATGTAATAAGTTTAACAGATACATGTATTTCATTTATGCTTACCTGAAGCTGTGTGCGTTGTTATGACAACCACAAAACTTACAAGGACAGCCGACCACATACTGGGCAGTGTATTCATTCTGAAACATTAATTGAAATGTGTTGGATTAAAATCAACTTTTGAAATTACGCCAATGAATTTTCATTTCTTTGCTTTGCTTTTTTAGTTGGTCCTTCTACTATTAAGCATCCCCATTAACCCTTTCACTGACAAGACCAACAGTACTGATATTTGCAAACAGTTAGGATCCTGATCAGACGCCGCGTAACGCGGAGTCTGATCAAGATACAAACTGGTTGACACTCTTATCAATATTTCTTACGTCCAAACGCGTAAAGCTTCAGATTTTATGAGTAGATCTAAACGCAGACGAAATATATAAGCACAGACGATACCATGACAGTGACTGTGGTAGACGGTTCATTTCAAAATGACAGTGAAAGGGTTGAATTCTAGGTACAAGTGTAATAGATGAAAGTTTTTCTACTTTTAGGCATGTGCCTGCTTATACAGTGGAGAATACGTTATTCTTTCTCGTTTAAAAGCAAACGAAACGCAAAAGCATTGTAATAAAATAGAGAATTTGACAATATTTTGACAATTTTAAATGTTCATTTTAATCTGAGTGGCAAACAGTTTGGAGCCTGATCAGATGCCGGGTTACTCGGCGTCTGGTCTGACTCCAAACTGTTTGCAATTGGAAAACTAGATTTAGCGTAAACGTGTTTATTGGGAAAGAATAACGTTTTCTCCACTTTACAATGGAGAATACGTTTTTCTCAATTAACGTTTTGACAGTTTTTATTGAAGAATTGTTGATACGAGTGTCAAGTAGTTTGAATCCTGATTAGATGCCGTGTGACATGGCGTCTGTTCTGGATCCATTGTTTGAAATTCAACAGTGCCTGTATACTCGACAGCTCAAGCAGAAGAATTAGTTAAATATGAATTTCAGTACCACACTCTCTAAATAAACGCCATTGTAAATATTATATCCATGGCATTGCAAACAGATTGGAGAGTCTGGAGACTGGTCAAACATCAGGTACATGTAACTAACCAGGCGTTTGAACTGTTTGCAACTCGTATGAAAAGAAATCGTCTACATTTTCAAATATGTGATCAGATTCGACTTTAACCTCACATTGACCACTACTGCACGCAGTATGATTCTTCTCAAATCATTGCAGTTCCAAAAAAGCTTACATGTACAAAATAGCTTTACTGCCGATGAAAACATGCGACTTTGTTGATGGTGTTGCAATGATTTGAGTAAAAACAGCTTTGATCGGTGTCAAGAATGGATATCTATGGAACTGTATGATTGTCAAGATCGATAGTACCGCCTAAACAAGCGTGCAGTAGTGATCAATGTTGTGTCGGCTATAAACGAACCCCTGTCCATTGTTTCGAAAATCGTTGATTTCTGTGATTGAATGCAGTTACTGTTAAAAGTGCATGCTAACAGTTGGTTTGATGTTATGTTTTTATGGAAGGATATTATATTAGCTATACATAAATGCAAAAAAGGGTGTCGTTTCATCAGTATCCATGCATGATATGCCCGGTTTTGTCGAGATAGGATATTGATAATCAGTTGTACCCCTTGTCTCTATATATACCTTCTGACGATTTTTTTCTCTCTCAAAAAGCAATCGTGTCGAGGCCCTGTGGGTGAGAGGGTTAAAGCAGGCATAACATTTGGCGGGAAAGAGTTAAAACGGTTCGATATTCATGGCGATGTTTCTGGCGCCCAAACAACTAAAACCTTAACCTATTTAAACCTAGTGTCTTCTAAAGAGGACATTGACAAACAGTGTAAAACCTGATGAGATGATGCATTTAGCGGCATATAGCATAAAATGTATATGTCATTAAAAAGCGCAATGGCATATTTATAGCCAGTACAGATGGTAAACATTCAAAAGGTAGGACTTGTAAGTTTAAATAGAGGATAACTGTTTTTTTCAGTGTAAGATCGAAATTTAATCCATTGAGTGAACATCAGACGTTATATTTTCACGAGTGGCGAAGCCACGAGTGAAAATATAACAGTCTGATGTTCACGAAATGGATTAAATTCGATTTTACACTGAAAAAACACAGTTATTCTATTTATTTATGCTTTTAAGCCACTTTTTAAACGAAATTGTTTAAAAATTGAAAGCGAACGTACATTATTTATCCCGTGTTGAGCCCCACGTTTTATGTCGAACACATGCGCGTGACAGTTGGCGGTATAATGACGTCATCCGAATGACTTCGTTGCTCCCGAGTTTGGATTCGTGCTCTTCCGGTGAGTAGTTCGTGACAAATCGGACTGCCGGAATTTAACGATAAGACACGATTGACTACGATTCTTGGGGAGCCCTACGGGGAAAATTCATAATAAAAGCGATTGGTGATAATCCACTGCAGTGGATTACCAAGTGATCATCCACTGCTATATCGTGGTAATCCACCGAAAAGCATAAATAAATGAGATTAATTTACAGAGAATGTCGATTGATGCTATAGCATAGAGATACGTGTGAGAGATGATACTCATTAGGATAAAACGTATAAGTTTTATTATTAAACAATTTTACTGAACAATATCATTTGATTGTGGCTGATTGCCTAATTTAAATGCATATCATCAGGGTCAGCACTGTTTGCTATGCAATATGAAATACTCGTCTGAAAGTGCCCTTACATCGCCTTGGTCTATCGATAATGAACTATTCGAGCAAGTACATAGGGAGAGTGTATTGCATTATTCAGGCATAATGGTGATGTTAACTTAGTGTGCCCTAGTGACGCATGTATGCGTCCTTTACCAAAAGCGTACCTGTGAAGAGTACAGGGGCCCGTTTTACTAAACTACTTACGCAAAAATTTTGCGTAAGTCAAAATCGTTTTACTCTTATTTTTCGATCATAAACGTTTGCAAACAGCAAATAGCCAGATCAGAGGACGCGCTAAAAGCGCGTCCTCTGATCTGGCTATTTGCTGTTTGTAGCAAGTGTTAATAAAAAATATAAATTAAGATTTAAAATTCTGACTTACGCAAAAAATGTGCGTAAGTAGTTTAGTAAAACGGGCCCCAGGTGTCTAATGCAAACAGTGAAGTCCCGGATTAGAGGGCTCCTGCAGGAGCCCTCTAATCAGGGACTTCACTGTTTGTCATTTTGTAATATATTATAAAAACAACCCTATATAGTCTAAAATGGACCAGCCTGTATTGTAAACTAGAAGTGTCCATTGCATGTCTCAGGGGATAATGAGTTAAACAATTAACGCAGACGAAAGATTTAATCAGATGAAGTTACAGCAGAGAGAAGAGATTGAAATTTGCCATGGAAGCGTGAAGTTACCAACTTACGTCTATATAATAATTGCATAAGAAATGTTTCAAAAATTGACGATTGACATATTGTTTTCGGAGGTAGAATAATATTTTGAGTGCAGATTTGACGCCAAGTTACTATGCGTCTTTTCGGACTGTTGAAAATGACAGAGCAATCGCGTATCAATAACAGTTGTTAATTGTATAAATCATTTATATCTGAGTCTTAAACAGATAAGAAACTGATCAGCCGAATTTTGCCCAGCGTCTAAAATGGCTTCAAACTGTTCTCAGTTGGCCTTGTTATAACTGTTAAATTATTACGTTTACGTTCATTATTACTAGTAGTTTTACTTCTATAAATAGTATCATTAGTATTGTTATTATTAGCATAATTATCATTTAATACTACCAGCAGTAGTATCATCGTTATACATGTAACTACTATTATCATTGCTATCCTTATTATTATCACTGTCTTACATTGTTTTATTATTATAATTACAGTGGAGAATCTGTTATTCTTTCCCGTTTAAACGCAAACGTACGCAAACGCAAAGCACTAAAACGTAAAAAAGAACAACTTTTGGACAATTCTGATATTTCATGTTTATCTTGGTGGCAAACAGTTTGGAGCCTGATCAGACGCCGGGTTATAATAGTTTTAGCGTAAACGCGTTTACTGGGAAAGAATAACAGATTCTCCACTGTATTTTAGTTATTATTATCATAATTGTAAATATTATCAGCAGCATCATTATATATGTATTATAATTTCTAGTATAAACCATACATGACAAAATATAAAATTAATACAGAAATACTCACCTCAAGCAACGGACTCACTCCGGCCAAAACCACGTGCAGTTCTGACCGTCCGTATTTATACTGACCACCGAAGGCGAAACAATTGACCAGGTATTGTCATGTATGTTCCCACACACTTGTA
The DNA here is from genome assembly GCA_922989275.2 of Gari tellinella. Taxonomy (NCBI): domain Eukaryota; kingdom Metazoa; phylum Mollusca; class Bivalvia; order Cardiida; family Psammobiidae; genus Gari; species Gari tellinella. The sequence continues at coordinate 11,973,631 of OV277872.1, forward strand.
AATCTATAAATTTACAAGGTCAGAAAATGCAAGCGTATACTACAGTAAACACTTCCAATAACAACCTGTCAGTAAATGACTTGTTTACGAACGTTTATTTGGGTAGTGTTTAAAGCTGGATGGAAGTAAAGCAGAAAGCTCCTTTCGGAGCTTTCTGCTTTACTTTCATCCAGCTTTAAGCTACCCGAAAGTTTTGCCTGAGTGGTCGATCACTGAGACTAAACTGTACTACAATCAAAAGGCCAACAAAAAACAGAAGTCATAGTAAAAGTCGTCTTCGCATTGCTAGACAACAAAAAAAGGGCACTGCTTGTACAAACCATTATGATATACTACAATAAAGGACAAATTTGAGACAAAAACTTTTTTTTAGACAACTAACACATGTAGCGTCTCTAATATCGATGCAATTAATACGTATGCATGGGTATGCAAACACATTTGGCTTAACCCTTTCCTCCCTGAAACTTCAAATCGATAGTTCCAGTTTCCAAAATTGATAAAGTCCATTTGAAACTATTGTTTTTTGGTGTTTTTATTTTCTTTGTTTTCATTTTTTTGTCAATGTAGATCTATGACACATAGTGTAAATCATGATCAACGGATTCCTTCAGGAGACCTCTGGTCTCGGTCTTCACTGCGTTTGCATTGGACAAGTGTACACTGCACATGTAGATACTGTTTGAAAAAGTTGTGTGTATGCCTAACTAGAGTTCAAACGGTTAAGCTGTCATTACAAGTAAGATGAATTACAAAACATGCATCAGCATGTACACTGGAGAAAACGTTCTTCTTTCCCGTTTAAACGCAAACGAAACGCACACGCAAAACACTAAACTACAGAAAATGGCATCGTTTTCAAATAATCAACTATCAATTTTAATCTGAGTAGCAAACAGTTTGGAGCCTGATCAGACGCCGGGTTATCCGGCGTCCGATCAGGCTCAAAACTGTTTGCTCTGGAAATAATATTTTAGAGTAAACGCGTTAATTGGAAAAGACTAACGTTTTCTCCACTGTACCGTAGAACAAAGGTAATGCAGAGAGTTCTTATAAATATGAAATTTCTGTATCAAGTACATGTATGTCCTGCAGAATACAATTTGTTACGTTAACCCCTTTCTCTCTTAACCCTTCCCCCATAGAAGCGCCTTTTAGCGAATATGATTTATTCCTCCGCTGAAGAAAATAGTTCCAATTTAATCAGTCATGAATATATTATATATGGAATATCTTCTGTATTCTAACACATGATAGCTTTAAGCAGACTGAACGTAAAGCAGAATGCGCCTTAAGTAGTCACCTATCTTCAGTTCTAGTAATAGGCTATCAGGTAAAGGGTTAATGACGCCATACAGCGCATTTGCTTTACAGTTTTGATCCTGATCAACGCGGCGTCTGATCAGGATCAAAACTATTTGCCACTTGTTTTGTAATTACGTCAGTAGTTGCCTTAAATCTAACTTTGAAACGATATTGCAGACAACAATATTGAAGCACACGACAATATGACGGTGAAGGGGTAAACACCTCACGATAAATTTGATCATGAATTAAAGGGTTTAGAAATGCTCTTGGTTCTTTAAGAGTGTCGCCCTAATAAAGGTTTGACTGCATGGCAAATACATTCAATCTTTATATTCATTGTGATCATTTAACAGAAAACCTGTCGATGGTTTTATGACAAGTGGTTGCTTAATGCAGGCTAAAACACTATAGAAGGTTTAGGGTTAAGTGTTTCTTTCATTCTGCTTTAGAAATATACCATGGAGTAAAGGATTTAAAGTATCTTTGCTACAGTGGAGAATATGTTATTCTTTCCCGTTTAAACGCAAACGTACGCAAACGCAAAGCGCTAAAACGTAGAAAAGAACAACTTTTGGACAACTCTGATATTTCATGTTTATCTTGGTGGCAAACAGTTTGGAGCCTGATCAGACGCCGGGTTACCCGGCGTCTGAACTGGCTCCAAACTGTTTGCACTGCAAATAATAGTTTTAGCGTAAACGCGTTTATTGGGAAAGAATAACACATTCTCCACTGTATGTTCCTTCTCTTTTTATACCGTCGAAAAGTTCACTGGTCTAGAATTTTGATATTTGTTATAACATAATTTTATTTGGGCTTTATCTTGCCTCTACCTATTGAATATTCATGTATAAATAACAAATCATGAGTTACAAAAATTCTCATAATGATACTTAAACAATGTTTGTTCAGCATGATATCTAAACGTATCTAAGTAGACAGAGTAGACCCTGTTTAGAGCTCCTACTGGAGCTGTCTTTTCTGGGTCAGTCCTGTGTGTAAAGTTTAAAAAATACTAATTGGTTAGTTTGTCCCCTTCTATTGTCGATGATGTTTGAACTGGCACTCTATGCACAATCTGCCCTTTTCCGTACTTCCGGAAAAAACGAAGATTTATTCACTGAACAATGACTCGTGTACGATATAATCTGTTACAAAATCGATAGCAGCTCAGTGGTTCAATCACTGCACTACCAATATCATGGTGGTGAGTTCGAGCCGCGTCATAGTCGTTTTATATGTCGTTTATTCGATACTTTGTTTTAAGAATGCTTTTTTCGGGTAGACGCATACTTGTGTAAAGTTTGTACAGTGAGACTTGTCCAACACAAAAATTAAAGACATACAAGTAATGTAGTCCAAGTTTGCTACATTTCTGCTAAGGCACTCTACTTTACGCGTTACGCGAAAAGCATTTTTTAAAAGTGCCCAGTGTTACTTTTTTATTTCGTAAAGCAGTATATTTTACATAGTTTCTGATATAAAGAGAGCATAATTTCACAAATGAAAAGACTTAATTTGAATCGTGTTTACCTAGATTCGAACCCACGACCTCCGCTCTTCGAGTAAGCGACACATGCCACTGAGCTATTGGGCTCGTATTGCTGTTTAAATACGAGTGTAGTATATATTGTTCAGTACTTATTTATTTTATCAAAACAGTCAACGAAAAATCCCCACTTCATCGACGGAATTTGACGGAAACTGATGAGTGCCAGTTAAAAAATCATCGACAATAACATGATTCGTGTTGTATACATGTATGTATATGTTAATGCTGTTTGTGGACTACATGTATATTGAAAATTGGTTGATGATACCAAATATGTAGATTCTAATCCACATGAAATGATATCGTTATTATTATTATACTATTATAATCGATGATCGCTTAATACAAGGTTGGCTGTATCTATTTTAAGGTTTGCTAGAATCTAAGGGTAAGTTTGAGGTCTTTAATTACAGTCTAACCTTGCATATATAGTAGACTATAACTGGTATATAACTTTTTTATTACAAATATCGAACTCGATATAGTCGAATTTACTCTTATTTCGAAGTAAAAACGCAGACTTGCAAAGTTTTCACTTCGAAATAAAGGTAAGTTCGACAGAAGCGAGTTTAATATGTCAAAAGGCGTATTTGCAAGTTTGGGTCCTGATTAGACTTTGCAAACAAAGTTTGGATCCTGATAAGACGAACGCGGCGTCTGATCAAGATCCAAACCATTTGACACTCGTATCGATATGCTTTAAGACATAGATCTACTACATTGAATCTTACTTTGAGGCGATCTCAGAAACAACGAAGCAGATGACAATGTAATGGTATTTGGGGTAAAAAACTCATGCGGAAAATTTGGCAGTGAAAGGGTTTTTACAATTGATCAATCAATTCATGTCACTTAACCCTTTCCCTTATAGAAGCGCCTTTTAGCACATCATATTTATTCCTACACTAAAGAAAATAGTTCCAATTTTTGAGGTCATGAATATGTATCATAAGGAATATTTTTTTATTCTAGCAAGTGGAAGCTTAAAGCAGGCTGAAAGTAAAGCAGAATGCGCCTTAAGGCACATTCTGCTTTACTTTCAACCTGCTTTAAGTGATCATATATCTTTCATGTTAGACAGTCTGGCTATGGGGTAAAGGGTTAACACGAATATTCGGGGAAGACGTAATATCCGTTCCCACTTAAACGAAAGTGAACGCAAAATCAATAAAATGTAGATATTTAATTAAGGTCCATAAGATAATATGTTTCGTTTATTTTGAAATACATGTACTGGTTACATGTAGCTAGTGGTTTACGTGTATATCTAATGTATGATAAATCCTTTGCAGATCTTATGAGCTTTCCGCCTTACTTTCATCCCGTCTAGAACAACCGACTACAGTGAAACCCCTCTAAACCGGACACGTGTGGGGACAACAAAAACATCCGGTTTAGAGGGGTTTCCGGTTTAGAGGGCTTTTAACATAGCTTGTTACTAGTATGGAAGGTAGCTGACCACTTAAAGCAGGTTGAAAAGTAAAGCAGAATGCGCCTTAAGGCGCATTCTGCTTTACTTTCAACCTGCTTTAAGCTATCATCTGCTAGAATATAGAAAATATATGTTCGTGAATGTATTTTCTTCAGTGAAGGAATAAATCTAAGGCGTAAAAATAGGTGGGAAACGGGACCAAAATTTTGTCCGGTTTAGAGAGAATTCCGGTATTTAGAGGTTCCGGTTTAGAGGGGTTTTACTGTACTTTACAGATTCCATACATTTTTTGAGCATCCGCGAAAGTGGAACTTTTGCAATAGATACAGTGGAGAAGACGCTATTTTTTCTTTCCCTTTTAAACGCAAACGAAACGCAAATGCAATGAAATATCATGAAGGATTTTTATTTTGTATACGGTTTATTTTATTCTGAATGGCAAACAGTTTGGAGCCTGGTCAGATGCCGGATTACCCGAACTGTGATCTGCGTTTATCGGGAAATAAATGCGTTTTCTTCACTGTGTGATGTACTGTTTTGACGTTTCAATAAATCTATCCTAAAATGCAACCGTTCAATGCGCCATTTTTGGGGACAAAGAGATGGTCATGTGTCTAGGTCATTTAACGACAAGTTCACGTTTTTGATTTTCTTGCTTAATGTATTTACACGTGTTTGCCATTACAATTTACAAATGGCTGCCATGGCAACACAACCAGCAATAGGTCAAGCTTTATACGTGATTAATTAGCCAACCTTTCTGATCGGAGCATACAAATAATAATAATAACGACTTTATTTCATGTGGATTACATATTTGGTATAGAACAAACAAACCAATTTTCAATATGGTCCACAAACAAAATTAACATATATACAACATGAAGGAACACAATTACAAATCAGTATTTTTAAACCTTTGCAAACAGAGTGGACCCTGAAAAGACAGTTCCTGTAGGAGCTCTCTACAGGGACCACTCTGTTTACTTAAAGCATTTTAAAGATTAAGCTGAAAATGATAATGCATAAGTGTCATTATGAGAATTCAGGATTTGTTATCTATACATGAATATTGAGTAGGTAGAGGCAATATAAAGCCAAAAAACCCCGACGATTTGACAAATAGCAAAGATCTAGATCAATGAAATTTCATAACAAACGGGAAGGAATATACCAAAGATACTTCAAACCCTTTACTCCATGGTATATTTCTAGTATTGAAGAAAGGTGATCACTTAAACCAGGTTGAAAGAAAATACACTTTAATTGCTGTAGATAGCCAATTAAGAAGTTAACCATTTCATCCGCAGAGGGACATCGGACGTATTTTACAAATTCTCACATAAAGACAAACCAAGACGCCTTCAGCGGTTCATGGCATTGTGTTTTTAAACTCATCCACCTCTAAACCTCCAATTTCCAAAGAAATCTAGTCCATTTCCAGGGCTTCTATTTCTCCGGATTTTTCCTAAATCCAAGTTTGGATTTTTTTCTAGTACATGGTAGCTTAACGCAGGCTGAAAGTGAAGCAGAATGCGCCTTAAAGGGACTCGCAACCGGATGGTGTACTTGTCAAAATAAAATAAAATACTCAAATAAAAGCAAATTTGTGGCATTATTTGGCTTCTGACATTAAAAAAATATGATCAGTCCAAAAAAAGTCTCAAGAATCGTCACCGAATCTTAGATTTTTAGATATTTTCCATCGTTTTTCTATACCGACTAGTAGACGGTATAGTTGTTGTTGTTGCTTCTCTACACGGGCTCAGACATAAACACGAGCCGAATTACGAAGTTGTATGCACTTTCGATAGCTCCACATTGAAATACGTTAAATCGATCCAAGATAAACGGATAGTTCTGTGGTCCATTGGTCTAAGCGGTTTCCCCTATTTTGCCTTCTGTCCGCCAATGCCGGGCCCCGGGTTCGAATCCCACCAGAGACCAATATTTTTTTTTATTGAAATACATTTTTTTTAAACAGAATTTCTTATCCTAAACTAATTCTTTACCATTTATATAAGCGTTTGACACATATTTACAAATTACTATTTTTAATGCACCATCTGGTTGCGAGTCGCTTTAAGGCGCATTCTGCTTTAAATCCAGCCTTCTTTAAGCAGCCACATATCAACAAAACTAGAACCAGGCGATGTAGTAAAGGTACGATTCGTCAAATCTCACTTGAAAAATCTTAGGATTTATCATGTCAACTTATGGCAGCCCTGCATTTCTGATTCGTTATATATAGTTACAGTGGAGAAGACGTTATTCTTTCCCGTTTAAACTCAATGTAAGTGTAGAAAATGACAACCTTTTGACAGGTCTTGCTGCTTATTTTACTCTGAGCGGCAAACCGTGAAGAGCCTGATCAAACGTCGGGTTGCGCCCGGCGTCTGATCTGGCTCCAAACTTTTTTGTAATATATGTAATAGTTTTAGCGTAAACGTGTGTATTGATATAAAAGAATAAATTCTTCATCACTGACTAAGTGAGTTACCCTCGTAAAACAAAGTCGTTCATTCATTCATTCATTCATTTCATTCATACATCACTGTACGTCTTACGGAAGACGAGAAAGAAGGCTTTGAATATAATATGTATACGAGCCGTGCCATGATAAAACTTGCCTTATTACATTGCAACAATGTACAGACCAAGCACCATTGTCAGACTCACCCCATGCTCTGTACATATCTGAGTTTGGTCTATACTACCAAATACCGTATATAATGCTGCTAAATACAATGCTTTATATGATTGTGGTACCAAACAGAGTAGACCAAGGCCAATCGCCGCGTCGTTGACGCGGCGGCTGGTCTTGATCTACACTGTTTACATTGCAATAAGGCAGGGTTTGCCATCGCTCATATATGTGATGGCAAAGATAACAGCATTAGATTAAGTCCAATTTTATAATTTTATTTCGAAGATATAATAACAACAACAACAACAACAATAATAATAATAATAAGGACTTTATTTATAATGAATTGTCAATCTCAGGTTTGGTCTTTATGTTCTGTCACTGAAAAAGAAAATATATGAGAAAAATGAGTTATGGTACAAAGTAAACATTATCAAACTTGATATTAAGGTTGAAACCCCCTTATATGTGAGTTCGGATCCGAAAACCGGTACTCCACGTACAGCGATCGGAAATTTACGTCAACTGACGACGCGTTCCGAACTACATGTATGCTAGTAAAGCATCGTGCGGAACAATCCGTCAGTTGACGAAAATGGTAAAGAAATCACATTTCCAGTGAGCTTCAAACATATTTTAAGAAATGGTCATTTGACTGTTCTCTATTAATGTGTAGACCAATCTTCATTGCATGTCTGGTTCCACGATTATAATGCTTTTGAGATGAGTCTGAGATCATTGTAAAGTATTTAATTTGTCAGAGTTTAGTTTTTGCTCAAATTTGACCAACTAAATGATTGAGAAAGATTTCAGTCTCAACTCAAATGCCTTATAACCTTGGGTACTGTGGTACAGCGGGGAAACGTGATGATTTCCCCTTTAAACGTACGCAAACATATTTGCTATACAATGAAAAAATGACATCTTTTAAAACATTTTTTATTATTACTTTAATCCGAGTGGCAAATAGTTTGGAGTCTGGTCAGACGCCAGGTGATGCGGCGTCTGGTCTGTCCCCAAACTTTTATGCAATGAACATATAGACTATTTTAGCACCAACGTATTTATTGTAAAAACATAGCGTCTTCCCAATCAGTAATAATGATACTATTGATACTTATGATGCTGATGCTGATGTTGATGCTGCTTATAATTATTATGGTGATGATGAAGTAGAAAATAATAACGATGATATTGATAATAATAAAAATTAAAGTTTTCATCATCTCTTTCATCTTTATCATCATCATTAGTTTCTATTATTATTGTGAATGATATTATTAATATTATTACTATTATTATTATTTATATTAACAATATTACTAATAGCCTACCAAAGTATTCACTATCTGACACCGCTCTGGTTCTCGATCCCTTTGCTGCAAGTGGCCGGATACTTCTGTCACGTGTATCTTCAAAAGGCTTATCTGTTTCATCATGTGCCTGAGCTAAAGCTGGTGTATCTGTCCGACTATTCATATTTGTCAGTTCCTTAGACTTACAGTTGACCATATGTCTACTCCATGTTGTCAGGGCTGCTCTGTTCACGTGCGTTACAGACGGAGTGGCACTGAAGGAGCATTCCCTCAGCTTGTCATTTAATTCCCTTTGCTGTTTACATTTCCACATATCAATTCTTATTTTGGTGCGATTCCAATCTGTTTGCGTTACAGGGGATGTGTGTTTTTCATTTTCGCTACTTTTGGCATGATTGTCTCTATAGCCAATAGACTTTGTCTTATCTTGACTGGCAACTGTTTTCTGAAATTGTACGCACTCTTTGATCGGTTTGCAGTCCGCAATGACTGCAGCTTTATTGTCGTCTACTTTGCTGCATCCCTTGACTTTAGTATTGTCAGAGAGAGAATACGTAGTGTCTGCTCGTATCTCATTTGTCTCGTCTAGAACCTCACATTTTTTACCGATAGTTTCGTTTCGTGTTTTAATTTCTTCAATGTTGTCTTCGTTGATGTCTAGGCGAATCTGAACATCACTTTCCATCATCGTAATTTCCACATATTTGTCCTCCTCTGGTTGCTTGTTCTTACCTGTACATCCGCATAGCTTAGATATGTTTCCGCCCATATTTAGCAAAAATGTCGAAGTAATAGTGGCACAAACTGAAAGACTAAAAGCTGTCGATCAACGCTAAGAACTTCCGTAGTAACCTGACGTCATATGTTTCTAAAGGACACGACGTCATGACGTTCAATTAATGCCACATTGTTTAAATAAACGAAATGAGTAAATAAAATGTGTCGGAATGATATTAAAATATTACAGCCAAACTTGCATGAATCCTTTTCCTATAATATTTACGTTTTTCCATATAAGTTATAGTTTGCAGAGTTGGCTTTCAGACTCTTTAATTATCTGAGTGAAAGACAGCCTGTGCATTGAATGGATTAAATCTAAATGTTTGTTGGTTTTGTTTTTGTTTTGTTTTTCTTAAAAATAAGCGGATGATTCCCTGTGCATATGAAATTTAATGCAGTATCTAAATTTTAGAAATAAAAACTGGCACTGATAAAGAACACCTTGTTCGAAGAACAGGTTAATTTCAAATCTAAATTAGAGAATTAAACCGACAGCGTTTAACCCCTTTTCTGCCTAACCCGAGTAAAATGTTTATTTTTGCAAACAGATTGGATCATGACCAGATCCCGCGTGACGAGGCGTCTTATCTTGATCCAAAATGTTTGACATTCATTTAAATATTTCCTAAGTCAAAATACCTAAGATTTAAATTTGAGAAATACGAGCAGACAATTGTTGAAAAAATTGACGGCGTCGGGGACTGAATGATGACGTCATGGCAGTGAAAGCTAGCTTAAGCAACAGGCAGCGTACTTATTGTTGAAAGGGGTTTGATTTCAACCCAATCATCTCTTTGCTTGTCGACACTACACCGCATGGGTCAGTATCGTAAATAGCGCGATATGTTCGGCCTATATGTAAGCTGTCAATCACGTTTTGAAGGTCTTGAAATGGACATCGCCTACATGTACATTCGAGCATTTTACATTCAACGTCACGCCACAAAGACAATAGTTTTATACTATATACATGTATACTTCACAGCCTTACCCCGAGTACATTGGTTATTTGCAAATTGTTTGACAATGATGCAAATGTTTCTTCATTTGAGAGAAAAAATATTCTAACACGGGAATTAAGATAATATAGGGCTACCATAAGTTGCCCATAAAAAATCCTAAGATTCCGAATTTTCAAGCGCGAGTTTACGAATCGTACCTGAATCTGAATCTGAATATAGTACGTCTTAGAATCCTATAAAGGCTTTTACACGACGGATGTGAAGAGACGCCATTTTATTGGCGATGATCTCGTAGGGCTGTCTTAAAAGCCTCTACGGAATCAGCATGCACTGTGCTGTCTGGCAGTTTGTTCCATTGTATCAAAGGAATGTCTGTACTATGGGGTTTTGCTATTTGAGACTGTGAGTCCTCTTGTGTTGTTGCATACCTGGTTTTCAATTATATTATTCGTACTGTAATCTTTAAACTTAGTAGCTTTAATGTTTCTCCTTGGTTTTGCCGGTTTGGTAAATGTTTGTGTTGGTAGAGCTGGTACTAGACCTTCTACTACCTTGTAGTACCTTAAAGCCTTTCGCTGGCATGTTGTATAACACTAACATAATTATCCTTAACGCTTAACGCAGCGTCTGATTGGGGTCTAAACTGTTTGACAGTCACATTAATGTTTCCTGAGTAAAAACTCGCATACAATTTCAAATTTTAAAAGTAAGAAAAGAAACCCAAAGGTTTCGGAAAATCCGGAGAAATGGCAGCCCTGAATTACTATAACATTTAATATTCAATAAAAGCTATCTTCTAATAGTTTGGCCTCTAAGGGCCTTTTACAAAACATCACATTTCGAATTATCGTTGATAATGGCAGGGCTTCCATTTCTCCGGATTTTCCGAAATCTTCGAATTCATCTTAATTTCTCCGGACCTACGGATTTTTCCGTTCTGCTCTTACTTTTAAGATTTGTGATTTTAATGTGAATTTTACTTAGGAAACATTAATGCGGGTGTCAAACTGTTTAGATCCAGATCAGACGCCGCGTATCGCGGCGTCTGATCTGGATCCAAACTGTTTGCATACTTTATGTTAGTGTTCTAAAGCCTGGCAGCGAAAGGGTTACAGGTACGATTCCTAAAATCACGCTTGAAAATTGGGAAATCTTAGGATTTATAGCAACTTATGGTAGCCCTGTGAAGGACCAATACTGGTCGAAATATTTGAAAATTTATATACAGTTCCTCAGTCAAAAGCGGGCGACAACTTGAGTATAATAGTAAACGATATACTTAGCAGTTAAGGGGCTAAGTTCAAATATAATTTGAGAAATAAGGGCAGACGAAATTTTTATGTGAACTACTTCCATGGCAGTAATAGGGTAAATTCAAATCTAAATTTGATAATTGAATTAAAACAGGCAACATTTTTAGCAGCGACTTTCACACCCGATAATAAGGATAGAGGGTTTGATTTCAAATGATATACATGTATATGTATATGTACATGCAACATGCCTTGGCCAGGCAGTGTTGTAGAGTGGTATGTTCGGCCTATATGTCAACTGTCAAGATTCATTTTGAAGGTCTTGTAAATGGACATCGTATACATGTATATTCGAGCACTTTACACGCAACTAAGCTACGAAGACAACTGTTTACACAGTCAAACTTGTATAAAGCGACCACTTGTCTTATGCGACCACTAACTAGAAAAACATATAATCAGTATTTAATATATATATGGTTGCTTAATGCAGTACAAACGTAAAGTACAAAATCTTAATGGAGTTTTCTGCTTTACGTTGCCCCTTATTAAGCAGCTAATTATCTTACAAGTGATTCACGCACCTTCAGCAAACTGTCGCCGCAAATTACATGTTCTACAATTTGACTGTACAAGACGGAATGAGCAAGCAGAATTTCAATGGTCAAAACAATACTCGTTAGGCTGACACTGTAACAATCTGTAAAATCTCCTCATTTCATTGTCGTATTGGATATTTACTTTCCTTCGGATTATTTTTCTTAACCGGTTTTAAAAGTGCCACCTAGTCAGTCTAAATAATTAAAGCGGACGTCGGTAAAAAATTGTAAGTGAGTCAAGATGTTTAGACCACGGGAAATTAGACATCATGTCCTGCATGGGCTGTCATAAGTTAGTTATAAAAAAAATCCTAAGATTTCCAAATATTATTTTTTTCAGCGCGATTCTATGAATTTTACCCTTAACTCATTGAGCCCTAGTGACGCATATATGCGTCTTTTACCAAATGTGTACTCATGAAGAGTATGCTTGTCCCATGCAAACAGTGAAGTCCCTGATCAGAGGGCTCCTGCAGGAGCCCTCTGATCAGGGATTTCACTGTTTGGCATTAGGCAATTTATTACAAAAAACCAACCTAAATAGCCTTAAATGGACCAGCCTTTATTGCAAACTGGAATTTTCCATTAGAAGTTCCAGGGGATAATGAGTTAACCCATAGTCTGTTTCTTGTTTTGAAGACATGTGGTATAGGTAAATTTCGTGCGCTGAACCGTGACTGAGCTTTTCTATTTATAGAAGTTGCAACCATTCCATGTTATGGGTAAGTTAGGGTTCAAACCTTAACTTGATATGTAAAATAAGAGTTTGAGACCTATATGTCATCGTGGTCGAGGTAGTAGGGTAGTGTTTTACTGGGCATGGTCATGAGTTCGATACCCAGTGATTCCTTTCTTTTTTCTTTTTTTTTTGGTTGGGAAAGGCATTTTTATACTACACATGACGATAACCACAAGGAACCTTTAGTAAGTGTTCAGTGTTTAAATAATATATATTATTCAATTTCTTATTACATTTAGTTATAGCCACATTGTTCAAACTAAAGATGCTACGACAGACAAAACCACCGCGTCAATAGTCTAAATTTCCATAGCACGGAAGCTTGTAGAAAATGTCTACGAGCCAGTATGAAGGAGAAGCAGAAGCGATATAAATTTCCATTGGATCTAATCCGAATCCCACATAACTTATATGGGGTAACCCTAAGTATCTAAAACATTGAACCCTAACGACAAGTATAATCGTCATTTAGAAAGAGTATACTCCACTTGTCCCATGAAAACAGTGAACACCCAGATCAGAGGGCACCTTAAGCAGCACTTTGGTCAGGGCAACACTGTTTATCATTTTCCAATTGTCATACATTAACTAGACTTAATTGGAAATTTGAATTTCAGTGATAAATGAATTAATGCAATTGTTTTCTAAAAGTGAGAAACTGGACACATAGGGTAACATTTTACATACATTTTAAACTTCACAACTTTTAACGTTTAGTATGTCCATGACACATTTCGTATATTATGTTGAACAATTAAAATAAGTAATTGTTTGAAAACTTATGCTCTAATAGATAATCAAAATAATTTTTGGAAAAAAAAAGCAAATCCTACTGGGAATCGAACCCACAGCCTTTTACACTATAACAAGTATCCTAACCCGCTACCAATTACTCTAACTCGATTATTGATTTAGTTTCAATACAAAAGGCATTATATCCTTAGTATACCATGAAAGGTAGGTAACTCCTGAACAAATTCATGGTTTGTGATGCGTTTTACCTATACGGGTGGACTCGTCCAAAAGGTCACAGCTCACGGGTCAAAATCGGACTATAACTTAAATCAGGATGAAAGTAAAACAGAATGTGCCATAAGGCGCATTCTGCTTTACTTTTCACCTGCTTTAATCTACCACCTGCTATGATAGAAATCCGAAGATTTCGGAAAATTCTGAAGAAATGGCAGCCATGGATGCCCGATGATGATTTAAATAAAAAATGAAAAGGAAGCTGCTAATGATGCAAAAAGAAGCAGCAGGATTGTGATGTTGATAATGCCGAGTCTTCAAGAAGAAAATGACAATTATGAAAATGATGATTATAATAATACGATAGATAGGAGAACAAGAAGACGCCGAAAAAGAAGTATGAGAAAGATGATGTATTGCCGAAGGAAAATTTGAAGACGAGGAGGAAATGCGGTAACCTAAAAATGATAAAAAAAGATAAATCATGGTGTCAGAGCACCAGATAAGAGTAGTTTTTCAAAAACTAAAATCTTTATTTCTGAATTAAACCCTATGGTGTCACTACTCATTAGAGACGATTCTAATGAGTAGTAACACCATAGGATTTGGTGCTAAAAAGAATGAGAAAATGTTGGATTTGTTGAAATAACTACCTCTTATCTGGAGCCCTGATTGTAATTCTTTTATTATCAATATCATCGTCAGCATTGTTTTTTACAGTGAATAAGATGTTTTTTCTAATAAATACATTGACGCTAAAAACCTTATATGCAAGTAGTTTGGGGTCAGATAAAACGCCTAGTAATCCCGCGTCTAATCAAGTTCCAAACTAAAATTTAAAATGAGTTGTCAAATTTTCAAAACGTCATTTTTCCAATTTTACTACATCAGTGCACCAGCTCTTTATATCCGTTTGCTTCGGTGATATTTTGTTAACCCTACAGTGAAACTGTTTGAACACATGTATCTTTTCAGTGTGCGGCAGGGGTCTCCCGTAAACTGACTGAGGCGGAGTTTCGTGTCCGCCCGAGCAAACTGACCGGTAGGGAAAAGGGGGAGGGGGGGGGGGGGGGGGTACGCTGCGTCTGATCAGGATCCAAACTGTTTGCAAAGTTGCCTTTGGGCACCGTTGACAGTGAAAGTGTAACTAAATGTTTATAGGTTTGTTATAAATTGCTCAACCCATTATTCCACAAGCACACCTTTTTAAACCTCTGATTCATTCCTCCATGAATATTCATCAAATTATATTCTATATCCGAGCAGATCGTAACCAATTGAAGGTAAAGCAGAATGAGACGTAATGTGCATTCTGCTTTATGTTCTGTCTGCTTTAATTAAGCGACCATCTGTCATTAAAACAAGAAACAGGCTATAGGATTGGAGGTTCAGGTTTACAAGGTACATGTATATGGAAAGTAAAAGAATCAAACTCAAGATAATATTAAATGTTTAATGACATGTCAAAAGAATTCTGATGAGTTACATGTCTCCTGAAACAGAGGCTAAAGTGAAACTAAGATATTATTATATTAACCCATTACCCCATAGCCTGTTTCTAGTATTGAAGATATGTGACCACTTAAATATGTGACCACTTAAAGCAGGTTGTAAGTAAAGCAAAATGCGCCTTAAGGCGCATTCTGCATTACTTTCAGCCTGCTTTAAGCTTCCATCAGCTATATAGAAAATATTTTGTGTGAAATATTTTCTTGACTGTATAAATTTGAACTTTTTTCTTCAATTGAAGAATATATTTAAGTTGTAAAAAGGCGTTTTTATGGGGAAATTGGGTTAATTAAAGAACTGGAACCAAAATCATCTTCACTTTGTAATGGTGCACCACTACTAAGTGCATATCTGCACACTGTATTATTATTCCGGTTCATTAATCAATATCTTAGTTTCATTTCACTTCAGACTTTGTTGCAGTAAAACGGCTTATGAAAATCTGTTATGAATTGATGGATATCTGATACGCCCCTAAATTGGTTCAGTGTTTTGAACGGATATTACTTCAATATAGTTGACAGTGTTCATGAGATTCAAACAAAACAGTATATATATACTATATACGACTTGATGTTCTTTGTATGTTATCTAAATTTTCAGTAGATAATCTGTCCCTTTCTTAAATGGCCTTCAAAAAGTCCTCTTACTGTAAAAGCCTGTCATTGTAAGGTGTCACCACCAAAACCTATGATCTGACTACTCATTAGAATAGCATATTCTATAATTCAATACAATTCAAATGAAAAGTCACAACAATGGATTGGTGGGAAAATAAAGGAGAGACTTTTTAAATTGTTCAGTTTATTTGCTTTTTTTCTGGAGTCCTGAGTTTAATATTCATCAAATTCTGCAGAATTTTGTTTGCTGATGCTGTAAACAGTGTAGATCCTGATAAGATGTTGAAGTACCAATATTGGGGCTGATCTCGGTCTTCACAGTTTGAAATGCCTGCACAACTATTTCCTGGGACACAGCTCAGACGTCACGTGATTGTCATATATAACTAGAAAATTCGGACTGTCATCCAGTGGCTGGTCTATGTTTCAGGCTGTACTTTGCCATGGCCAGAACACCCTCATAGGTCTCATTGCCGCCTATAAACCCATTGGCATGTACAAATATACAGCCTGGTATACCCGACTTCTCTGACAGCTCCTTGTCCCGTATTCCCCACCAGTCCTTGTGTATGGACAGTCTGCAAGTATGAAGAATACATTTTTTAACCACATAACAACACATTCTCGTGAAACATGTATATTTTTCATTCCAAAGAAATTGATTATCCTCTATGTATAGTCAAATCAATCCTTTCCTACCTGATTCAGTGAAACTTTAAATAGACATGTCCAATTTCTAATTTAGTTAAGTCCATTATTGACTACTTAGGGTTATTTTTGTTGATGTATTTAAGGAATAATTCGAATATTTATTGTATTCATGGAGGTATGAAAAAAAAACCTGGTCACACTGTATGAAACCACGAAGCGGTTTCATACAAAAGTGTGACCAGGTTTTTTTTTCATACCTCCATGAATACAATAAATATTCCGAATTATTCCTTATAATTTAATATCACTTCTGAATTTGAAAAAGTAGTTAAATAGAGAATCTGACGCGAATGTTGTCTTTTAACGCTTTTAAAACGTAGGTTGTAGTCCCTCCGCCATATATATTTTCCGCCAAAACCCGACGTTGTTATGTAGTAACGCCGATGTCAAAGACGTCATTTGGCATCCTGCTTCATGTAGCGCTTGTGAAGAGCAGTTGGACTAAGGGAAAGTAGTCCTGACAAGGCGTGGCCTGAATTTTATTTTTTTCATGGAGTTATGAAACAAAAATTACAGCCAATCACAGCTAACCAAATGTAATGAAAACAAACAATATTAAATTATTGCAATATGAAAAACAGGTCAGACACTAAATCAGAGGGCTCATTCGACCCTTTACCCATAGATACACATTTTAACACCTTAAATATATTCCTCCCCTGAAGAAGTAGTTCCACTTTAAACAGTCATGAATATGTACCTTAAGAGATATAGTCTTTATCCGAGAAGATGCAGTTATTTCTGCTTACCTGTTTTGGAAGCTGCCGAGGGCTTGAGGCACACACTGTATACGCCACTTGTTACTTTGGTCTGTGTACAAGACATACTTGATAGGCGGGTCTATGGCAAGCTCCTCCTCCAGGGCAAACATGTGATCTTTCCAAGGACAGCCCCCATGGGTAAACTTGACTATCTCACCACTATCATCAACCTAGAGGACATAATTATAATCATCCATACACAGAGTTCCAGATAACCCTGAAACTTTAACCCATTACCCCATAAGTCTGCCTTTTTACACCTTTATTTGATTCCTCAACTGAACACAATACATGTAGTTCCAATTTATATAGTCATGAATATGCACTTTAAGAAATACAATATTCTATATCCTAGCAGATGGTAGCTTAAAGCAGGCTGAAAGTAAAGCAGAATGCACCTTTCAACCTGCTTTAAGTGGTCACCCGTTTTCAAAACTGGAAACAGACTATGGGGTTAAGGGTTTAACTCTTTCCTCCCTAAAACTTTAAATGGACAATTCCAGTTTCCATTTTAGTCTAATCCATTTCTGACTTTTAAGGGTTGTTTTTGTCAATGTTTGGCATTATGACAAACAGTGAAGACCCTGATCAGAGGGCTCCTTTCGGAGCCCTCTGATCTGGGTCTTCACTGTTTGCATAGGACAAGTGTACTATTCACATGTACACTGTTTGAAAAGGACGCCTATATGCGGGACTAGGGTTCAAAGGGTTAATCATAAAATGGAAAAATCCAGTTTCCAATAAAGTCTAGTCCATTTTAGACGATTTAGTGTCGATTTTTTGCAATAAATCACAAAATGACAAACAGTGCAGACCCAGATCAGAGAGCTCCTTTAGAAGAGTCTAGGTCTTTACTCTTTGCTTAGGACAAGTGTACTCTGCACACATGCACTGTTGGTAAATGATGAGTATATATTCGTAGCTAAGGTTCAATGAGTCCACTGAAAATTGTCAACATTTCCCTTTATATGTTTCCATTAACCCTTTTCCACTATAACATGCCAATCTCCTATACCAAACTTTGTGTAAAATAGGTTACTGCTTAACTCTTTCCTCCCTGAAACTTAAAATGGACAACCCCAGTTTCAATTTGAGTATAGTTAATTTCTGACGTTTAAGGGTTGTTTTTGTCAATGTTTTTCATTATGACAAACAGTGAAGACCCAGATCAGAGGGCTCCATAAGGAGCCCTCTGATCTGGGTATTCAATGTTTGCATAGGATAAGTGCACTTTTCACATGTATACTGTTTGAAAAGGACGCCTATATGCGGGACTAGGGTTCAAAGGGTTAAAGCAAGATGAAAGTAAAGCAGAAACTTCTAGTAGGAGCTTTCTGCTTTTACTTTCATATAGCTTTCGGCCTGTATTCAACTCTCTTAACTTATACAGAGGACAGCTCTATGGCGTAGATGGGGAGAAAAGGGTTAAACCTCATTTGAATCTTCTCCCCAAGGTCACAACAGACATTTAAGGAAGTTAGTATTTGAAAGTCCCATGTTGGGGCTCTGATACAGGTTAAAAGTAACAGTTCTAAAGTCAAAACCGTTCACTCCATCAAGATGCCTATTTATGACTCTAATTTATTCCTTCACTGAAGAAAATAGTTCCACATGTACTTTATACAGTCATAAATATGTATGTAAAAAAAATTCTTATCCTAGAGCATGGTAGCTTAAAGCCTAACAGTGCATTCTGTTTTACTTTCAACCTGCTATCAGTGGTTTTGGTTTTGTTTGTTTACATCCCTTTCTGCAAGCTATGGTCTAATTGGATGCCCAAAAGCGTGGGGAGCTGATACACAAAATCTGAGCGTGATGCCCTAGTCTTATTATCGACAGAGTTCCCTGCTATAAGTGATCACATGACTTCAAAACTATAAACATGCTATAGGGTAAAGGGATAAAGGAAGTACAGTCAAACAGATATTGATTATCTCAAGCTCATTTAAGTCATTGCCCCATAGACCGTTTCTAGTTTTTGAGATATGGGACAGCTTAAAGCAGGCTGAAAGTAAAGCAGAATGTGCATTAAGGCGCATTCTGCTGTACTTTCAACCTGCTTTAAGTTAACATCTACTAGAATATAAAAAATATTTCTTACGATACATATTCGTGACTGTATAAATTTGAACCATTTTCTTCAATGAAGGAATAAATTAGAGGCGTAAAAAGGTGTATTTATGGGGAAATGGGTTAAGTAAAACTTACCGGTTTTTCAAATTTAAAACATGGCATTAACAACAGAAATACCGGCAAGTTTGATTTTAAATGAGTTTTAGTTAAAAAGGTTTTACTACATTTATAAAAACCTTAAAGGGACTCGCAACCGGATGGTGTACTTGTCAAAATAAAATAAAATACTCAAATAAAACCAAATTTGTGGCATTATTTGGCTTCTGAAATCAAACAAATATGATCAGTCCAAAATAAGTCTCAAGAATTGTCACCGAATCTTAGTTTTTTTAGATATTTTCCATCGTTTTTGTATAGCGTTAGCTAACGGTATAGTTGTTGTTGATGCGTCTCTACACGGGCTCAGACATAAACCCGAGCCGAATATGTATAAATCAATCGCTACCAGTGAAGTACGTTAATTCGCTACCATATAGATAGAGAGCCCCAGTAGCCGCGTGTTTAAGGCGTGTGCCTTTGTTTTCATGTTTGTCTCCGCATGGAGGGTCACGGGTTCGAATCCCACCAGAGCTTCTTCCTTTTTTTTGTTTTGAAATGTATTTTTTAACAGAATTTATTATCCAAAACTGAATCTTACCCATTTATATAAGCATTTCACATATATTTACAAATTACTATTTTTAATGCTAAATCCGGTTGCGAGCCTCTTTAAAGCCTGTAACTACATTTTTGTACTTTAAACTTTCAACATTGAAAATTAATACTGAAGACCTGTGCAAACAGACTGGATCCTGATATAGGAGTATAGGTGTTGCTATGGTTCAACCCATTACCCCATAAATATGCCTGTTTACACCTTTAATTTAATTCTCCACTGAAGAAAATAGTTCTAATTTATACAGTCATGAATATGTATCAAAAGAAATAATTTGTATATTCTAAAACATGGTAGCTTAATAAAGCAGGTTAAAAGTAAAGCAGAATGCACTTTAAGGTGCATTCTGCTTTACTTTCAATCTGCTTTAAGTAGTCTCCTATCTTCAATACTATAAACATGCTATGGTTCAAAGGGCTAAAGCAATTTATCAAAGTACTGCCATTAGAATCTCAAATAGAGCATCTGTTACTGACCTGGTGTCTTTCTTTAATTGCTGTTTCGACCAAATCCCGAGCTGGCAGCCAAGAATTCTTGTAGAACAAAACTTTGTCGTTGAACACACTCCCGACAATCTCCATAGCCTTGTAAAATTGTTTCTGTAAGAAACAAGAACATGTAAGGTCACTCTCAAGAAGTCTTATGTATTATTATTCTTAACCGATTACCCCATAAATACCCCCTTTTTACACCTTTAATTTATTCCTCTACAGAAGAAAATAAATCCAATATATACCATAACAAATAAAAATCTTAAGAAATATTTTTTATTTTCTAGCAGATAATAGCTTAAGCTGGACGAAAGTAAAGCAGAATGCGCCTTAATGCACATTCTGCTTTATTTTTAACCTGCTTTAAGTGGGCAACTATTTTCAAATCTAGATATAGGGTAATGGGTTAACACATTACCCCATAGCCTGATTCTAGTTTGAAAATAGGTGACCACTTAAAGCAGGTTGAAGGTAAAGCAGAATGTGCCTGAAGGCACGTTCTGCTTTACTCTCAGCCTGCTTTAAACTACAATCTACATGGATGAAGAAAATATTTCTTGTGATGGTATAAAGTGGAACTGTTTTCTGAAGTGAAGGAATAAATTAAAGTCGTAAAAAGGGGTATTTATGGTATAATGGGTTCACATGCATCTTCATAAAGTAGTCACTTGTCATTAGAGATCACCATTTTTTTCTTCCTTGATTGACCGTTTAACAAACAAGAGCACCGCATGCTGATGCCAACGCTTGTCTGTTTTTGAAAAGATTAGAGAAAAATACAGACAAATTAGGTCACGGTCAATTGGTACAACATTTTGGTACCGGTATGTCTCGATAGGACTTATAAATACCAAAATTGAAGGTTGTAGATGAAAATTGAAGAAGTTACGGCCAATGGCAACAATAGGTCTTTTACTTGTTATTAGAGGGTCATAATCAGCCTGTTACCTCATAGTAATGCTTCAAAACCTCTGGCCAAAAAATGCATATGTTTTATTTGAAATGTGAAACCTGTGCTTAAGCAGCAACTGAAAAGAAGAACCGAAGTGCAGTCTATGAGACTGGTGGCTACTAAAGAAATAATAAATTCATACCAGTGTTTTATCGTGCAATCGAACACTGGTAGGAGTTGAGATGCGTAGTAATTTAATCACGAGGCCTTTAGGCCGAGTGGTTTAATTACAAGCATCTCAACGTCTACCCGTGTTCGATTGTTAGATAAAACACTGGTATTAATTCATTATTTCGATTCTAACACATAATTTGACCTTAAATTGCACCAAAGCAACGACGCTACATTTCTTGGCGTACGCATTTTCGAAGCCATATGACGTCACATTAGAACTTTTTAGCGTATGAGTGGTCTATTGAAAATTCAAACACTGAAACTTCATTCTTTTTTTATATAGGGGCGTAAGTGGAGTGTGTTAGAATTAAATTTAATGCAGGACAAAACTAGAAATGATCATTTAACTCACTCCTGTCTGGAGTCCTGACCTTACCTCTACATCTACGTCTTCTTCATTCCAGGATGGGTTCAGATGAGCTACTCGCCCTCCCAGTGTTGTTGTAACCTTGTACCTGAAACATACAGGTAAACCTCCATAACTCACTCAACTCTTTCCTCCTCGAGACTTCAAATAGACTATTCCAGTTTCTAAACAGTCATTATTCTTCTTATGTTGAATATTTATATATAAAATTCAACTCTGCCTATTTTGGATTTCCTATCTGTATCATGTGACTGAACTATTATATTGGCAAATAAAATGAGAAAAGTTTTTCACAGGAAACAGGGCAGACTAATGTCAGATGATCTTACAAGAAAACAATGCAGATCCTGATCAGACAGACCCTTCAGAAGCTTTCTAATGAGGGTCTACACTGTTTTCAATAAACGTTTATAACAGGAGAAGGTTTAAATGACAGCAAAGCTCGCCTAATTAAACCTTTCTTAAATAGGTAACTATCAAAAGAAAAGTGTATCAGTACATTGATATTCAAGCCACAGGGAACCTCCATTCAAAATATCAACTTCCTAATGCAAATATGTCATGTAGTATAAGCGCATTCCAACACTTGCTCCATAACTAACTTTGAAATTTCAGTCCCAAAACTCTTAAGTCCACATAAGGTGAAAATTTGACTAAATTTAAACTTTTTAAATTTTAACTACGCAAAATCAATGTTCAACCCACAGGGCACCTCCATTCCAAATATCAACTTCCTAATACAAATATTTCATGTAGTGTTAGTGCATCAGAACTCTTACCCCAAAACTTTAACCATGAGAAATCAGCCGAAAAACCTAAGTCCTCAACAGGTGGAATTTTGACTAAATTTTAACTTTTTTTAAAATTTTAACTACGCAACATCAATGTTCAACCCACAGGGCACCTCCATTTCAAATATCAGCTTCCTAATACAAATATTTCATGTAGTATTAGTGCATAACAACTCTTACCCCAAAACTTTAACCATGAGAAATCAGCCGAAAAATCAAAGTCCTCAACAGGTAAAATTTTGACTAAATTTAAACTTTGTTTTTAAATTAAACTACGCAACATCAATGTTCAACCCACAGGGCACCTTTATTCCAAATATCAGCTTCCTAATACAAATATTTCATGTAGTATTAGTGCATAACAACACTTACCCCAAAACTTTAACCATGAGAAATCAGACGAAAAACGTAAGTCCACAACAGGTGAAATTTTGACTAAATTTAAACTTTTTTTTAAATTTTAACTACATAACATCATTGTTCAACCCATAGGGCACCTACAATCCAAATATCAGCTTCCTAATGCAAATATTTCATGATGTATTAGTGCATTACAACACTTACCCCAAAACTTTAACCATGAAAAACCGACGCCGACGTGATTCAATAAGCCACCCCATTCTCCAAATAGGCGAGCTAAAAATGACTCCCTCTGTGAACCAGAAATCTCTCTGAACCCATTATTCATTATAATATACACATGCATCCTTTTACACCTTAATATAATCCTCAGCAGTAGAAAATAGTTCCATTTTAAACAGTCATGGATATGCAACATAATAAATATTTTCTATATCCTATTGTAGCTTAAAGCAGGTTGAAAGTAAGGCACATCCTGCCTTACTTTCAACCTGCTGTAAGTGGTCATATGTCTTTAAAACTACAAACAGGCTACAGGGTTATGGGTTAACCAATTTGGCTTGATCTGGAAAGGTTCCGACAGATAGTTATACTATTAACACAATATTTCTATGACCAGGTTTACCTAGGGGTCCCGTCATACTGATCAATGCCATTATCAACTGCATCTATCTCCTCAATAAGGTTCTCGTAAATCTTGTCGTACACAATTTCAGTGATTGGGTCGTCTTTCGGCAGATCAAGGATACCGGAAAGAACCTCCCGTCCAAAGAACTGGTACACTAAACCAGCGCTGCTTAGTTTAGTCACCCAGGACTTCCCTTTGGCAAGCGTTGACATGGATTCGTCAAAACTCCTGAAAAACAACAACAGACATTATCAGAGCCCCTGAAACAAATTTGGTCAAGAAGAATATGAACTTGTAACCCTTTACTCCATAAATACTCATTTTTATGCATTTTATATATTACACCACTGATGACAATAGTTCCAATTCATACAGTTGTGAATATGTATCAAAAGAATAATTTTCTATAATCTATATTCTAGAAGATGGTAGCTTAAAGTAGGCTGAAAGTAAGGCAGAATGCGCCTTAAGGCACATTCTGCTTTACTTTCAACCAGCATGTGTACACTAGCCCCCATAGTCTTTGAATAGTCAGGCTAAAAAGTGTGAAAGAAGGACAGTCAAAGCAGCATATATGTCCCCCACCCCATTCATTTGGGTAGCTTAAAAAGTGATTCTGTATACTTGGATAGAATTATATATACATCAGTTACCTTTGGTGATGGTCATATCGATGTGTTTTAGGATCAAACTTCCCTCCTACGTCCACCACAATGTCACAGGTGTCCAGCACAGACTGGTCACGAGTTCTGAAATATTTACAATAATCATGTGAAAAAATATCAAATATTCACAATAATCATGTGAAATAACAGAACATAATATGCCTACCGGCAAACAAGAAATGAAGTATATGGTAAATGAACCTTTTATAGCATATCAGAGTACATCAAGGGCAGATAACTCTGTAACGACATATCAAATGAATCTCAAAATTGACTCGGGTTCAGATCTTGATGCATATATCATTTGTTTGAAGTTTCATTAATATCCTTCCAATAGTTTGGTGACCACTTGAAGCAGGTTGAAAATAAAGCAGAATGCACCTGCTGGCACATTCTGCTTTACTTTCAGCCTGCTTTAAGCTATGGTGTGCTAGGATTCTAGGTAACAGTCTTAAGACTCCTGACCAAATTTCGGAAGAAGAAGAAGAAGGATATAGAAACTTTTCCTTACTGTGCATATTCACGACTATGTAAATTGAAACCATTTTCTTCAATGGAAGAATAAAAGAAATGCGTAAAAAGGTGAATCTATGGAGTAATGGAGTTAGGCAATTTCAAGCTAGTAAATATGCACCATGTGACTAAAGCTTTAAAGCTTTTCTAGGTCAAAAATTAGGTCATTGTCAAAGTGAAATTGAAGTTAAGAATCTGATGGATTTGGAATGGTCCAAGGCAACAAAAGTAAAATAGAATGTACAAAAAGTTTGCGATATTTTGTCATATTTAAAGTAAAATAGAATGTACAAAAAGTTTGCGATATTTTGTCATATTAAGTAAAATAGAATGTACAAAAAGTTTGCGATATTTTGTCATATTGAAAGGTTGTTCATCGAACAAGCATACTGGCTAAATGGTTGTCTAAATTACATTTTCTCGGGGATAACCGGAAGACTGCCAATTTCGCAAACTGTATTTGTGCTTCCTTAACTCTTTCCTCCCTGAAACATTAAATGGACAATTCCAGTTTCCATTTTAGTCTAGTCCATTTCTGACTTTTAAGGGTTGTTTTTGTCAATGTTTGGCATTGTGACAAACAGTGAAGACCCTGATCAGAGGGCTCCTTTCGGAGCCCTCTGATCTGGGTCTTCACTGTTTGCACAGGACAAGTGTACTATTCACAAGTATACTGTTTGCAAAGGACGCCTACAAGCGGGACTAGGGTTCAAAGGGTTAAAAGGCTGGTTCACTGAGATTTTGATGTACCTGACAATTTCTGCTGTCTTGTACTGTGGTAGCTGCTTTAACATGAAGCAAGCCAATACTTCATCACAGTGGAACGTCCCATTGTGTGTTCCAATCCGCTGACATTTAGTATCTCCAGAGGACATCGTCCTGTGTGGTTTATATCTCGATGCTTGAACGGTGGTATAATTCAGGAAGGTCCTTGGCTTCTCAAGTTCTAATTCTCTTTTACTGTTAATAAATCAAAGCTTCAGGTGGATAACTGTTAATAATAAACAGGGATGGTAGTTGTTACAATCTCCCACACATCTGGGATAAGACCTTCATGGTAACTCTTTGAACCCTAGTCCCGCATATAGGCGTGCTTTTCAAACAGTGTACATGTGAAACGTACCCATGTCCTATGCAAACAATGAAGACCCAGATCAGAGGGCTCCGAAAGGAGCCCTCTGATCAGGGTCTTCACTGTTTGTCACAATGCCAAACATTGACAAAAACAACCCTTTAAAGTCAGAAATGGACTAGACTAAGATGGAAACTGGAATTGTCCATTTAAAATTTCAGGGAGGAAAGAGTTAACCAGAAGTGTTAGTGGTCAGTGTGTGAAAGACCGTCAAGTAGTCAGGTGAAAGCTTAGAGGTACAAGTTTTTTATACTTAACAGTTTTAAAATTCTCATAATGAATATTAATACCACAAAGTCAAGTGACTTCTTGGTTCCATCAGAATCTTAATGTGTTTGACAAGTTAACAGAACAGAAGAACAGAACATAACTTTATTTCACCCAGGTATATGATATACAGCATGGGGTTATGTATACAAAGTAAAGAATATATTTGTGGTTCGGTTATGGGGGTAAAATCTTTTGAAATAGATATTTTGAAATAAAAGAGGCTATGTGAGACGAGTGGTTGTAGGTCACTGGTATGTTGTTTCAAAACACCTGTGACTTGAAACGCTCGTCAATGACATTTCGCAGTACGCTATGCCTTTGTGTACTATTCACCAACAAAAGCATGCATAGACTACGATGAAACAGTTTACGGCTGCAACGCGGGTACTAATGAGCCTACAAGAATATCTACAAGAGTTGGGAGGTACAACGATCTGATAAGCTTTAAGCATAATAAGTATGTAGTTTCTTAACTTATGTGTCCCTGAAAATTATAATGGACAATATTAATTTCCAGTTTAGTTAAGTCCATTTAGTACTATTTATGTCTAATTTAAGCAATATGTTTAAAATGGGAAACAGTGCAGATCCTGCAACAATCAATTAAAATTAAGTTAAATGTTATTTAAAATGTTTAATGTTTATAAATAGTTTCATCCAATTAAAAAGAAAAAGATAAACAATTTGCAACAAGAGGGCCTGAAGGCCCTGACAGGGTTGGGTTTTTGCCGGCAAAAACTAGTTTTTTCCTTGCCAGTGACAAAAACTGGAAAAAAACGGAAAAAACTGGGGAAAAAACGGATTAAATGGCAAAAACTTAAAACAATAAAAACAGTATATCAGGGTGAAAATGTGAAAATGTGAAAAATAAGTCTTTGGAAGTTTTCAACTAGCTTTATTTTAATATCAGTAATCAAAATTATGCCTGATATTTATAAAATTGAAACAGTAATAAAAACTGGGCTACAAATGAGAATGAGAAAAAAACCATTTTAATTGTTTTCTCCATAATGTTGCAAACAACTGTTTTGTTACTACTTATTAGAATTGTTTGTTTGAGACAACCTGTAAGAAGTACTGTAGTCACAAACAATACAGGATTCAATGGAGAAATAAGGATTTTAAATTTTGATTTTTTCTCATCTGAGTTTCTTCAGATGTAAAAAAGTTGAAAGAAGTGTAATAGCACAACATATTCACTGGGGGTAAACTTTGTAAATATTTTAACTGATCAATCAGTTCTCCAGCTCCACTTAGTCTCTTATAGTATTCTGCAACAAAACACATTACCTTTGAATTTCACCCATTTTATTCTAAATCCATTCAAATTTGTAGTATAGCATGTAAACAACATTGGAATATGAACTACTCTAGTATAGTAGAGTACATCAAGGGCAGAGAGCCTCAAAAAAAGACAATAATACTGAAATGAAGCCTTTTCTAGCATTTCAAAGTATATCAAGGGTGGATAACTCTTGCCACAATGGTCAGATTTCAACAATAATTGCACTCCCTCGAGAACTTATAGCTATTTACATTGTGTACAGGTATAAATAAAATCCATTGAAACCTGTAGTGGCAAGAGTGTAAACGCTGTCAGATATGACATTTTCAGCAATGCAAGGGCAGATAACTCTTGACCTACCGTATTTGTCCGATTTCAACCATACTCACACTCAATTGAACTCTTATAGTTATATACATGTACAATCTGAGCAAGTTTGAGAAAGATTGGGTAAAACTTGTGGCCTCTAGATCCCTGTAAAACCTGTTAAATATGGCATTTTCAGCAATTCAAAGGTAGATAACGCTTGACCTCTTGGTCCGATTTCAACCATAATCAAAATCATCCAAACTCTTATGGTAATATACAATCTGAGCAAGTTTGAGAAAGATTGAGTTAAAATTGTGGCCTCTACAGTGTAAACACCGTTAAATATTGCATTTTCAGCAATTCAAAGGTAGATAACTCTTGACCTATTAGTTTGATTTCAACCATAATCATACTCATCCGAAATGTTATGGTTTTATACAATATTAGCAAGTTTGAGAAAGATTAGATTAAAATTGTGGCCTCTAGAGTGTAAACACTGTTAAATATGACATTTTCAGCAATTTAAAGGTAGATAACTCTTGACCTATTAATTTGATAACAACCATAATGGAACTCCTCCAAACTCTTATGGTCATATACAATCTGAGCAAGTAACAGAAAGATTGGATTAAAATTGTGGCCTCTAGAGTGTAAACACTAAAATTGTTGACTACGGACGACGAACGATGGACGCCGGACATTCAAGGATTGCAAAAGCTCATCCTGAGCTAGCTCAGGTGAGCTAAAAATCATTCATAATTGGAACAAAATCTGGGACTCAGCAGATTTTGCATGGGAAGTTCAATTTTTTCTGACCTACTGACCTATACTCGGTTGTTACTAATGTAGCGGGAGTTACTTGGGTGTGTACAGGTATCTGGTGGATAATCAGTAAGTCCTAAAACGGGTGGCTCCAGTGGTAAGAGTGCTGGCATGGTAAGCCAGAGACCCTGGGTTCGAGTCCCATTCGGGCCAAGATTTCTTCACTCAGTCCTGTTAGGATGTTACACTATTCTGTAATTCATTACTATTGTCTCGCAGAGACTATTTTAACTCTTTCGCTACCAAGTTTTATCGTCTGCTATTTCCCTCTTCCGCCAAAATATGGTCTGAATTGGTAGCGTCATCTGCTATATATTATTTCAAAGTCAGCATTAGTGCTGTTAATTTTGACTAAAGAAATGTCAATACGAGTGTCAAACATAAGTGGAAATCCTCGATTTTTTTTATCATTAAGTGAGCTTCTTTCGAGTACCATACAGATACAGAAAGAGTTTGGATCCTGTAACACAAAATGTTTGCAAAGTTGACTTTTGGCAATGTTGGCAATGAAAGAGCTAATAAGTATTATTGAGTAGTAACACCACAGGATTTAGTACAGAAGTATAGATTTTGTTTTTTGAATTATCTGGAGCCCTGCACCTCTCTATCAATGGTAAGTGGTATCCCCCTATCCCTGAATATGTTAGTCACTCAAAAGTATGCCTTTTTGCTGATAACACAGCTATATATTTGACCTTCTCCATCTCTTCTCATTCTAAATTCCTACAAGAGGATCTCTGTCAACTCGAAAAGTGGGAGTCTGACTGGAATATGTTATTCAATCCATCGAAATGCCAAGTCATCCAAATTTCAAAAAGAAAGTCACCCATACCAACACAGTACACCTTACATGACACCACACTTGAAACAGTTCCATCAGCAAAATACCTTGGTGTCACAATCTCGCAAGATCTCACATGGAACTCCCACATCGACAACGTCACACGGAAAGCAAACCAGACTCTATCATTTCTCAGACGAAACATCAAAGTACACTCACAAACTCTAAAATCAACAGCATTTAAGACACTAGTCAGGCCCCAGCTTGAGTACAGCGCTGCAGTTTGGTCACCGTACTCGGCTATCGTCATCGACCAGCTCGAGGCCTTACAAAGAAGAGCAGCTCGCTGGGCCATGCGTGACTATGGGCGCACATCCAGTGTCACCGACATGCTGGGCTCCCTGGACTGGCGAAGACTTGACTTACGACGTATTGACCAGAGACTGATCTTGTTCAAAAACATTCTCAATAATAAAGTTGCAATCCCATTACCAGATTATATAGTTCCCCCTCTTAGATCTTCTAGAAATTCTCATTCCCAAGCATTCCAGCAAACTGAATATAATTCAAAAGTTCTCATTCTTTCCCCGTACCATAGTCCACTGGAATGCTCTACCCCCTCATATTGTGACCTTACCCACCCCCGAGTTCAGTCTGGCTGTCAGCCAGATTGAACACATTTCACCATATACAACCTGATCTGTTTTTAACTCTGTTTTAACATTTTTACTCATTCTCTCTTTTATGCTTTTATTTTTCTCCTTACTAATTTTCTGACAGTTGACGCGCGTCAAGCCTAGGTCCCCAGCAGGGGTTTGACTATTTGGAAGATAGATAGATAGATAGGGGTTTGACTATTTGGAAGATAGATAGATAGATAGATAGATAGATAGATAGATAGATAGATAGATAGAAAGAGTGATTGACTAAAATTCCCGGGGAAATCGCGAAATCCCATTACATACATATTGGAAAAACGTCATATGAGGATAAATGCGAAAAATGTGAATTCTACACATTCACTAGATTAAAATTGCTTCATGTCTTTTTTTCTTATTAAATACATTACTTAGAAGACGTTCAAACCTGCCAAGAAAGTGTCGCAATTGATTGAAAACAGCGAGCCGGCGGACCAACATGAGAAATACATATACGGTGAAATCGGTAGGCCTAAAACACGAAATGGAAATATTTTGGCGAAATGGACGAAATGGAAATTTTGATGGCGAAATGGAAATTTATTTTTCGGAAATCAGATATCAAAGCATTAAATTAAGTTTTAATTCAAATTTTATTGTTTCTGTTTATATAGATACTAGTTTTAGACAGGTGGCAGTAATTTAAAACCGATTTTTTTACACTTGAGAGTAGATATATCTCTATATATGAAGAATATTTCCATTTCGCCACGGCGAAATGGAAATTTATGTTTTGGAAATCAGTTATATTAGTATATAATAAAGTTTTAAATCAAGATTGATTGTTTCAGTATATATTGAAACTAGTTTTAAGACAGGTTGCAATGACAAAAATCCGATTTTTAATACTTGAGGGTAGATATAGCTCTATATATGAAGAATATTTCAATTTCGCCATGGCGAAATGGAAATTTATTTTTCGGAAATCAGATATTTGAACATAGAATAAAGTTTTTTTATTTTTTTTTATTTCAGTATATATATAGATACTATTTTTAAGACGGGGTGTAACGATTATAATCGATTTTTTTATACTTGAGAGTAGATTTAGCTCTATATTATGAAGAATATTTCCATTCAGCCATGGCGAAATGGAAATTTATTTTGTAAGAAATCAGTTATATAAGAATCAATAAAATTTTTAAATAAAAATTACTATTTCATAATATAAATAGAAACTAGGGAGTGATTTAAAATCGGGTTTTCATACTTGACAGTAGATATAGCTCTATATATGAAGATTTTTCCATTCCGTCATGGCGAAATGGAAATTTATTGGTAGGATTGGTTTATATTAGCATAGAATGAAGTTTTAAATTAAGATTTATTGTTTCAGAATCTATAGAAACTAGTTTTAAGACAGATAGAAGTGCCTTAAAATCGATTTTTCATACTTGAGAATAGATATATCTCTATATATAAGAATGATATTTCCATTTCGCACTGGCGAAATGGAAATTTATTTAATGGAATCAGTAATATTAGCAAAGATTAAAGTTTTAAATATTGTTTCTGTATATATAGGAATATAATTTAAGACAAATTTAAGGGATTCAAACTCGATGTTCATACTTAAGAATAGATATATGGAACTATACCGTACATAGAAAGCTATTTCCATTGCGCATTGTTAAGGTAAACGGCGAAATGGAAATATTTCTTTTTTAAACTCAGATTCAAGTTAGAAATCAATGTTTATTGTTTCAGTGCATAAAGAATATAGTTTTGAGGCAGTGAGAAGTGATTTACACTCAATATTTATAGTTGAGAAAATAAATATCTCTATACAGTATATAATATTTCCATTGCGCACTTTGAAGGAAAGCGGCGGAATGTAAATATTTCCATTAATTTCTCTTAGTTTTGATTGGAAAATTGTATTATCATAATATTATTGTGTTATAAAGAATAACTCTACGTTATTTATGTTACCAAAATGCGTATTATACCTCGATTTTCCATTGCGCGGTATAGTGTTTAATCATCCTACCTGAAGGTTAAAGGTGGTCAGATTAAAGGTATATCCGTATATCCATTTGCCGCGTTGATTGACACGTGCCTTTGACACACTTATCAACAATGCAACCAATAAACTAATCAGACACGGCACGCGCTGACTGACGCAATGGAAATGTAACAAACTGTATGTTATTCTTAGAAGAAAAAGGCACAGTAAATATATTATAATTCCAAAAACGCATTTTAAGTGAAATATTAAGTGATTTTTTTTAAGAATTAAAGGATAATGTTGATTGAAATACTGTTTTATTTTTCCACATGATAAGTTTAAGTTTGATAAGTTTATTCATAGTAGTTCCATTAGGCCTAAAAGCCCATGAGGAAAATACACAAACAAATATGCACATGACTGACAGTATGACATGAAAAATTACAAAATACATACATATATAACGCAAGTGCGGAGAAGGTATTTAACAATGATTAATATAATTATTTTGTTGAGCAATTAGCAAAGATTCTTGTCAGCTGCTCGTTTAAACAATACTGACACTAATATTTCCTTTTGCACATTGCAATGTTAACGGTACATTTGATTCGCCGAAACGTTCTCATTAAATAACTAATGAGGAGCGCAACATTGTCATTAATGAAATAATTAGAAGTGATTTAGCGGGAAAATGCTTTAATCCATGGCGGTTGTTTGATCAGTTTTTATTTACAGGCGATAATTAGAGCCAACCCATATCAGAAATACCTATAAACGGTAAGTATATAAGATGATGAATATACATGTATTTTCAAATTATTTCAACTTAATAAGTTGTCAATATGCCTCGTAAAGATCTGTGTATTGTGTGTTCCAAAAACTGTAAGGATTACTGTATCTACTGTTGTTGTCAAAGACAAATTAAACTGCGTAGAGAAGATGAAGAAAGGGAAGCGGGAGTACACTCCGTTGCAACCACAGCCAACTAAACCAGACGTATTGGAAGTGCAACGCATTTACCAAACATTAAAGGCTTCCCAAGATAATGCAACATTCAAACAAGAAAATAAAACAAAAAATATCTTTTAACACATTAATTGAATTATTTCATGTTCGATTAAGTCGAACATACCCGTAGTTCAAAGTTAAGCCACGTTTTAAATTTGAACTCCGGGTATGTTCGACATAACCGAGTTAGATACAATAAAAAATTAGAACCACTTAGTATACGTGTGCAGTTAACACCTCTCTATTATGGCCACTTACTTGTTTTAACTGTTAGGTGTTTACGACAGGTGACTGCTTAAAGCAATATACAATAAAAGATAAAAGATAAAGCTCCTTTATGATATTTCTGTTTTACCGTTACCTTGCTTTCAGCTGTCACTTGTCTTTTATTTACATGTATGTATAATCAATTGGCATTCGTTTCATTGATCGTAATAGAGAGGCTTTACTTTATATAAAATCAAACTTCGCATGAAACATGAGAGGCGAACACTAATATTTCTATTTATTATGTATAATAATATAGTAAAATATTACCTCATGCAACCTTACTGTATAAATGTGATAGCATGTACATGTATATGATAGCAACCCCTTCACTGCGTGTAACTTAACTTTACATGCAGCTTTCAGAAAACCAAGACGCCGAGAAAATTATTATATGCCTGTGACATACTCGCAGTGAGGGGGTAGCTCTAGATAGGGATAATGTGTTGTAGCTACTGATTAAAATTGTCTGGATCCATGAATACGTTGGAGAAGACGGTATAATTTTCCAATAAGCGCGTTTACCACTGAGATACAGATAAATAGTCACACATTTTTTTTTAAAAGCTGTATTTTCATAATTTTAATGCGATTGTGTTTAGACGGAAAATAATAACGCATTCTCCAACGCTCATTTAACTGTTCCGCAAAGTTCCAAAAGATAACGACAAAATCATACAGACTAGAATCTAGTTTAACATTTCATTATACAGTAAAACCTTTCAATTATGACCACATAAAAAGCTAAGTGATTGCAATCGCATGTGCGAGCTATAAGCTATAAGACAGAATTCTCCGTTAAGAAGTCACCTGTCTTAAACGCCGGAAAATTAACACATTCTTGTGGTCGTAACAGGGATGTCTTACTGTATATGTGTATATATGTATCCTGATATCATGTATCTACTGTATATAATTATTTGGTTGGCTATAATGTTTCATGCAATACATGATTGATTGATTGACTGATTGTTTACTAAAGTCAACCAAACAGGCATTAACAACAAAAAACAAATGGATCTAATCCAAAAAAAAAAAAATTATATATGATTTAAAAAAAAGATGATGTATTAGCCTTTTAAAACAATTTTATTTTCTTAAACATTGCGCTACGCGTTTCACCATATCATAATGCGCAATATAATATTTTGTGACGTCATGACGTCGTTGTTAGGTTGTCGACGTCGTTCCTTTCTGTTGACGTACATCTGTTTTCTTAATCATAAATACAGCTTTTCCCGGTAGTTATGTCCCGGTAGTCCGACATAACGCAGACATTACTTATTATATATACATGTACAATGTATATAGTAACTGATCGCTTTCATTTTCATGCAACTATAAATTGTTTCAGTTGGACTTAGAGATAGCTTTTTTCTCGATTCAATTCAATACCTACCGTTTTCCTTTCCATTGCGCAAAGTAAATATTCTTTACGCAATGAAAAGAAAAAAGTAATTCTCTTCCGCGTATCTTAAAACTAGCTTCTATATAT
Organism: Gari tellinella; assembly: GCA_922989275.2. Taxonomy (NCBI): domain Eukaryota; kingdom Metazoa; phylum Mollusca; class Bivalvia; order Cardiida; family Psammobiidae; genus Gari; species Gari tellinella. Next base: position 12,008,533 of record OV277872.1, read on the forward strand.
ATTCTATGTATACTGAAACAATACATCTTGATGTAAAACTTTATTCTATGCTATAATATTATAACTGACTTCCTTAAAATAAATGTCCATTTCGCCATGGCGGAATGAAAATATTCTTCGTATATAGAGATTTATCTAATCTCAAGTATGAAAAAATCGGTTTTCAATCACTGCCACATGTCTTAATAATAGTTTTTTTTATAAACTGAAACAATAAATCTTGATTCAAAACTTGATTATATAGATCTACTAGTATAACCGATTTCCAAAAAATAAAATTCCATTTCACCATGGCGGAATGCCGGAAATATTCTTCATATATAGAGACATATCTACTCTCGAGAATTAAAAATCGGTTTTGAATTACTGCTTGCTGTCTTAAACTAGTATCTATATATACAGAAACAATAAAATTTAAATTAAAACTTAATTCTATGCTTATATATCTGATTTCCGAAAAATAAATTTCCATGGCGAAATGGAAATATTCTTTATATATAGAGCTATATCTACCCTCAAGTATTAAAAATCGGGTTTTTGTCATTGCAACCTGTCTTAAAACTAGTTTCAATATATACTGAAACAATCAATCTTGATTTAAAACTTTATTATATACTAATATAACTGATTTCCAAAACATAAATTTCCATTTCGCCGTGGCGAAATGGAAATATTCTTCATATATAGAGATATATCTACTCTCAAGTGTGAAAAATCGGTTTTAAATTACTGCCACCTGTCTAAAACTAGTATCTATATAAACAGAAACAATAAAATTTGAATTAAAACTTAATTCTATGTTTTTATATCTGATTTCCGAAAAATAAATTTCCATTTCGCCATCAATATTTCCATTTCGTCCATTTCGCCAAAATATTTCCATTTCGTGTTTTAGGCCAACCCCGGTGAAATCGGTAACAAGACGTTTCGCACCAAAACTGTTTCGTATCTGGCAGTTTCGCTTCCGGTCTTTTTGGCTTTAAAATACACGTGTACTCCAAGAGAACAGGGAGTGAGGATTGCGGATGTGACAGGAATTGGTTAAATTACTTTTCCTCCGGTTACATAGGACCACAAAGCAATAGTCTGTGATACGTGCAACCAATGGTTTCACACTAACTGCCAAGATGTACATAGCGGTACATACAGCAATCTGATGAACGATAGTGAGTCCGTAAGATGGGATTGCCTTGTTTGTGGAAATCCAAATTACACAAACATATGTTTCCGGTCAACAGCTGTGGAAACCTCCAATCAGTATTCGGTCCTGTCAAATTGGAACAGCATAACAGAAGCTTTTGACATGGTTCCAATTCCTGTGCATGCTTCATTCCCAAATCGCAACAACAGAAAAAACAAAAACAAAAAACATTTGCGCCACTTAGAATACTAAACATCAACTGTCAATCGATTAGAACAAAACAACACCAGATAGAAAACATAATTGAAAGTACAAAACCAGACGTCATCTTGGCAACAGAAACATGGCTCGACTCTGGAATAAACAGTAATCAAGTAATACCCTCACAGTTTAACGTGTACAGAAAAGATAGGAAAGAGCGAACAGGGGGAGGAGTATTGATAGCAGTTCATGAAAAGTATCTGAGCTCAGAAATTCCCGAACTTGATACTGATGCTGAAATAATCTGGGCTAAAATACAACAATGTGGAAATAAGGAACTAAGACTATGCTCATATTACCACCCCAAAACGTCGGACGACTTAGACTCCTTTAAGATAAGATAAGATAAGATAAGATAAGATAAGCTTTATTTTGAGTCGGCAAGACATATACAAATAACATAAGCTCTCAAGAGCTTTTATAACCGACTATATAACAAGTGTATGTAAACAAACGTAAAGTAGCTACAAGTAAAATAGGTAAGATACAATTTAGCCTATGAGAAAGCTGCCAATCCTGTCATTATAATACACAATTTAAAAAATTGAAATCTAAATTTCAATTAATTTGTTTTATTTTTACATAAAATCTGTAAGCAAATTAATCTTAATTAAAATGGGAATGGATGTTCAGAATTAGCATTTTTCTGATAGGTGCATTTATTAAATATCACATTAAAGCAATTTCAGCACAGCTAAAAAAAATTACATAAACACAGATCGCTTAAAATTATTAAAACAAAGAGGGTTTATTAACCATTGGTGTTGCAGTTGGATGTCACATCACGGGCCTGCTTCATGCATCATCGTTCTGAAACACTCAATAGCAATAATTTAAGACTTTATATCACAGTAAGGTTGTTTCAATAAAATTTGTATGAAAATGGTATTACCAGTCTGTAAGTCAAGATCTAGCTAAGAGAGTATAGTTTCATAAGCAAAAAGAACATATAAACAGTTTGATTAACCCCTATATTGCTGGATTATTGGAAAAAAAATGAACGACAATTTAACAAGTGTCTCTAAGGAATTTAATCTAGAGGCACTGACATTTATAGCAAACTGCATAGTCCCTGATCTGAGGGCTCCTTCAGGAGCCTACTGATCTGGGTCTACATTGTTTGCATGGGTGTAAATCTCGTCTCCAGTACTGTAGTGTAGGTGTTAAAAGCACACAAAAGCAGATATTTGAAACATCCATTTAAAGGGCAAACAATGGACATGCCCAAATGCTGATTTCGGGGGGGGGGGGGGGGGGGGGGGGGGACTTCAACCTACCTGTGTGGGACTGGAAAGAAAAATGCCTAAAACCAAAAACGCAAAACATAAAAAATCATTACCACCTTTCTGATATACTTGATGACCAAGGTCTGGCCCAAGTGGTACAAGAACCAACAAGAAACAACTCAACTCTTGACCTCTTCATAATGAATCTCCCTAACAAAGTCCAGAAGGTAGAAACAATACCAGGAATATCAGACCACGACATAGTTTATCTAGAATTTGAATCTGACAATAGCAAAATTACACAAAAGACAAGAAATATAAAATTATACAAAAAGGCAAATTGGGAAAGCATGGCCAGGGATATGAAAGAACTAGGCCAAAAAATCAAATTAGAAAATGAGGCAGGAAATGATGTGTCCTCTATAGTCCCTGTGGACCGCCTTCAAAGTCGGACTACAAAGCAGCTCAAACAAACACATTCCATCAAAAACAGCAAAAGCAAAGGACAAACTACCATGGATTACACGAGACATTAAAACAATAATCAGAAGGAGAGACAGGGCATTCATAAAGAAAAAGAAAACAAATAACCATGTACATGTAGATATTAAGAAATATAAGGAACTTAAACACTTAGTCCAAAGGAAATCCAGACAGGCTTATTGGACATATGTAAACGGCATCCTCACAACTGAAGAGAAGGAGGAAGAACGTACCACAAGCAAACGATTTTGGACCTACATAAAACACAAGAAGAATGACAAAAGCGGAGTTGCCCCCCCCCCCCTAAAAAGAATGGAATACTTGAAACAAACCCTTAAAATAAAGCAAATATATTAAACCAACAATTCAAATCAGTTTTCTCAGATCCAGACAAGATAACCTCACAAACATTCACAAATGAAAAGTATATGTCTGAAGATGACATCTTTCCTGAGGCAGATGAAATAATTATAACCGAAAAGGGAGTATTAAAATTACTAATGAACATTAACCCACACAAAGCAGGGGGCCCCGATGAAATAAAGCCGCTAGTACTTAAAGAATTAGCAAAGGAAATCTCCCCAATTCTAACGACGATTTTCCAAAAATCTCTTCAGTCAGGCGAGGTCCCATCAGATTGGAAAAAGGCACGTATCACGCCAGCCTTCAAAAAAGGACAGAAATACCAAGCTGAGAATTATCGATCCATTTCGCTAACCTGTGTGTGTTGCAAATTAATGGAACATATCATCACCAGCCACGTAATGAAACACGCAGAAGCAAATAATATTCTATACCCAGTGTTGCAAATTAATGGAACATATCATCACCAGCCACGTAATGAAACACGCAGAAGCAAATAATATTCTATACCCACTACAACATGGATTTTGCAGCAAAAGGTCCTGCGAAACCCAGCTTGTATCTACAGTGTATAGATGACCTCTCTAAAAATCTTGAAGATGGAAAACAAACTGATCTTTTAATACTTGATTTCTCAAAAGCTTTTGATAAAGTCTCCCATTCTCTCCTGCTCCACAAGTTAAGCCACTATGGCATTAAAGGTACAAACCTATCATGGATTAGGGCATTTCTAACAGGTAGAACTCAGGTCGTTGCGGTCGAAGGCGAGGAATCGGACACGGAGGCTGTTGACTCCGGTGTACCACAAGGATCGGTACTCGGACCGAGTCTGTTCCTCTTCTACATAAATGACCTGCCACAAGGCCTCCATTCTACTGTGTGGCTTTTTTGCCGACGACACAATAGCATATCTAACTGATAGTTCAAAGAGTGACTGTCAAACCTTACAGGAAGACCTGGACAGGTTAGCGGAATGGGAAGACAAATGGAAAATGGAGTTCCATCCCAATAAATGCTCGGTATGCTCGTCTGTGATTGTGCAACCAAGGTATTTCGTAGCCTTTTCACGAGAAAGCGAGATTCCATGCAGGTTATAGTTATGGTTAATGGTCTTTCTCTTCTTTGATACGGACAATACCGAGCATTAACTGCATATTTATATCCCCACCACCTGTGGTGAGGACTATATAGGAAACACCTTGTTTGTCAGTCAGTCAGTCCGTCGCTTTTTTCCAGGACATTTACCTTTTTAGCTCACCTGGCTGGATGTCCGTCCATTCACAATTGGTTCGTTAACACTCTAGTAGCGGTTACAACTTTCATCCAATTTTCAATGTTTGTCTTTAAGATATCTAGGTCAAGTTTGAATATGGGTCATGTCTGGTCAAAAACTAGCTAGGTCACTAGGTCAAATCATAAAACAAGGGCCACTATAGCCCTATATAGCTCACCTGGTACACCATGTAAAACTTGACCTAGATTTGGACCCCACATGAACCACATTCAATCGTGGCCTAGATTTCAATAAGACAAACATTTTGAGCAAGTTTCATCAAGATCAAATGGGAAATGTAGCTTCAAAAGTGTTAACAATGTATTTTAATGATTTGACCTAGTTTCTGACCCGACATGACCGACATTCAAACATGACCTAGATATTAATAAGGCAAACTTTGTGATCAAGTTTCATACAGATCTAATGCGATTTGTAGCCTCTAAAGTGTTTATAAGGTTTTTCTATGATTTGACCTGGTGACGTAGCTTTTGACCCGATATAACCCACATTTGAAAGTGATCTAGAAATCAAAGAGACAAACATATTGACCAAGTTTCATGAAAATCTATTGAGATTAGTAGCCTCATGATTGTTAACAAGGTATTTCTAGGATGTGACCTTGTTTTTGACCGGGCATGACCCACATTCGAACTTGACCTAGATATCAATAAGGCAAACATTTTGACAAGGTTATAGTGCATGGGGTTGTATTTATCCGCTCCCCTCTCTCTTGGGAGCCCGATTAGCCATCTTTTTTGAAGATATTTCTTGTTAACATTATAATAGGATTTTAAAAGAATTACAAAAAGTATACGTGTATACGCTTAATCAGTAGGGTGAGTCAGTAAAATACAGTCGAGCCTCGATGGCGTGAGCTTGCTTGACTTGGAACCAACTTAGGCAGCTTAGAGATATCGAGGATCGACTGTATAGTCAGTATGTAGATTTGTCTTCCTCTTACTTTCTTCTTTCTTCAAATCTTCACCTTCCTCTATGTCTCTTATTATCACACTTTTCTTCTTCGACTTTACCTTTATTACGAACATAGCACTTATATTCTTTGAACTATTCCAGTTGTTTATTCTGTTAACAAAAATAAACCACTACCAATGTTACAAATGCCCCATTTTAGGGGAGGGCCTTTACTAATGTTGATAGAACTTGTGGCCCAACCCATTTACTTATATTCATACTTTGTGGTGTTACACGTTTTGTAAATATGTCAACTGTATTACATGTATATATGAGTAATAAAATATGTTTAAACTATATTTACAATTGTATTAAACTGAACTATTTCCTTAGTGGAAGAATAAATCAAATGCGTTAAAATGAGTATATATGAAGTAATGGCTTAAAGCGACTCGCAACCAGATGGTGCATTAAAAATAGTACTTTGTAAATATGTGTCAAACGCTTATATAAATGGTAAAGAATTAGTTTAGGATAAGAAATTCTGTTTAAAAAAATGAATTTCAATAAAAAAAAATATTGGTCTCTGGTGGGATTCGAACCCATGGCCCGGCATTGGCGGACAGAAGGCAAAATAGGGGAAACAGCTTAGGCCAATGGACCACGGAACTATCCGTTGATCTCGGATCGATTTAACGTATTTCAATGTGTTGCGGTCGAAAGTGCATACAACTTCGTAATTCGGCTCGTGTTTATGTCTGAGCCCGTGTAGAGAAGCAACAGCAACAACTATACCGTCTACTAGTCGGTATAGAAAAACGATGGAAAATATCTAAAAATCTAAGATTCGGTGACGATTCTTGAGACTTTTTTTGGACTGATCATATTTTTTTAATGTCAGAAGCCAACTAATGCCACAAATTTGCTTTTATTTGAGTATTTTATTTTATTTTGACAAGTACACCATCCGGTTGCGAGTCGCTTTAAGCAACCGATACTTATGGCAATGAAGGGACGAAGTTTTTTTGACATGAATAATTATGATTAATTAACTCCTTTACTGCCAGATCTTATCATCTGCCAAAACCCGTTCACTGTACGGGGAAAACTTACATAGGCATTGGCTCTATTTTACAGTGAATAATACGCTATTCTTTCCCAATAAACGCGTTTATGCTAAAACAACTACGTCAGTTGCAAATACATGTAGTTTAGAACCAGATCAAATACCGGGTAACCCGGCATCTGATCAGCCTTCACACTAAGTGCCATTTTATGTGAAATAAATACTCAATTATTTCCTTAAGTGTTATTGGAGCTTTTCGGTTTCGTTTAAACAAGTAGTACTTCTGAAATGAGCTGTCACATCTTGACTCATTCACCCGTGAGACATCAAATAGATAATTCCAATTTCCAATTAGTTATAGTCCAATTTTGAGCTGTTAGGGCTGATCTTCTGTTGCAAATGACAACAAGAGCCGTATACGGTCCTAAATCGCTTACCTGAAACGACTGATGTAAATGTAAAATGTCTTAGAAAGCTGAGAAATTATGACAATATGATTGTGCCAATCGCTTCAAGTATATGCCCAGAGCAATGATTCGAACAATAGAGAACATTTTAGAAAACATTTAACTAAAACTAGTGACCCACGGAACTTGCCAATTTGACAAGATTTTTTGAAGATTTCATGAAGATTTTTTTCAGTTTTTATTGAAACGATCTATATTTAGCTCCTGTGACCTAGATATGTAACCGAACATGACCTGTGTTTGAGATATAATCAGTCTATTTTATCAGTCTCTCCTAGCTGTAACAGCCACCTCCCTACAACAGCCACTTTGCCTAATTCCGGCTGCTGGTTGTTGTAGAGAGGTTCCACTGTTTGAACAATGTTGGTAAAAGTCCTCTAGAAGTTACACCATGCAAAATATTAAAGCTCTAGCCATTTTCAGAAAAGAAGATGTTTGAAGATTTCACTATGTAATTCTATGTAAATTTGAGTCATTTTTTACCCAAGGCGCATAATATGAAGACCTCTAGATGATGCTTTATGCCAAATATCTAAGCTCAATGCACGGTGGTTTCAGAAAAAAGGATTTTTTAAATTTTCCTTTAATTGATCTTTGTCTAGCTCCTGCGACCTAAATATGCAACGAACCGGAACTATTTTTGCAGCGGACATAGGCTTTGCCTGTTGTCCAATCCTTTTCTCTGAATAAAAGATTGTTTAAACTAAACTAGCCGGAATTATTTTAACAGCTTTGAAAGATGACTATACTTATAAGGATCATTCATGCCAAATGGTAAGAATACATCTGGTAATTTAGGAGATGTCGTTTAAAGAATTGTTGACGACGGTCGGACGGACGAAAGGATGGACGAACGGACGGACGACACAGCACGATCAAAATAGCTCATGTTTGCAAAGAAGTTAACAGTTTTCAATCGAGTCTAATTCATGTTTTTACTATATCCGCGTTTGCTTTCCGCAAGTTTATGCAAATGACAAACAGAGCATAACCTGCTAAGACGGCAACTTTAGGAGCCCTGTGGTATGGATCTACCCTATTTACATAGGACAAATCTACTATCTACCGGAATATTCTCCTCGCTAAAAACATACACTCAGCGCAAAAAGAAACGCACATTTTTTATCAAAATATTATTTTGTATGTAGAAGGAGCGTATTTGCGAATTGTTATTAAATCATTATTGAATTGGTAGCATCACACCCTGTACTAATCGGTGCAGTGTTTTAAACAAGCTGTAGTTAATTCTTTCGCTGCCAAATTAATCTTGAGGTTTTTACCCCTTCACCGTTTCATTGTCGTCTGCTTCAATTTTGTTGTTTGCAAGATCGTTTCAAAGTACAACTCAATGTAGAATGACTTAAAGCAAATCGATACTATTGTCAAACAGTTTGGATCCTGATCAGACGCCGTGTTACGCGGCGTCTGATCAGGATCGAAACTGTTGCAAACGCGTTTAGGCGTCATTAACCCTTTAACCCATAGCCTGTTTCTAATAGTTCAGATATGTGACCTATTAAAGCAGGCTGAAAGTCAAGCAGAATGTGCCCTAGGGCACATTCTGCTTTACTTTCAGCCTACCTTAAGTTATTATCTGCTAGTATATAGAAAATATTTCTTATAGTACATATTCATGACAGTATAAAATGGAACTATTTTCTTTGGCGGATGAATAAAATGAATGCGCTAAAAGTCGATTCTATAAGGGAATGGGTTAAGAGGGAAATGGTTAAAAGGCAGCACAAGGTTTTTTGAGTATTTTTATCTGAACTTGTTGCAGAATTGAATAAATATTGAGATATGGTCTTTCTATTCTAATTTTCTTCAAAAAAAAGGTTTCTTAATCTACGCCTGAGCACGATGTGCGTTTCTTTTTGCACTGAGTGTATGTATGGTATCACATGAAGATTGTTGATTTCTAAATATAATTATGTTGAAAGATGTTTCAGAAATGTTTGGTCCAGATCCAGATCTGAGGCCGAGAAACTCGGCATCGTATCAGTATTAAAACTGTTTGAAGCATCACAGCGTGGGGGTACATGTACACCGGGAGGCGACAATACGACGGTGATACATGTAATACGACAGTGACAGCAAGACGGGTTTTAATGCGCCAGTAAGACGGGTGATAACGCGACAGTACGATTGGGATAATGCGATAGTATAGTAAATTTTAGTTAAATTAAAGTGTTAGAATCAAAATAATAAATTCATGCCAGTGCACTATCGTGCAATAGAGCATAGGTAGTCGTACAGGTGCGTTTATTAAATCACTCGGCCTACGGTCTCGTGATTTAATAACTACCCATCTCAACGTCTACCGTGTTCCATTGCACGATGATATACACTAGTTGATGTTATTATTCCTTAAACAATACCAAACAGACACGTTTGCATTAGGGGTCATTTTATTATGGGGGTCACTTTGTTATGATCAGGATCAGGGCCCGATCGGGGTTATATGCGCTTTATGACGTCATTGAGGGTGAAAAGGTTAAGCATATTTTATTTCCAAAATGTCTACATGGAATGCCATAGAGCTGGGCCTGTTAGGTTTAACTCATTGTAGAAAAATTATCTGATTTTTGCAGATTGACAATTTGTAGATCTAGATCTCATTCAGACTTAGAAAAACTATTTTAACATGAAGGTCTAACTACCCTTAGCCTTCGATTTTTATGCCATTTTAGCCATGTTTGATTTTTCATTTTTCAAATTGATGTTACGCACGTGCGTTAGTGCGTATTGCTGGCTACGTCCTTCTGACTGTGCTCAAATCTAACCAATCAATAGCTTGAGAACGACCTAAGACATGCTAAATTCTCAAACGCTTAAAAGCATATAGATCTACACTGTATTCTCTTTTAATAATCGACAGTAAATCTAGATCTACTATTCTATTTCATTTTTGAAGTACGGAAATACTCCATGTTACCAAGTACAGCATGTACAGTGCTCCCTCTCTACAACGACACCCGATCGGAGACACAAATTGTATGTGTAATTCGACGGGAGTCGTTATAGGGAAGGACAATTAAGACTTTGCTTACATTTGCAAACAGCTTGAAACCAGATCAGACGCCGCGTATTTTAGCGTATTCAAACTGTTTGTCGCCTCGCTCGTCATGATATTTATTCTATCAAAATGTCCGCTTTGAGAAAACATAGCAGAACACAGCAGACGATATTGCAGCCGAGAAATTGTTGGACATAACTGTCCTGTTTAAGGAACAGCGGCAAGGGTCGTTATAAGGAGGGAGTCGATCGTTGTTGGGAGGACCGTAGCAGGGAGGGAACACTGTACATCTATTCTAGTCTTCAAGAGAAAAGACATTTGCAAAACTTGAATTAGAACTGAAAAACTTGCCAACAGATATAGTAGTATATAGTATATCTTTTAATACCTCCAATAATGGAGAGCTACATAGTACATACATTGGTAACATAACATAGAAATACAGACACAATGACAAATACACATATACATTTATAAACAGTACAAATTACAACAAACGCATTTTTATATAGATCACATGCACACATACATCTACACAGTTGTGCAACTGGAATAGAGTAGGAGTGCATGGCTGTTGAAATAAGCAAACTGAAGTTTTATACGGGTATAAAGCTTTTAGAGGGGTTATTATTTACAGTCAGACCTGCATTAGACGGCGACAACAGATACGAGACGATGAGCCATTCCAGATATAGACAAAAGCCCCCACCGGAATGAAGCGAAGTAGAAAGTCCAATGGCCTTCTGCTTCACGTCAGACCTGTGCAGGCAGCCACAAGCTCAAAGGATGTCCATGCCCCACCCGAATACTAAGCCCCCGCCCCGGCCCGACTGTAAATAAAACGAGTGTATTTATATAACAGTAAGTGAACACTCCCCCCCCCCCTCTCACATACACACAAATTAGAAAAGACATCACTTGACAAAACGAAACACAAGAAACATCGTTATCACTTGATATGAGAAATGAAGAGTAAATATCAGCGATAGTGAGCATGGCAGGTCTTGTCGAAACAAAACACAAGACAAATCAGGTCACTGGCATACTGACGGAAGTGTTCCTTTTTACAGTGAATATGGTATCTTTTTTATTATTATTATTATTTATTAATTTATTTATTTAGCGACTGTACAACATACACTACCAATAAATTATAACAACTATTGTGTAGTTTATGCTATATAATCGATAAAAGTCATGAGTTAATGATACTTGAAAATATTGGTGATACATGATATTTACATTTATAAGTAAACATGTGGAATGAAAAATTTGTCAACGGCACAGTAAAACCTACCTACATCGACACTCGGAGTGATGACTTTAAAGATATACGGCATATAAACCAAGGGTAGGGGCAACACCGTCTGCGTTACTTTCACCGAGATATGCCAAGTTTGAATACCGATACGTCAACTGATAAGCCTCACTGTGCCAAACATAACTAATTGATACGGTAGAGAATACGTTGTTCTAGCAACCCCTTATATACAGCTATTGGGTTGGCTACCTTAAACACATTGACCGTAATCAGTCGTGAATACCGTTTTCATCGGTTTTATTTATACGTGTATTATTATTTCAGCTTCACCATACAATGACAGAGTTTTAAGCAATTTACTGCAGACCTGTTTTGTGATAGGAAATTATTTCCTAAAATATACAAAATCTGAGATAAAGGTGACTGCATAATAAACTGACGATACTTGTCTATTCCCATGCTTTTGACCAGTTTTGAGTACAATGCATTACGTAGATGTTCATTGCGTGAACAGTAGAAAATTTTGTGTAACACCAAGTTCTCCACTAAACAACAACATAAGTTGCAGTTTTCTGGAAACTTCGATGCTACTACTTTAGCGACAATGTACATTGCACTAAAGCATGCCGACAATATATCTGGGTTACGACGGGCAAAATACCAAATATGGATAGCGTCTAAGCCTGGGAATAGGTCACTCACATGAACAGTCGGTATCAAGTTATTTAATATGTCTATACGTGAGTTACCCACTGGTTTCAGTATATGTCTAGTAAGGACTGATTTCCACATGTATTTGGCAGGAAAATCTGAGGTCTCCTGAAAATATTCAATATATCTAAGAAGACCATATTTGTGTAGTGTGAAGAATATATCAGGTATAAAACTATCAGACTGTCTCTCTGAGCCATCACAGTAGCGGACCAGTCTATTTACAAATATCTTTTTGGCTAAGTAATGACATGGCAGTCTACAGAGTTGACCTAGAAATTGCAGTTTTCTATATTCTATAATTGTTAGAATAGGGAGACTACCAATAGAATGGTATGAGAAAACGTTGTTAGAGTACGATGGTAATTTCTGTATGTACTTTATACAAAACGAATGTGCTCTTTCAAGCTCCTTTATATGGGTTGTTGATATCGAACTCCAGAGCTCGCAGCCATAGAGAGCTTTTGGTAAGACCACGGACTGATATATTTTGAATAATGTCAAAGGATTCAGGGGACAAGAACTTACGCCACTGTTAGCTATGTTCAAAAGAGTGCCTTTAAGCTTGATACTTGAACTGTGAATGGTTTCTTGCATTCCTTTAGAGTTGCTACAGGTAATCCCTAAGTGAGTGTACGAAGATTCTTCAGCAATGATTTCATCACCAAGTTTCCAAATTCTTAAAGACTTGTTATTAGACTTTTGTTCGTTAAATACAACGACAGCACATTTCTTTGGATTATACTCAAATCTCCATTTTATCGAATACTCGTAACATATGTTTAACATATTACTTAGACTTAGTTTGGATAAAGACAATAAGATCATATCATCTGCTACAGTAGGGCTACAGAGAGGCATATCATAAAAGCAGAAACCTAATTTTGCTTCCTCCAGTAACTTGATCAGCCCATTTATGTAAAGGAGATACAGGATCGGTGAAGATTTTCCCCCTTGTCGAGTACCTTGTAAAACATTGAACCATTCAGAGACATAACCTTTATATCTTACATGTAGCTCTGCATAGAGCTGTACAAACTTATTATGGTTTTCAGACTAATGAAGTCGATCCCTATTTGATATAATTTTAAGATGAGTCCATTGTGCCATACCCTGTCAAAGGCTTGACGACTATCGAGAAAGGCTACAAATGTTTACTACTATTGACACGTGTGAACTGAATGGACTCTCGAAGTGAGAATGACGTCATAACACAGCCTAAGTTACGCTGAAAACCACCTTGCTGGGGACTAAGTTTTTCTAAAATGTTATGCTCAAAACGTAACAGTAATATACTTTCAAATAGTTTTAAGATGGTTGACGTGAGAGTGATAGCTCTGTAATTTTGCGGATCATCTTTCCGTTTTCCACCTCCTTTGTGAAGTGTTACTATAATACCTCTATTCATGGCCGGGGGTATATACCCAAAATTTAACATTGCCGTGAAGAGCCGTAATAAAGCCCAGTGTAAATTATGACCGCCAAATATTATATGTTCATAATAAACATTATCAAAACCGCACATTTTACCTTTCTTGCAAAGTTTCAGTTGATTATGAAAAGTCTCAAGTGTTATATTGGCTGTTTCAGTGTTCATGTTCTCGACTAATGACTTAATGCATTTAACTTCTTCATTAACAGAGTTTTCGAAATTCGAGTCGTATGTAGGACTTTTAGAGGCTTTATATAAATTTGCATAATAAGTTTTCCATTGTTCAGTTATAATTTTAGTATCGCGATACATTGTATCTCCAAATTTCATTTCATTTCCTGACCTACTTTTATTACCGGTCTTACTTTTCACGATTTGCCAGAAGCGATTCTGATTCAGCTCTGCACATTCGTCAAGTTTACGGTCTTCCTCGATCAGAAACTGTTTAACGCATTGTCTATGGTATCGTCTGAACTCTTTCTTAGCATTTTTGTAGTTAACAAAAGAATTGTTAGAACCACGAGGTTTTCCCTCTGAAATCCAAGCGTTTCTCAATGTTTTAAGCTTTCTATTCAGGTCAGACAAGGTTGAATTCCAATAAGGTTTTAGAAAACGCTTAAACTTGCGTTCTTTTATACACTGCTTAGATGCAATTGAGATGACACTCGTTATAGAGTCATATATTTCATTAATATCTCCTTTCGATTTTATACTACGGAATCTAGAGGTTAAGAGGACTTCAGAGTTACATAGTGTGTTTCGAAAATCACTGGTTTCTTCATTTGTAACTTTATTCCAGTTAATACGGTATGGCTTATCAAGATCGTAAAGGTTGTCACAAGAACACGAGTTCAAGCGAAGAGAGCACAAAATTGGTCTGTGTGTAGATACATTAAGACAGTGATCGTCTAAAATTATGCACTTATCTACATCGTCCTGTTTTTCTACAGGTAAACATATATGATCTATCAAGCTCTCCTTAGTTTTGTCGTAGGATACATAACTGGATTTTGCTCCACAACAATATGGTAATGTGTTAATAGCCACTAAATTACAGTCGTTAAGAAATTGCGAAAACTGTCTATCCCTAAGCCTAGCTTGATTATAAATAGGAAAAACAAACTTAGCATTGAAGTCACCTATAAATAAAACTGTTCCCAAATTAGAATAAATGCTCCACAGATTGAATAACTGTTCAATGTAATTAGTGTAAATATCTGCCGAATGGTTCACACAAGGTAAGTATACTTGAAAAATGAATAGGAAAGTACCATCACCTACGCTTGCCTGTATACCGACGATACGATCGTCGTCAATTGCGATGTTAGACACGTGCGTATCATATTTTACATGCCAGAGTAAAGCCACGCCCCCTTTACCTGACCGTCTTTTATATGGGTATTTGCAGTCTTTATCAATAATTGTTATACACCTATAATTGCTGTCAATCATGCTCAAAAAAATTGCTGTTATTTTCCATCAACCAGTGCTCAGATATGCCACAGAAATCAAGATGTGTCTCTAATTATTTATTTATTTTTGAAAACAAACTATACTCTTTGACATGTTTTACACAAAGAATTACTTCTGATTTTATTGCTTACAAATGGTACGAGATTTGGCAGAGCTGTATGCTGAGGAACGAATGAATACTCTCTGTGAAGGGAGTGGGTCCGAATGAGCGGTAACGGGTCGTTTCGGCCCTGAGTCGTTTCGGCCCGGGTAGTTTCGGCCTGGGTCGTTTCGGCCTGTTTTTAGGGGTGGGTCGTTTCGGCCCATTTGGTGGGTCGTTTCGGCCTCGGCCCATTTGGTGAGTCGTTTCGGCCTATTATTTCCTTAATTTATATTTACATATGAAGCACAGCTTCGTTCCAAAATCAACATACTGTAAAAGCAGAATAGACCCTGATCGTGCCCTCATTCACATACTGCAAAAACAGAGTAGATCCTAATCGTTCTCTCATCAACATACTGTATAAACAGTCTCAGAGTATACACTGGTCGTTCCTTTATCAACATACTGTATAGATCCTGATCATTCTTTCAACATACTGTGAAACAGAGGAGACCCTGATCGGATAAATTTGACATAAAATATGTAGATCTAGATTCTAATTTAATTAATTTTACAGAAATAGTAATAAAATTGAATTGATGTAAAAGCACCCTGATCCTGAACCATCATCGATTTTGCATAAAGGCACGAACCTGCAACTTAAGCAATATGTGTTCACATAAATAAGTAGAGAATAGTTTAACTCATTCGACCATGAAAATGTTAATGGACAATTCCCATATCCAATTAGTATATTGTCTATTTTGTGTTGATTTTAACAATAAATTGCAACATGACAAACAGTGCATATCCTGATCAGAGGGTTCCTGAAGGAGCCCCAGCTGCTCTGGTCAGGTTCTTCACTGTTTGCATAGAACAAGCGTAATCTTCACAGGTGCACTGTTTGTAAATTACAATTATACTCGTCCATAGGGTTAAATGTGTTAACTAAGGCTGAAAGTAAAACAAAAAATGCACATTAAGGTGCGCTTCAGGTCTATATTTAAAGACAGAAACAAAGTATGGGGTATTGGATTAAAGAACTAAATGCATGTACATGTAGTATGAAGAAAAACGTAAATCTTGTAGTAATAGAGCACAATGAAAGAACGCACGTACTGTATATTAAAATTGCAGAAACTAACTATATCCTGTTTTGATCGTATTAAATAAATCCAGCATACTTACTATTAATATATTCTAATAAGCGTTCGTGTGGTACAAAATTGACTGTATATAATGGCACTCGTATGTAGCCTGTACGTAACACGACGACTCTTATAAATCCACAATTTGTCGAAATATTGTTTTTCATGATCAAAATAATGCTAATGCTGGTTGAATTCAAATCAGAAGTCGAAATTATTGGCTTCTGGTGTGGAGGTAAACGTAATTTATGAGTGATGTTTTAAAGGAGTTTAGAAGATTTGTATATTTGAAATATGTATATAACGTTTTATTTCCCCAGTTATTTAACAATACCAACAATAATGCTGAAAAACTATGTTTGATAATAATAAAAAAAAAACTAAAATAGTATAGAGTAATTTAAGTAAGTGCCCTACGGTACCTTAGCGGATAACAAACACGTTTATCTGTAACAACGGGGTGTTAAAGCAATTAATCACTTGCCACGTGCCACCACTAATCGCCGCGTGTCGGCAAAGTACGCTGTATATGAGGCAGACACCGCGTGTTAACACCTTCATTAATTGACTAACAGATGTATATCGAAAAGGTAGGCATCTGTAGCAGAACAGAACAGAACAGAACAGGCCAGCGTAAGTTTTAACAATAGTTAGTAAATATATTGATGTAGTTATTTGTTATGTCTTAATTGGATGCTGGGATTGAAATTAAGAAGTTTCAGGGGGAGATTGGTTCAGTTAACAGTACGTTAATAGTGACTTGTAAACGTGTTCTGTACAAACAGTGTAGACCCAGATCAGAGGGCTTATGAACATGATATCAAGGTCTGCGGTGTTTTGGCATTTTACATGATAAACGTTATAGCTAAAAATGCAATAAAATCAACAACTGTGAAGGATTAAAAAAAGATGTCGAAGCACTGCCTATTATAACATTCTGCTAAAAAGTGTTTTGAAAGGAAATTACAAAACAATGTCGATAGCAGTGTCTGGCAGTTTGCACCGAGATCAGTCAATAACGTGCTGTATGCTCAGGATACACACTGCAAAATTTAGGATTATCGCCTACGGCGTGTTAAGAAAAACCGAAGTAACAGTAAAATCTCTACATTACATTCACTAAATTCTATCTTATAGAAATAAATCCATTAATAGACCTTCGTTAAAAGGTCGTAATAAAGAGATTTTACTGTATACTGTTGTCTCCTATTCTCGTGTGGCTAAGCCTTAGAATATATATAAAGCACATACATTGCTTTTAAGAATTCTTCTTTGTGGCTTAAAAAACAGTTGAAACTCCGAATAAAGTATAACATCCATAAAAATAATAATAATGAAATAATATCTTGGTCATTTCTACGTTTGAATACACCTCCCTGCAGGATCTGAATCAGTCAAATGTTTCTCGTATTCTCGTGCCTTCTGATTGGTTGTCAACGTTTGTTGCTATGGAGGGGGTTAACTCTTCAGTTCAGAGAAGTGTTTTTAGAGTCACTTTAAATCTATCATATGAACAATTTCTACGTCTGTGGCATCAAGTTTTGTTTGTTTATTTATTTTTAACTGTGCACTAGTATTAAATGAGTCACAATATCCAACACGTTTTACATGTGAAATTTCGAAAAAAGATAATTCAAACCCAATTGATGTTTTATTGGTCCTTACAACATTTTCCAACATAAATTTATCCGAGGAAAAGAGTTGATACATTTTTGGATGTCAGGAGTGTCCATTTAATCCGTTTTCGTAAAACACGAGATTATGAGAAACCACGAGAATACGAGAATTGACGATATTTGATTATCTTTTGATCTGTATTTTATCTATAACACCTCCTCGATGGTGCCAACTGGAAACACTGTGATGAAAAACTTTACATCAATGGCTGACGTGACAGTGCGAACTAATTCTATAATATCTACTTGTCTTTACCACTCTAAAACAGTGCAAATCATCATTTTTAGGGAACACATCGCACAGATAATGTTCAAAACACGTTTAGGACAACAGGTTTTCCCTGAAATTTGATTAAATCACATAAAAAAAAGTGAAATGGGCCGAAACGACCCACCCCCTCAAAAAGGCCGAAACGACCCAGGCCGAAACGACTCAGGCCGAAACGACTCACGGCCGAAACGACCCTAGGGCCGAAACGACTCAGGGCCGAAACGACCCGGAATCGAATGAGCATACGCGACTACTCTCTGCGAAGGAGATAAAATTTTGGCGCGAAACGCCTTTGACAGTCGCAAATGTAAATAAAATGGGATGTAAATATTGTATCTTTTAAACAAAATGACACGCGAACCAGATGATGTGATTGAGGAGTGGATTTTAGATTATGTTTGCTCCAGAGCATGGAAAGAGTTCAAACTCTCAAAGAGTCTGACTAGTTCAACAGTGGAATACATTACTGGTACTGTGGTCCACGGGGCTGGTGAATTCGCCTAGAGACGAACTCGCCTACAATTATATCAGTGCTCCAGCTAGGATTTGATTAGGGCAGGGTGCTGTTGAGCGTGAGGGCACACAAATGCGACGGGGTGGGTATGGGAGGGGGGTTACCCCCTTCCATAGGGGGGGTATGGGGGGCCTCCCCCAGAATTTTTTTAAAATTTAAACCTCAAATAAGCCTTCTGGTGCGTTTTCTGACTGGAAATACTGTTTACTCTTTGTAGGAGAAATCATAAAAAAATGGTGTGTCTGACGGGTGCTGGTGAATTCGCCTAGAGACGAACTCGCCTACAATTAGATATATAGTAACGGAAATGGTGAATTCGCCTAGAACGCAATTATAATAGTTATTGTATTTCACACCTTGTAGTACAGGTGAATCTACCGTTTACAAGTAGATAAAATAAAAAATATTTGTAGAGGATCAACTTATCTTGTTGTTTTCTTATCCAGATATTTTTCTTTAACAAAATGAAAGATCAGTGTAGCCCCTAATCACTACACCCAGATTTGACAACCTGTTTGAAAGGGGTGATGCCAACGTAGAATATATCATTTATCATATTGAAAGTGAAAATGCTGCTTGCACAGGTATAGATAAAAAAATTATTAACACCTGCATATATGATGATCAGGGGCTACACTTATCAACCCATCTTAGTAAACACTACCTGAAAACAAGTTTTGTAATGTTATCAGTACCTTACAATAGGTGCGAAATACAATCACTATATAATTACTTTCTAGGCGAATTCACCATTTGGTTTACTATATATCTAATTGTAGACGAGTTCGTCTCTAGGCGAATTCACCATAAACCTGTCTGACATAACCCTTTCATTGTACATGTACGATTTACCACTTGTACTCGTATTTTCATTATTAAGTCAATTTGCCTTAAGAGGTCCAAAGGGAGGTTCTTCTTAGCGATGAAATGAAGAACTTTCAAATCATCTGCCATTGATTTAGTTGTTTTTGTGCTGATGTTTTCAAAGACATCTGGTAGCTTTCTGCTGAGGGATAAAGCCAAGAAGGTCTTGTGTATGTTGCTGACTTCATGAGCTTTCACCTTGACCAGCCTTAATGTCTTGCATCCAATGTTGATTCAGGTTTTGTTGATGTTAGAGCCTGTACTGTACTCTTGGCATAGAGAACAGAACATAGAAGTGGTGCTCTTATGATCTTATCCTCCTCTCCAATTCAAACTTAAGCTTGTAGCCATGGTCTTCCTTGTTGCCAGTCTTACTGAAATCCTACTTTATGACTGGTGTCATATAAATTTTTCACCCTGTTGAAATGTCACCCCTGGGTAAAATTTTGATATCAAATATTCACCCCGAAAATTTAATAGCGAAATTTTCAAACCCACCCCCTCTGTGAAAATTTCCCCCCCCCCCCCCCCCCCCCCCCCCCCCCTATATAAAAAAATTGTATTGTATATAAACTCGCCATAAAAGTTAAAGAACTAATTGAAAATAACATATATTTGATGTGCAGATCAAATGACTAGGTTTGATGGTTGGGTGTTGATCAAATAACTAAGTGGGGGGGGGGGGGGGCGCAACTAAAGAGAATTATAGTTGATGTGTAGATCAAATGACTAGGTTCCCTGTTTGATGGTTGGGTATTACAAAGGAGGGGTGAAATTTTAACGCCATCAAATTTTCACCCCTCTCAAATTGAAATCATTTGCAGAGCATAGTAACCTATAGGGATAGGAGGAAACTCATCAATAAAACTAAATAACTAATTGAAAATAATTATTTTTGATGTGTAGATCAAATGACTTAAGCTTTGATGGTTGGGTGTTGACAGGAACGTATATAGATAATCTACGTTCCTGGTGTTGACTAGGGAGGGTGTTGAAAATTTAACACCATCAAATTTTCACCCCCTCCCAAAATGAACTCATTTGCAGGGTATAGTACCCAAGGGATAGGAATAAACTCATCATCAAAACTAAACAACTAATTGAAAAAAGTTGATGTGTAGATCAAATGAATAGGGTCAATGGTTGGATGTTGACGAGAGAGCGGGGTGAAATTTTAACGCCATCAAATTTTTACCCCCTCCCCAACCTCCCCAAATCAAAGTATCTAAGATACATAAATACAAAATAACATCAAGAACACAAGTGACCAATATATTGCATTAGGGAGAAGTGTTGCCAAACTTTGAGAGGGGTGTGAAAAAATTATGAAGGGAGTGAATATTACCCTATGAAAATTTGACCTAGCTGACACCGGCACAAGGAGGCTTTTTTTGGCTGTTCAAAAGGTGGGGCTGTACTTGTGCGGTAAACATTACTATATGATAAAATATCAGTTTGCTGCAACTGGGTCTGGCTGCGAAGGGCAGTCAAAACTGTCGATACCGATCGTAACAAATGGATTGGTAAAACTTCAGTCTGAGTTCAGGCCTTTTTTCTGGTGCATCCACAGGTCCGTTACACGAACCAATTCCCAATTAGAAATTGTAAGAATAATTCCCAATTTGAAAAAAAAAAAAAAAAAATTTTTTTTTTTTTTTTAAATTTTTTTTTTTTTAGGGCAGGGCGTGATTGATTAGGGCAGGGCGTTGGTAAACAAAGGCAGGGCGCGGCGCCCTTCTAAAAAGGCCTAGCTGGAGCACTGTATATATATAGTAACCCAGGGCTGCCATTTCTCCGGATTTTTCCTTAATCTTCGGATTTTTCCCCAGTACATGGTAGCTTAAAGCAGGCTGAAAGTAAAGCAGAATGCGCCTTAAAGAGGCTCGCAACCGGATTTAGCATTAAAAATAGTAATTTGTAAATAGCCTGTTTACCTGTGTTTTCGCCACCCTAAGCTATATTTTTCGCGCATGCGCTTTCTGGTGTAACATTTCTTACTTGTTCACAGATATAATTCTGAACTGAACCTTCAATAACAGGAATATATACAAATAAAACTTGTGAAATAAATACAAATGTAGATAATTGTACCGTTTTCGAACGAGGTCATTGCTCTGGATCACCGGGATGCTTTCTTGTCAATTCGCCACCTCTGATTGGTCGTTCGATAATTAGGTCAATGTAGGCTCTGTCAGTATGTTATATAGTTTGTTTCATGAAATTTGAACATTTTTTAATGATTTTGAAATATTTAATTTTCTAAAAGTGAATAATAACTTTTACAACTTTACCATAAAAAAGTAACAACGGTCATGTAGAGTTCAAATTACCAACATGTCCGTTGATTTTAAACTTATTTTGAATTATTGTTATTTTTCCTGTTTCTTTCGCATTTTCAGCGGTTTAAATTTTCCTTAGTAAAACTGTCCTAGTATTCGGATATCCTCTGTAGTTTTCGGCGTCTCAGTAGCCTGCTCGTGACGGAATTCTAAGTTTGCTTAGGTGGCGAATTGACAAGAAAGTGGCGAATTGACAAGAAGCAAGGATATATGTCAAATGCTTATATAAATGGGTAAGATTTAGTTTAGGATAATAAATTCTGTTAAAAAATGCATTTTAAAAAAGAAAAGTAAAGAAGAAGCTCTGGTGGGAATCGCACCCGTGACCCTCCATGCGGAGACAAACATCAAAAATGAGGAAACGCCTTTACCCCCTCGGCTACCCTGAGCGCTCTCTATATATATGGTAGCGAATTAATGTACTTCACTGGTAGCGATTGATAGTACTTTATTCGGCTCGGGTTTATGTCTGAGCCCGTGTAGAGAAGCAACAACAACTATACCGTCAGCTGACGCTATAGAAAAACGATGGAAAATATCTAAGATTCGGTGACGATTCTTGAGACTTTTTTTAGACTGATCATATTTTTTTAATGTCAGAATCCAAATAATGCCACAAATTTGCTTTTATTTGAGTATTTAATTTTATTTTGACAAGTACACCATCCGGTTGCGAGTCCCTTAAACTTAAAAGGCGCATTCTGCTTTACTTACAGCCTGCTTTAAGTAGTCGCATGTCAAAAAAAACAAGAAACAGGCTGAGGCTATGGGGTAAATGTATGATTCGTTAAATCGCACTTGAAAAATGCAAATTTGGAAATCTTGGGATTTTTCATGTCAACTTATGGTAGCCCTGGTAACCTCAATGGTGAATTCGCCTAGAAAGCAATTATATAGTGATTGTATTTTACACCTTGTAGTACACTACAGTATAAGAATTTACCGTTTACAGGTAGATGAAATAAAAATATTTGTAGAGGATCAACTAATCTTGTTGTTTCCTTATCCAGAATTTTTTTTTAAAAAAAAAAACAACCCAAAAGATCAGTGTAGCCCCTAATCACTTCACCCAGATTTGACAACCTGTTTGAAAGGGGGTGATGCCAACGTAGAATACATCATTTATCATATTGAAAGTAAAAATGCTGCTTGCACCTAGATCCACATTATTAACACCTGCATATGATGATCAGGGGCTACACCTATCGTCCGATCTCAGGGTTCCCGCTGGGCATCGCCAACGGCGCCATTTGCGCAAAAAAAATAATTGTGGCGACAGAAATTTCGAATCGGCGAAAGTGTCTGGCGCCGAGAAATTTCGGAATTGTCGCCGTATAATAGTACAGTTTATTTTATCGCCGACTCTAAAAATCTTAAAATTGGCTTCAGAGTTCGGCTAATCCATACACACGCTTAGCCTATCACCAAACGCTACTGATGCGTGTAAACACGTTACGCAATCGTCGATAACGGCAGGCTGCCAAACAATGTTTGACCACACGCGCCGAGATTGCTTTTAATGTGTTGTAGATCTAATTGGTTATCAAAAAAAGTGATTGACAGGTTCGCCCCGAATCGGAGACCTTTTCAACGACAATTTTTAGAAGCGGTGATGCGAAGGATAAAGATCTATGTCGCCGATACGGGTCGGATTAAAATCAGATAATTATCCGTAAGTTCTGGACAAACACGAATTTTATATGAAAGCTGATCAGAATTTATCATTCATGAATTGATTTCCACCACAAAAAACGTTGTATATTCACGTAACAGAAAAATACTTCGAAAATGATACCGTTACAAAATGACGGGGCGCCGTAACATTTGCTACGAGAACTACGTATATTTTGTTAGTCTAAAAAGTATTCCCCAGCGCCGTTTTCTAACAATAAATTAAAATTAAACATTGGACCTAAATTCTTCTGTTTGTTACATACGATTTGTGCATATGTATAATTATTAAGTTAGGTTTTACAACCAATTACGCTCGTAAAATTGAGTTGCAATCAGTTTTCGCGGTAGAAAATTAAGACGCGTTATTTCGTTGTTAAAACCACACCCACTTTATGGCGCTAGTAAATATCGTCTGCAGAATTGGTCGTCTGCAACCTTTGTCATCTGCAACAATTCTCTGAGTTAATTTTTGTGCATTTTTTTCAGAAAATATCAGTGTCAAACAGTTTGTATCTATGTAAGATGATGCGCGTCTCATCTTGACCCATACTGTTTGCATAATTTAATGAATAACAGATTGTTAAGTTGCTTACTCTTTTTACATCTACTCCATAGATAGAAATCTAGACCATTTGAACTACTTCATTTATTCTCTCAAGAAAATAGATATAGTTCCAGTTTACCTTTACCTTTACTAGTCATGAATGAATAATATATATAAGAACCATAAGAAATAGTTCTTATATCCTAGCAGATGTTAGATCTAGCTTAAAGCAGGCTTAAACTTTTACTGAAGCAGAATGCTCCTGAACAGTATTCTGCTTAACTTTCAGCCTAGATGCTAGAATAATAGGCCCATGTCAGTATTATAAAAAGTATATCTCTGGGTGAAAATTGTCTCTGTTTTAGTGGTCTATAGACTTATCTAGATTCACTGATTTAAAAAAAATCGAGAAAAAGGTGTGGCGAAAAAAGCTCCCTATTTGGCACCCAAATCTCCCTATTAAAATGATCAAATCTCCCTATTTGGGTCCAAGAAAATATCACATGTATGTATAACATACATAAAAAAATGGTGAAAAATTTGGCTCCAAAAATATTATTTTGGCGCAAACTTTTTTCATTTGGCGCAAGTGCTGGCACAAGAAAATTTTAAGCCAGGGTGAACCCTGGATCTTAGTAAACACTACCTGAAAACAAGTTTTGTTATGTTAAAGATACCTTTACCTTACAATAAGTGTGAAATACAATCACTGTATATAAATTGCTTTGTAGACAAATTCACCATATGGGTTACTATATAAGTATATATCTAACTGTAGGCGAGTTCGTCTCTAAACGAATTCACCATAAATCCGTCTAAAGACCCCAAACCTGCCTAAAGCACTTAAAAACAATCCAAACCACTTAAATTCCTTAATATCTATTCAAAAAGAGCTTATAAATGTCAATTTAAGCTAAAACAACGAAAAAATGTTAATTTAAAATTAAATATTCGTCGTTTTTCTTTTCAAGGGGAACAACTCGGAACAAAACTTAAGATCACTTTACACAGTTACCTCTAAATATTAACTCACTATCCTAATAGCCTGTTCCTGGTTTTGAAGACAAGTATTCTCTTAACGCAGGTTGAAAGTAAAGCCTTAAGGCGCATTCTGCTTTACTTTCAGCCTGCTTTAAGCTACAATCTGCTAGAATTATAAAAACTTGCTTTTAAAAGTGGTTTTGGGAGGTTTGGATAAGTTTGGGGAGGTTTGGGGTCTTTAGACGGACCGGTGGTCCACCTTTAAAATTTAAATTAAGATTTGATGCTCTTTTGTTTAATCTAAAAATACCGGCGGTAGTCACTGGCCCAATGGTTATACCATTGGACTACGGTACCAGGGGTCATGAGTTCGATCCCCCGCTGGACCAGCGGTCTGACTAGGGGATTTTTTTCTGAATCCCCGATGATGTACAGGAATGTCATTGAGCAAGACATGTACCGCGAATTGCTCCTCTCCACCCAGGGGTTAAAATGGGTACCTGTGAAGGGTCTGAGTCGGTACTGCGGCTGCATTTGACTGCGCCATATGTTAGCAGTGCTCATAGGCAAGATGGCTCAATGATCAGGGGAGTATATGTACAGTCGGCTGAGCGGTCATTCGGACTGAAAGTAGACTTTAACTTGGTATATTATTTTTTTTTATGCCCCCGGCATCGACAGATGCGGGAGCATATAGTAATCGTCCTGTCCGTCCGTCCGTCCGTCCGTCCGTCCGTGTGTGCGTCCGTAACAAGGTTAAGTAGATTTTACCGTTTCGTCTAGCATCAATACCTCTTACCCAAATGCTTTGATACTTATACAGTTGTTGCCTAGGACCATTCCCTATCCACCAATATCACCCAACTTTGATTATGACCTTGACCTTGACCTAATTTGGACTTAGAATATTTTGATTGGGCTATTTCTTGGTTAACTAGATTTTACCGTTTCGTCTAGCATCAACACCGCTTACTCCAATGCTTGGATACTTATACAGTTGTTGCCTTGGACCAATCCCTATCCAACAATATCACCCAACCTTGATTTTGACCTTGACCTTGACCTAATTTGGACTTAGAAAAAATTCAAAATATACTGTCAAGGTTGCCACCGGGGGCATAAGCGTTAATTGAACGCGCAGTCTTGTTTTTAAAATAAATTATTCATTGGATTTATAAACATAACATTTTTACATATGAAATTTTGTTATTAACTATCACAGTTGTCGTTTACAAGAGAAATGGTTAAAAGAAAAAAAAAGTCACATTAATTTGTCCTGGATCCCTAAATCTAACATTCTTAGGAGCGAACTATTCAAGGTAGCTAGCTGGCTAACAACAGGCACAGCAGATCTCACATTTGATCTCCATGCATCCCTATCACAAGGGTCGACTTTCCAGAGTCTCCATTCTCATCTGTCTCTCTCTCTGACAATGCCTTCCATTTCATCTTGCCCCCACCTCCCCTGGCCCACATGTTCCCTAAATCTGTATGCTATGCCATAGACTGTCTTGAATGCACCACTAGAGCATTCAACATGAATTGTGGAAAAAGGTGTCTATATCAGGTGTAGTAGGTTAACTCTCTCTTATCTTGAAGCAGAACTCTAATGGAAGTTTCTTCTTTCTCTTTTTAGCTGTGATACACCAAGACCAAAACTATTTGGGAACTAGAAAACCAAAGGTCAACTTTCTTGTAGTTTTGAGTAGATTGGCAGATGGACAAAAATGTTTTGTGGAATACCAAGATGAGCAGGAACTGACGGTGTTGGAGGATATGATCCCAATCTTCGAGGAGCTTGCACAATGTCAAACAAGCAGCTTGTTGCAGGAAGGGCTGGGCTTAATTCATGCCATCAAAATAGAGGCAGGTATCAGGGTATCAGCTAATTGGGGCTTCTGAAAAGAGCAATTTTATAACTATTTGCCATGTATACTCAACTCAAGATGCTCTTGAGCTCAGTACAAGTTGGGTCATGTGACTCATGTGTGACACAGTTCAAGTCACTAAGATGTAAGTTAGAGATCATTGAAACGTCAAATAGGCTGAATTTAGTACTGGCCATAACATTGGAACTACATGTGATAGAGACTTAATATTGGGCATGTGTTTTCAGCTCAAGAAGTTCCTGAGCTCAGTACAAGTTGGGTCAAAACTCATGTCAGACAATGATCAAGGTTATTGTTCAAGTCATTATCACATTAGGGGGCAAAGTGTTTTTGTAAACACATCTTGTTTTAAATTGGAATTATCCATTTGACGTTTCATGGGTTAATGAATTAAAGAATTGAAACTGTTTGCTGAAATATTTTTATTTCCATTTGTAGGCATTGCTTGTTTGCAGGCGTCAGAAAAATGTAGATCTTGAAAATAAAGTGGCAAAGAGGCTGTGGTCAGAACAGACAGATGGTAAAAAAAAGGTAACTTTTGTATTAATTGCAGTCTGCAAAATTAGTAATTAATCAAGATAACTGATCTTTAAATTGGACAACTATCTTCAGCCAGTTTGACTACCAATTGGACAACTAGTTAATACATGTATAGAAAAGCAGAGCAACAGATAAGGTTAGTTTTTCAAAACTTAGAATCTTTATTTCTGAATTAAACCCTATGGTGTCACTACTCATTAGAATCGTCTCAAAGAGACGATTCTAATGAGTAGTGACACCATAGGATTTGATGCTGAAATGAGTGAGGAAGTGTTGGATTTGTTGAAATAACTACCTCTTATCTGGAGCCCTGGAAAAGGTTTCATACACCCTGACAGGTGTCTTGTGATATAAACCTAAATTAAGTTCACTGGTGGTATTAACTCTTTCAACACCATTGACCTGTTTAAAATATACTCATAACATTTGCAAAAAGTATAGACCCAGATCAGAAGGCTCAGTCCATAGAGAGAGTCCCCCCCCCCCCCCCAATTGTTCTGGAGGTGTCAATGTAACTCTCAAATCATGTGCATCACAATCTCAGTGTATCTGGTGAGGGTCAGATTATACTCATGCTCTAGTGATTTTCAATGATTATTTCTAACCAAACTATCAAATATAAAGGTAGAGTCTCACATAAGACGATTCAATTGTTCAATATGCACAAGACCCATGCTTTTTGCAAGGAAATTGACAGTAAATAACCTGGCAAGGCATTATGACCAAAAGGTCGTCAGGAGATATCTTTAAGTACCCAGAATTCAATGTTGACTGGTTCATGTTATGGTAACTAAAAAGATCCCCAAGGTAAACTTTAACCCACAAGAGTAACGTAGTGTTGAAAGAGTTAAAATTAATGCAAGTGGTAGCTTAGAACTAGTGGAAAACAGCTAGTAAAGCAGGAAGAGTTTTGGTTCCCCAGTAATGATAAGAAGTAGGGGACAGGGATACTGCCTTCTCAGTTCTGTTTGTTCATCTATCCATTTGTCCACATAAAATTATACAGTACATGTTTCATACTTTGTCCTTTTAACTTCTGCAGTTTTCAAGCTACAGCCTGATAGTTTTATGTTGGCACATATAACCATAGATATGCATGTGGTGAGGATGCTTCAATTTGCTCGTAACACTGAAAAGCATTCCTATGTAAGCCATACCTCTGTCGTAACATTGTACAGTAAAACTTCTGAAAACTGAACGCTTGTCTGGGCTCCAGACTAGAGCAGGTAAACTGCAGGCTTCCAACATTTCTCTGTTATGTTTCCACCAAGCCCTATGTTGTAACCACTCATTAGAACCGTCTCAAAGAGTAAACTGAAGAAATAAGGAAGTAAGTACAGTGAAACCCCTCTTGTTTCTATTGGTCGGCAATCTTTAGCCGGTTGGTTCATTGCTGATTGATGGGGGTAGTGTGATCGCCGTTTTGGGGGCTGTCTTTTGTATGTTTATTCTTATTTATTTTAGATCTAATTACAGTTATTTGTGTTTTGTCGATGGCCTGCATTGGGCGCTCTACCATTATTTATATCAGTCGGCAATACTTAGCCGGTCGGTTCATTGCTGATTGATGGGGGTAATGTGATCGCCGTTTGGGGGACTGTCTTTTATATGTTTATTCATGTTTTATTTCAGATCTAATTGTAGTTATTTTGTCTTTTCTCGATTTATAGGTACATATGTGTTATTTCATGTAAAGCGCTTTTGAACGCACAATCCCTGTGTGAAAAGAGCGTTATATAAATCTGGTATAATAATAATAATAATAAACCGGAACCCCTAAATACCGGAATTCTCTCGAAACCGGACAAAATCTTTGGTCCCATTTCCAACCCTTCTTTATTTTAACCCATTACACCATAAATACGCCTTTTACATTTTTGGTTTATTCTTACACTGAAGAAAAAAGTTTACATCCATACATTCTAGCAGATGATAGCTTAAAGCAGGTTGAAAGTAAAGCAGAATGCGCCTTAAGGCGCATTCTGCTTTACTTTCAACCTTCTTTAAGTGATCATCTATCTTTCATACTAGAAACGATCAAAACCCCTCTTAACCAGAAACCCCTCTAAACCGGACATTTTTGTCGTCCCAACACATGTCCGGTTTAGAGGGGTTTCACTGTATTTAAAATACGCACCTTATCTGGAGCCTTGCCAAGAAAATGTTAAGTTTTGAGAGGTTTTCAGATTAGAGAGGTTTTCATTTAAAATTGCTTTCTACATTGCTGTTATCCTGCATCAGGGCTCCAGATAAGCCCGCGTACTCAGTGAAATACGCGAACGTTTTGACCGTGTACGCGTTAATTTCAAAATATTGAAGTACTGTGTACGCGAGAAATTCCCGGGGACGTGTGTATCAATTCAAAAGCCGAGTTTTTGTCATACCGAGATTTGCAAATAAGTCAAATGTTATTGATTGGCGGTCTCGTAATGAAGCTTCGTTTCATCGTATGGTAATTGTTTACTTGCGCACCGTTAGAAAAGGGAGGTTACTGCACACCCATATACATCTATATCTTCATTGATATATGGAACCACGATAAAATCCAAGTTCTCCGAAAAGTGTTTTGGTTGAAAACCTCGCAACAAAATGTCAAAATCTTAGCATGGAAGAGTCAGAAAAACGATAGAAAGTTGAAAACCGTCGGTTGTGCGCTATCTGATTTAAAAGGAACTAACACCTAATGAAACGTGTGGTATGTTGAACGATTATATAAACTCGAACATTGTTTCATCCGCGGAGAAAAACCCCTGCATAAGCGGCTAAAATGTAAGATTATTGAAAATCGTAATTTACATACATGTATCTTCTACTTCTACTTCTACTTTATTATTCCCTAAGTACTGTCAATATCTGACAATGACAGTGAGGTCGGGGACAGTGTTAAAAAAAGTAAAACATAATGATAAACAATGCAGAGCTAAAAGGCCAATTATAAACAGGTTAAAAAGTTTTTAAACAGAGGTTAAACAAGTTTAAAAACAACTTATGCAGTTAGCATAAGTTAGGGGTTGTGAGATCTGAGGCTGGCAGTGAAGCTTGTGAGACTGTCACTGACTGGCCTTAGTGCTGTGTGGTAGATTATTCCAAAGTCTGATGGTACGTGGAAAGAGTTTGAGTGATACTGTGTCCTAGTAGAGAAAGGTATGACAAAGTTGAGATTTCTTGATGGATGGAGATGTATGGTCTACAACTATTAGGTTATTTGAAATTTTGTATAGCATTATTACTGAGGCATTGTTTCTCCTTTCTTCAAAAGTTGAAAATTTAACCCGCGATCTGCCGATGAATTGAAAATCCATGTGTACTGATTGAAAAATCTGGGGACTGATTGTTTTCAAAATTGATCAGTACTGTACTGATTAGAAGAAAAATTATCTGGAGCCCTGCTGCATTAAGCAATCACCTTTCCCATGAGCTGTGTATACATCCTCATTGAAGGATTGGTCATCATATAGAATATGAGCATTGTTAAAGACTGTTTTGTTTGAGTCATATACGTAAAAAGACATGTAGTTTTAACCATGAAGAAATGTTTTTAACACTGTAGGGCATCCCTGGTTATCATGATATAGAATATGAGCATTGTTAAAGACTGTTTTGTTTGAGTCATATACGTAAATATAGGATATTACATGAGTGTTCATAATTTATTGGATTTATTAAACGAGTCTTTTAGAAAACGATAAAAACGAGGCTTTTTATAACATAACCTAGAAAAGTTATTAATTGCAGCCTTTGAGGTCAAGTGAATGCTAAGCGCGATATAAGTAGATCTATACAGGAAAAAAGTTGTTCCAAATTAACCCCGTTCACTAGCATAATGTTTATGTTATTAAATGTATAATAAGCACTTTCATGTAGATCTAATACTGATTAATTACACCAAAATTCAATAAATTGAATCTACATGATGGAAAGAAGACGTTGGAAATTGAACGCATAGAACGCATTTTAATGACGTCACAAGTAACGACGTCGTGGCGTGCCTCATTTGCATAGTTATTTAACTAGTTATATATGACATTTAAACAACGGGTGTTATTCAACGCTCAGGCCGTCTGTTATGTTATAAAAGACATGTAGTTTTAACCATAAAGAAATGTTTTTAACACTGTAGGGCAACACTGCTAGTAAGAGGGACGTCCTAAAAAACCTTGTGAACCAGATGCGAGGAGTTTCTGACCTGAAGGACGTAACCTACGATGACTTTTTAGACAGTATGATTACGTACTTGGAGCGTGTGCAGAAGACTTTCAACAAGCCGCGGTTGTTACAGGTACAGGAATTGATAGTAACTCCCTCAACACTAAGTATCTCTTGCGGGTTATTAGGTTCCCTTCTGGATCATTTTAGTTACCAAAATATGAACCAGCAGTGATCATTCTGGATGGGATGACTGGTGGGCCATTGGCCCACCAGTCATCAGAGAAGTGGGCCATTTGGCATTTTTGGTGGGCCGAGCTTAAAACACCTAGATTACTGAAAAACATGCAGAACAGAAACTGTAACATATGTATCAAGAACTGAAATAAACCAATGTGGAAATAAAAATACATTTTCCTACCTATTTTTGTCTCTTATAGTGATGACCATGCAGTATACACTGTCTATTTCATGAATATCAGGTGTATTCCTGACACAAGAAATCAATACTTGCTAAGTGGGAGGTCTGTTGTACCCAAATAGTGAGCTGTCTTCATGCAATTGATAATGGCTTTTTCTTTGCTGACTTTTAATACAGAACTAGCGATCGCTACTCTAAGCATGTGTTATCAAAGTGTTTGTCCTAAAATTTACACTGCCGTTAACAAAAATGGTTAGCCGAGTGTTCTCTTTGCATAGTTCACAAATTCATTATTTTTTACCACTGTTGTCGCGTAGCCATTTGAATTTAGCTAGGCTTTGTGATCGTCGGCCATTTTTTCGAGTTCGATTTAGTCGGGGTGCAAGTCGTTCAGACGCATTCTAGATCTGTGTTGGGACATTATAATTTGTTTTCGGCTGTGTAATAAAGAAATGCAATTTAGAGTTTCACCCTCGCATCCATGTTTGGTTCGTTTCGACATACTTTGCTTTTCAAAACAACACTGACATGTGATTCAATCACAGACCGGAAACCGGCCGCAATATATCAACAACCAATCAAAGTTATCAATACTTATCACCGGAGGCTGTAACTAAGCAACATGCAATCGCAGCTACTCGGACATGTACATATCAAACGAATGTCGAAGAGAGATCTCGATTGAGCACCATTACCGGGAAGCGTGATTATATTAATAAACCAATGAAATTGAGTCTAGTATTCGCTGTTGTCTTCACGGAAATTTGGACACGAAAGTGAAACTAGATAAATCTATGGCCCTTCAAGTAAGATTTCGTTGCGGGATTACGGATTTCTGTGCGCCGATATGGCCCACATACCGTCTTTAGCTATGTATTGTGCACACTTTTATCATAAAATCTTTTTTCTGCAATTTGGGGGTACGTACAATACAGTGGAACAAGACTCTAAAGCCTACCTTGACCAACGGTTAGCGCCCGTAGGCCTATGTGTTAAGATTGCGCAATACGCTGCAGGGCTTTAATTGACACCTCCCGGGGATTAGGGCTGTTTATTGGAGATGACACGCTAGTGACCCCAATTATAATCAGTTATGATTGTCCGGGTGTAAACTGTTGATGTTATGACACTTGATTGCTTATAAGTTATTAAAATTAGTCTCCGATCTGAGAATGCAAGCCCTCGATTATTTGAAGCTTCTTTCGAGGGAGCACGTTAGTCGCTACGTACAGTATCTAATACAATCTAAATCGGTAAGGCATTTTGAACTGAGAGAGAAATAAAGTAAATAAACAAGTTGTTATTCATAATTATTGCGTGAAATCGCTCAAAAGGAAGTAAACTTAGCTATGGTTGCATCGTAGAAACAAAGCGTCATTGTATAAACACCCGCCATTTCCGGGCCCGAACTGCGCATAATCGAATTTACTATTTCCGGATTATTCTTTGATTGGCGGCACTCGATTTTCAGAGCGAAACTTTTTGTAACTTTTTCGGAACATTCGTATTCTACCGTATTTTTTCATAATTCAATAAATGCTAGTGATGAAATAATTCGATACAATAAATGTTTAGTATTTATATATTTTAATCCTAATAAACGCATCTACAAACTTACACGGAATAATATGGGGCAATTCTAATCAGGAACATATTCCGTTCCTGTTCTAATGTGACGCTAGAAATGAAAAT
Source organism: Gari tellinella (assembly GCA_922989275.2). Classification (NCBI taxonomy): domain Eukaryota; kingdom Metazoa; phylum Mollusca; class Bivalvia; order Cardiida; family Psammobiidae; genus Gari; species Gari tellinella. Next base: position 12,042,402 of record OV277872.1, read on the forward strand.
TAAGTATGCCCATAAAATTATGTCTGGTTTCGTTTCCAGCATTTGAAACACAGTCGCAGCTCATTTTTTGGAACTTCGAAGGGCGGATTTCACCCCCTGACTATCAGAATACTTGTAATTATCACATATTTAACGGATTTTCTTGGTCCTAAAATATGTCTACGGAACTCTCTTCATTTAAAAACAACTGGGTTCAGCAGGAGAAATCGTGCGTACGACGGCTGACCAAAACCTTGGGAAAAGTTTTTTTCCAGACATTTAACCCTGAAAATAAGGGTGCGTGTTATACACGGATGCGCACAATACTCGGGAAATGACGGTACAAAATTCTCTTTGCGCCATTTGTGATTTTTATGCGGGAATCCCGCAAGGGCGCATCCCAGAATGAACACTGAACCAGTCTACTTTGAATTCTGGGTACTTTAATAAATCCTAATAAATACTGATCTAAATTATCAAACAGTGTAAACCCAGATCAGAGGGCTCCTATAGGAGCCCTCTGATTTGGGTCTACACTGTTAGCATTTGTGTAATGAGTATATTTGAAACAGGTCCATGGTGTTGAAAGAGTTAATTTTATTCTTCCACATATTATTATTCTGAATTGTTGTCTGCTTCGAAAATATGTTGTCTGCTAGAAAAACTCAAAATATGTTTGCTGCTTCTGAAATTGAAGAAACATCGAACATTAGTGTCAAACAGTTTGAATCCAGATCAGACGCTGTGTTACAGTAAAACATCTCTATTACAGTAAAACATCTCTATTACGACCATTAAAAAGAAGGCTAATTGACTACATAAAAGACAGGTGACAGCCTAAAGCAAGGTGAAGGTAAAACAGAAAGCTCCTAAAGGAGCTTTCTGTTTTACCTTCACATAGCCTATCGTAGACTCCGTGGTGACATGATAATGTGCTACAAGATACTGACAAATAAATGTGACTATGATCAAAACAACCTAGATTCACTAGGAGAAATGAGATGACAAGAGGTAACACCAGAGTTCATGACTATATGCTCTATAAAAAAAGAGCACAACTAAATATCAGAAAACATTCATTCAGCTATAGATGTGTGGATATCTGGAACAGTTTACCTCCAACAGTAGTGAAAGCGCAAACAGTAAGATGGTTTGAAAGTAGGCTTGACAAATTTTGGAGTGATCAAGACATTAAATATGACTATAGGGCAAGAGTGATTAAGGGTCTCGGTATAAACCAAGAAGATCATAATGAAGAACTAGAGCTGATGTTACAGGACTGACCTTCTACCAGAATCAACTATGTAACTATGTATGTAATTGCTTTCAGCAGTCACCTGCCTTAAACACATGGTGATTAACACAATTTAGTGGTCGTAGTAGAGAGGTTTTACTGTATTGTTTGCAAAATGTAATCCAAGTCTTAATAAGAGTTAAAGGGAAATGGACAGCTGGTGATAAATATCTTTTAAATGAAAGATATTGAAAACAAATCGCCTTCTGCCTTTGAAATTTTGAAAAATAATAAAAAATGAAGTAGTTAGAGCCGTTTAAACTTTGTGATATATGACTGTGCAAGCGACCATGGGGGCCGCCATTTTGTTTACCTGTGTGACGTAACTAAGGCCTTCCGCGACCTTCCGGTTATAGCGAGTCTAACCGGGAATGCCGTAGAGTGCGCGGAATTTACATCGATAACATTAATAAACTGAAATACTGAGAAAAATTGGGCATGTGGAGGAAGGTAAAAACACTTTAGAACTTCAGTGTTACGATTTCGATCCTAAATTATCAGAGAATGTAATATTAGAAGACAGAGACTACGACGGGTCGGGCGAAGAGAAAGCGCATTCGCCGGACGAATTTGCGACTGCAATACTTGTGTATAAATGCCTACAAAGGAGGTTAATACTTGCTGAAGAACAAATGAAATGACGATTGGGTGTCTTGGTGACAATGAGTGCATAGCAAAACCATCAAAATTTCGAGCTATTAGTGCTTATTCCAACCATACTTGAGGTAGCGTATATCAGGCAAATATCATAGGACACCGGAATCGGGCACGGATACTCTTGATAATATTTGCATACTGGTTGTGAATAAAGGCATCGAAGCTCTGTGACTTTCGAAAAAAGTTTCTCCGATATATTTAGTCTTATCTGTTAATATTTCCGTAAATATTAATCATAAACATCGGCTCCAGGAGCTACGACTAAAACACGAGCAGATAAAGACGATAATACATGTGCCGATTTTTATAACATCCAGTCAGAGACAGTGTATAGCCATATGGCTATACACTGTCTCTGCATCCAGTACAAAACGGATGAGGTATTACGTTTTTATTTAATGAAATAAGGGGGATCAAATTATTTTTCTGGTCTGTTATGAATTTTCCGTGACGTTTAACATCGGTTCTGGTCCTCAATCGGACATACATTTTTAGAAAATAGACCATTTATTCTCGGTATCGCAACATCCGGGAACTTTCGTACATCCAGGTCTCAATCACAGAGTTTCTCAATATCTCATTTGGATCCAAACTGTTGCTGACCTTTAAGTACATTCAGTTTTGATTCCGATCTGGGTCCTAACTGTTTGTCAGTCTCTCGTACGGATAAAAGTTTCTTCAATGAGCTTTTCAATACATTCAAACCTTAGTTTGGATTTTCAATCACAGAGTTTCTCAATATCTCAGTTGGATCCAAACTGTTGCTGAACTTTTTGCACAGTCATTGACATGACAAATGTGGAATATCAATTTATCATCTAGCAATTGAGACTGGCAATGTCTGATTAAGATCCAAACTGATTAATTGTCTGCTGAACAAAGTATTTGATATCCTGATCTGGGTCAAAACTGAACGCTCTAGATAACGTGACCCGAGTGCTCATTTATTGTATTAATGTCGTTTTTTACTTATCGTTATATCTTGAGCTTATATAAAGATCTATGAAAATCATAATCGAAACAGATTCAGGACATATTTCAGCAGGCGGCTTTGATCTAGATCGCATTTTATGCTGACATTCATCATCAACCACTAATCAATTAAGCTGCCTTGCAAATTGTACGATATGGACCGGAAATAATTATACACAACCCCTTTCTGCCTAAGACCCCCTCTGTGAAGAAGTAAAGCGCTTTAGGCCTGCAGGGCATAAATATCCATATTACGTAATCTAATTAGCCGCACTTGTCAAACAGTTGTGATTTTAAACACAGGCTAGCAATTTGGCTACTTAAATATGCGATTACACGCCACGAGCCTTTTACCCTGTTTCTACTTCTGAAAATATGTGACCACTTAAAACAGGTTGAAAATACTTTCAGCCTGCTTTAAGCTTTTATCTGCTAAAATATAGAAAATATTTCTTATGATTTTTATTTGTGACAGTATGATATTGAAACTATTTTCTTCAGTATATGAAGGAATTAATTAAAGGCGTTAAAAGGCGTATTTATGGGGGAAAGGGTTACATCAAAACAAAAAAGCCAAGATCTTTAAAAAAGAAAAGAAAAAAAGAATATTGGACACTTCTAGCTCTTGTGGTTTTGTATTGATCTAGATGTGTATGCTGCTTTTTTAAAATGCTAGAGTCTACCATAAAACTCGAATTTAAATCTTAAATTAAAATTCATTTAGGCCTATCTAAAAGTTGTTTGAATTTTTTTCTACAGAAATGACGAGTGTAAAACTACACCCAGAAATAAGAACGATAAAACTAGATCCAATCAAAATTGGATTTGGACTCAAGTAAGATCGCTCTATCAGATCGGGATCTAGAGAATCGCGATGATTAAATTAAGAAAGAAAAAACCGATCTAGATCTACCCGTACAATATGTAGATCTAGTAATGAGACTTTTTTCATTAAGAATTTCTGTAGCGTTGAATTCCTAAACCGAGACGAACCAGCTAGAAAATGCTGATTTGTAAACGAGTTGGTAGATCTAAGCCAGTTCAACATTTAGGTCTAGATCAGCACAATATCGCACTGATTATCAGATTTTTTTATTGTAGATCTAGATCTATTATTATAATCATCAATCAAGGTATTATGGATGTCGCCATACTCTACTGTTAGCCATTTCGCATTGTTTTCCCATATTCTATAGCTGGGAATTGGAACGGACATTTCTCTAAGCCGATTAACGATAGCTTCTGATCGTTTCTGGATCTACACGACCTTTCAAGTTCATCATAATCAATATGAATATACCATCTATCTATTATCTTTTTTTTTTAACTGTATTCGACCTTGAATTAAGCCTGCCGTTACCCTTACTGACGAAGTGTGAAATGTCCGTCCAAGTTACAGTGGTTGAGTGAAAGAGCCAATCAGCGTTTAGGCCTTTGTGTCGTCACAAAATGGATAAAAATCGAGGGTTCCGAATGATAGCCTTGCCAATATGGCGGCGCCCGTTCCAATTAGCGATAGCTTACCTGTATGCAGTAAATCGATCTTTTTCGTACCTTATCGATGAGTAATAATCGCAGGACCTTCATGAATGTTGCTTTTGTCATCAGCTGTCCGTTTTCCTTTAAAACAAAAAAAGATCTGACTTGTTTTGAGAGAGTTGGCACTTTCAAAGTACAGAAAAATGCTCCTAGTCCTACAACCTGGTTTAAGCTAGCAGCTGTTAAGATACTGGAAATGCTTTTCTTTCTTCAGGACTTTCTACTTTGGGACTCTTTTTCATCAGTGTAGAAATTATTAAAGGGGTATTGCTGGAGAAAAGAGTTTTTTTTTTGTGTGTTCTTTTAGCTCACCTGAGCCTAAGGCTCAAGGTGAGCTGTTGTGATCGCTCCGCCGTCCTTCGTCCGTCTGTCTAACTGTCTGTCCGTCCGTTCAAATTTACTTCAAGCGACATCTCCTCTGAAACCGCGAGTTTGAGGGTAAAACTAACATGCTCACGGTGTTCCTTGGATGCTTATCTACAGAAATTGTTAAAATAAAACTCAAATGTGGACTACTAATTGAAATTTATTAAAAAAAGTGAAAAACTTTAAACAAGTTTTTTTGTAAAAAACCACTGTTCCCACACCTTAGATATTGCATGAATAGTATCTTCTACTAAATCACTTTCAAAATTGTAAAAAATCAAAACCCTAGGGTCAAATTTGACTCAACCCTTGTCATATCAGTGCAATTTGATGCAGGTCTGACAGTAAAAACTCTCTAATGATCCGTTTTTACACAGACCCATTGTATCTTCCAGGCTAAGAAGCTACCCTTATACTAAATGCAACATTTTTGCAAACAGTTTGGATCCAGGTCAGATGCCACATAATGCTGCATCTAATCTGGATCTACACTATTTGCCACTCATTTACATATTTTCTTATATTTAGAAAATATAAGTTATTATTTTTTACATATTTCACATACAAACATTTGGAGCAGACAACAGTTCAGCATGATAATAGCAATTTCTCTGAGGGACCGTCTGTTATTGCATAATTGACCCATAGCTAGCTCTGAACTCAGGTCACTGAGATACATAACAGAAATGATGATGTCTGCTATTTTATGCTCAAGTACAACTTAGTTCGAGGCATATTGCTTTTGGTCTGTCTGTTTGTTTGTTTGTATTTTGTTTGTTTGTTTATCTTTCTGTCTATCAGTCTACGATTAATTCTTGGCCATAAACAGTATGGATCCAGGTCAGATGCCACATAATGCTGCATCTAATCTGGATCCAAACTATTTGCCACTCATTTACATATAGTTTCTTATATTTAGAAAATGTAAATAATGATATTTATTAACCTATTAACCTATTAACCCATACATATTCCTTTTTATGTCTTTAATTTATTCTTCCACAGAAGAAAATAATTTCACTTTATACAGTCATTGTTGTCTTTAACAATTGCTTCAAATGACATTTCCTCATATACAGCTGAAAAGATTTCAACCAAACTTTACACAAATGTTCCTTGGGTCAAGTTGTTTCAAAATAGTTCAAAGAATTAAAAACAATGTAGAACTCTGGTTGCCATGGCAACCAAGTGAAAAAAAAAGGAAATCTTAAAAAATCTTCTTGTCTGAAACTACAAGGGCCAGATCTTAGACATTTGTCACATAGCATCATCTACAGGTCCTCTATCAAGTTTGTACAAACTATGCCCCTGGGGTCAAAATTGGCCCCGCCCGGGGGGGTTCACAGTTTTACATAGAGTTATATAGTGAAATTTTCAAACGTCTTCTCCTCTGAAACTAATATGGCCAGAGCTTTGATATCTGGCATGGTGACACTTTTAGATGTCCTTTACCAATAAGGTTCAAATGGTTCTGGTCGATTGCATATCATCTACAGGTCCTCTATCAAGTTTGTACAAATTATGCCCCTGGGGTCAAAATTAGCCCCACCCCGGGGTCACAGTTTTCAAACGTCTTCTTTTCTGAAGCTAATATAGCCAGAGCTTTGATATTCGGCATGGTGTTACTTCTAGATGTCCTTTATCTATTTTGTTCAAATGGTTCCAGTCTGTTGCATATGTAGGTCACAGGAGCTAAAAATAGATTTTTTCAATGGAACCCTAGTACCATGATCTTAGATATTTGGAACATAGCATCATCTACAGGTCCTCTATCAAGATTGTTCAAATTATGCCCCTCGGGTAAAAAATGACCCCGTCCTGGACATAAATCATTATCTCCATTTTGATGTACAGCTATTCTCAGGTGAGCGACATATGCCCCATGGGGCTCTTGTTTCCTTCAGGCCTTGTCAAAAGCAGGACCTCCTTTATTTTCCCCGTCATAGGTGTGTTTGGGTCTGGAAGCCATCCTCCTGCACACCTTACAAAATATTTATATCACATACAATATAACATTTGTTCTACATTGACATAGGTCTCTAAATTTTCAATTATTTACACAATTTTTTTTTAAAAAAAACAACGACCAAAAAAACATTTGTTACCAGGCATGTTTACACTGTATGTTACATTGCTGGTTTATGGTCTCAACGTCCCAATACCTCAACGTACCAGACGGAACGTCCCTATTATCTGGATGGAACGTCCCACTTTATAAAAATTATAGAAAATCAGTTTTATTTATACTATTTTTGTATAATTTATTGTTTTTGAGATTATTCACGATATATAATCTGATTGGTTTAGGATATCTGTTATTACAAAAATGAACACCCGATCGTAGAAAAAATTGCAAATAGTACACTCCGACGGCCGTGACGGCAGCTAAAGCTAATCTCCTGATTACCTTTTCAAACAGTTTCATCCAGATTAGAGACCAACTCAATTCTCATCATATATTCCAAACTGTTTGTAAATTGGATATTAATAAAGTCACATATAGAGGATATATTGATTTAAGCAGGCGTCATATTTAGCAGAATTCATTTTCTTTGTTTTCATCGACAGGCGACTCGAAATGCAGAGAACACCACAGGTTAAGGGTTTTATGTTGTAATAGCTTATTTAAAGGTATCTGTGCACCAGTTTATAAGTCATATATGAATTCCCGCTCAAAAAGATACTTTTATTGTCCAAAAATCGGCGACGATATGAAAAATGCCGATCCTACCTAACCTTCGTAAACACCAACCAAAATAAATTTGATGTACTAATATCGTATTTAAAGGCATATATATATTGTTTAAATAACTGTGTCGACACCCCTGTTAAAAAAGGTGGCTTTTCTTGGTTTACCGTGAATCGCCGATAATTTAAAAATACCCACCTTCCTTAACCTATTCATCCCTGAATGGACAATTCCAGTTTCCAGCTAAGTTTTGTCCATTAATGACTATTTAGGATTGAATAAGACAATATAAATGCAAACTGACATACGAGCAGACATTGGGCAGAGGAGCCCTCTGATCAGGTTCCTCACTGTATTCGTATGACATGTGTACTCTTCATAGGTACATTATTTGTTAATGACGAGTATACTCGTCGTTAGGGCTGAATGTATAAACCTACGAAAAACGCCCCGAGTTCCCCATTTAAAATAGGGGTTATGCATCAATTCTATTTTTGGACTTTTTTCGACACTCCGACATTTAAAATAGGTTTAAGATATAGTCTTGAAACTTATTATATCAATTAAAATTTATAGTATGAACTATGGTCGAACATTGACGACCATATAAAAGTGCCGAGTATCCCGGACATACGAAAACAAAAGCCGAAATCATCATTTAATATGTACATAATATAAGCTCGTTCCCTTGTGAATATTCTTTCCAGACTCCACCCACTATGAATAATTAACTAAATTTCCACTCTGTTATAATTAACAATCGTTTTTGCTAAACAGTTGTGACAACTCTGATCTATGATAACTCTATAGACAGGTATAGTAGGCCCTGACCTATGTCTGCTCTGTTTGCAGAGGCGTTAAAAGGCTCATTTGGGAAAGGGGTAAAAGACCTACAAATTGGTGTTAAAACAAAAATCCCATTCAAAATGATTCTTTTATTGGATTAAATGCGGCTACATTTAAAACTGAATTCTCAATCTGCCGTTAAATTCGAAAAATCTCATTTATGAAATTTAACTTGGTACTTTTATATTGACACCGATTTTAACAGTCCACAAAGGCATCTTTTTGAAACTTGACTGAAATTAGTCGCAGGTTCGAAAACACATGTAATTTCAAAGAAATCGTAATATCAGTAAAACTTACACATACAGTGAAGACGTTATTCTTTCACGTTTGAACGCAAACGAAATGCAATTGCAATAAAATGTAGGAAATGACAACTAGTGGTCAATTCTGAATATTTATTTTAATCTGAGTGGCAAACATTAAGGAGCCTGATCAGACGCCGGGTTACTCTCCAAAATGTTTGCAATTTCAATAATAAGTTTTAGCAAAAATGCGTTTATTTGGAAAGAATAATATGTTCTCCACTATAATTACCTAACAAATCAATAGTCCAGTCAATGTTATCTGTAACAAAACTGATTTGACTCATGCACACAAACACGTAAGGGACGGGTGATTGACATGACCAGGTCTTTTGAAGTTATAACGACACAGCTTCTTACAGGTTAACCGCTTTCTGATGACATGTACTGTTTCATCTGTTTCTGCAGACTTTATTTTCGGCAGTCGGCTCCACTTCAAAGTCTTTGATGTTGCCGCGCAGAGGGCGATTTTTTTTGTTTTTAAAAAGGGACCACCTGATGAGAAGAATCACCAGTCAAATTATCAGAACACACTGTTTAAATGTTATTTAAAAAAAATTGTAATAGTTATGCACCCATGCAAACCTGGCCTATTAAACTACCGCTGTACCCAGACCATTTAGCCTTATCTATTTTGTTAAGTAAACAGTGTAGACACTGCTCAGATGAATCCTTCACGAGTTCTTTGATCAGAATCTGCACTATTTGATGTCCCCGGTATCTATAAATGCGAATGCGTATAGCGTTGTCCTGTCCGTGTGTCCGTCCGTTAAGTAGACTTTACCGTTTCCTCCAGCATCAATACCACTTACTCAAATCCCTAGATACTTATACAGTTGTTCAGGGCTCCAGATAAGGGGGGTATTTCAAAAACTAAAATCTTTATTTCTCAATTAAACCCTATCGAGTCACTACTCACTAGAATCGTCTCCATAGGATTTGGTGGTAAAATGAGTAAGAAAGTGCTGGATTTGTTCAATTTACCCCCTATTATCTGGAGTCCTGGTTGTTGTCTTTAAGTTGGTTTACGGGTAAAATATTTAACCCTCATCACGTTTTAAAGTGCGACTTGTCTAATAATTGCAAACAGGTTGTTTCCAGATCTGGATCCAAACTATTTGTCACTCATTTCAACTTTTCTTCTTTTTCAAATGCATGAAAACTAGTTTTCAGCTTATCAGACAATGTGTTTAAAAAAGACGACAATTCAGCATGAACACGTTAAAAACTCTTTGATCAAATCTTCAAAGTTAGCCGACTTCGCTTCCCCGCTCAACATATTCAACTCACAAGTAGAGTTTGTTGTTTTCTAAAAGTTATTGACAGCGGATTTTACTAATAATTATCCAATTGAAATACACCTTTTGGGAGCATGAAACTTTCCTATTAGGGTCCAGATGTGAAATTAACAAATGGATAACGTTTCTAAATCTGCGAGTTACGGTGTTCGTGTGTATGTAATGAGTTTACACGCAGTGATCTGTGAATGATTTTCTGGAATTTTACGAAAAATGCTGAAGATAAAAAATAAACTTGGCGAAAACAAAACACTTTTCATGGGAGTATAATTATAAGGTAAATCGTTAATTTCATTCAAGTGTCATATATAAACCAATAAGTTGCTGTCTATATAATTATGATCTATTATGATATCAATATCTTTTTTTTTATAATGGCAATTTCGAATTGGAATTGAACGTTTGCTAAATAAATGAAACAAGTTGGAAGTTGGTGTGTGAATCAATCAGACATTAAAAAACGTTAAGAAAAGTTAAGAAAGTCGCAAACATTTGAACAATTTATCAAAGCGTGCCGATGTTCACACCCTCGCGAAAAATATGCTATGCGATTATCAGCGCGTGCCGAATACACAGTCAGTGGCATATTAGACTTGACACATGTATTTGTTACGCCTCTCGTCTGCAACTTTTCCCTTTCATGTATGCCGACATTTCAAAGAGTGTAATCGTAGACATGAAACATATACACAGTGAAAAATGGTAGCTACTTGGGTGTGGCATTAGCGAAAGGAAACTTATCTTCTACGAAATACGAAGACTAATGCGATGCTATAAGTGGATAAAACAACCCCGACTAACGGAGGATAATACTCACATAGGAACATCGTATGTACACAGTATGTAAGCAAAAAATATTTCATTTAATCCCAGTTACTCATTTAAATCACTTTTTCACGTTTGCATCAATTAATAATTGTCAAATACGAGTGATATATATATTTTTTTAAAAATGGCACGTTGGATCCACAAATGGTACGTTGGGGTAGTGGGGCGTTGATGCGATGGGGCGTTGAGACCAGACACCACATTGCTTATCGTTTTTCAAAATCATATCTTCTTTGTTTTTATTAGGCATACATATTTTGACACGGGCATCAATATCAAGTCATACATATAACACCTATACATATAATATTACTGTTCTTTTAATTTTAGTACGATTTGGGTATTAAGTTATAAGAAGCGTTTTAAAGCTATCCCATTGGTTATTAAAACACTCTGTAGAATCATTTTCAATAGCTATCGACTTAAATAGGTTGTATTTAAAGGATAAGTATTGTTTTATACCTGGAGAAAAGAGTCAACTCATTCGCCCCTGAAACTTTTAATGGACAATTCCAATTTCCAATTATGTCTAGCCAATTTTTCCTTTTCAAACAGTATACATGTAAATGGTACACTTGTCCTATGCAAACAGTGAAGACCCAGATCAGAGGGCTCCGAAAGGAGCCCTCTGATCAGGTTCTTCACTGTTTGTCATAATGCCAAGCATTGACAAAAACAACTCTTAAAAGTCAGAAATGGTCTAAACTAAAATGGAAACTGGAATTGTCCATTTAAAGTTTCAGGGAGGAAAGAGTTAAGGCACATTCTTCTTTACATTCTGCCTGCTTTAAGCTATCATGTGCTAGGATAAAGAAAAATATATACTTTATATTCATGACTGTATAAAGTGGCACTATTTTCTTCAGTGTGGAATAAATTAAAGACGTAAAAAGTTTTATTTATGGGATAGTGGGTTAAAACACTAGCAGGTTTCACTTATTCCTCCGTATATCTGTGTTTTTGCTACACAGTTTGCCGAGACTGAGATGTCCCGGACCAGTGGTGAGGTGACAAAGAAAGCTTATGCTGGCAAGTAAGTGCTGTGAACAGTTAAACAAATATGTCTTTAAGGCTTCTAACCAATAACATGAAGAAAAGTTGTCCCAAGCTAGGAAGTCCTCATGAACACAAAATATACTTCCAGTAAATTTACAAATAAAAGCTTAAAGCAGGTTGAAAGTAAAGCAGAATGCTCCTGAAGGAGCATTCTGCTTTACTTTCAACCTGCTTTAAGTGGTGATCTGTTTTAAGAACTAGAAACTTGCATGGGGTAACGAGTTAAGAGACCACTAAAATAGAGCATCTTATTAGTCTATATGACAAGTGGCAGGTTAACACAAAACCACAGTATTGCCAAAAGCTCCTATAAATACTTGCTGCATTACAATTGTCCTACAGTAAACTGTCATCTGTCTGCAAAGATCAAACGTGTAGTTCACTCGGTGGTCACTATATTTGAACACGATTAACCCATTATCCCATTAATACGCCTTTTGACACTCTTATTTATTCCTCAACTGAAGAAAATAGTTCAAATTTATATAGTGAACATGTATCATAAGAAATATTTTCTATATTTTAGTAGATGGTAACTTAAAGCAGGCCTTAAAGGCGCAGTCTGCTTTACTTTCAACCTGCTTTAAGCGGTCATATATATTCAAAACTAGAAGCAGGCTATGGAGTAATGGGTTAAATCTAACATGCTTGTTCCACTGTAAATGTTTATTTGTGTCAAAGAGCTGTTAGACAACGTAATCATTATACATAATCATTCTGTTATCTTGAATTTCGTTTTATTGGTGTCAATTTGACATCTTGTTTTGTCTCCATAGGCTGATAGAATACAGCCACTGCTCTAGCAGAGTGGTAAGAATCCACCAAAAAGGGATACCAATACATTCACACACATGACGCTATGTGACCATTCTATGTGTTGCAGTGCTGTTAAACCCAATTCAAACAAACGTTTTGTTTTCACTTTCTTTAACCCATTACACCATATCACGTTCTAATTTTGAAGACAAGTCACCCCATAAAGTAGGTTGAAAGTAAAGCAGAATGCGCCTGGAGGCGCATTCTGCTTTACTTTCAGCCTGCTTTAATCTATCATCTGCTAGAATATAGAAAACAGTTCTTATCAAACATATTCATAACCACAAATTGGAAATATTTTCCATCTTAGAGAAACAAGTTAAAGGCGTATTTATGGGGTAGTGGGTTAACACAGTGTCTACATATACAATAATAGTTCATTGATTTAACACTGTATTTGTGTAGGAAATTTACAAAAGATGACTTTGACAAGACAATTGTAACGGAGACAAAGGGAAAGAACTCTGGTAAAGACTTCCCACATTCCAAAGAAAAACTCAGAAAGTTGTGGAACAATGTAAGTAAATTGGAAATCATCTTGACTTAACTCTTTGAACCCTTGTCACGCATACATGCATCATTTGCAAACAGAGTATATGTGAGGAGTACACTTGTCCTATGCAAACAGTGTAGACTCTGATCAGAGGGCTCCTTAAGGAGGTCATTTTGACATATATTTTAATAATCAACCCTGACAAATAAAAAAACAGACTAGACTAAATTGAAAATTAGAATTGTCCAATTGAGGTTTCAGGGAGGCAAGTGTTAAACGGTTCTTAATTCTCAAAACCTTGTATTTATCTTGAACACTTTACTCCTATCCATAGATGCAGCCATTTTGACTGAACATTACATATACTTTGTACGACTTTCACCCCTTATGTTTTACGAGTAAAGGCTCAACAGAAACAAAAATTCTAAGCTGATAATGCATCATCTTTACACTGGGCACTGCCAGGTGCCCGTGACCTATAATGTGTAATTGACAATGTGTAGTAAGTTATGGCTGTCACGGTATCAAGAGAAAACTTAATTTCGTACGTAGATTGTATGAAAAATGATAATCCTCCTACGCATATTAACTATTCACCTTGATATTTTGACAAGCCCGTTCGGGCTAATTCTTTGAAAATTAACAAGCCAGGACCGGAGGACAGGCAGTGAATTGGCTTCGGACGCAGGTTAATGTCCAACCCTGTATTCACACTTGTATAAATTGGAACTATTTCCTTCAGTTTGGGAATAAAATAAAGGCGCAAAAGGCGTATTTATGGGGTAATGGGTTAAAGTCTGTGTGACAACCAATTTGGGGACTGATCAGATGCCAAGTTACTCAACATCAAAATTCGTTAAAAAAATAAATAAAAAAAAATTTACTCAACGTCTGATCTGGCTTGACAATGTTTGCAATGGACATTTACTCATATACTGTTTAGGTAAAGTGTTGAGGCATAAATGCAGTGATGAGGGAAGAATAAAGTATTCACCCCATCCATCATCACCGATCTGTCCCTTATAAATGAATGATTTTAATGGTGTAATTTTTATTTGTTGTAGAATATCGAAGAGATTTTTGGCAGTACTAGTCCAGAGAGGCATTCAAGTAAGTTTAGCTGGGAAATGTTCAATATCTGATACATCAATCTTGCTACTCTTTTGATCACATAAGGAACAGTTCTAACAAATACAGTAAAACTTCTCTATAGCGACCATTAAATTATGTTATCTATCAGAAGTTCATTCCAGGCAAGGTGAATGTAAAACAGAAAGCTCCTTTAGGAGCTTTCTGTTTTATGTTCACCTTTGCTTTAAATTGTCACCTGTATGTTATACAATTAATTAGCCTTTTTTATGCCACCAGAATCTACGATTCGGGGGCATATAGTTTTTGTCATGTCTGTTGGTTTGTCCGTCCGTCCGTCCGTCTGTCCGTCCGTCTGTCCGCCCGTCTGTCTGTGCCAAAAACCTTAACCTTGGCTGTAACTCTTGCATTTTTGTACCTGGACCTTTTATACTTGGCATGTGTCTTCCCTGTATCAAGACCTTTCCATCCATACAAACCTTTTTGACCTTGTGACCTTGACCTTGATATTTGACCTACTTTTGTAAAAATCTTTAAATGGCTATAACATTTGCACCAGTAGGCCCAGGGCTTTCATATTTTGTATGTATATTTCTTTTGTCAAGACCTTTCCAACCATACCAACATCTTTGACCATGTGACCTTGACCTTGACCGTTGACCTATTTAATCAAACTTTAACCAAAAACCTTAACCTTGGCTATAACTTTTGCATTTTTAAACCTGGGCCTTTTATACTTGGCATGTGTATTCCTCATAGCAAGACCTTTCCAACCATATAAAACTTTTTGACCTTGTGACCTTGACCTTGACATTTGACCTACTTTTGTAAAAATCTTTAAATGGCTATAATATTTACACCAGTAGGCCCAGGGCTTTCATATTTTGTATGTATATTTCTTTTGTCAAGACCTTTCCAACCATACCAACATCTTTGACCATGTGACCTTGACCTTGATCTTTGACCTATTTAATCAAACTTTAACCAAAAACCTTAACCTTGGCTATAACTTTTGCATTTTTAAACCTGGGCCTTTATTACTTGGCATGTGTATTTTTCATGGCAAGACCTTTCCAACCATATAAAACTTTTTGACATTGTGACCTTGACCTTGAAATTTGACCTACTTTTGTAAAAATCTTTAAATGGCTATAACATTTACACCAGTAGGCCCAGGGCTTTCATATTTTGTATGTATATTTCTTTTGTCAAGACCTTTCCAACCATACCAACATCTTTGACCATGTGACCTTGACCTTGATCTTTGACCTATTTAATCAAACTTTAACCAAAAACCTTAACCTTGGCTATAACTTTTGCATTTTTAAACCTGGGCCTTTATTACTTGGCATGTGTATTTTTCATGGCAAGACCTTTCCAACCATATAAAACTTTTTGACATTGTGACCTTGACCTTGAAATTTGACCTACTTTTGTAAAAATCTTTAAATGGCTATAACATTTGCACCTGTAGGCCCAGGGCTTTCATATTTTGTATGTATATTTCTTGTGTCAAGACCTTTCCAACCATACCAACATCTTTGAACATGCGACCTTGACCTTTGACCTATTTAATCAAACTTTAACCAAAAACCTTAACCTTGGCTATAACTTTTGCATTTTTGCACCTGGGCATTTTATACTTGGCATGTGTATTCCTCATGGCAAGACCTTTCCAACCATACAAAACTTTTTTACCTTGACCTTGACATTTGACCTTCTTTTGTAAAAATCTTTAAATTGCTATAACATTTGCACCAGTTAGCATAGGGCTTTAATATTTTGTATGTATATGTTTTGTGTCAAGACCTTTCCTACCATACCAATATCTTTGACCATGTGCCCTTGACCTTCACCTTTGACCTATTTAATCAAACTTTAACCAAAAACATTAACATTGGCTATAACTTTTGCATTTTTGAACCTGGGCCTTTTATACTTGGCATGTGTATTCTTCATGGCAAGACGTTTACAACCATACAAAACTTTTTGACCTTGTGACCTTGACATTTGACCTACTTTTGTAAAAATCTTTAAATGGCTATAACATTTGCACCAGTTGGCCCAGGGCTTTAATATTTTGTATGTATATTTCTTGTGTCAAGACCTTTCCAACCATACCAACATCTTTGACCATGTGACCTTGACCTCGATCTTTGACCTATTTAATCAAACTTTAACCAAAAACCTTAACCGTGGATATAACTTTTGCATTTTTGCACCTTGACCTTTTATACTTGATATGTGTTTTCCCTTTCTAACCATACAAAACTTTTTGACCTTGTGACCTTGACATTTGACCTACTTTTGTTGAAATCTTTAAATGGCTATAACATTTGCACCAGTAGGCCTACGGCTTTCATATTTTGTTTATATATTTCTTGTGTCAAGACCTTTCCAACCATACCTACGTTTTTGCCCTTGTGACCTTGACCACTGACCTTTATTTGTATAAATCTTTATACGCCTATAACATTTGAACCAGTAGGCCTAGAGCTTCCATACTTTATATGTTTCTTGTGTTAAGACTTCTCCAACCATGCCAATGTTTCATTTGCCCTACGACCATGACTTTTGACCTACCTTTGCAAATAAGCATTACATTACAGAACATGATGATGGCTGGGGGCATTTGTGTTTCACAAACACATTGCTTTTCATCTGATCATCACCAAACTTTCTGAAAATGTTTGTTGACATAAAATGGAGACCAATTTGGATAACCAGCGGCACCAATTTATGCTAGGCCCTTTGGAGTAATGGCCCTTGAAGTCCTAAAAATGGCGCTCCACTACAGTTTCAGCTCTCTAACTTTAACGTTTGATAGTCTGGATTCCCCTCCCTGTATCATCGGGGGCATTCGTGTAACTGGGACATGCTCTTGTTTTAATGGTGGTAATAGAGAGGTTTTACAGTATCTCTTAACTTTTTATGCCCCCGGCATCGACAGATGCGGGAGCATAGAGTAATCGTCCGTCCGTCCGTCCGTAACCAGGTTAAGTAGATTTTACCGTTTCGTCTAGCATCAACACCACTTATTCAAATGCTTGGATACTTATACAGTTGTTGCCTTTGACCATTCCCTAGCCACCAATAATACCTAACCTTGATTTTGACCTTGACCTAATTTGGACTTAGAATATTTTAAATGGGCTATTTCTTGGTTAACTTGATTTTACTGTTTCGTCTAGCATCAACACTGCTTACTCCAATGCTTGGATACTTATACAGTTGTTGCCTTGGACCATTCCCTATCCACCAATATCACCCAACCGTGATTATGACCTTGACCTTGACCTAATTTGGACTTAGAATATTTTGAATGGGCTATTTCTTGGTTAACTAGATTTTACTGTTTCGTCTAGCATCAACACTACTTACTACAATGCTTCTATACTTATACAGTTATTGCCTTGGACCATTACCAACCCACAAGTAATATCCAAGCTTAGTTTGACCTTGACCTTGACCTAATTTGGACTTAGAAAAGATTCAGAATATATTGTCAAGGATGCCACCGGGGGCATAAGCGTTTATTGAACGCAGTCTTGTTAAATCCTACTATGCAAGGGGGGACTTCTGCTCACTGATCAGTGTTTACCCTGTCTGTTACAGTAGAAATCTGTTATTCTTTACCGTTTAAACGCAAACGTACGCAAACGCAAAGCACTAAAACGTAGAAAAGAACAACTGTTGGACAATTCTGATAATTCTTGTTTATCTTGGTGGCAAACAGTTTGGAGCCTGATCAGACGCCAGGTTACCCGGCGTCTGATCTGGCTCCAAACTGTTTGCACTGCAAATAATAGTTTTAGCGTAAACGCGTTTATTGGGAAAGAATAACAGATTATCCACTGTATGTTGCAATGCTAGACATTTTTTCAAACTAATGCTGTTCTGCTAGTTGATAAACCACTGCCCAACTTGACATGCAAAACTTCATTGATTTCATCCAATTATCATATGTAAACCATTATTTTGCCATTTATGGTTATGTAAGTTTACATTTTTGTAAAGTCATATGTTTAATCAAGAAATGGTATGTTCCTGTAATGGGATGCTTTGATAATGTCTCATAAAATCAAACTACTTTTATTTCTATACCTAAGTGGTAGCTGTTATTGTAGTGAATGGAAATCAATGTAAAGCAAAATGAGCCTTAAGGCACATTCTGCTCTACTTTCAACCTGCTTTAAGTGGTCACATATCTTCAATACTAGAAACAGGCTATGAGGTAATGAGTTAATACGGGTTTGATTTTACCTTCAGCTCCCAGTGGAAATAAATCAAAAACTTCACAACCAAGAAAAAGATCATCAGAAAGTGACTCTGACCTGGAACCACCGGTACAGAAATCCAAAGTGACGTCCTCAGCTAATCAAGATCCTCTGCCATCCACTTCATCTGCAAATAACTCAAAAACTTCCAAAAAACAGACGTCAGAAAGGGATGTGTTTGTTCCTCCAAAAAGTTCCCCACAAAAGTAAGTTTTAGCTTTAGTCTAGTAGAGCATTGGCTTCAGTTTCAAAGGTTGTAGGTTTGATGCTCAGATGTGATATCATGCCAGTTGTGTACAGAGGCTAACACTATGTGACTATATCTATCTCAAGTACAGAGCTTCAGATAAAGGTTTTTCTTAAAAAAAAAAAACACCCCAAAAACTAAAATCTTTTTTACGCACCAAATCCTATAGTGTTTCTACTCATTAGAATCGTCTCTTTCGTAACACTATGGAATTTGGTGCTGAAATGAACGAGAAAATGTTGGATTTGTTAAGTTTACTCCCTCTTATCTGTAGCCCTGCCTCCAGTAGACATTTCTTCATATAACTGAAATACTGTTGGTAGGACAATGAATTCTACTCACTCACTCTGTGATGATGTGCTGGTTCAGTTTGCCTGCTTGTCCCTCAGCTGATTAAACTATTCCGATTCAGCTGTAAAGCAAGTACCAACATTGTTCAAATCATTTTAGGGCTTAAACTTTTACCCCATAGCTGTTTCTAGTTTTGACGGAAAGTTACCCTTTAAGGCAGGTTGAAAGTGAAACAGACTGCTCCTTAAGGAACATTCTGCTTTAATTTCATCCTGCTTTGAACTCCCGTATACAGAAAACACTGGAACTACCTTCTATATATTTATGTTTAATACTCACTTGCTGGGGACTATTTTTCTCAGTGAAGGAATAATAATATATGTGAAAAGGCATATTTATGGGGTAAAGGATTATGATTATAGTTAGCTACAGTTCCATGAATATCTGACTTCAATCAAACAGACTAAATATGAAGTAGTTAAGACAGGGTGACAGCTAAATTCAGGACAACAGCAATTAATGCAAAAAAATTCCTTTTGGAGCTTTCTGCAACACTGTTCTCTTGCATTAAGCAGCCTCCTGCCCTTTTAGCTCCATATACCGCTTTCTTGACAGATTTATTAGTAAATTAAATGTATTGGATTATGAAATTTATCAGGTTTTCAAAGAATTCTGGTTTTTAGATGTCTCTACACTGCACGCAGTATATTCTTGTTCATTTCTCTTTTAGAAACCCAGCAGGTTATCGTAAAAACCAAGGCAGACTTAACAGACATGAACCAACAGGGAATACTTCAAATAATAATAATAATGATTCAGCATCAAGCAGTAAGTGTTTCTATCTTCTAAAGTAAAACCTCTCTATTACAACCACTATAACGAAGGCTAATTGATTGTATAAAGGACAGTGGACAGCTTAAAGCAAGGTGACAGTGAAACAGAAAGCTCCATTAGGAGCTTTCTGTTTTACTGTCACCTTGCTTTAAGCAGTCACTTGTTGTAAACTCCTAATAATTATCACAATTTAGTGGGCGCAATAGAGAGGTTCTACTGTTTGAGGGCGCAATAGAGCGGTTATACTGTATATGGTTAACCCATGTCCTGCTGAATGTTCATATATAAAACCTCACCCAATATCATATGAACATCAGACTTCTCAACTATTACATTGGCTTATAAAATAAGGAAAAATGTGCAAACTTGTGTCAGACAGATGAGATAAGAAGACAGTGATCAGACAGTAAAGTGTTAGACATAATTGGGAAACTGCGGCAAGGGTGGTTGTTAGGAGGGCTGTTATAGGGAGGGAACACTGTATTGCCCAAATAGTTTGTGACGTTTTGACTAGGGGTGTAGCAATACGGTGAAAACCGTATTGCAATATATTGCAATACAGAGGAACTGTAAGTACAAAAATTGGATAGAAATTAGCATTGAAAACTTGTTTATAGCATTGAAAGAATAAAAGGAGTGCTTTAAATACAAGGGAGAGTCCAAATTAACATAGATATTTGCTTTGAGTGTTATAATTGTCACATTATAAAATTCAAAATAACAGGGCAACCCTCTTGTATGTGCTCAAATGATATACATGTACATGTATAAAATATTGCAATATGGAAAAACCGTATTGCAATACGTATTGCCAGGAGGCGTATTGCAATATAACAATATATTGCGGTATTGTTACACCCCTAGTTTTGACTATCTTTAGTGGAATCATGCCTGTCAATGAGAGTAGCTTGTGCTTAACTCTTTGAACAAATGCGTCTTTTGCAAACAGCCTACATGTAAGGAGTACACTTGTCCTATGCAAACAGTGTAGACCCTGATCAGATGGCTCCTTAAAAATCAACCATAAAAAGTCATAAATGGACTAGACTAAATTGAAAATTAGAACTGTCCATTTGAGGTTTCAGGGAGGAAAGGGTTAAAAGGCACTCTTGTTTGGGTTGTTTAAATGGGAATACCTGAGAAAAATGAAAGAAAAACTAACTGCAGACTAAGCTTAACCAATTGAACTGGAGTAAAGAGTATATGAATTTGGAAAGAGTACTCTAGTCCTATCAAAACTAGGACTGCAACGGTTCACCGAATTTCGGTTATTTTCGGTTCGTTTGTCTCGGTTCGAGTTTCGGGTCGGCACCGCAAATTTTCGGTTCGGTGCGCCGATGTATGGTAAATTACACTAGACCGCTAATTTACCAATCAGCGTGCAGTCTGCGTGTATATTTTTGATGGTCAGACGTTCCAAAATGTAAGGTTAAATCACAGTTCTAACCTTTTCTTCTTGCAATAATTTAAATAGCTCGCTTCTCTTTTCATATCGGCTATTTATAATTCCGGGAAATCCAGCACTTAACGCATGCGCACGATTGATAGCCCGGCTTCAAAGGTACCAAAGTCGAATCAGCATCAGAAAAAGGGTAACCAGTCTATTACTTAGCGACCGCAAATTGCGAATGGCGATGTAAATAATTAAACTGAAATATTAATTACTTTTTCAGTAAAATAATAATATAATTGGAGCTAGGTAGTTCTTTTAGCGCTTATAAATAGAAGGCTGATGAGGCATTTAAGGAAGACCAGCCAGAATGACAAAGCTTAGTTACGAAACTTCAATGAAAAACAGGTCGGGACGAAGCACGCCTTAAATTCGCTACAATCTGTCCTAAAATGGTAGAAAGAAATGCACATCTTTCTCGTACATATGATAAAATTATAGATGACAGTGATAGCGTTTTCGAAAAAGTGTTTAGATCTATTGTCTGCGTAGACATGTGCCAGTAAATGAGATTTTTTTTTCTGGTTGATTTTATCAAGTTCTTATCCTAATACCCGAACCGAAATAACCGAAAACCGAAGGGGTCTACTTGAACCCGAACCGAACCGTGAAGTACCTGAACCGTTGCAGCCCTAATCAAAACAGTGTAGCATTCAACCAGAGAGCTCCCTCTGATCAGGATTTGACTGTTTTGTTCACTTTCAAACTATTGCAAACTGACTCAACCCAAAATGGTAAAACAATGGACTAGACTTAAATGGAAATTTGAATTGTCAATTTGAATTTTCAAGGATGAACGAGTTCACCCTTTCATTACCCCATAAATATACGCCTCTTTACGCTCATTTTATTCACCATGGAAGAAAATAGTCAATTTATACAATAAAAAAAAGGCACTACAAGTAATTAATTCTTAAACTTAGCAGATGATAGCTTAAAGCAGGCTGAAAGTAAAGCAGAATGCGCCTTAGGGCGCATTCTGCTTTACTTTCAACCTGCTTTAAGGGGTCACCTGTCTTCAAAATTAAAACCAGGCTATGGGGTAACGGGTTAACACAAGTTCGACGTTGTGATCATTATGTACTTTTCAGATGATTCATTTACAAATAACTCCATGGTGTCAACAGCAACCTGCAGAAGGAAATGGGACCCTGACGAGATTGAAGATTTCTATAACGCTGTGAAAAAAATTGGAGTTGGAGAATGGGCCAGAATCAAGGAGCATTTAGGGACATCACGGTCTAATGTCATGTTGAAGGATAAGTGGAGAAATATGTTGAAGTCCGGGGATGTGGATATGCTGGAACAAAAACAGAAAAAGAAGAAAAAGTGAATGTTTGTATCAGAGCTCCAGATAAGGAAGTTTTCCGAACAAATCCAACATTTTCTCATCCATTTCAGCACCAAATCCTATGGTGTTACTACTCATTAGAATCGTCTCTTCGAGACGATTCTAATGAGTAGTGACACCATAGGGTTTCATGCAGAAATAAAGATTGAAGTTTTTGAGAACTCTACTTATCTGGAGCCCTGTAAATTGTTTGAGCAGCTGGTTGACTTATAAGTTCTATTGGCAATAGAAGAATACAGAGATCCAGATATTTGGAGTATTTCAAAAAGTAAAATATTTATATCTGCATTAAACCCTATGGAGTTGGTACTCATAAGCTGGAACAAAAACAGAAAAGGAAGCTGGTTGACTTATAAAGTTCTATTTGCAATAGGAGGATACAGAGCTCCAGATACTTGGAGTATTTAAAAAAAAACTAAAATATTTATTTCTGCAGTAAACCCTATGGTGTTACTACTGATTAGAATCGTCTCTGTGAGACAATTCTAATGAGTACTAACACTATAGAATTTGGTGCTGAAATAGGTGATTTTTTTTTTTGATTAGTTCATTTTACTTCCTTTTATCTGGGGCCCAGGGGATAATTTGGAATTATCACTGTCAAAAAGATGCAAAATTTATTTTTGAATTGTCTGTTAATGAATGCTTGGTGTGTGAAGAAAGATGGTCGCCTAAAGCAGGTTGAAAGTAAAGCAGAATGCTCCTTTAGGCTACAATCTAAAAGGATTCTGGAAATGCCTTCTGTGTTTCATGTTCAGGACTTCCTAGATGAGAACTACTTTATTAGCCCCTTGCTGTATGCAGAGGTGACACTTAGCAGGGCTCCAGATAAGAGGGAGTAAATTGAACAAATTCAAAACATTTTCTCACTCATTTCAGCACCAATCCTATGGTGTTACTACTCATTAGAAACGTCTCTTTGAGACGATTCTAATGAGTAGTGACACCATAGGGTTTAATGGAGAAATAAAGATTTTAATTTTTGAAATACTCCCCTTATCTAGAGCCCTGCTTAGGGATCACTTTTCAGTTGTCTGTCTGTCTGTCACGCTCTTCCATCACATTTTAGTTGCAGGTGACACATGTGTTCCATAGAACTCCATGCTAGTATTAGTATAGGAACAATTACAGGCATAAAAAAAACATATTTGTTGGATAATTGCAGAGCTCCAGATAAGGGGAGTATTTCAAAAACTAAACTCTTTATTTGCTGCATTAAACCCTATGGTGTCACTACTCATTAGAATTGTCTCTTCGAGACGATTCTAATGAGTAGTAACACCATTGAATTTGGTTCTGAAATCAGTGCGAAAATGTTGGATTTGTTCAGTTTACTTCCTCTTAAATGGAGCCCAGTAATTGGTAGTAAAGCTGCAACTATACTAAAAGTTTTGGTGTTGGTAACTCCCCATAGAGGTAAGTTTTCTTGCTTTCAGCATGCTAAGTTAAAAGAGCCATGGAACTATTTTCCTTCACCCCTTCAGGTGGGTCCTTAACCCAATACCCTATAAATATGCCTTTTAATGTCTTTAATTTGTACTTCCACTGAAGAAAATAGTTCCAATTTATACAGTTATGAATATACATTATCGGAACTAGTTTCTATATGCTAGCAGATGGTAGCTTAAAGCAGGTTGAAAGTAAAGCAAAATGTGCATTAGGGGCACATTCTGCTCTACTTTCAACCTGCTTTAAGTGGTCACCTGTCTTCAAACTAAAAACAGGCTACGGGGTAATGGGTTAAAGCAGCCACTAACCCTAGGAAAAAGGCTCTAGGTTAACCCTTTAACCCTTTAACCCATAACCTGTTTCTAGTTTTGAAAATAGATGACTACTTAAAGCAGGTTGAAAGTAAAGCAGAATGCGCCTTTGGGCGCATTCTGCTTTACTTTCAGCCTGCTTTAAGTTACCACCTGCTAGAATTAAGAAAACATTCCTTCTGATACATATTCATGACTGTATAGATTGGAACTATTTTCTTTGGCGGATGAATAAACTGAATGCGCTAAAAGTCGCTTCTATAAGGGAAAGGGTTAAGTCAAACTTACTCTTATTTATTCAGTTTAATTGTAATAGTTTACTGTTAGAGCTCACTTAACCGGTTACCCTTTACCTGATAGCCTATTTCTAGTATTGCAGGTAGGTGACTACTTAAAGCAGGTTGAAAGTAAAGCAGAATGCTTTAAGCTATCATGAGCTAGAATAAAGAAAATATTCCCTATAATAAATATTCATGATGATAAAATTGGAACTATTTTCTTCAGCGGAGGAATAAATCATATTCGCTAAAAGGTGCTTCCATGGGGGAAAGGGTTAAGTGGAACATACTCATATTTCAAAAGTTAAAACGTTGCTAAGCCATGTTTTTCACTTTGAAATACAGTAAAACCCCTCTATAACGGCCACTAAATTGTCTTGATAATTAGGTGTTTACGACAGGTGAATGCTTAAAGTAAGATGACAGTAAAACAGAAAGCTCCTTTAGGAGCTTTCTGTTTTACTGCCACCTTGCTTTAACCATGACACTATCTTTTATTATTATACAATCATTAAGGTTTCGTTTTAGTGGTCGTAATAGAGAGGTTATACTGTACACTTAAGTTTGACTTCAGTGAGATTGAGTATTAGAGATCTGTTTGTTAGTTCATTGTAAGTTCCAAACTGTTTGGCACTCATATGTTAATATATACACTGCTGTTTGTTCTAATATGTTTAACTCTTTCAACACTATGGACCTGTTTAAAATATACTCCTTACATATGCAAACATTGTTGACCCAGATCAGAGGGCTCTTCTGGGAGCCCTCTGATCAGGATGCCTTAAGTAGGCACTTTCCTTTGTGAAAAAGCACATTTTATGTTTTCTTAATCTTCATGAAAGTGACTCTTCGTTGTTCTAATAATTATGTTCGGATAGAAAACTTTTCTGCACCCTGATAAATGGCTGCTTAAAGCTGGCTGAAAGTAAAGCAGAAAGCTTCTAAAAGAGCTTTCTGATTTACTTCTAACCTGCTTTAAGTTTAACGAACCACTGAAAATAAGCCATAGGAGGAAGCAGAAAAGATTAAATGAGTTTTTTTAATGTGTTTAATTAATTGCAGTTTAACCTTACTTTCTGTTTTATTGATTTTACCGTTAATTCAGTTTTTAGTTGGCATGCATGTCCAGTTAAAGATTTGTGATAGTTACAGGGGGAAGATAGTATTTTTTCCTGTAAATGCGATTGTGATGAAGAAAAAATATGCTCATGGAAAACAAATAAGGGTCTAAGGTTATAAATCGTTTGAGCTGAGTCTGAGTTGTAGCATTTGATTTGATCAAATGCTTGAGAACGACTTGGAGACTCAACTGAAAAGCTTTATAACCTTGGACCCAGAGCTAAACTTAACCCTTTACCCCATATCCTTTATCTAATATTGAAAACATATGACCACTTAAAGAAGGTTGAAAGTAAAACAGAATGTGCCTTAAGGCACATTCTGCTTTACTTTCAGCCTGCTTATGGCCACCATCTGATAGGATATTTAAAAAAATTCTTAGGGTATATAATATTCATGACTGTATAAATGGTACTGTTGTCATCTGTAGAGGAATAAATGAAATGCGCATTTAAGGGATAATGAGTTAACCCGTTACGCCATAAATATGCCTTTTCACGCCTGTAATTTATTTCTCAACTGTAGAAATTAGTTCCACTTTATACAGTCAATAATATTTACCAGGAGAAACATTTTCTATTATCTTGTAGATAGTAGCTTAAAGCAGGCTGAAAGTAAAGCAGAATGTGCCTTAAGGCACATTCTGTTTTTCTTTCAGCCTGCTTTAATTAGTCACATATCTTCAAAACTAGAAACAGGCTATGGGGTAGTGGGTTAAATGCCCAGCCAGTGGGCATCTGATCAAGCTCAAGTGTGAAATT
Source organism: Gari tellinella (assembly GCA_922989275.2). Classification (NCBI taxonomy): domain Eukaryota; kingdom Metazoa; phylum Mollusca; class Bivalvia; order Cardiida; family Psammobiidae; genus Gari; species Gari tellinella. The sequence continues at coordinate 12,068,997 of OV277872.1, forward strand.
TGATAAAAAATAATGTGGTTTTCTACATTTTTAGCTCGCCTGTTTGTAGAACAGCAGAGCTAATGTCATACCCCGGGCGTGAGTGAGCGTGAGCGTGGTCAGGTTAAAGTTTTTTGGACAGGTTGTTTTAAGCTTAATATTTGTGCTAGGGTTAGAAAATGTGTATGGAGGTTCATTTGGGGTTAAACATTGATGTTATGATGTTGGAATTTAAAAATAATTTTAATTTATGTCAATTTTCAACATGTTTTGGACTTAGGTTTTTTTACTACAAATTACCAGGTTAAAGTTTTTTGGACGGGTTGTTTGAAAGTTTAATACTTGTGCAAGGGTGCTGAAATTTTGTATGGAGGTTCATTAGGGGTCAAATATTGATGTTATGAAGTTGGAATTTAAAAATGATTTTAATTTATGTCAATATTTGACATGTTTTGTACATATGTTTTTCCACTACAAATCACAAGGTTAAAGTTTTTTGGACGGGTTGTTTTAAAGCTTAATATTTGTGCTAGGGTGCTGAAATTTTGTATGGAGGTTCATAATGGGTCAAACATTGATGTTATGAAGTTGAAATTTAAAAATAATTTTAATTTTTGTCAATATTTGACATGTTTTGGACTTAAATGTTTTGCTACTAAACACCAGGTTAAAGTTTTTTGGACGGTTTGTTTTAAAGTTTAATACTTGTACTAAGGTGCTGAAATTTTGTATGGAGGTTCATTTGGGGTTAAATATTGATGTTATTAAGTTGGAATTTAAAAATGGTTTTAATATTTGTCAATTTTTAACATGTTTTGGACTTAGGTTTTTTCAACTACAAATCACAAGGTTAAAGTTTTTTGGACGGGTTGTTTTAAAGCTTAATATTTGTGCTAGGGTGCTGAAATTTTGTATGGAGGTTCATTAGGGGTCAAACATTGATGTTATAAAGTTGAAGTTTAAATATGATTTTAATATTAGTCAATTTTTGACATGTTTTGGACTTAGTTGTTTTGACTACAAATCACCAGGTTGAATGTTACACGAGTTGTTTTAAAGTTTAATATAACTAGATTTAGACTCAACATTAATTTAATAATCTTTCTAAACTGAAAATTGATTTGCTTTCGATACAAGATGTTTTTTTAGACTTAAACTTTAAACAGGCGAGCATCAGGTGGCTTTGACACCCATTTCTGGTTGTTCTTGTCATAATCATACATTTAGCTCATTTATCTCTTAGTGGTGAAATCATGATCAACATTGAAAACCGTTTGGATCCTGATAAGACACCACAACTTATCAAGATCCAAACTGTTTGACACCCTGACAGTTTTTAAAAGAAATTTTGAAAATTCTATTTTTAGAACAATAGCAGATGAGAATTGTAGTAGTTGTACAATTATCCAGAATGCAAAGAGTTTAACCCATTTTATGCGGGATACACTTTTAGGTGTACCTCTAGGCAAACAGTTTTGATCTCAGATCAGGCCCCACATTGTGGGGCCTGATCTGAGATCAAAACTGTTTGCTGCTAAGTCAATATTCTATCAGAAACTGCTAAAATCTTTTGCAAATATTTGAGTTATACCCGCTGCAGATGACATTTTTAAAATGGCCGCCAAATATTACCCAGCATACAATGGGTTAATGGAAAAGAATGACATGTTGTTCACTAGTGAAGAGTTGACAATTTGTGTCAGTTTCATTGAACATTAATATACCAATAAAGATTTTAATTGTTTTAATGTCAATTCTTTATTTTATTAAACAGACCATTTAACAAGCCTGTCTACTGCAAACAACAGATATTATACATTTGTATATTTGACAGTCAGTCTTTGTAATCGGTCATTTCATGAAATGACTGGTCAATCTGTGAAATTGCTTCTTCACAAAGTCCTTTAACCCATTACCCTATATCCTGTTTCTAGTTTTGAAGACATGTGACTACTTAAAGCAGGTTGAGAGTAAAGCAGAATGTGCCTTAATGCGCGTTCTGCTTGCCTTTCAGCCTGCTTTCAGCTACTATCTATGAGGATATAGAAAATATTTCTGATGGTACATATTCATGACCTTACAGTGGAGAAAACGTTATTCTTTCCCAATAAACGCTTAAACTATTATTTGCAGCGCAAACAGTTTGGAGCCAGATCAGACGCCGGGTAACCCGGCGTCTGATCAGGCACCAAACTGTTTGCCACCAAGATAAACATGAATTATCAGAATTGTCCAAAAGTTGTACTTTTCTACGTTTTAGTGCTTTGCGTTTGCGTACGTTTGCGTTTAAACGGGAAAGAATAACAGATTCTCCACTGTATAAGTGGAACTATTTTCTTCAGTGGAGGATTAAAGTAAAGGCATATTTATCGGGTAATGGGTTAACTCTTTGAACCCTAGTCCCGCATATAGGTGTGCTTTTCAAACAGTGTACATGTGAATAGTACACTTGTCCTGTACAAACAGTGAAGACCCAGATCAGAGGGCTCCGAAAGGAGCCCTCTGATCAGGGTCTTCACTGTTTGTCACAATGCCAAACATTGACAAAAACAACCCTTTAAAGTCAGAAATGGACTAGACTTAGATGGAAACTGGAAGTGTCCATTTAAAGTTTCAGGGAGGAAAGAGTTAATGATACAATTTATGATGATAATTATACAATGATAGATTTTTAGAAGGTCAAAGAGTTAAACTTAATTCACAAAACACCACAATCTCGCTATATTTTGTCAAAACTATTTTCAAATTTAAATTTTACAGAATAAAGCATGTTCAATTTTTAGCTCAGGGTGAGCTTTTGCAATCCTTGATTGTCCGGCGTGCGGCGTCAACAATTTTAGTGTTTACACTCTAGAGGCCACAAATTTTATCCAATCTTTCTTAAACTTGCTCAGATGGTATATTGCCATAAGATCTCGGATGAGTTCGATTATGGTTGAAATAGGTCATGAGTTATCTACCTTTGAACTGCTGAAAATGCATATTTAACAGTGTTTACACTCTAGAGGCCACAGTATTTATCCAATCTTTCTCAAACTTTTCCAGATTCTATATGACCGAAAGAGTTCGATTTTGGTTGAAATCGGATAAATAGATCAAGAGTTATCTACCTTTGAATTGCTGAAAATGCCATATTTAACGGTGTTTACACTCTAGAGGCCACAGTATTTATCCAATCTTTCTAAAACTTGCCCAGATTGTATATGACCATAAGAGTTCGGATGAGTTCGATTCTGGTTGAAATCAGACAAATAGATCAAGAGTTATCTACCTTTGAATTGCTGAAAATGCCATATTTAATAGTGTTTACATTATAGAGTTCATAATTTTTATCCAATCTATCTCAAACTTGCTCAGATTGTATATGACTATAAGGATTCAGATGAGTTTGATTATGGTTGAAATCAGATTTATAGGTTGAGAGTTATCTACCTTTGAATTGCTGTAAATGCCATATTTAACGATGTTTACACTCTAGAGGCCACAAATTTTATCCAATCTTTCTCAAACTTACTCAGATTGTATAATACCATAAGAATTCAGATGAGATCAATTATGGTTGTAATCGGATGAATAGGTCAAGAGTTATCTAACTTTGAATTGCTGAAAATGATATATTTAACAACTTGTTTACACTCTTGAGGCCACAATATTTATCCAAGCTCTCTCAAACTTGCCCAGATTGTATATTACCATAAGAGTTCGAAAAAGGGTGATTATGGTCGGAATAGGACAAATAGATCAAGAGATATCTACCTTTGAATTGCTGAAAATGCCATATTTTACAGCGTTTACACTCTTCCAACTACAGTTTTCAATGGATTTTGATTATACTTGTACACAAAGGATGTAGCTATACGTTCTCCAAGGAGTGCAATTATTGTTGAAATGTAATCATTGTGGCAATATTTACCTGCCCTTGATGTACTTTGAAATGCTAGAAAATGGCTTCATTTCAGTAGTTTAGGCTCTAGTTATCTACCTTTGATGTACTCTACTATGCTAGAGTAGGTCGACAAAACTTGAATGGATTTAGAATAAAAAGGGTGAAATTCAAAGGTAAAGCTATCAGGCTTCATTACAAATGGTGAGCGATATCAGGGCCTTCAGGCCCTCTTGTTTGAATTACATTTGTTGAATTACATGAAAATTATTAATTCTTTACAGCGTTCAGGGTCTCATTCTACAAAATGACTGAAATTAGATGTGAAATAAATATGGTGCTTTGTGCACGAAATCTTTTAACTTTTAAAAAATGTCATTGTATATCATCATAAATTGTATCATTAAAGGACTAAGTGAAAAAGTCATTCCATAAATTTACAAGTCACTTCATGAAATGACTGGTTACACAGATTGACTGTAGCATACCGTACTTTGGGCATAATTGGTGCCGTGATAATTTGGCCATTTTGTGCTAAAAGATTGTTTTTTATTTTTGTTCGTTTAATTTTGGCCATTCTGAGATCCAAGGGGCGAAAATTAAATGCCCATTGTATAAAATTGTAACTGAAATACCTTTAGTTGATACAATGGCTTCGAAAGTTGAACGGCTGCTGAAACGGAATTACTAAAATACGCTTTGAATGTTTCTGCATTCGCTACTCAGAAAAAATACTCGCCATAGAATGAATTTTAAGGCTATAACATCTGGTAAAAATTCTCGAGTACAAAAATTGAAAATCAATACAACTCGAAATAAGTTTGTAAATTGTTCCGATGTGTAAGGAGAATGATAAGGTCAGGTCAGTTAGACTGGTTTACAGTATATCGCATAATCTGACTCGATTTTTACACTCTAAAACTAAGAACACCGTCTTAAAGGTAAATATGTGAAAGTTTTCTGTTTCATTTTGATTTTCAAGGAATTAGTGCTCGTGTAAATTATAGTTTTGGATATCTGCTTACACAACCGACTTGGATAAAAGTAAACAATAGTGTGTTTGCATATCATTCACGGTTTACTTAGCACAAATTACAGGTTATCGGACGGAGATGTGAATCTTCAGGTCTATGTTTTAGTCGAGTTATATGTCGCCGGCGATAATTGACATCTGTGTTTGTCAATAATAAGGATATTTTGGGGTGTTGAATTTTCGCCATTTGTAATAGGTGGCCAAACCGGCCAATTATTTACCACGGCCAATTATTCCCAAAGTACGGTATACATCTTTAAAACAGAATAGACCCATGTGGAACGGCTCCTGAAGAAGTCATCAGATCATGGGCTGATCTGTCTGTTTGTTTATATGCCCTGCAGTTCATACACTGGTCAATTTTAGCCAGCTAGAACCAACTAAATAATCTAAATGGAGTTACTTCACTCTTGGTTATTAGGGGTGGCATGATAGCCGATAGTATCAACTTTTCGTGATAGCTGAAGTCACAATAGTCAACTATCGATTGCAAGATCAAACTCATTACTACCGGCAATAGTTTGAGCTAATATCAATAGCGGGACCTCTATCACTTTCAACAAAGATCTCGAAGCACAATAAAAAGTGTTTTCCAGTAACTCTTTCCACAAATTATACCTGACTTTCGTGATGGCGTGTTTGATATTGTTCCCAGTGTCTTTAAGTCTTGTTCAATTCTTTTCCCTATAGCTTGTTTTCAATATTGAAGAAAGATGGTTGCTTAAAGCAGGCTGAAAGTAAAGCAGAATGTGCCTTAAAGCTAATTCTGCATTCCTTTCATCCTGCTTTAAGCTACCATCCGCTAGGATATAGGAAACATTCCTAATGGTTCTTATTTATCGTAGTATAATAATGTGCACTATAGGATTCTGAAACGGTTATAGGACACATTTTCCAAAATGGCCGACCATTCCTTGAAAAACTGTGCCGCTTACAGTACTAAAAAATTAAATAAGAAGAAACTCAGTTTAAGAGTAGGTAACCTGGTTTTACACACCCACCATTTCAAAAAATGCATTCCAAACTGATACGTACATTTTCTTTTACAATTATGATGAAAATAAAAGTGCAATTTTGATGCATAGAATCAAACAAAGAAATTATTTGAGTGCTCTTATAAGTTATATGCGACTAACACTCGCACACAGGAGTTGACATTATAAAGATAGGTGGTCTGAGGAATACTCCATAGACAGGGACTGTGTCAATAGATAAAAAATGTTCAAAATAACTGTATTCACAATCATTTCAGGAAAATATCTCTTTGTTAATTTCATTGTTTAATTAGCTTGAGTACCTTGGTACTAAAATGGTCCCGGGTACCCGCCCAAAAGTACCTTAACTGCGCCCTAGTTAGGGTATGTTTCTTTATGTGTACGTCTTGTTCAGAGCATGTTTCCTATACAACACCAGCTAGCCTAGGGATACCAAATTTGGTTTGTGAGTGCATCTCGAGATTTTGGAGTGTCACAAACCATTTTCAGGCCACTGTGACTTTCACATTGGCCTTTGACCTCAATCATAGAAAATGCTTGTCTCAAAGATGGTTCTTATATACCATATCAGATTAGGATAGGAAATATGTTATGTGAGTACATATTTGGATGGCGGAGTGTGGCATTTCATTTTCAGGGAACTGTGACCTTAATCAGTTATAGAAACAATTTGTCCAAAGCATATTTCCCATACAGCTGGGAATATCAAATTTGGTATGTGAATACACCTTGGGGTGGCGGATTGTAATGTCATTTTCAAGTCATTATGACCTTGACCTTTGACCTCAGTTATAGAGAAAAAGCTTGATTGGTGCATTTTACTGTACCACATAAGCTATGAATATCAATTTTAAATATGATGTATGAGTATATGTAGGGATAATGGAGTGTGGCATACCATTTTCAGGTCACTATGACCTTGACCTTAACCTATTTACTCAATTATAGAAAACTCTTGTGGGAAGAATAATTCCCATCTTATATCAGCAAGATCAGCCACCAAGTTCAGTTTGTTAGTACCTGTACATTATTGGATGGGGGAGAGTGGCATACCTATTTCTGTTATCAATAAATTAGAAAAAGTACAAAAAAGAGCTGCGAGACAACTTTTATTGCTTTTAATCTGCATGACGCACAAACCCCCCATGCCGATAATACACAAAAGTGGAGTCCGGCATTATCTATAGATAGATAGATTCTTCAGGTCACTGTGACATTCACCACAGCCTTTGACCTCAATTACAGAAGACTTAGCTTGTCCAGAGTGTGGTACCATACACTATAATTAGCTTGGAATACCAAACAAAGGATATGAGTACATTTTCGAATTGTAGTGTATTGCATACCATTTTCAAGTCAGTTGCACCATAATTGATCTTTGACCTAGTTAATAGAAACACTTTTAACACCTAGTCTGGAGCATATGATATTGACATAACTATATCCAGTAATATACAAAAATTTGCTGATGACTGCAAGGTGTATCGTTCCGTTTCAACCCCTGCTGATATTCAGGAATTGCAACAAGATATAGATAATCTGTGTCAATGGTCCAAAGACTGGCAGATGGTGTTTAATATAAAGAAATGTAAAACACTTCATATAGGACATAATAATCTTAATCATGACTATACAATGAGTGGTGAAATATTACAAGATGTTGATGAAGAAACAGACCTTGGTGTAATAATATCAAATGACATGAAGCCGTCTAAGCAAGTGTAACTGCTGTTAAAAAAGCCAATATGACTCTTGGAATGATAGAACGCCACATAGTATCTAGGGATAAGGATATTATCCTGAGATTATACAAAGGACTAGTTAGACCCAAGCTGGAGTACTGTATCCAATCCTGGAATCCTTCAATGATTAAAGACATTGAGCTCCTGGAGCAAGTTCAACACAGAGCAACTAAATTAATCCCTGAAATTTCTCACATACCATATTGTGAAAGACTCAAATTTCTACATCTAACAACATTGGAGCTGAGAAGCCACCGAGGAGATTTGATTGAAACTTTCAAGATTCTTAAAGGAAAAGAAGGCATTCACATGGATAGTTTGTTTTCCTTTAACACTTCAAACACCAGAGGAAATTCTTTGAAATTGAATAAACCTAGATCTCGACTCGTCATAAGACAGACATTTTTTAGCCAGAGAGTTATCAATTCATGGAATCAACTCCCAGATCACGTAGTGACCAAGGATACTGTCAACGGCTTCAAGAACGCAATCGACAAACACTTTAAAGAGTTATATGGGGTTTCTATGACTCGGTCGCTTAACCCCTAGGCCGCACTTAAGGGTGTGGCAGCAGGTATAACAGGTATATTCACAAGCATGTCACATCCAGTACTGTCAGTACTTTGAATCTGCTAAATGTGTAGGAAAGGGGCGGATTTCAATAATTCAATGAATTTATACATAAAATGGAGAAATCGGAGTCAGATCAGGCTCCAAACTACAAATATTTGAATCCTGCCCAGTCCATTGATTATCAAGCGTGTTTAAAAGGTAGAATGTAGCCATTGCTGTTAATTTAACTCCATGCGGTCGGATGTGGGCGTTTTCGGTTATTCACCGAATTCGGAACACCTCGCAATAACATTTCTAGTTACGATTTCCTCACGTGATACTGGAAGGTTTGTTGTTTTTGATTTGGATAAGGTTATGTATGTCAAAATAACGTTATCTTGTGTTGGTTTAACAAACAAAACATGGCCTGTCAAACACTATGTAGTTGAAAAGGGTCTGTCAATGTCAGTGGTGACTTAATATTTCTTGTCCGGTACAGTATCAAATCAAGTCAAGTCAACCCTAATTATTTCTTTGCAGACCTACTAAAAACCCGTGACAGTTCTGTCATGGGTTTCCTGAATTCTTTCTGTCACATGTTTTCTTCTTACCATAACAGTTTTTTCTGCAATCGTCACAGGTTTTGTTCTGAATGTCATAGGTTTTTCATCCAATTAACGTGTTTTATTCAATTTGTCAAGGCTTAGTATTGTTGTCATGGGTAACAAGTAACATCATAGTAGAGGCATACATGTGATTGTCACAATGTCTTTCTCTATTGGGGTGCACAACCAGTATCAGCTCTGACCTCTCGACCAAAGGGTGGGCCACTCTTCAGTTTTAAAGATCACATGCGGTTCATATTCCAGCAAGATAATCAAGAGGGTGCTACAAAACAGAGTTCGGGAGAGTCTGGTAGTGTCCGGGCCTTAAAAAATGCACATACAGTTACTGTGAGCGTAGTTCTTTGTTTATAAAATATAGACAGCTTTTAGTCATTTCTATTCTTTGTTTTTGTTTTTAGGCCAGATCGGGGCGATACATCCCTCACCCCGAAATTGGCAGGTAGAGCAGGAGTCAATAATTAAGTGTTTAACAGTTTCACAGCCAATATTTATGACCCAAATTACGGAATTATTATTGAAATAGTTTTATGAAAGTGCAACTCAAAATATCATAGTCGTTTATTCCACGTGAAATCAGATAAATGGCAAAATGTAAGTCGAATGTCGGAACTAGTAGGCTAAGTAACTTGTTAGAATTACACTTCTGTGAAAATTGCTTCAGCGTGATGTCGGATGAAGCTAAATTGTGGTTTAAGTTATTCTGACATGATTTATTCGTGTTATTTTACGTATATTAAGGTTTGTATATTGTGTTCATGTGTTTATAGTCAGTTTTACGTTTATACCCCCTCTGTGTTATTAAGTTATCCTTACTTCATTGTAGTTATTACCCCACCGTACATATTTGAATGATCGGGGATAGAGTCTTAGTCGCCGATATGGCCTAAAAACATAGAACAAAATAACGATAATAAGATATATAACATACCTATATATGCATGCATATATATTTATATACATGTTACACCTGTAACAGACGTGTATATACATGAGTGTAAATATATATACTTCTATACATTTTACAACCTACATCAATTGGAACTTCTTTTTTCCAACCTAGTTATTACTATGGTGTATAAATACATGTATCTACTATAAAAAATAAATAAATACATGTAACTGTTTGTAATAAAGCAGAATTTCTGTGTTTTGCCTAAGGAACAACTTCGTTCCTTTACTCCGCACTGTATTACACTATATTATACTTTGTGTATATTATGTACTGAATGTTTTTGTGTATGGGCCGGAGGCCTTATAGCAAATAAAGAACTGAACTGAAATAAAAAAAGAACAAAGTATAGAAATGACTAAGACCTATTTAAAAACACTTTAAATATGTTTTATATCACTTTTTATGTTTTATAAACAAAGAGGTACTGAGTCTACGCATTTTTTAAGGCCCAGACATTCCTGGACTCTGTTTTGTAGCACCCAATCAAGATGGTTCGCGTGAGGTGATCACAGTATGATGCGAAACGTATAATGATGTCTTAACCCTTTGTACCAGCTTTTGTTCTGTGAGACATTTTTAATCCACATGCTGTGGGACAAGAATTTAAAAACAAATTTACAAAGAATTTAAGGCACTTCCAAGGTTATAAAAATTAAGAGAAATTTCTTTTTTTCACATTCACAATTTCACAGCTAAGGTTTTGACATTCTTCACAACTGTATTTTTATTTGATTTTAGGCATTCATTAGCACATATGCAATTTTCGATTCATATGATTGAAATGGGCCAAATCAAGCTGTCATAAAGTATCTCTTAACTCTAAACCAAGGTCTCAAAATATTCAGCCTAAATACAGTTACGATATCACAACTAGGCCAGATCATGAATTTAAATGAAATCTGAGGGTTGTCCCAAATAGACTCAGTAAAATGTACATGTGCGGCATTTACCAACAAAACCTGAACATTCTGTTACTCGTGGTTGCACATACTTGTATTTTACTTACAAAATCAATAATTATAAGTCATCAAGGTATGATCAATGCAGGGCTGCCATTTCTTGGAATTTTTCCAAAATCTTCGGATTTTTATCATAGCAGATGGTAGCTTAAAGCCGGTTGAAAGTAAAGCAGAATGCACCAAAAGGTGCATTCTGCTTTACTTTCAACCTGCTTTAAGTAAACACACTTGAAAAATAGAAAAGTTGTAAATCTAAAGATTTTTCATAATCAAGTTATGGCAGCCCTGTAAATGCCTAATGCATAATATGGGATTAGCTTAATATTGCAGTTGACGTTGAGTCAGCAAAGTACTAAAAAACACGAATGCCATCCATCTGTACATCTCTCTTGTCTGTAAAGCTTTTTCTGTTACACTAAGCAGGGCTCCAGATAAGAGAGATTTTATTGAACAAATTCAATGTTTTCTCACTCATTTTAGCACTAAATCCTATGGTGTTCTACTCATTAGAATCATGAGTAGTGACACCATAGGGTTTAAAGCAAAAATAATTTAAATAAAGATTTTAGCTTTTGAAATATTACCCTTATCTGGAGCTCTGCTAAGTCTTCTTCAGTTAACATTTTGCAATAACTCCTGCAAAGAACGTTATACTCTACGAACATTTCTTGCTATACAGCATTCTTTATGCCTATGCAACATACATAAAAACATGTGGTATTGGTTTAAATTGTCTTCCTTTATTCCCATCACTTATTTCAGATCAGCACGGGTCATTGAACAATGAGCTTCTCTTATCATCAGCTGGATGATGACGGTATAGAAACAATAGGGAATATACAAGAATGTCTTCTTTTATTCCCCTCACTTATTTCACTTACAGATCAGCACGAGTCATTGAACAATGAGCTTCTCTTATCATCAATTGGATGATGACGGTTTAGAAACCATAGGGAATATACAAGAACGTCTTCTTTTACTCTCCAGTGCTCCAGATAAGGGAAGTATTTCAAAAACCAAAATCTTTATTTCTGCATTAAACCCTATGGTGTGACTACTCATTTAGTCATTAGAATTGTCTCTTCGAGACGATTCTAACGAGTAGTCACACCATAGGATTTGGATCTGAAATGTGCGAGAAAATGTCAGATTCATTCAGTTTACTCCCTCTTATCTGAAGCCCTGACTCCCATCACTTATTTCACTTACAGATCAGCACGAGCCATTGAACAATGAGCTTCTCTTATCATCAGTTGGATGATGACGGTATAGAAACCATAGGGAATATACAAGAATGTCTTTTATTCCCCTCACTTATTACACTTACAGATCAGCATGAGTCATTGAACAATGAGTTTCTCTTATCATCAATCGAATGATGATGGTATAGAAACCATAGGGAATATACAAGAATGTCTTCTTTTATTCCCCTCACTTATTACACTTACAGATCAGCACGAGCCATTGAACAATGAGCTTCTCTTATCATCAATTGGATGATGACGGTATAGAAACTATAGGGAATATACAAGAATGTCTTTTTTTATTCCCCTCACTTATTACACTTACAGATCAGCATGAGTCATTGAACAATGAGCTTCTCTTATCATCAGCTGGATGATGACGGTATAGAAACCATAGAGAATATACAAGAATGTCTTCTTTTATTCCCCTCACTTATTACACTTACAGATCAGCACGAGTCATTGAACAATGAGCTTCTCTTATCATCAATTGGATGATGACGGTATAGAAACCATAGGGAATACATGTATACAAGAATGTCTTCTTTTATTCCCCTCACTTATTACACTTACAGATCGGCACGAATCATTGAACAATGAGCTTCTCTTCAATTGGATGATGACGGTATAGAAACCATAGAGAATATAAAAGAATGTCTTCTTTTACTCCCCAGGTCTCCAGATAAGGGGAGTATTTCAAAAAGCAAAATCTTTATTTCTGCATTAAACCCTATGGTGTGACTACTCATTAGAATTGTCTCTTAGAGACGATTCTAACGAGTAGTCACACCATAGGATTTGGATCTGAAATGTGCGAGAAAATGTCAGATTCATTCAGTTTACTCCCTCTTATCTGGAGCCCTGACTCCCATCACTTATTTCACTTACAGATGCTGATCAATACGAGTGATTGAACAATGAGCTTCTCTTATCATCAATTGGAAGATGACGGTATAGAAACCTTAGGGAATATACAAGAATGTCTTCTTTTATTCACTGCACTTATTTCACTTACAGATCAGCACGAGCCATTGAACAATGAGTTTCTCTTGTCATCAATTGAATGATGACGGTATAGAAACCCTAGGGAATATACAAGAATGTCTTCTTTTATTCCCCTCACTTATTTCACTTACAGATCAGCACGAGCCATTGAACAATGAGCTTCTCTTATTATCAATTGAATGATGACGGTATAGAAACCATAGGGAATATACAAGAATGTCTTCTTTTACTCCGTCTCCCATCACTTATTTCACTTACAGATCAGCACAAGTCATTGAACAATGAGTTTCTCTTATCATCAGCTTGATGATGACGGTATAGAAACCATAGGGAATATACAAGACACTAACTCCCAGGAGGTCACAGACGATCAAACCTTCTGTCCACAGAAACCCCTTCTACGCAGATGGCCATTATGCATTGGATTCCTGCAAATCATAGTCGGCTTCATTTGTGCAGGATTGGGTAAGATTTAAAGAATATGAATAGTCACATTAATGTTAACACATTCAACCCTTGCGAACAGTATACATGTGAAACTAACAAACAGTGTACCTGTGAAGAGTACACTTGTCTTATGCTGTAGATCAGGATCAGCACTGTTTGCCATTTTGCAATTCAAACTATACATAAAGACATCTCTAGATGACCTTTCGATCATAACGCCTTGCCTGACAATTTCCTTGCAAAAATCATGGATCTTATGGACATGTCGCTAGCAAAGTACGATTGAAGCTTCTCGTGTGAGACTCTACCTTTATATTTGATAGTTTGGTTAGAAATAACCATTGAAAATCACTAGAGCATGAGTATAATCTGGACCTCACCAGGTAAACTGAGATTGTGCTGCACATGTTTTGACAGTTACATTGACACCTCCAGAACAATAGGGTGGTGGTCCCTCAATGGACTGAGGAAAAGTCTTTAATTTGAAATTTGGAGTGAAATACAAGATGTATTGTTTTTAAGACAGGTGACAACTAAATAAAGGATACAACTGCTTAATGCTTCACTTTTGTCCTGCATGAAGCAGACACTTGTGAGACCCTTTCCTCCCTGAAACCTCAAATGGACAATTCTAGTTTTCAATTTAGTCTAGTCTATTTTGACTTTTTAAGGTTGCTTTTTAGCTCACCTGGCACGAAGTGCCAAGGTGAGCTTTTGGGATCGCTGGATGTCCGTCATCTGTCCGCGCCACTAAAGTGGGTTAGAGGGCCAGATAACGGTAAACATAACAAAAGAAGACAATAGAGTTCATTCCGTAACAATACACTAAGGGGCCGTGGCCCGTTATTCGAACAAAAGAAAATAACAAAAGAAAAGGCCCTCTAACCCAATTCGGTGGCACGTCCGTCCGTCCACAATTGGTTCGTTAACACTCTAGCAGCTACAAATATCATCCAATCTTCATGAAACTTGATCACAATGTTTGACTAGTAGATATCTAGACCAAGTTCGAATGTGGGTCATGTCCGGTCAAAAACTAGGTCACTAGGTCAAATCATAGAAAAACCTTGTTAACACTCTAGAGGCTACAAATATCATTGGATTTTGATGGAGCTTGGTCAGAATGTTTGTCTCATTGATATCTAGGCATGTTTGAAAATGAGTCATGTCCGGTCAAAAACTAGGTCACTAGGTCAAATCATAGAAAAACCTTGTTAACACTCTAGAGGCTACAAATGTCATTGGATCTGGATGAAACTTGGTCAGAAAGTCAGAATGTTTGTCTCATTGATATCTAGGTCAAGTTTGAATATGGGTCATGTCCAGTCAAAAACTAGGTCACTAGGTCAAATCATAGAAAAACCTTGTTAACACTCTAGAGGCTACAGATGTCATTGGATCTTGATGAAACTTGGTCAGAATGTTTGTCTCATTGATATCTAGGTCAAGTTTGAATATGGGTCATATCAGGTCAAAACCTAGGTCAAATTCAATAGGTCAAATCATAGAAAAATCTTGTTTACACTCTAGAGGCTACAAATCTCATTGGATCTTGATGAAACTTGGTCAGAATGTTTGTCTCATTGATATCTAGATATAAGTCATACTGACAAACAGTGTAGATCCCTATCAGAGGGCTCCTTAAGGAGCCCTCTGATTAGGGTCTACACTGTTTGCATAGGACAAGTGTACACCACAGGTACGCTGTTTGCAAATGACGCATATATGTGTGAATAGGGTTCAAAGAATTAAAGAATGGCTGCTTAACCATATCCTCAGCATAAATCGCATAGGGTGCTTTTACCCCTTCCTCCATGTAAGCACCATAGGACCCTATCACACTCTATTTATAATTGCACTCAAATCTTATCAGAATTGAAACTGATATTATTGTTGTCAGGCTTAGCAGTGCAAACATGAAACAGGATCACATAGCTTCCAATACAATGAGTAAATGTCAGGGCTGCCATTTCTCCGGATGTTTCCGAAAACTTCGGATTTTTATCCTAGCAGATTGTAGCTTAAAGCAGGTTGAAAGTAAAGCAGAATGCACCTTAAGGTGCATTCTACTTTACTTTCATCCTACTTTAAGTAATCACGCTTGAAAAAATAGAAAAATTGTAAACCTTAGGATTTTTCAAGATCATCTTATGGCAGCCCTGAAGTGTACAGTAAAATCTCTGTCTATTACGACCACTAAAAAGAAGGCTAATTGATTGTATAAAAACAGGTGACAGCTTAAAGCAAGGTGAATGTAAAACAGAAAGCACAAAGCAGCTTTCTGTATTACTGTCTCCTTGCTTTAAGCAGTCACCTGCTTCAACAAGTCCACCTGCTAATTAACACAATTTACTGGTTGTAATAGAGAGGTTTTACTGTATTTTAAAAAAACAACAACCCTGCTTTCATTCTCAACCAAACCTTATGATGTGACTACTTATTTGAATGTCTCCAGTTGTCACAACAAAGGGTTTAGTGGAGACATAAAGCAGGACTCCATATAATGGTGGGTAAACAGAACATTTCCAACATTTTCTCTATTATGTTTCACCAAATTCTATTTTGTTACCACTCATTAGAATCGTCTCGAAGAGATGATTCTAATGAGATGTGACAACATAGGGTTTATTGAAGAAATAAAAAAGCTAGTATTTAAAATACAGTAAAACCTCTCTATTACCACCACTAAAAAAGACTAATTGATTGTATAAATTACAGGTGACAGCTTAAAGCAAGGTGACAGTAAAACAGAAAGCTCCTTAAGGAGCTTTCTGTTTTACTGTCACCTTGCTTTAAGCATTCACCTTGTTTAAACACCTAATAATTAACACAATTTAGTGGTTATAATAGAGAAGTTTTACTGTATGCACCTTATCTGGATCTCTGTCATAAAGGAGACAAATACTGGGAATGTTAATGTTCAGATGACTAAATGTTCTGAGAGCATGAAGCAGGAAATTGCCTCAATTGTGAAACTGCCTTGTTTGTTTATGATCATTATCAGTGACTTAACTTGACACCAGGATATGAAGTAAAGGGGGCAGTACACAATAGATTGCCAATTTCAGCTGAGCTACACACCCCGAGTCACACTTTCCCTGCAATTCTGTCCTTTACAAACACACCTGAAACAAATAAAGGCCTTAATTCCTGACACAGGTCCATAAGCAGGGGAAAAAGCTATAAATTTTCCAAGTAAACACATATTCACTCTAAAAATTGAATAAATTTTCATTTTGTTTTGGTCTCCGAAATTCATTAAAAAAGTGGCCGAAAACACAACTTTCCCGAGGGAAAATGCATACTGCCCGACAACTTTTTGGAACTATGCAATCTGCTCTCCTGATTCCCCCAACCCACTGCTCTCAGCAAAAAACAGAAAAACGATACGCCTACCGATAAACTTTTCCAAAGTTAATATGTGTTTGACACTACCCAAAATCTCGCCTTTTTTCTTACCCATTTGAGCAGAGTGCTTTAGTTTCGAATTTTCTACCTAAATCAGCACCAAACACTTGCAAAGGTCATGACCTTGGTACTGATTTGCTTAAAAACATGTCTGACAGTTGGATTTTCATGCATAATATTCTTCAGTATTTTTATTTATACTCTGAAACACCTTTAAAGTCAGTGTATACCCTAGATTAAGGATTTTGACCGGGGCCAATTCGCATATTTCCCTACCTTATTGTGTACTGACTCCTAAGATTAGAAAAAAATAGGTTTGGCAGGTCTTTTAAGGAGGGGTTTAGCAAGTGCATTTTGGCAGGGTCCTGCACCCTGCTTTGTTTGCCTCCCCCTACAGCTGCCCTTCAAGTGCTAACCAATTACAAAATATATCTGGTTCAAAACTGTTTGCAAGATAGCCAGGATTTTGCCGCTGGTGTGTTAAAAGCTTAGAAAGGTTTGCATTGGGCGAGGTTTGCTGTTCTCCAACAGCCCTGGTTATTTTGTATCAGTGGATAATGTCTTCTTTATTTCTTCAGGTGCTGTTTATATATTTCTGATACCTATGGTGATTGGAGAAAAACTGAAAACCATTGGACCATGGGGACTGGGAGCTTCAAACAGCTATGGAGCTGCCCTGTGGTCAGGCTTTATGGTAGGGCTTGGTTTCTCAAATTATTGATTACAGTAAGACGCAGGCTTCCAGATTAGAGGGAGTATTCTGAACAAATCCAACATTTTGTCACTCATACAGCACCAAATTCTTTGGTGTTTCTACTCATTATAGAATCGTCTCTTTGAGACGATTCTAATGAGTAGTGACACCATAGGGTTTAAGGCAGAAATAAAGGTTTTAGTTTTTGAAATACTCCCCGTATTTGGAGCCCTGAAACCTCTCTATTACGACCACTAAATTGTGTTAATTATTAGGTGTATTAGACAGGTGACTGCTTAAAGCAAGATGAAAGTAGTACAGAAAACTTTCTGTTTTACTCTCACATTGCTTTAAGATGCCACCTGTCTTTCATATCATCAATGAGCATTCTTTTTAGTGGTTGTAATATCGAAATTTTACTGTTCAATACATCTTCAGTGAAGAAGACGTTATACTTTCCTGTTTAAACGCAAGAGCAATGCAGCAAATTATAGAACAATTCAACCATACAGTTTTTTTAGCTCACCTGGCACGAAGTGCCAAGGTAAGCTGTTAGGATTGCTGAATGTCCGTCGTCTGTCCGTCCGCGCAACTAAAGTGGATTAGAGGGCCAGATAACGGTAAACATAACAAAAGAAGACAATAGAATTCATTCCGTAACAATACAATAAGGGGCCGTGACCTGTTATTCGAACAAAAGAAAATAACAAAAGAAAAGGCCCTCTAACCCAATTCGGTGGCACGTCCGTCCGTCCGTCCACAATTGTTCGTTAACACTCTAGCGGCTTCAAAATTCATCCGATCTTCATGAAACTTCATGACAATGTTTGTCTTGATGAAATCTAGGTCAAGTTCGAATGTGGGTCATGTCTGGTCAAAAACTAGGTCACTAGGTCATATCATAAAAAAAAATCTTGTTAACATTCTAGAGGCTACAAATCTCAATGGATCTTAATGAAACTTGGTCAGAATGTTTGCCTCATTGATATCTAGGTCAAATTGGAAGTTGGGTCATGTCCGGGCAAAAACTAGGTCACTAGGTCAAATCATAGAAAAACCTTGTTAACACTCTAGAGGCTACAAATCTCAATGGATCTTAATGAAAACTTGGTCAGAATGTTTGCCTCATTGATATCTAAATCAAGTTCGAATGTGGGTCATGTCCGGTCAAAAACTAGGACACTAGGTCAAATCATAGAAAAACAGTGTTAACCCTCTAGAGGCTACAAATCTATTTGGATTTTAATGCAACTTGGTTAGAATGTTTGCCCAATTGATATCTAGGTCAAGTTCGAATATGGGTCGTGTTGGGTCAAAAACTAGGTCACTAGGTCAAATCATAGAAAAACAGTGTTAACCCTCTAGAGGCTTCAAATCTCGTTAGAGCTGAATGAAATATTTCCAGAATGTTTGCCTACATCCAAATCTAGGTCAAAATCAAATGTGGATTGTGTCTGGTCAAAAACTAGGTCACTAGGTCAAATTATAGAAAAATCTTGTTAACACTCTAAAGGTTGATTGTGGGTCATGTCCAGTCATAATCTAAGTCACTATAGGTTAAGTTTACATGGTGTACCAGGTGAGCGATTTAGGGCCATGGTGGCCCTTGTTTAATTTTCTCACAATATATTTAATTTGAGTGGCAAAGTTTTTGGAGCCACAGCAGAGGCCGTGGTACGAAGTGTCTGATCTGGCACCAAACTTTGCATTAGGCATCATTAGTTATTCCATCCATGTGAATATTTTGACCCCTGTGACATTGACCTCGTGATCCCTTTTAAAAATTAAAAGGAACATTTTGAAACTTAAATGCAGAGCCTGAGGTCAATGTCAATTACTGTTGGACCTACAGCTTCCATATATGCAGCACAATTGCCTATAGACATGATCTTTCCATCCATGTGGAAATGTTGACTCCTAGGACCAGATAAGGGGAGTATTTCAAAAACAGAAATCTTTATTTCTGGATTAAACCCTATGGTGTCACTACTCATTAGAATCGTCTCAAAGAGACAATTCTAATGAGTAGTAACATTCATAGGATTTGGTTCTGAAATAAGTGAGAAATGTTGGATTTGTTCAGTTTACTCCCTCTTATCTGGTTCCCTTGACCTAAGACTCTGCTTTTTAGCTCACCTGAGCCGAAGGCTCAAGGTGAGCTGTTGTGATCGCCCGTCGTCCGTCTGTCCGTCCGTTCAAATTTTACTTCAAGCTACATCTCCTCTGAAACCGCGAGTTTGAGGGAAAAACTAAATTGCTGATGGTGTTCCTTGGATGCTTCTCTACAGAAATCGTTAAAATAAAATTCAAATGTTGACTACTTATTGAAATTTATTTAAAAAAAGTGAAAAACTTTAAACAAGTTTTTTGTAAAAAAAACCACTGTTCCCACACCTTAGATATTGCAGGAATAGTATCTTCTACTAAATCACTTTCAAAATTGTAAAAAATCAAAACCCTAGGGTCAAATTTGACTCAACCCTGGCCGTATCAGTGCTTTTTGATGCAGGTCTGACAGTAAAATCTCTCTAATGATCCGTTTTTATACAGACCCATTGTATCTTCCAGGCTAAGAAGCTACCCTTATACTAAATGCAACATTTTTGCAAACAGTTTGGATCCAGGTCAGATGCCACATAATGCAGCATCTAATCTGGATCTAAACTATTTGCCACTCATTTACATATTTTCTTATATTTAGAAAATATAAGTTATTATTTTTTACATATTTCACATACAAACATTTGGAGCAGACAACAGTTCAGCATGATAATAGTCATTTCTCCCTGAGACCGTCTCTTATTGCATAACTGACCCATAGCTAGCTCTGAACTCAGGTCACTGAGATACATATGATGTCTGCTATTTTATGCTCAAGCACAACTTAGTTCAAGGCATATTACTTTTGGTCTGTCTGTTTGTTTGTTTGTTTATCTTTCTGTCTATCAGTCCACAATTAATTCTTGGCCATAAACAGTATGGATCCAGGTCAGATGCCACATAATGCTGCATCTAATCTGGATCCAAACTATTTGCCACTCATTTACATATAGTTTCTTATATTTAGAAAATGTAAATAATGATATTTATTAACCTATTAACCCATACATATTCCTTTTTATGTCTTTAATTTATTCTTCCACAGAAGAAAATAATTTCACTTTATACAGTCATTGTTGTCTTTAACAATTGCTTCAAATGACATCTCCTCATATACCGCTGAAAAGATTTCAACCAAACTTTACATGAATGTTCCTTGGGTCAAGTTGTTTCAAAATTGTTCAAAGAATTAAAAACAATGTAGAATTCTGGTTGCCATGGCAACCAAGTGAAAAAATATGGAAATCTTAAAAAATCTTCTTGTCTGAAACTACAAGGGCCAGATCTTAGACATTTGTCACATAGCATCATCTACAGGTCCTCTATCAAGTTTGTACAAACTATGCCCCTGGGATCAAAATTGGCCCGCCCCGGGGGTCACAGTTTTACATAGAGTTATATAGTGAAATTTTCAAACGTCTTCTCCTCTGAAACTAATATGGCCAGAGCTTTGATATCTGGCATGGTGACACTTTTAGATGTCCTATACCAATAAGGTTCAAATGGTTCTGGTCGATTGCATATCATCTACAGGTCCTCTATCAAGTTTGTACAAATTATGTCCCTGGGGTCAAAATTAGCCCCACCCGGGGGTCACAGTTTTCAAACGTCTTTTCTGAAGCTAATATAGCCAGAGCTTTGATATTCGGCATGGTGTTACTTCTAGATGTCCTTTATCTATTTTGTTCAAATGGTTACAGTCTGTTGCATATGTAGGTCACAGGAGCTAAAAATAGATTTTTTCAATGGAAACTTAAAAAAAATCTTCATGTCTAGAACCCTAGTACCCTGATCTTAGATATTTGGAACATAGCATCATATACAGGTCCTCTATTAAGATTGTTCAAATTATGCCCCTCGGATAAAAAATGACCCCGTCCTGGACATAAATCATTATCTCCATTTTGATGTACAGCTATTCTCAGGTGAGCGACATACAGTACAAGTCTCGCAATGTTTAAAAAGTCCGCGCTCCCAGCACGGACACTTTTGAATGTCCGCGGGTTTCCAGCACGGACAATTTTTTTTGATCATCGTGGACAAAATGTGTGTCCACCGCGGACAGAAATTTACCCTACGGGATATTTCCGCGGCGGAGTCATCGCTGATTGCGATGGCATCATCGCGGATTGCGAGGCATCATCGTGGACGCTACCTGTATGAGTTGGAGTCGCTGAATCGCTTTAGGTGAAAATTATCAAGAAAAGATATGCAACAGCTTACTTGTTCATACACGTGTGCATTTTTAACTGCAGAAACCTTTTTGGAATACAGTCATATTTCGAATTCATAATAAAATATAATATACATGTAAATAGCCTACTCTTAAACCCCGAAACTGAAACAGGTTCTTTATGTTAAACTAAAGTATACGTATAATGTGTTTTAGCTCACTGTGTAAGTTTATTGAAAATCATACGGAAAGAGATTAAAAATGTCACTCGTATTCGGTCATAATTGTTTCGACCCAACACGAGAGTTAAAACGGGGGAGAGTTATGAAACTCGGGAAAACCATTATTTGAATTCATTCCCGTAAACGTGTGTCTTCTTAGAAGACGAGAAACTAATAGTACAGTAAAACCTCTCTATAACGTCCACTAAATGGTTTTAGATAGCAGGTTCTTTAGGTTCTATGTTTTATTGAAAATCGTACGGGTAGAGATTAAAAATGTCTGGCGCATTCTGTCATAATTGTTTAGAACCAACACGAGAATTAAAGGGGGGGGGGGGGAAGAGTTGTGAAACTCGGGAAAATAATTATTTGTTTTCAATCCCGTAAACTTGTACCTCCTCCTAAGAAAAGTAGCTAAAGATCAGAATAAAACCTCTCTATCACGACCACTAAACTGTGTTAATTAGCAGGTGTTAAAAACAAGTGCATGCTTAAGGAAAGGTGAACGTAAAACAAGTTTCTGCAGAAACTTTCATGTTTACGTTCATTTTGCTTCAAGCTTTCCCGTCTTTTTATGCAGTCAATTAGCCTTCAGTTTAGTGGTCATTATAGAGAGGTTTTATAGTAGATTGAATAATGATATAAGGACCAAACGCATCTACACGATTGATTTTGGTCTCAAAAGCTACTATGCTGCTACAGTTTTTACTTTTGATCGATCAACTCTGTCAAACACGGGTTTGTATTTTTTCTGAGGAATGTAATCCTTTTTTACATTAGCCGAGGTTAAAGTTGAGATGATAGATAGTTATAGAAGGCAGTGTTATTTATATGCAAATGAGAGAGAGAGACAGAGACAGAGAGAGCAAGACACACACAGAGATAGAGAGACAGAGAGAAAGAGAGAGGGAGGGGGGAGAGGAGGGATGGAGGATAGATATATATATAGATAGAGAGACAGAGAGAGATATATAGACTAGCAGACTGAAAGAGTGAATAAAGACAAACAGACAGAAACAGATGCATGTAAACAGACAGAGGGTCAGTCAGACAGACAGACAGCTGCTTTCATGTGGAAATAATATGCTGTTAGAGCTTCTTCCCGGAATGTCTCAGAGCGAACGGTCAGTACTGTATACGGTGGCATGATTGAATTAAATGTACATATCAACTAACTCGACCGAGCTTACTTTTTCGTCTCTTTTCATAAACAGAATTAAACCCTATTTACCCTTTTTATGACATCGCATACTAAACGGCAATCAAATAAGTTTAGTTTAAACATATTTTACAGGGCTGCCATAAATTGACATAAAAATCCTAAGATTTTCAAATAAGCATTTTTAAAGTGCGATTTTACAAATAGTTCCTGTTCCCCATCGCCTGTTTCTAGTTGTGTTGCCACGTGGCTGCTTAAAGTAGGCTGAAGGTAAAACAGAATGCGCCTTAAGGCGCATTCTTCTTTACTTTCAGCCTGCTTTGAGCTACCACATACTAGAAAGAATATCCGAAGATTTAGAAAAAAATCGGATAAGTTGCAGTCCTGATTTGATTTCAATTATATACATAAAATGGGGTTGGACCACAAGTTCTACCAACTTAGAGACGGTCCGTCCCCTATAGTTAAACAAATACAAATTCTTTTTCGAGAGCGGGCATTAGTGAGCCAGAGAGGGGGGGGGGGAATAAAAAGAGAGAGAGAGAAATAGAGCGAGGGAGAGAGAGAGAGAGATATAGAGAGAAAGAGAGATAATAGAGCGCGAGGGAGGGAGAGAGAGTATGTGTACAGTTGCCTCCATAACCATTATACATACTCTCTCTCTCGGCAATCAAATACATAAAGAAATTTATAAAAATAGCAAACATATATATGTACAGTCGGCTGAGCGGTCATTCGGACTGAAAGTAGACTTTAACTTGGTATATTACTTTTTTTTATTTATCTCTGACGACCCGTGTCTGTAAACACCATATTGGATCTGCGATACTGTAACTGTGGAATTCTGAATGTCTACTGTCATCTTCAATCCATATGTGAAAATTTTAAAAAGACAAACAGGTGGTTTCGCGTTCTTGTGCAAACTACGTTTTAAAACTAGATTATATTATTGATTTAAAAGAGTCAACAAAGTCTTCATCAGTCATATACATATATTGGAAAATATTGTTTTATAAATGTGGTAATTAACGGTGTAGATACTTATCTAGTGACTGTAACTCAGTGTATGATAAGGATCTACTAGAAATTTTTAAACAACTTTTCGTTTACTTTCATTCTAAATAACTATAATGTTGATGACATTTAAAATTAAAATGTATTATCTGGTTTTGAGATGATCGCTTACAATCATGGAGACATTACACATTTCTCCATGCTTACAATGTACATAATACGTATAGAGATAGATCTTACATCCATACAGATAAGAAAAATCAATCAAATTAATTATGTAAGTACTTCGTTATTGCTGTCTCTCAGTGTCACTGGTTATCTGCCACATTTCCCCATTGAGTGCCCCGATTAAGTGAATCACGTGCCTAGACTAACTGGTTATTTCCGAAGCTGTCAAGGCGATTTATGGCATACAGTGTTAAAATCGTTATTTTTTATGATTGGCTTTCTAATTGGGGGCGGAGTTAAACGAAATCATTTACAATAATCTGAGTCATATGATTGGTCGAAAAAGAAGGTATTAGTTGGAAACTGGAAGGTCACGAAAGCCTAATTGACACATCAATAAGTTAACTTGATAAAAACTTTGATGTTACATAACTTAAAGAAGTATTTTGCCTCTTCATTTTTCTTCTCTCGACAAAAAGGCATATATTATGGTGATATGCGTATCACTTTCACACCTGAGCTATGAAATTTGTGTGGGGTGCCATAAATCATAAATTAAAAAAATCCGTTTGCACTACTAAACCATCATCTCTGTACATTGAACGGTGCAGATCCTGATCAGAGATACAAGGAGTCCTCTGGTCTGGGTTTACATGCTTACTGTTAAGCATACGACAAGTGCACTTGTCATAGGTAAACTGTTAGAAAGTGACTAGTATATTCGTCGATAGGATTACATGTAAGTGTGTGACGTAATTACGATATGTGGTCATATCCTTAAACGGTGTAGATCCTGATCAGAGGACTCGAAGGAACCTCTGATCTGGATCTACATGTACATGCTTAGCATTCGACAATTATACTTTCATAGGTAACACTGTTAGTAAGTGACGAATGCATATATATACTCGTAGATACAATTGAATGTGTGAACCAATAACGATGTGATCGTATCCTTAAACGGGATAGATACTGATCAGAGGGCTCTAGGATCCCCCTGATCTGGGTCTTCATAGTTATCAAGGTTTGTTTATATGTATTATTTATTAATTTTCCAATTGCTGTTGTATCACCGGCGCTTTTGTATTAAAACAACATTATGGGACTTGTAGTACGACAGCCGAGTCTACACTGTTTGCAAGAATTTGGGCATTCGATTTGGTCATTTCTGCCCCGTCTGATTCATTCCTTGCTGATCCATCGTCATGGTGCTGTTCCCTCCATCAGAACATAGAAGACCGTTAAGGAAAGACAGTCACGTCATTTATCGCACGTCATTTATCGCACAAAAAACGCGAGATCAACGACATGCTGTCCAGACGATTTGCCACTGTGTCAATAGAAGTTAGTTTAAAAAAACGAGTATACTCGTCGATAGGGTTGAATGTGTTAAATAATTGTTTTCATAAACAGTGCAGATCCGGACCGGAGCACTCCTTTATGAACACTCTGATCCTGGTCTGCACGGTTAGCACACGACAAGTGTACTTTTCTCAGTTTCACTGTCAGTGCAAGGAAATGACGAGTGTACTCTTTGATAGGGTTAATGTGATAACCAATTCTACCTTTTTATCAACTCATCACGGTTGAGTCTCATCTTTTCAGTTAAAATTCTACCATATACATGTACACACATAATCATGATTTAAAAAAAATGAGATGTTGAAATTAGGCTTTTTAAAACTTTAATTTACTATAAATGATGAGTAATTATATATACAGACCGGTGGAAGCTTAATGCAGATGGGAATTAATGCAGATAGCTCTGAATGACCTTCGATTTGCAATTAGCTGCCATCTGTCTGCAAAATGTTCCGCATGACTATTGCTCGGCATTAAGTTGTCACCAATTTGCATAACGGGTAACTTAATGCAGATGACAAAAAATGTAGAAAGCCTGGTGACAGCAAAATCAGTCGTTTTCCAACAATTCTAATTGTTTAAGACACGGAGCCATTGAGCTGTAACATCTTGTTGATTGAAGGCGGCGCTTTTATTTTTGATTGTCGGGTTTTGTTATATACATGTAACCCCCTGCGCTGGAACGCCAGGGTCGTCGTTTCCGGTGTAGAACACCCAAAGCGTTGTTTTAATGTTTGACACTTTACTTTTGGCCCTCATTATTCTGAATTATCACCCGCTTCTAAAATGTTTGTGAAATAACTGAAATAAGATTCGTTGCTTAATTTCGCTGAAGAAAAACAGAAAATGAGAGTTAGTCAGGTTTAACCCTTACTAGGAGTTACGGTCTTCTGTAGGATCCGAACTGTTTGCAAATATTAAAGACGCTACACTCGGCAGGCTAAGGGATTATGCTATAAGAAGGTTGTGCGGCCGCCCAAAGCCATGTGATCCTTGCAGCTCCAGTCACCATCGGCTCCTTTTTGTGAAGACGTACACAGTGGGGAATGTATTATTATTTCCCAATAAACGCGTTTACGCTAAAACGTTTATTTCAATTGCAAACAGTTTGGAGTCAGATCAGAGGCTGGGTTACCCAGCGTCTGATCAGGCTCCAAACTGTTTGCCACTCAGATAAAAAGGAATTGTTAGAATTATGTAGAACTTGACATTTTCTACGTTTTAGTGCCTTGCGATTGCGTTTCGTTTGCGTTTAAACGGGGGAAAATAACGTATTTTCCACTGTCTGCAGCGAATGTCAAATTTACCTGCATTTATTAGGCTTTATGAATATGCTACTTAAACAGTTATTTCTTTCTCTCTTCCCTTCCCCCCCCCCCTTAAAACTGTGTTAATTATTAGGTGTTTAGGACAGGTTACTGCTTACATAAAGGTGAAAGTAAGGCAGGAAGCTCCTTCAGTTTCCCATGTGTGTAACCGGCAACCGGCGAAATCAATTTTCCGTCCGAAATATATTTATTCTATTTGCTTACAAAGGATACAATAACAGGCTTAAATAGTCATTAAGGCAGGTGGTTGATCGCAACAGTACAACAGAGCTTGCTAAATTACTGCTCATCTGCAATTAGCTGCTACCTGTCTTAAAGCCATCCTGCATTTAGTTGCCACATTTTTAAAACGCCATTCAATAAAAACTGTTTAAAATGTTGTTTTTAAACCCCACCACCAATAAACTGCTTAAGAATCTCTCTAGTCCGGGTTTTTGTATGGTAACAGGATTCGATGTTCCGAGTTTTTAGTAAGTTTGTAAACGACCAAAATCTGTTACATTTACAATGGAGAAAACGTTTATACTTTCCCGTTTAAACGCAAACGAAACGCGAACGCAAAACACTTGAATGCATATACATGTAATGACAACTTTGTTATAAATATGTCTACATATTTTTATCTGAGTGACAAACAGTTTGGAGCCTAATCAGACGCCGGGTAACCCGGCGTCTAATCTTGCTCCAATTTGTTTGCAATTGAAATACTTGTTTTAGCGTAAACGCGTTTATTGGGAAAGAATAACATTTCTCCACAGTATAATTCGATTGCATGCAGTGTTTAAAAAAGACATTTTAAGATTCAGTATTGTCTTGATATTGCTTTTATTTGAAGCGTCTGGTATTTAAGACTAGTGGGCATTTAAATTAAGAAATATCCGTTTAAAAAGAAAGAATGTTTGCGTTAGAGTGACGTATTTTGAGTTTAGAATAATTAATAATTATTCTTTAATCCTTTCACTTCCATTATAAATGATTCCCACTATGACATAATACACCCCCAAAGTTATTTCGTCTGCCAGTCTGATAATTATGTAGGCTAATCTGCACAGGAATCATAGAAGACTAATGCGGACTCATAGATTTTGGGAATAGTTTTCAGGAGATTTATGATACTAGTATTTAGACTGATGTGAAATTGAAACCGTAAAATCGATTTACTTATAACCCTTTCACTCTCAATGACACTTTAAAGCGCGTTTGTAACTAGTTGGGGCCTGATCAGACGCAATTAGGACCCACACAGTTTGACTGTCGTATCGACATTTATAAGGTCATACAACATTAAATATATCTTTGAAATGTGTATTGCAGAAAAAACAACATTGAAGCAGACGACAATAAAGCGATGAAGGGGTAAACTTCTCCCGAATAATTTGATCATGAAAGGGTTAAAAGTGGAACTTTACTATATATAGAGCCAAAATGGCATACGCGTGTATGCAAAGTTGAAACATCATAAAGGCTGTTTTTGCTGTTGGATAATCGGTTGTACCGTGTTTCTTTATCAGAAATAAATTTTTGGCAACACTTAAGTAGAAAATAGACTCGAATATTGCACATCGTATTTTTCCGAACAGAACCAGACAATTCACAATCTGGTTCTGTAAACATAAATCAAACACGCCAAACAAATAGATGCTTGTCGAATGCAGAATGGTTTCGGTTGGAAATAAGCCTCAATGAACTTTTTTCGAATGATTTATTTCATATATTGAACACCTTTTATTGTGCGCAATATAGGAGCAAATAGGCTGTGGAAATTAACCAAGGAAACAAAATATCAATCCAGGTAAGGACCAGCGCGATCCGCAGTGGTGCACCGCGGTCCGTGACGATATCACCACGATCCGCGGTGATAACGATCGCGTCCGGCGGCGAGAACCCCGGTGAGACACCATCACGGACCCATCACTATCCGCGATGGACTGCGGAATACCTCAAATATCATGACGGACAAATACGCCCGTCCGCGGTCGCTGAAATTGCGACGGACCGCGGATTCTTTAAACATTGCGAGACTTGTACTGTATGCCCCATGGGGCTCTTGTTAGTTTTGAAATGTGCTGCTGCTGCTGCCAGCAATCTTTGTTGTCGTCTGACAAGTTTTATTACAATATATTTCAAAAGATAATCTGTGTAAGTTGGAGCACTCTTATTAGGATCTTAGACTTACCTGTTTACCCAAGACAAGTGTACTCTTTACAGGTACACTGTATAGGAAGCATTTACTCATCACTAGGGTTCAGCAGGGCTCCAGATAAGAGGTAGTTATTTCAACAAATCCAACATTTTCTCACTCTTTTCAGAACCAAATCCTATGGTGTTACTACTCATTAGAATCGTCTCGAAGAGACGATTCTAATGAGTAGTGACACCATAGGGTTTAATTCAGAAATAAAGATTTTAGTGTTTGAAAAACTACCCTTATCTGGTGCTCTGGTTCAGTATGTTAATGTAATACTGATGATTCCTTTATATTTCTTAGCTGGTACTTGCTGGAAGCCTTGCAGTTAGGGCCTCGAGATGGAGAACTATACTCAATGTAAGTGGGCGAGTTTTGTACATGTGCGGTGTTTACTTACATTATACAGTGGAGAAGACGTTATTATTTCCCAAGAAATGTGTTTACGCTGAAACTATTATTTCCATCGCAAACAGTTACCCGGCATCTGATCAGGCTCAAAACTGTTTGCTACTCCGATTAATATGAACTGTCGAAAAGTGTCCTTTTCTACGGTTTGTCACAATACGTTTCATTTGCGTTTAAGAGGGTACTAACACCGTCTTCTCCACACTATTTGTTACATTATGGGTGCTCTAGAAAAGCAAAATACTATTGGTTGTTTCTGATTTTCACTCTGAGGTCCGATTTCAATAGATAAAATATATAGAAAAACAGTTCCAAGATTTACTACTGTTAAATTTGTGCTGCACTAAATTTGACAAAACCAATTTTACTCTTGTGTTTTCATGTCCCTTTACCCCTAACTATTACCCAAAATGCCTTCCACCATTCAAAAACCCCTATGATTAATTTTGTCTAACTAAGCATATTTATAACAAAAAGTATCGAACATGATTTGTACCATTTAACCCTTTCCCCCATAGAAGCGCCTTTTAGCGCAATAAGTTTATTCCTTCACTGAAGAAAATAGTTCCAATTTATACAGTCATAAATATGTATCATAAAAAATATTTTCTATATTCTAGCAGATGGTAGCTTAAAGCAGGCTGAAAGTAAAGCAGAATGCGCTTAAGGCGCATTCTGCTTTACTTTCAACCTGCTTTAAGTGGACACCTTAGTGACCTATATTCAATACTAGAAACAGGCTATGTGGGAAAGGGTTAAAGTCTGGGTTTGAAATGTTTTATTGTAGGATATGGCAGGTCTGACATATATCTGCACTTTTCTCTGGGAAAATTATCTTTATTTTATTAGCCAATGTAATAGTTTTAGATGGTAGATGTTCATAATGGGCTTAGTTTATTTAACCCATTACCCCATAGCCTGTTTCTAGTTTTGAAGATATGTGACCACTTATAGCAGGTTGAAAGTAAAGCAGAATGTGCCTTAAGGCACATTCTGCTTTACTTTCAGCCTGCTTTAAGCTATAATCTACTAGAATATATAAACATTTCTTGTGTGGAATAGTATAAATTGGAACTATTTTTCAGTGGATGAATAAATTAAAGTTGTAAAAAGGGGTACTTATGGAGTAATGGGTTAAAAATGTACTGAATATTCAACAGAAGAAGAGTTAAAACAAAGAATAACATGTCGTATATACACATTACCAGTTGACAGTGCGATACAGAGTGATGTATTTAGCTCGAGACGTTTTTGGCGGAAATAGCCGATCTGATGAGCGCCTTGGCGCGAGTCTGGTCAGTTGTTTATGGCAATTACGTCGAGAGCTAAATGCAACACTCTGTAGCACACTGCCAACTGGTGATGTGTTTATTATATGCCTTGAATACACACCAGAAACAATAAAATAGTTGTTTACAGTAAAACCTCTCTATAACGGCCACTAAATTGTTTTAATTATAAGGGGTTAAGAACAGGGGACTGCTTAAAGCAAGGTGACAGTAAAACAGAAAGCTCCTGTTGGAGCTTTCTGTTTTACTGTCATCTTGCTTTAAGCTGTCACCTGTCTTTTATACAAACAATTAGCCTTATTTTCAGTGGCTGTTATAGAGAGGTTCTACTGTAATTCATTTTATAGCCAAAATTTATTAGTTATTTGAAGCAGAACAAGATTTTTTGTTTGCCACAATGAATAACGCGGCACTTGTACACGTACGTAAATGACGTCACGTTAAATCGAAAGCGAGGTCAGAGTAAAATACAAAGTGGCTGATACAAGGTGGCTGATACAGACTCTTGTATTTTACTGTGCAAATACACGCGGAAACGCTCGATATCATGCAAAGGCATATAATAAAACATAGGCTTGATTCAGGGTTCCAGATCAGAGGGAGTAAACTAATATTTTCAGTAATTTCACCTTTATGTTTAAACCAAACCCTATGGTGGGACTACTCTTGAAGAGATGATTTTAATGAGTAAGCAACACCATAGGGTTTTGAGCAGGCATAAAGATTTTAGTTTTCAAAATGCTCACCTTATCATTAGCACTGCTTGATTGTTTGTTTATACAGTCGAAACTAGATACTTCGAACTCGCTTAAATCAATTGTACCAGTATTTCATAAGTTGAATTACGATAAATCGATCCCCTTAAGTCGAACATACCCGTATTTCAAAGTTAAAACGTGGCTCAGCCACGTTTTAACTTTGAAATATGGGTATGTTCGAACTAACACAAGATCGAAATATGGAGTCTTGACTGTATTTTGACATGTTTGTTTCTATTTTGACAGGTGCAACGTTTTTATATGGTGACATGTTTTTCCCTCCTGTTCAATGTAGCCATGATGATACTGATTCTGTGGAGTTACCAGCAGAGATTTGTGACAACACATTACACCATCCATAATCATGAAACAAACGAGGATGAGATATTCTTCATAGATGTATGTATGACCTACGCACGGAGAGGGGGTTAGGGGGATGGTCGACCCTGGCAAGCTTAATAACTTTTCTATTCTAGACGAGTTTGAGATCAACTTGTCTTAAACATCAACGAGTGACAGATTATTTTTCTCATATTACCAACGATTTAAGCTAATATGCATTTTTAGCTCACCTGGCACGAAGTGCCAAGGTGAGCTTTTAGGATCGCTGGATGTCCGTCGTCCATCCGTCCTCCGTCCGTCTGTCTGTCCGTTCACAATTGGTTCGTTAACGCTCTAGCAGCTACAAATTTCATCCAATCTTCATGAAACTTGATCACAATGTTTGTCTAGTAGAAATCTAGGTCAAGTTCGAATGAGGGTCTTGTCCGGTCAAAAACTAGGTCACTAAGTCAAATCATCGAAAAACCTTGTTAACACTCTTGAGGCTACAAATCTCATCGGATCTTAATGAAAGTTCGTCAGAATGTTTGTCTCATTGATATCTAGGTCAAGTTCGAATATGGGTCATGTCCGGTCAAAAACTAGGTCACTAGGTCAAATCATAGAAAAACCTTGTTTACACTCTTGAGTCTACAAATCCCATTGGATCTTAATGAAACTTGGTCACAATGTTTGCCTTAATGATATCTAGGTCAAGTTCAATTTAGTTTTATCCTGCTTTAAGGGATTTAGTTTGATCCTGCAAATAGTGTAGACCCAGATCAGAGGGCTCCTTGAGTAACTCTGATCAAGGTCTTTACTGTTTGTCATTTTGCATATATTATTAAAACCAATCCTAAATATTAAAAAATGGACTAGACTAAATGAGAAACTGGAAATGTCCATTTGAAGCTCGGGGAGTCAATGGGTTCAGCTGTCATTTTTCTTTAAATCCAAACTGACTTTTTGGTTCACCTCTTGGTGAACTTTTAGGATCGCTGGATGTCCGTCGTCTGTCTGTCTGTCCGTCCGTTCACAATTGTTCGTTAACACTCTAGCAGGTTCAAATCTCATTGGATCTTAGGTCAAGTTCGAATGTGTGTCATGTCCGGTCAAAAACTAGGTCACTAGGTCAAATCTTCGAAAAAACCTTGTTAACACTCTAGAGGCTACAAATCTCATTGGATCTTAATGAAACTTAGTCAAAATGTTTGCCTCATTGATATCTTGGTCAAGTTAGAATGTGGGCCATGTCCGGTCAAAAACTAGGTCACTAGGTCAAATCTTTGAAAAACAGTGATTGGCTACAAATCTCATTAGATCTGAATGAAATATTGTCAGAATATTTGCCTACATCAAATCTAGGTCAAAATCAAATGTGGATTGTGTCTTGTCAAAAACTGGGTCACTAGGTCAAATCATAGTCTAGGTCACTATAGGTTAAGTTTACATGGTGTACCAGGTGAGCAATTTAGGGCCATAGTGGCCCTTGTTTTGAACCCCGGTGACGTCAAAACGCCGTTATAAATAGTGACGTTATAGTGATTTCATCAAAGTGATCTGAAAGAGTAATGCAGAAAGCTCCTTTGTCCTGCATTAACCTATTACCCCATAGCCTGTTTCTACTTAAAGCAGGTTGAAAGTAAAGTAAAATGCGCCTAAAGGCGCATTCTGCTTTACTTTCAACCTGCTTTAAGCTACAATCTGCTGGGATAAAAAAATATTTTTACGATAGATACTCATGACTTTAAAGTTTATAAATTGACACTATTCGCCTAAGTGGAGGAATAAATTAAGGAGTAAAAAGGCATATTTATGGGGTCATGGGTTAAGCAGTCATCTGTCATGTGAGCTCTGTCTACCACTGATTTGAAGGATTTTTTATAGCATGAGAATATGTGTTAGGGACTGAGATCTTGGTCCGATTTCCAGAGAATTCTGATTATGGGCAGTTCAACTTTCGGAGGTTAAAATGTACATTATTCTTTCCAATTAACCTTGCTTTTGTTTTTTTTGTTGCGGCAGAACATCTTTTCGGTGGAATTCTTGCTGATGCATGTTGCATGTAGCTACTTAAACCAAGATGAAAATAAACTAGAAAGCTACTTCAGGGGCTTTCTGATTTAGTTTTATCCTGCTTTAATCAATTTAGTTTTATCCTGCTTTAAGGGATTTAGTTTGATCCTGCAAATAGTGTAGACCCAGATCAGAGGGCTCCTTGAGTAACTCTGATCAAGGTCTTTACTGTTTGTCATTTTGCATATATTATTAAAACCAATCCTAAATATTAAAAAATGGACTAGACTAAATGAGAAACTGGAAATATCCATTTGAAGCTCGGGGAGTCAATGGGTTCAGCTGTCATTTTTCTTTAAATCCAAACTGTCTTTTACGTAGTGCCAAGGTAAACTTTTAGGATCGCTGGATGTCCGTCGTCTGTCTGTCTGTCCGTCCGTTCACAATTGTTCGTTAACACTCTAGCAGGTTCAAATCTCATTGGATCTTGATGAAACTTTGTCACAATGTTTGCCTCAATGAAATCTAGGTCAGGTTCGAATGTGGGTCATGTCCGGTCAAAAACTAGGTCACTAGGTCAAATTATCGAAAAACCTTGTTAACACTCACTAGAGGCTACAAATTTCATTGGATCTTCATGAAACTTCATTTATAGGATTGCCTCAATGAAATCTAGGTCAAGTTCGAATGTGGGTCATGTCCAGTCAAAAACTAGGTCACTAGGTCAAATTATCGAAAAACCTTGTTAACACTCTAGAGGCTACAAATTTCATTGGATCTTCATGAAACTTCATTAATAGGATTGCCTCAATGAATTCTAGGCCAAGTTCGAATGTGGGTCATGTCCGGTCAAAAACTAGGTCACTAGGTCAAATTATCGAAAAACCTTGTTAACACTCTAGAGGCTACAAATTTCATTGGATCTTCATGAAACTTAAACAATATGTTTGTCTCAATGAAATCTAGGCCAAGTTCGAATGTGGGTCATGTCCGGTCAAAAACTATGTCACTAGGTCAAATCTTCGAAAAACCTTGTTAACACTCTAGAGACTACAAATTTCATTGGATCTTCATGAAACTTCATCAAAATGATTGCCTGTAATCTAGGCCAAGTTCGAATGTGGGTCATGTCCGGTCAAAAACTATGTCACTAGGTCAAATCTTCGAAAAACCTTGTTAACAATCTAGAGACTACAAATTTCATTGGATCTTCATCAAAATGTTTGCCTCAATGAAATCTAGGTCAAGTTAAAATGTGGGTCATGTCTAGTCAAAATCTAGGTCACTAGGTCGAATCATCGAAAAACCTTATTAACACTCTAGAGACTACAAATTTCATTTGATCTCCATAAAACTTGATGAAAAGGTTTTCCTCAATGAAATATAGGTCAAGTTCAAATGTGGCTTATGTCTTGTCAAAAACTAGGTCACTAGGTCAAATCATCGAAAAACCTCGTTAGCACTCTAGAGACTACACAATTCATTGAATCTTCATGAAACTTGAACAATATGTTTGTCTCATTGAAATCAAGGTCAAGTTAGAATGAGGGTCATGCCCGGTCAAAAACTAGGTCACACGGTGTACATGGTTACATGGTTACCAGGTGAGCGATTTAGGGCCATAGTGGCCCTTGTTATTGGTTGTATAAGTGTTTTTTTTACTAAAATATTCTTACTTTGTTTCAGTGCAATTCCTATAAAGACCATTGTTTAGAGGTAAGCACATATTTATGCAGTTTTAGGCTATACTGTGCACATATATCATGACCTATTGTATTTTACACATTCAACCCTAGCGGTGAGTGTACTCGTCATTTACAAATAGTGTACCTGTGAGGATTACACTTAGCCCATGCAAACAGTGTAGACACGGATCAGAGGGCTCATTAAGGAGCCCTCTGATTAGGGTCTACACTGTTTGGCATTTTTGAAATATATTTACCCTTAAATCAACCCTAAATAGTAAAAAATGGACTAGACTTATTTTGAAAGTGGAAATGTACATTAAAAAATTTAGGGGTGAATGAGTTAATATGAGAACAGTGTAGATCTGGAACAGGCAGCTTCTGAAGGATCTGTCTGACCAGGGGCCCATTTCATAAAACTTCTTACGACAAATGTTGTCGTAAGTCAAAACTTTAAAATACATTTAATCTCTAATTTCTCTATCGAATCCTTTCTTGTGACACCTTTTTGGAATCGTCTTTTCAAGACGATTCCAAAAAGAGGTCACAAGACAGGATTAGATGGAGAAATGAATACTTATTGAGAGTTTAATAATCTGACTTACGACAACATTTGTCGTACGAAGTTTTATGAAACGGGCCCCAGGGTCTCAACTCTTTCCTTGAGAAAAATTCCTTACTTTGTTAGCCAAATGAATAGTTCATATAAGTTGGCTGAGTTTATATAGAGGATAATTGTTTTTTTCAGTATAAGATAGAAATTTAATCCATTGAGTGAACATCAGACGTTATATTTTCACAAGTGGCGAAGCTACGAGTGAAAATATAACAGTCTGATGTTCAGGAAATGGATTAAATTCGATCTTATACTGAAAAAATACAATTATTCTATTTATTAATGCTTTTAAGCCACTTTTTAAACGAAATTGTTCGACAATTGTGAATGCGAAAGTACATGATTTACCCCGTGCTGAGCCACAAGTTTACATCAAACACATTTACGAAACTGTTTCCCGTACGATGACATCACTTATTTATTGATTTGACGTCATCCGAATTACGTCGTTGCTCCCGATTTTGGATTCGTGTTCTTCCGTTGAGTGGTTCGCGACAAATCGGACTGCCGGAATTTAACGATAAGACACGATTGACTACGATTTTTGGGGAGCCCTACGGGGAAAACGGCGATTGGTGATAATCCACTGCAGTGGATTACCAAGTGATAATCCACTGCTATTTTCCGGTAATTCACCGAAAAGCATAAATAAATTGGAATATTCAGCGAAAGATGTGTTAATTGGAAGAGTTGTGGATGCAATCAAAGGCCTAGTTGTGCAGGGTTCTAGATATAAGAGGGCGATAATTCAAGTTTTCCAACATTTTCTCCTTCATGTCTGCACCAAACCTTGTAGTGTGACTAGTCATTAGATCACATCAGGGGACATAGTAAACGTCTTCTTTTGTTATCTCTTGCAGGGTTTTTCTTCAGCCAATTGGGAATGGGTCAGGGTCTGAGCCAATCGGGAAAATCCCCTGGGATCTAATTTCTTTGTATTGGTAATTTTATTACTGATGATTGGGGGAAAATGGTCAGTTTTGGCTATTGGGCAGGGCTCCAGATAAGAGGTAGTTATTTCAACACATCCAACATGTTCTCACTCTTTTTAGCACCAAATCCTATGGTGTTACTACTCATTAGAATCGTCTCGAAGAGACGATTCTAATGAGTAGTGACACCATAGGGTTTTATTCAGAAATAAAGATTTTAGTTTTTGAAAATTTACCTTTATCTGGTGTTCTGATTGGGAATGGGTTACCTCATCAGACCCTATTATATAAGGAGGAAAAGCCCTGCTCTTGTATGCAAAGCAAAATAGTAGATTAGAAATTATTACAGTGATAGCCTCCCTTCTTTTCCAGGTTGAGAAATACTCAGTTATCTCCCTTTTGTCAGCCATTTCCTGCATGGTGGGGTGTCAGCTGTTAGCTGTGGCAATGGCGAAGTATGTTATGGATGTCATGTTTGGTGAGGTCCAGCTGGTAAATGCGTTCATCACGTGCTGCATTCCATGTTGTGTCCCATACTGTAAACTGGTGAGTATAAAGAAGGCCATGGAAAGAATGTAGGATTGCTGTTTAGGCACTCATAACCTAGGGTTCCAGAAAAGAGGGAGTAAACTGAACAAATCCAACATTTTCTTACTCATTTCAGCACAAAATCCTATGTTGTTACTACTCATTAGTCATTTAGAATCGTCTCAAAGAGACGGTTCTAATGAGTAGTGGAGACGGTTCTAATGAGTAGTGAAACCATAGGGTTTAATGCGGAAATAAAGATTTTATTTTTTGAAATACTCTACTTTTCTTTGAGCCCAGTAGAGTAAAAGTTGTGAAATTGTTGAATTGTCTGAGACAACTAAAATGTAACCTTGACAACTATTTTTAACCAGTATGGCTCTCTGATTTACAGCCAATATCTTTATTCTATCAGTAGGTATTGAGTAAAGGGTTAAGTAAAAACTGTCTTCAAAAAAGAACAAAAACTGGAGAAATGACATTGACAGAATTGGCGTTTGCCAATGGTCGTGTTGATGGTCGTGTCAAAAACTCTAGTGTTAAGTTTCTATGTTTTGGCTTCTTTTCTGCAATGGCTGAGCAGAATGTTATGAAACTTGCTGGGCTGCATGACTACCAAATGAACAGGGCTCTAGATACATTTTGTTGCTTGTTTCAGTGCAAAATCCTATGGTGTGACTACTCATGTGAATCATCTCAAAGAGACAATTCTAATGAGTAGTGACTCCATAGGGTTTAATGTAGAAATAAAGATTTTAGTTTTTGAAACACTCCCCTTATCTGGAGCTCTGAGAAATTCTTGTTGTTGCTTTAGTCAGTTGTCCATAGCTTAGCAAAATTTTAGCCTTTTTATTTTGCCCTTATTTTAATTTGCAGATTTTTTTAATTTAAAATAATGTCCACTATTATGTCCTTGTCAGTAAAGACTCATAAATTGTTTTTATGTCAGATATAACGCCTAAAGTAGCATGAAAAGAAATCTGAAAGCTCCTTTAGCTTTCTGTTTTAATTTCATCCTATTTTAAACTATTTGAACCCTAGTGATGTGTATACACATCCATTTCAAACAGTGTACTTGTGAAGAGTGCACTTGTCTTATGCAAGCAGTGGAGACCCGGATCAGAGGGCTCCTAAAAAAGCCCTCTTATCAGGGTCTGCACTGTTTGTAAGTTTGCAATATATTGTAGAAACTGCCGTCATTATGAGATGTTGTAATAGTGTGATTACCTTATATAAAAAAAAATTCTCAAAATTAACCATTGTTGACTTTTCAAAATGCAATCATAGATAGATTATTGATAAAAATCAGTATTCAGAAAGTCATTAGTTTCTATTTATAAGTTATTATATAGGATTATTTATGCCTACAATTGCTTTCATTTAGTTGGTTTTCAGGGTTCATATCCTGCCAAAGCAAGAGTGACACTTCTAAATTGGTTATACAGTAAAACCTCTCTATTATGGCCACTAAAACGAAGGCTAATTGATGTATAAAAGACAGGTGACAGCTTAAAGCAAGGTGACAGTGAAACAGAAAGCTCCTACACGAGCTTTCTGTTTTACTGTCACCTTGCTTTAAGCAGTCACCTGTCGAAAACACCTTATAATTCACAAAATTTAGTGGTCGTAATAGAGGGGTTCTACTGTAATTATATGTATAGTTGAACCTGGATATCGGCACTGTATGATCTATTCAGTGTAGCAGTACCGTAAAATATAAAGTATACATACTCAGATTTGGGATTTTTTTTCAGACAGGCCCCTATTTAGATCATATGAAAAAATAATTGAAATCAGGTTTTTAATGCTGAAAACAATATGCCAATATGTGACCTGAAAATATTGAGAATGGCCTACTCATTTACAGTCAAAAATAAATTAAGCAACCACTGAATTAGGAAGCCTGTTAATACTTAAAGACTTGTAGCCACTTAAAGCAAGACGGAAGTAATGCAGAAAGCCCCTGTTGGAGTTTTCTGCATTACGTTTGTCATGCATTAAACTGCAACCTACCTTTATAGGCTATTAACTATTTGCATGGTAGCGGCAGATATATGTGCCACAGTGATTACCTTTGCAAACAATTGGGATCCTGATGAGACACCGCGTAATGCAGAGTCTCATCAGGCTCCAAACTGTTTGACACTCTGACCCTGTTTCGAAAAGAAATTTTGAAAATTCTATTTTAAGAACAGTAGCAGATGATAATTGTTGCAGACGACAAACACTACCCAGCATGCAAAGAGTTAATTTACCCAATTTAGTGGCCACTTAATATAGGCTTGAATTCAGGTTTGACTACTTGTATTAAAAATTTGTTAAGGACAATATGAGATAATGAACATAATTTTCTTCACTAGTTACGTCGAAAAACATGTAAGGGATCATTTTTATTGTCACCAACTGTCATCTCCAGATAATGAAAGTATTTTAATCCATTTCCACCTGTTTCTAGTATCGAAGATATGTGATCACTTAAAGCAGGTTGAAAGTAAAGCAGAATGCGTCTTAAGGCGCATTCTGCTTTACTTTCAGCCTGCTTTAAGCTACCATCTGCTAGGATATAGGAACTATTTCTAATGGTACATATAATTTTGACTGTATAAAATGGAAACAATTTCTTTAGTGGAGGAGTAAATTAAAGGCGTAAAAAGGTGTATTTGTGGGGTAATGGGTTAAATTCTAAAATCCTTATGTTTCCTCAAATTCTATGTTGTGATTACTCATAGGGTTTCATTGAGATATAATGAAAATAATGAGAATACTTAAAGCACTTCCTATAATCTGGAGCACGAACCATTATTATACAGACTTCCCATATATAAACACAGACAATCTGTGCACTCATGTTATTTGCATGGTTAATTAGCAATAGAGTATTCTTGCATATATATTTAATGATTTCCCAATTGATAAACATGGCATCGCCCCTATGATAAGTGACTGCATAACCCATTACCCCATAGCTTGTTTCTAGTTTTGAAAACGGGTAACAGCTTAACCCTTTGCCTGCTGGTCGCAACTTTATTGATGTTTGCAAACAGTTTAGATCCAGATCAGACACCGCATAACGCGGTGTCTGATCTGGATCCAAACTGTTTGACACTCTTCTTTAGGTTTCTTTACTTAAAAAATGTATAAATCTAAATTTAACAAACTTTGCAGACGAAAATTTCTAAGCAGACGACATCACGGCAGGATAAGGGTTAAAGCAGGTTGGAAATAATCCTGCTTTACTTCAAACCAGCCTGAAATGCCTTTTATATATCATTGTCAGGAATTCCTAACTGGGGACTACTTTTCTAAGTGTATGAATATTTAGAAGTGTAAAAGGGCATCAGGGTAAAGGGTCAATGCAGAATTGAATGAAGTAAACTGTAATTTGAGTATTTAATGCATTACTTCTATTCGGAATTCAACTGACACTACGGTCACAAAAATACCCACCGACACAGTAGTCAAAGCATGGTTTTACTCAGTTTAGTAGTGCATAGCAGCTCCTGTTAGTTTCTTCTATCATCTGGCAAATAAAGCAGCTACTAGGGAAATTGAAATGTTAGACTAAAATGCATACAAAGTATGTATTCATTGTATTTTCTGATAAATTACCTATCTCCTAACACTATGAGAAAACAGTGTAGAACCAGATCAGACAGCTCCTAAAAGAGCTGTCTGATCAGGGTCTGCACGGTTTTCTTAAATGATCTGTCTGTGAAATGAGTAGGAAGACTTTCCTGGAGGGAATTTTCCTTATATAATCAACCAATGTAATAGTTTAGATGATAGATGTTCATTGTGGGCAGTTTTATTTATGTATATTCAGCAGGGGAAAGGTTTTATAGCTATTTGAATATCAGTTATGATAAGAGTTTGTATCAAGCTTTGAATTTATAATCGCTACCATAGCTACAGACCTACACAAAACAATTCCTTACCTCTGCAACCCGTATCTAGTTTGCACGCCAGTACTCCCTGCAATACACAACTGGGAAAAGACGCTATTCTTCTGCATTAATACAAAACTAAACGCAAAGTGATGGATGGCTTTTGGAAAATTCTGACACAATTTATTTATCTGAATAGCACACAGTTAGGAGCCCTTATCAGACATCCAGTTACCCGGCCTCTGATCTGGCTCAAAACTATTTGTTGCAATAGAAACTAGATGTATTCTTTTAGCACAAACATTAGTGCATTTATTGCGAAAGAATAATGTCTTTTGTCTCTGTACACACTGTAAAGGTTGAATAAAGGTATAAAGTCAAACCACAGAAAACTGACCTTCTGGACCTAGTTAAAAGGTTTGGTTAACCCTTAGCCTGCCACTCACGACTATAGCTCCATATGCAAACAGCTTGGATCCGGATGAGACGCCGAGTAACTCGGCGTCTCATCCGGATCCAAGCTGTTTGACACTCGGACAACATTTTCAGCAATTTTGAGCAACTTTGAAGCACTTTGAAACTTGAAGCAGACGAGAAATATAGCAGACGACAATTTATTTGGCGGGCTAAGGGTTAATAGAAGTTTCGGAATAAGAGCAACCATTCTAAAAAAGATGGACATTCAGACGTGCAAGACAGGTGAAAGCTTAATGCAGGATAACAGTAATGCAGAAAGTACTGTTGTCCCTACATTTAGCTGCCACCTGTCTTATGAACTATTCATACCTCAATCTGAAGGGATTAGTTAACAAGTAGAATTACTGTTGGGACCGAGAAATATGTTCTATTTCCAGAGATTTCCGGTTTTAGGGAGTTCAGTTTTCATAGGTTGCATCTTAATCCGTTAACAACTGTATCTAAATAAGAGCCATCATAACTAAATAAAAGCCACCCTATTTGAATTAAATCGCATTTTGTGGAAATTTTGTGCCGTTAGCCAATTAGAGTCAGTTATTCAGCTTTTCCTTTTACATGAAGACTTGATTATTCCCACAAACATGAAACTCTTGATAGGAAGAGAT
Organism: Gari tellinella; assembly: GCA_922989275.2. Lineage (NCBI taxonomy): Eukaryota > Metazoa > Mollusca > Bivalvia > Cardiida > Psammobiidae > Gari > Gari tellinella. The sequence continues at coordinate 12,111,745 of OV277872.1, forward strand.
GATTGGCAGATTATCGTTGCTGGCAGCTTAAAACAGCTGACTCAGTCGCGTGGACAGAATAGCAACCACCAATTTTACGTCATATAGTGACATAGCTTTGTAAACAATATTCCCATTTTAGATTTATGGGTAGTTTAAATCGGTTAGACTGCAAATGACAAGTCTTCGTGAAATAGACGGGCTCCGCTCTGTCTATTTTCAGGAAGACTTGTCATAATGCAGTCTAACCTATATTAAGAGCCACTCTTTCTAAATAAGAACCACTGTATCAATACAGAACAATTGGTACACAAAGAGGTCATAAAGTTTTCATGCTATGAATTGTTTTACAGTTTTCAGACACAGATGAGACCAGTACAGAAGTCAAGGAAATTATTACTCAAACAGACGAGTAGAAAAAAACGCTGTAATAAATGAATTACACAAATTTATTTGCCATTGGTATTCCAGTTACTAACGGAATACAGGCAACACTATTGTAACCTATTTATGCCTAGTATATAAAATATCTTAATGCTTCTCCTGTTAATAGTCTATATAGATGTCCTTTTAAAAACAGTGTAGACTCCTGAAGGAGCTGTCTGTTCAGGGGTCTGCACTGTTTTCTTAACTCTTTGAACCCTAGTCAGTAGTCACGCATATATGCGTCATTTGCAAACAGCATACCTGTGAGGAGTACACTTGTATTATACATACAGTGTAGACACTGATCAGAGGGCTCCATAAGGAGCCCTCTGATCAGGGTCTACACTGTTTGTCATTTTGATATATATTTTAAAAATCATCCCTAAAAAGTCAAAAATGGACTAGACTAAATTGAAAACTAGAATTTTCCATTTGAGGTTTCAGGGAGGAAAGGGTTTAAGGATCTGTCTGGCACAAGTATGCACTCTTTCCTGAGGAAATGTTTGGTAGTTTTAGTTTAGATGATAGTTTTTCACAGTGCATGGGCGGAGTTTTATGTGTGAATATTTAGCAGGAGAAGGATTATTTTGTCAGAGGGCTTCTACAGAATGTTTAACTCTTTATTCCATAGCCTGTTTCTAGTATTGAGATAGGTGGCTACTTAAAGCAGGCTGAAATCAAGCAGAATGTGCCTTAAGACGCATTCTGCTTTACTTTCAGCCTGCTTCAAGCCACCATCTGCTAGAATATAGAAACATATTCATAACTGTATAAATTGGAAATATTTTCTTCAGTGGAGGAATAAATTAAATGCATAAAAATGTGTATCTATGGAGGAAAGGGTTAAATACTGTTTGACCTTAAAATGAAGGATTGGGAATTGGGATATGCTAGGCATACTTGGTTTAATAGTCAGTTAACAGGGTTGTGTATCTCGCAGATTCTCTCTTCTCTCTGCTTTAACAGGCCTGTCTGAACTTTCGCTTAAATAAAATAACCACCAAACAAGGGAAAACAAAATATAAGCACTAGTCACTTCAGTAAGTTGTAGATTATAAGACTTCAGATATGAGGGAGCAAACATAAAATTTCTGATAGGAACTTTCTGCTTTACTTTCATCTTGCTTTAACCCTTTTCCTCAATACTATAGTTTCAGTATTGAAGACATGGTCGCTTTACTTTCAGCCTGCTTTAAGCTACCATCTTCTAGGATATAGTAAATATTTATTTTGGTCCATCTTGATTTAAAAACTGTATAAAGTGGAACTAATTTCTTCAATGGACGAATAAATTGAAGGCGTAAAAAGACATATTGATGGAGTAATGGTTTAAAACAGGTGGCAGCTTAAAGCAAGATGACTATAAAGCAGAAATCTACCATTGGATATTTCTGCTTTATTTTTATCTTGCTTATGCAGCCACCTGCCTAAAAGATCTAAACTTTGATCTCATGTAGTGGTTGTAATAGAGGGTTTTTACTGTATTTTGCCTCTTCTGCAAGTTTTTAGCTCACCTGAGCCGAAGGCTCAAGGTGAGCTGTTGTGATCGCCCGCCGTCCGTCGTCCGTCTGTCCGTCCGTTCAAACTTACTTCAAGCGACAACTCCTCTGAAACCGCGAGTCTGAGGAAAAAACTAATTTGCTCACGGTGTTCCTTGGATGCTTCTCTACAGAAATTGTTAAAATGAAACTTTAAAGTGGACTACTTATTGAAATTTATTAAAAAAAGTGAAAAACTTTAAACAAGTTTTTTGTAAAAAACCACTGTTCCCACACCTTAGATATTGCATGAATAGTATCTTCTACTAAATCACTTTCAAAATTGTAAAAAATCAAAACCCTAGGATCAAATTTGACTCAACCCTGGCCATATCAGTGCTTTTTGATGCAGGTCTGACAGTAAAAACTCTCTAATGATCCGTTTTATACAGACGCATTGTATCTTCCAGGCTAAGAAGCTACCCTTATACTAAATGCAACATTTTTGCAAACAGTTTGGATCCAGGTCAGATGCCACATAATGCTGCATCTAATCTGGATCTAAACTATTTGCCACTCATTTACATATTTTCTTATATTTAGAAAATATAAGTTATTATTTTTTACATATTTCACATACAAACATTTGGAGCAGACAACAGTTCAGCATAATAATAGTCATTTCTCTCTGAGACCGTCTCCAATTGCATAACTGACCCATAGCTAGCTCTGAACTCAGGTCACTGAGATACATAACAGAAATGAAAGTGATGTCTGCTATTTTATGCTCAAGCACAACTTAGTTCGAGGCATATTACTTTTGGTCTGTCTGTTTGTTTGTTTGTGTCTTGTTTGTTTGTTTATCTTTCTGTCTATCAGTCCACAATTAATTCTTGGCCATAAACAGTATGGATCCAGGTCAGATGCCACATAATGCTGCTTCTAATCTGGATCCAAACTATTTGCCACTCATTTACATATAGTTTCTTATATTTAGAAAATGTAAATAATGATATTTATTAACCTATTAACCCATACATATTCTTTTTTATGTCTTTAATTTATTCTTCCACAGAAGAAAATATTTCACTTTATACAGTCATTGTTGTCTTTAACAATTGCTTCAAATGACATCTCCTCATATACCGCTGAAAAGATTTCAACCAAACTTTACACGAATGTTCCTTGGGTCAAGTTCTTTCAAAATTGTTCAAAGAATTAAAAACAATGTAGAACTCTGGTTGCCATGGCAACCAAGTGAAAAAATAAGGAAATCTTAAAAAAAATTCTTGTCTGAAACTACAAGGGCCAGATCTTAGACATTTGTCACATAGCATCATCTACAGGTCCTCTATCAAACTACAAACTATGCCCCTGGGGTCAAAATTGGCCCCGCCCAGGGGGTCACAGTTTAACATAGAGTTATATAGTGAAATTTTCAAATGTCTTCTCCTCTGAAACTAATATGGCCAGAGCTTTGATATCTGGCTTGGTGACACTTTTAGATGTCCTATACCAATAAGGTTCAAATGGTTCTGGTCGATTGCATATCATCTACAGGTCCTCTATCAAGTTTGTACAAATTATGCCCCTGGGGTCAAAATTAGCCCCACTCCGGGGGTCACAGTTTTCATACGTCTTCTTTTCTGAAGCTAATATAGCCAGAGCTTTGATATTCGGCATGGTGTTACTTCTAGATGTCCTTTATCTATTTTGTTCAAATGGTTCCAGTCTGTTGCATATGTAGGTCACAGGAGCTAAAAATAGATTTTTTCAATGGAAACTTAAAAAAAATCTTCTTGTCTAGAACCCTAGTACCCTGATCTTAGATATTTGGAACATAGCATCATCTACAGGTCCTCTATCAAGATTGTTCAAATTATGCCCCTCGGGTAAAAAATGACCCCGTCCTGGACTTAAATCATTATCTCCATTTTGATGTACAGCTATTCTCAGGTGAGCGACATATGCCCCATGGGGCTCTTGTTTAATATATTTAAGAAAGTTTTTATGAGTGGTTACAGATAAGTGGAGTATTTCAAAAACCAAACTCTTTATTTCTGCATGAAAACCCTATGGTGTTACTACTCATTAGAATTGTATCTTCTAGACACCATAGGATTTGGTGCTGAAATAAGTTTGAAAATGTTGGATTGGTTCGGTTTACTCCCTCTTATCCGATTCCCTGGGTTATAAACAAAGGTTTTTGATGGAGACTTAAGGGATTTTGATATATGATATACTCCTTGTACCAGGAGCTAGCGATGTAGATTATAAGCCACTATGTTTGTCCTGCATCAGCTGTGTTTGTCTGCTTCATTTGTGTTTCTGGGTTGAGTGTATTATAAATTATGTACAATATACTTGTGATGTACCAATTACCTCATAAATATGCCTTTTCATGCCTTTAATTTATTCCTCTGCTGAAGAAAATAGCTCCATAATCTACAGTGATGAATATGCACCATCAGAAATAGTTAATATATCCTAGAAGATGGTAAATATATCCTAGAAGATGGTAACAGACTAAGCAGACTAAAAGTATAAAGCAGAATGTATACCTAAATGTGCATTCTGCTTTACTTTCGACCTGCTTTAACCCTTTACCTGATAGCATTGTTTCTAGTATTGAAGATATCTGACCACTTGAAGCAGGTTGAAAGTAAAGCAGAATGCGCCCTAAGGCGCATTCTGCTTTACTTTCAGCCTGCTTTAAGCTATTAACTGCTAGAATAAGGAAAGTATTAAATATGACACATATTCATTACAGTTTAATTTGGAACTATTTTCTTCAGCGGATGAATAAAATGAATGTGCTAAAAGTCGCTTCTATAAGGGAAAGGGTTAAGTGGTCACATGTCTACAAAACTAGAAAAAGTCTATGGGGTTTAGGGTTAATCCTTTCATAACCAGGCCACTGAATGCGGGGCAGATCAGGATGACATTTTAACCCATTTGTGTCTAGCGTCCTTTAACCCTTTGAACCCTAGTCCCGCATATAGGCGTCCTTTTTAAACAGTGTACATGTGAATAGAACATTTGTCCTAAGCAAACAGTGAAGACCCAGATCAGAGGGCTCCAAAAGGAGCCCTCTGATCAGGGTCTTCACTGTTTGTCGTAATGCCAAACATTGACAAAAGCAGTTACCCTTAAAAGTCAGAAATGGACTAGACTAAAATGGAAACTGGAATTGTCCATTTAAAGTTTCAGGGAGGAAAGAGTTAACCCATTTGTGTCTAGTCCTATAAAAGGGACATAGGCAAACAGTGTAGACTCTGATCATACACAGCACACTGTTTGCTGATAGGAATTTCAATATAAAACAAAATGAAAGTTTATACCAGGCACCACTTACAGTGGAGAATCTGTTTTTCATTCCCAATAAACGCGCTTACGCTAAAACTATTATTTGCAGTGCAAACAGTTTGGAGCCAGATCAGACGCTGGGTAACCCGGCGTCTGATCAGGCTCCAAACTGTTTGCCACCAAGATAAATACACATTACCAGTTGACAGCGCGATACAGAGTGATGTATTTAGCTCGAGACGTTTTTGGCGGAAATAGCCGATCTGACGAGCGCCCAATCGGTTGTTTCCGCCAAAAACGTCGAGAGCTAAGTGCAACACTCTGTTGCGCACTGCCAACTGGTAATGTGTTTATTATATGCCTTGAATACAAGCCAGAAACAACTAAATAGTTGTTTAAATCATTTTATATCCAAAATTTATTAGTTATTTGAAGCAGAATAAGATTTTTTGTATGCACAAGGAATAACGCGGCACTCGTACATGTACGTAGATGACGTCACGTCAAATCGAAAGCGAGGTCAGAGTAAAATACAAAGTGGCTGATACAAGGTGGCTGATACAGACTCTTGTATTTTACTCTGCAAATACACGCAGAAACGCTTGATATCACTCGAAGGCATATAATAAACAAGAATTATCAGAATTGTCCAAAAATTGTTCTTTTCTACGTTTTAGTGCTTTTCGTTTGCGTACGTTTGCGTTTAAACGGGAAAGAATAACAGATTCTCCACTGTATATAAACAAGGACTAATTCAGCATATAAGCATGGAAGAATCCACTGGCTGCAAATGGCTCAAGTACATGTAGACAATATTTACTCATTGTTAAACAAGTTGAGACTGATTACAAGGTAAACCCACAGAAACTGGCTTTTCTTTTCTGCAAATAAAATCAATATTTTACATTTCCTTCATAACACTGAGGATTTACTGTATGGTACATGTAGATAATCAATCAAATAACAAGCTATAATTAACATCTAATTGTTACAAGTATATACTCAGGAGACGATGTTATTCTTTCCCAATAAATGTGTTTACGCTTAAACTATTATATCAAAATTATCCATTGCAAACAGTTTGGAGTCAGATCAGACACAGGGTAACCCAACATCTGATCTAGCTCCAAACTTTTTGCCACTGAGATAAAAAAAAAAAAAAGTTGACATTTATTTTTCAAAATTTCACAACTTTTGCATTTGTTTAGTTTCATTTTAGGGGCAAAGAATTTCATTTCACCACTGTATCTATCTCTGAGATGCATAATTAAATTGGTTCCATCTTGTTTTTGTACACAAGTCTTACAATGCTATTGTGGCGGATATACAGTGGAGAAACTGTTATTCTTTCCCAATAAACGGGTTTACGCTAAAACTATTATTTGCATTGCAAACAGTTTGGAGCCAGATCAGACGCCGCGTAACCCGGCGTCTGATCAGGCTCCAAACTGTTTGCCACCAAGATAAACATGAAATATCAGAATTGTCCAAAAGTTGTTCTTTTCTACGTTTTAGTGCTTTGCGTTTGCGTACGTTTGCGTTTAAACGGGAAAGAGTAACAGATTCTCCACTGTATACCACAGTGATTACCTTTGCAAACTGTTTGGATCCAGATGAGATGCCACGTTTCGCAGCATCTCATCAGGATCAAAACTGTTTGACACTTTCACCATGTTTTAAAAAGAAATTTTGAAAATTCAGACAACTTGAGCTATTGCTGCAGTAGTGGCTGAAAAGTTAATTATATGGAGATCTTTTTTTGTCAAAGGAAAATGTAGGTTTGGAAAATAAATTGCACTTTGCTTTGGGCTGATTCTAAATGCATACAAACTGCTCTTAGCTTGACAATAGTTAACTGTTTGGCTGCTGTAATATTGCCTGTTTCTAATGTGTTGTCTGCTTCATTATTCAATGTTAGGTTATAGACATTTTGACTGAAGAAACTTGTCACAACTGTCAGACAGTTTGGATCCTGATCAGAGGCAGCATAATGTTTTAAAAACAACAACCAACAACAGTATGTTAAATTAAACCTGTAACAACTACAAGCTCATATATTGGAAATATGCAAACAGCATAGACCCATATCAAATGGCACCTTAGTTGGTTTCCAAGTTGTTTACGAATACTAACAATTACTATGAATAAATTACATCTACCAACACTTGGTCTAAACCAGTTACAGACAAGATTTAACTCAATATGACTTTCATGATGACACATTGAGCCCTAACAACAAGTGCATGTATATGCATACTTTACAAACAGTGTACCCATGAAGAGTACACTTGTCTTTTTCAAACTGTGTAGACCCAGATCAGAGGGCTCCTAAAGGATCCCTTTGACCTGGGTATATACTGTTTGTCAATACCTAGTTAAATATGGACTAGACCTATAGTTGGATATTGGAATTGTCCATTTGAAGTGTCATGAGTGAGTTAACAGGGATACTTAATTAGTATAAAACCACAAAAAAACTATAGTAGGGTACCACTCAGTTTGTTTAAACAAGATTAGGACTAAATTGGTTGTGATATGGTTTATTTCTAACATATCCTAGCTACTGCTACAGTTTAGATGTTGTGTATTCTGTCAGTATTAAATGTCTCTCACTCTCTCTCTCTCATTTCAGCCTCCCTCTAAATCCAGCTCCCGCCAGTCTGTTGACATTGAAGAACCCAACATGATCGTGTGATACAAGGACTGATTGACATTTCCATAATACAAGTGATATCTGATAGAACCAATGGGCCTTTGCATAGAATTAACCCTTCCAACCCTAGTCACGCTCAAACATGTATTTTGCAAACAGTGCACCTGTGAAGAGTACACTTGTCCTATGCAAACAGTGAAGACCCAGATCAGAGGGCTCCTAAAGGAGCCCTCTGATCAGGGCCTTCACTGTTTGTCATATAGCAATACATTGACAAAAAAGAACATGAATGGGGGAAAATGGACTATACTAAATTGGAAAGTGCAATTGTCAATTTGAAAGGGTAAAGGCAGTGCAAACTGAAGACAAAGATAAGTGGCAACAGGGATACTAAAATATCAGAGCATGATCAAAGATAGGGGGCATATTGTTTCTTGTCTGTCTGTCTGTCTGTATGTATGTTGTCTGTCTGTGTGTTCAGGTTTGTCTGTCTGCCAACAAATATTAACCTGGGCCATAACTTTGGAGCTAGACTGTGTAGTCCACTTGAGAATACCTTGAGCCAAGTTCAACTAGGGTCATATCAAACAAAGGTCAGGGTAATTTTGAGGTCATTGTTACATCAGGAAGCATAATGTTTCATGTGCACATCTTGTTTAACCCATTGAACCCTTGTGCTGAGTCTATGGCCCCTTTACAAACAGTATACCTGTGAATAGTATACAGTAAAACCTCCCTACTATGACCACTAAATAATGTTAGCAGTTACAGGGCTCCAGATAAGAGGTAGTTATTTCAACAAATCCAGCATTTTCTCACTCTTTTAAGCACCAAATCCTATGGTGTTACTACTCATTAGAATCGTCTCGAAGAGACGATTCTAATGAGTAGTGACATCATAGGGTTTAATTCAGAAATAAAGATTTTAGTTTTTGAACAACTACCCTTATCTGATGCTCTGAGTTAGGTGTTAAGGGCATGTCACAGCTTATAGCAAGGTGAAAGTAAAACAGAAAGCTCCTTTCTATTATACTTTTACCTTGCTTCAACCCATTACCGCATAAGTAAACCTTTTTATGCCTTTAATTAATTCCTCCACTGATGGGCAAAGTTCCAATTTATACAGTCATGAAAAGATATAAAGAATATATTCTGTAACCTAGCTGATGGTAGCTTAAAGCAGGCTGAAAGTAAAGCAGAATGTGCCTTAAGCCTTATTCTGCTTTACTTTCAACCTGCTTTAAGTGGTCAGCTATTTTTAATACTAGAAACAGGCTATAGGTAACGGGTTAACACTTTCCTCCCTGAAACTTTAAATGGACAATTCCAGTTTCCGTTTTAGTCTAGTCCATTTCTGAATTTTAAGGGTTGCTTTTGTCAATATTTGGCATTATGACAAACTGAAGACCCTGATCAGAGGGCTCCTTTCGGAGCCCTCTGATCTGGGTCTTCACTGTTTGCACAGGACAAGTGTACTATTCACATGTACAGTTTGAAAAGGACGCCTATATGCGGAACTAGGGTTCAAAGGGTTAAGCTGTCATCTGTCTTTCATTCCATCATTTAGCCTTCTTTTAGTGATTGTAGTAGAGAAGTTTTATTGTTCTTGTCCTATGTATAGAATGAAGATCTTGATCAGAGGACTCCTATACCACCACTCTGATCAGGGTCTGCACTGTTTATCATATTGTAATACATTGTAATAACATAATTGTAGGCTTACACCTGCCAGAATAGAGAAATGGACTAAATGATACTTGTTCATCTATGAATGACTACAAGAGGAATACTTAATTTTTGTGTAAATAGACACGTTAACTCTTCCAATAACTAAGTAATTTGTGGGTTATTAGCTTGCCTTTTGGATCATTTTGGTTACCAAAACATGAACCAGTCTACTTGGAATTCTGAGAAGTTTTAGTATATAGTGGTCTTAATTGGCATACAGTGTAGACACAGATCAGAAGGCTCCTATAGGAGCCCTCTGATCTGCGTCTACACTGTTTGAAGCGTAAAGAGTATGTTTTAAACAGGTCCATGGTGGCTACAGAATTAACATCATATTTATATTGTAAAGTCACTTTTTTTTAAGTGTTAATGCACGTTCAGCAAAGTTTAACTGTGTTTACAGACACTCAGCGTAGTTTGACTGTATAATGTACATGCTATACTCAAAAGCCTGCCTAATTTCTGTGTTGTCATTATTTATTATTGTTTTATATATTACTGCAGGTTAGAGTGAGTTAACATTTCCAATATGTTTATCTGTTACGTCTCCACAACGCCGTATGTGGTGACTATTCAAAACTTTGTGGTGTAGTGGAGAAGATGTTTTATTCTTTCCCAATAAATGAGTTTACACTATTAAAGCCATTTGCAAACAGTTTGGAGCCAGATCAGATGCCGGGTATCCCGGCATCTGATCAGGCTCCAAACTGTTTGTCACTGGAATTAAAATAAATAGTCAGAATTGTCAACAATGATTCTTTTTCTGCATTTTAGTGCCTTGGGTTTGCGGGAAAGAATAATGTTTATGAATGTATACTGAAATTCTTTTCTGCACCAAACCCTATGCTGTTACTACTCATTAGACTCGTTTCTTCAGGAGGATTCTAATGAATTGTAACACCACAGCGTTTAAGCAGACACTAAGATTTAATTTTAAAAAATACTCCACATTTCTGGAGCCCTGGTATTCCGCACTGTTGCATATTTTTACCTGTACAGTGTTCAGTTTGTTTAAAAAATCATGTCAAATGTTGTAAATTGGAAGATATTGATAATTATGGCTAAAATTTAATTGGACAGTACCGAGTTAATTTGTTAATCATGTTAAAATGGAAGATAATTACACATAGATTTAAAGATACACATTTCCTGAAATGAAGTACATTTGTAAGCTAAATGACGTATTAAAGGGGTAATGTGTTAAGAGTGGCAAGTGCTACACGTAGTTGCCTTAGTGTTATAAAAGAGGGTTATATAATATCTGCTAATTTAGTGCTGTGTAAATTTTGATATTTCACCCATTACCCTGATTCAAGTATTGAAGACAGGTGAGCACATAAAGCAGGTTGAAAGTGAAGCAGAGTGCGCCTTATGGCACATTCAATTTCTGCTTTACTTTCAGCCTGCTTAATGCTATCATCTGCTAGAATATAGAAAATGTTTCTTATGTTGCATATCATTTTTGTATAAATTGTATTTTATTCAGTAGAGGAATAAATCAATGTTACAAAAGCTCAAACCCTCTACAATTAGAAACCCTTTTAAGGCACATTCTGCTTTACTTTCAGCCTGCTTTAAGCTTTTATCTGCTATGATATAGAAACTGTGTTTTATGACTTTTATTTGTGACAGTATAAATTGGAACTATTTTCTTCAGTAGAGGAATAATAATGAATCAATTAAAGGGGTATTTATGGGGTAATGGGTTAAGTAAAAAGTCTATCCTGTAATGAACAAATGTGATGTTGTTATAAATGTCTGTTAGTACATGTATGTGTATAGAACAAATGTTTGTCAGGCTTTAGATATGGTAAAACCATACTGTTATGATCCACTTATCCCATTACCCCATAAATACACCCTTTTCACGCCTCTAATTTATCCCTCCAATGAAGAAAATAGTTCCAATTTATACAGTCGTGAATATCTAATATTAAAAATAATTTCTATATTGTAGCAGCTGGTAGCTTAAAGCAGGCTGAAAGTAAAGCAGGATGCACCTTAAGGCACATTCTGCTTTACTTTCAACCTGCTTTAAGTGGTCACCTGTCTTCAATACTAGAAACAGGCTATCAGGTGTAAAGGGTTAAAGAAGAAGGCTTTCCTGTTAAGCACTGGCTAAATTTTAAAGCTATCATGGACAGGAGCCTACCTCTCACCTGAGTCTGCACTGTTTGTCATTTTGCAATATTATTGTAAAATCAACCTTGAATATGTCATAATGGACCTGACCTTATTTGAAACAGTAATTGTCCATTTGAACATTGAGAGGCCAGTGAGATATGCAGACCTCTACCTCAGGTGCCTGTTTTATGAAACATTGTACGACAAAAAAAATTGTGAGTCAAAACTTAACATACATCTAATTTCTGTATCTAATCCTGTCTTGTGACATCTCGTCTTTTCAAGATGATTCCAAAGAGATGTCACAAGACAGGATTAGATGGAGAAATAAATAATATTTGAGACTTTTATAATCTGACTTTATGATGTTTTATGAAACGGGCCCCTGATTCTGAAAACATCCTTTTTCTTCTCTAACAGTCAGTTTTTACTGCGGTTTTATGCCTATTCAATTCACAAATACGTTTTTGGACCAGAGACTCAAAGACTAATGAAAACCTCTTGCCTTTCGGTTTCAGGCTTCTAAAATTTGCCAGCATTGCAGAAGCTGGGAGCCAGGCTAATGGGTTAGGGATACTTCTTGAGCCCAAAGCCTAAAACATGTCTAACGATTGCAGGTCTGTGAAAATACTCATTATTTCTGTATATGTGCTTTGTTCATATATTGAATACATTTATGCTTATGTTTAATATATATACATATCCTGTCTGATATATAATTGTAAGTGGTATCAGGAGAATGGATTTTATGACTTCTCTACTACTTTTGTCTAACCCTTTCCCCCTTACCTTGTTTTTATTGTTCAAAACAGGTGGTTGCTTAAAGCAGGCTTAAAGTAAAGAAGAAAGCTCATTCAAGAGCTTTCTGCTTTACTTGCAGTCTGCTTTAAGCATCAACATGTCAGTATGAAAACTAAGTTTCCTATATCTTGTTATCAAAACATGATAGAATCCCTGTGACTTGTATATTTGTCATTCACAAAGTGTATATCTGTCAAGAGTACACTTGTCCAATGCAAGTAATGTAAACCCAGATCAGAGGGCTACACTATTTACTTAGGACAAGTGCACTCTTTACAGGGTCACTGTTTGTGCAGCATAAACATTAGAACCTCTATTACGGCCACTAAATAGAAGGCTAATTGTCTGTATTAAAGACAGGTGACTGCTTAAAGCAATGTGAAAGTGAAACAGAAAGCTCCTGTAGGAGCTTTCTGTTTCACTTTCACATTGCTTTAAGCAGTCACCTGTCTTAAACGACTGATATTTGACACAATACAGTGGTCGTAATAGAGAGGTTCTACTGTATATATAAGGTGTGTCCAAGTCACTAGGGGTCAATAAGTTATGATAATCCACATATTGTCAGTATCATGAATGTTTTATGACTTTCTCTGTCCTGTTACAGTAGAGAAGACATTCCTTTTTCCCAATAAACATGTTGGTACTGAAACCATTATTAATTAACCATTGCAAACAGTCTTGAGCCAGATCAGATGTCAGGTTACCTGGCTCCAAGGTTATAAAGCGTTTGATTTGAGTCTGAGTTAGTTCTCAAGCATTTGATTGGTCAGATTTGAGCCTAGGCTCAAATCTGACCAATCAAATGCATGAGAACGACTTCAGACTCAACTCAAAAGCTTTATAACCTTAGACCCTGGTGTCTGATTAGGCTCCAGACTGTTTGCTACTCAGATGTTCAAGTAAGTAATAGATATTTCCAAATTATCATCATTTTATATGTTCAATTGCATTGTGTTTAATTTCGCTCAAATCATAATGGGAAAGAATAACATCTTCACTATTGTATAAACAGTCAATAAACTTTTTGCATATTTCATGTGTCATGTGTGAGAAATTTAGTTAGTACAGTAAAACCTCTCTAGTTCGACCACTAAAAATTAAATGAAGGCTAACTGACTATAAAAGACAGGTGACAGCTTAAAGCAAGGCGAACGTAAAACAGAAAGCTTCTGAAGGAGCTTTCTGTTTAGCATTCACCTTGCTTTAAAGCAGTCACCTGACTTACACACATGCTACTTAACACAATTTAGTGGTCGTAATAGCGGGGTTTTACTGTAGATCAATAGTTCCGTCAGGTATTGTCTGTCAGTGACAATTTATGATTTGTTAATCAACAACAGCTGACCAGGTGTTCTCAGTTTCTGTTTGTAAATGAACAATTTCCTTATCATGGGTCCCCTGTCAGCAAAACTGTTCTTACTTATTGACCCCTGATAATTCAAATAGACAAGTCTAGTTGCAGATTAAGTCTAGTCCATAGTAGACTGCTTTACTCTTTCAACACCGACCTGTTTTAAATATACTTATTACATTTGCAATCAGTGTAGAACCAGATCTGAGGACTCCTATTGGATCTGGTACTACACTGTTTGCTAATTTAGACAAGTATTTATCAAACTACACAGAGTTTCTAGTAGACTAGTTCATGTTTTGGGAACTAAAAAAATGATCCACATGGGAAGCTTATATCCCACAGTGTAGACCAAGAATATAGGGCACTTAAAGGAGCCCTTTGATCAGAGCCTGCACGGGTTGTAATTTTGCAATAACTAACAGTTTGAAGTCAGATGATAAACCATGTTACATGGCATCTGAGTCGGTTTTATGCTGTTTGCTACTTAGTTTTTTTACCAGGAAAAATCAGATGTGGCAGTTCATTTTAAAAGATTTGACATACAACAACATTGTTTATACAGAATTAAAAGAACTTAACTCTTTCCTCCCTAAAACTTCAAATGGAAAATCCCAGTTTCCATTTTAGTTTAGAGTTTATTTCTGACTTTTAAGGGTTGTTTTTGTCAATGTTTTGCATTATGACAAACAGTGAAGACCCAGATCTGAGGGCTCCGTAAGGAGCCCTCTGATCTGGGTTTTCACTGTTTGCATAGGACAAGTACACTTTTTACATGTATACTGTTTGAAAAGGACGCCTATATGCGGGACTAGGGTTCAAAGGGTTAAGTGGTCTTGACTTTCAACGTTTATTGGGTTGATTTCTGGAAGCAAAAACGGGTTAAAATGTACATGTATGTACATTATCTTTGATGAACTCATAGATGTGTTTAAAAATGTACAAAAAATTGATCTGAAAAATTTCCAATGCAATAGTTACCTTTTTTTCCACTTTTTTTCTGAGCATGTAACAAAATTCACATATTTATTTTTTAATTTGATAATTCTTATTTCTACATTTTTTCTGAACTGTAACCCTGTGTTCCCATAATTATGTGAATTTTAAATAATGTTACTTTTGAACTGTAATAATTCTTATTTCACATATGTGATTTTTGATGATTCATTCTTAACTCTACATTTTGAACTTTCATAATTCTGTTTTTACATAATAAATTATGTGATTTTTGAATATGATCATTATATTTTCTTAATTCTACACTGTGTAAAAACTCTTATTGTTACATATATGCTTTTTGAACTGTAATCATTCTTAATTCTACATTTTTTTCTGAACTGTAAAACGGTGTTCACTTTTTTCTGAGCTGTAAAATATGTGATAATTGATTTTGAATTATTGTATAGTTTAATTCAACAAAAAGGTATTTAGCTACATGTATTTATGAGTGCATGCACTAATTTATAATGTATGTTTTGAATGAAAATTGCTTGTTATGAAATTAACCCTTTCACTGCCTTACCCCAAGTACTATAGTTATTTGCAAACAGTTTTGATCCTGATCAGATGTCATGTAACTCGGTGTCTGATCAGGATCCAAACTGTTTGACACCCATTTCAATATTTCTTAATCCAGAATACCTAGATTTAGGCAAAAATTGAACTTTTATAAATAAAAGCAGACAACAATTGTTTTAATTGATTATGTCAGTGAAGAGGTGGTGATAATACATGTATACTGTATGAACCAAAAAACAAAAACAATTGATGAATTATACTGAATAAATCATTCTAAAACATACTTTGTGTTGTGCTTTGTTTTTGCTCAGTGAGCTTTTGTGACAGTGCTGTGTCTGGTGTTGCTGTATACGTCGTTCATCGTGTCTTGCGTCAGTGAACTATTGGATTGTGAACACACAAGAGGCCACACTTTTGGTCCATTCTTAATCAAACTTGATCAGAATGATCATATTGACAAAATCTAGGTTAAGATCGATTTTAGCTCACCTGAGCACAAAGTGCTCAAGGTGAGCTATTGTGATCGTACGTCGGTGTTGGTGTCGGTGTCGTCTGTTCACAAATAGTTTCAAATAACTTCTTCTCTGAAACCAATGGCCCAATTTTAACCAAACTTGGTCAGATACATACTTTAGTTGTGAGCTTCAAAAAATGTTGAAAAAAAGTGGGTGGGGCTATCGGTCTTGTTGCCATGGCAACCATGCACACTATCTAAAAAAATCTTCTTCTCAAAAACTAATGGTCCGATTTCAATTTGGTATTCACCAAAATGTTTCTCAATTTATATACTTTCAAAATTGGTAAAAAATATTTGATCCGTCAAAAAACATGGCCGCCAGAGGGCGTGGTCATTTTCCGTATTTACATAATATTGACAACCAAAGTCAAAACTTTAAAAATCTTCTTGTCAATAACCATAAGTCCTAGAACAACCAAATTTCATATGTAGCATCATGTGAACCTTTACCAAGATTGTTCAAATAATGACCCCCGGGTCAAAAATGGCCCGCCCTGGGGCTTATCAGTTTTACATAGTTATATAGCAAAACCTTTAAAACTCTTCTTCTCTGAAACTGTATGGCCTAGACCTTTTATATTTGGCATGTAGCTTTGCCTTATGGTTCTCTACAAAGATTGTTCAAATCATGACACCGGGGTCAAAAATGGCCACGCCCCAGGGCTTATCAGTTTTACATAGAGTTATATAGGAAAACCTTTAAAACTCTTCTTCTCTGAAACTGTATGGCCTAGAACTTTTATATTTGGCATGTAGCTTTGCCTTACGGTCCTCTACCAAGATTGTTCAAATAATTACCCCCGGGTCAAAAATGGCTCTGCCCTGCACTGGGGCTCATCAGTTTTACATAGACTTATATAGTAAAACCTTTACAAATCTTCTTCTCTGAAACCGTAAGGCCCAGACCTTTTATATTTGGCATCTAGCTTTGCCTTATGGTCCTCTACCAAGATTGTTCGAATCATGATCTCGGGGTAAAAAATGACCCCGCGCTGGGCTTATCAGTTTTACATAGACTTAAAGGGAAATGGACATCTGGTGATTAATATCTTTTAAATGAAAGATATTGAAAAAAAATCGCCTTCTGCCTTTGAAATTTTGAAAAATAATAAAAAATGAAGTAGTTAGAGCCGTTTAAACTTTGTGATATATGACTGTGCAAGCGACCATGGGGGCCGCCATTTTGTTTACGTGTGTGACGTAACTAAGGCCTTCCGCGACCTTTCGGTTATAGCGAGTCTAACCGGGAATGCCGTAGAGTGCGCGGAATTTACATCGATAACATTAATAAACTGAAATACTGAGAAAAATTGGGCATGTGGAGGAAGGTAAAAACACTTTAGAACTTCAGTGTTACGATTTCGATCCTAAATTATCAGAGAATGTAATATTAGAAGACAGAGACTACGACGGGTCGGGCGAAGAGAAAGCGCATTCGCCGGACGAATTTGCGACTGCAATACTTGTGTATAAATGCCTACAAAGGAGGTTAATACTTGCTGAAGAACAAATGAAATGACGATTGGGTGTCTTGGTGACAATGAGTGCATAGCAGAACCATCAAAATTTCGAGCTATTAGTGCTTAATCCAGCCATACTTGAGGTAGCGTATATCAGGCAAATATCATAGGACACCGGAATCGGGCACGGATACTCTTGATAA
Source organism: Gari tellinella (assembly GCA_922989275.2). NCBI lineage: Eukaryota > Metazoa > Mollusca > Bivalvia > Cardiida > Psammobiidae > Gari > Gari tellinella. The sequence goes on from OV277872.1 coordinate 12,129,292, forward strand.
TATTTGCATACTGGTTGTGAATAAAGGCATCGAAGCCCTGTGACTTTCGAAAAAAGTTTCTCCGATATATTTAGTCTTATCTGTTAATATTTCCGTAAATATTAATCATAAACATCGGCTCCAGGATATCTTCGTTTTTTTAAGGGGCTACGACTAAAACACGAGCAGATAAAGACGATAATACATGTGCCGATTTTTATAACATCCAGTCAGAGACAATGTATAGCCATATGGCTATACACTGTCTCTGCATCCAGTACAAAACGGATGAGGTATTACGTTTTTATTTAATAAAATAAGGGGGATCAAATTATTTTTCTGGTCTGTTATGAATTTTCCGTGACGTTTAACATCGGTTCTGGTCCTCAATCGGACATACATTTTTAGAAAATAGACCATTTATTCTCGGTATCGCAACATCCGGGAACTTTCGTACATCCAGGTCTCAATCACAGAGTTTCTCAATATCTCATTTGGATCCAAACTGTTGCTGACCTTTAAGTACAGTCAGTTTTGATTCCGATCTGGGTCCTAACTGTTTGTCAGTCTCTCGTACGGATAAAAGTTTCTTCAATGAGCTTTTCAATACATTCAAACCTTAGTTTGGATTTTCAATCACAGAGTTTCTCAATATCTCAGTTGGATCCAAACTGTTGCTGAACTTTTTGCACAGTCATTGACATGACAAATGTTGAATATCAATTTATCATCTAGCAATTGAGACTGGCAATGTCTGATTAAGATCCAAACTGATTAATTGTCTGCTGAACAAAGTATTTGATATTCTGATCTGGGTCAAAACTGAACGCTCTAGATAACGTGACCCGAGTGCTCATTTATTGTATTAATGTCGTTTTTTACTTATCGTTATATATCTTGAGCTTATATAAAGATCTATGAAAATCATAATCGAAACAGATTCAGGACATATTTCAGCAGGCGGCTTTGATCTAGATCGCATTTTATGCTGACATTCATCATCAACCACTAATCAATTAAGCTGCCTTGCAAATTGTACGATATGGACCGGAAATAATTATACACAACCCCTTTCTGCCTAAGACCCCCTCTGTGAAGAAGTAAGCTGCAGGGCATAAATATCCATATTACGTAATCTAATTAGCCGCACTTGTCAAACAGGGTGTTGTGATTTTAAACACAGGCTAGCAATTTGGCTACTTAAATATGCGATTACACGCCACGAGCCTTTTACCCTGTTTCTACTTCTGAAAATATGTGACCACTAAAACAGGTTGAAAATACTTTCAGCCTGCTTTAAACTTTTATCTGCTAAAATATAGAAAATATTTCTTATGATTTTTATTTGTGACAGTATGATATTGCAGGGATATTTTATTAGAGTCTAATAAAATATCCCTGGATATTGAAACTATTTTCTTCAGTATATGAAGGAATTAATTAAAGGCGTTAAAAGGCGTATTTATGGGGGAAAGGGTTACATCAAAACAAAAAAGCCAAGATCTTTAAAAAAAAAAAAAAAAAAGAATATTGGACACTTCTAGCTCTTGTGGTTTTGTATTGATCTAGATGTGTATGCTGCTTTTTTAAAAAGGCTAGAGTCTACCATAAAACTCGAATTTAAATCTTAAATTAAAATTCATTTAGGCCTATCTAAAAGTTGTTTGAATTTATTTCTACAGAAATGACGAGTGTAAAACTACACCCAGAAATAAGAACGATAAAACTAGATCCAATCAAAATCGGATTTGGACTCAAGTAAAATCGCTCTATCAGATCGGGATCTAGAGAATCGCGATGATTAAATTAAGAAAGAAAAAACCGATCTAGATCTACCCGTACAATATGTTGATCTAGTAATGAGACTTTTTTCATTAAGAATTTCTGTAGCGTTGAATTCCTAAACCGAGACGAACCAGCTAGAAAATGCTGATTTGTAAACGAGTTGGTAGATCTAAGCCAGTTCATCATTTAGGTCTAGATCAGCACAATATCGTACTGATTATCAGATTTTTTTTTTATTGTAGATCTAGACCTATTATTATAATCATCAATCAAGGTAATATGGATGTCGCCATACTCTACTGTTAGCCATTTCGCAGCATTGTTTTCCCAGATTCTATAGCTGGGAATTGGAACGGACATTTCTCTAAGCCGATTAACGATAGCTTCTGATCGTTTCTGGATCTACACGACCTTTCAAGTTCATCATAATCAATATGAATATACCATCTATCTATTATCTTTTTTTTTTTTAACTGTATGCGACCTTGAATTAAGCTTGTCGTTACCCTTACTGACGAAGTGTGAAATGTCCGTCCAAGTTACAGTGGTTGAGTGAAAGAGCCAATCAGCGTTTAGGCCTTTGTGTCGTCACAAAATGGATAAAAATCGAGGGTTCCGAATGATAGCTTTGCCAACATGGCGGCGCCCGTTCCAATTAGCGATAGCTTACCTGTATGCAGTAAATCGATCTTTTTCGTACCTTATCGATGAGTAATAATTGCAGGACCTTCATGAATGTTGCTTTTAGGATAAAATCTAGGATCTAAGACCATATTGTCATCAGCTGTCCGTTTTCCTTTAAACAGGAAACCCTTTAAAAATCCTTTACTCTGAAACTGTAACCATTGTCAGAATTCAATAATATTTCGAATGAATATTATTTAAAACACCCTTTATTAGGACTTTTTATATAGTTTCCATATTTTTCCTCGTTGCTCAAACAGTAATAATGACAAACGGATTCTGAGTTACTTCTTCATGCAACAGTCCACTTCCATACAATGACAAACTATATTTTGCATTGAGTATTACACAATGGTTACTCAGGTGAGCGATTTAGGGCCGCATGCGGCTCTTGTTTGTCAGGTGGGGTCAAAATGTAGGTCACTAGGTCAAATCTTAGAAAAATACTACAATGGAGAATCTGTTATTCTTTCCCGTTTAAACGCAAACGTACGCAAACGCAAAACACTAAAACTTAGAAAAGTACAACTTTTGGACAATTCTGATAATTCATGTTTATCTTGGTGACAAACAGTTTGGAGCCTGATCAGAGGCCGGGTTGCCCCTTCCTCGGAAAAAATACAACATATGAATGTCAGCACCACATATTTATGCCGTTCAATATATACATGTAATACTGAAAGACTAAAGTAAGATGAAGGTAGAGTAGATATCTATTTTACTTTCCTCTTGCATTAAACAGCTTTCTGCCACAGCTTTCATAATGATGTTTTAATCTTAATAAATAATATTATTATTTTTATTATCATTGTCACTCTCACAGATGAAGCAGCCTATATCCTAGCAGATAAAATTGGATAACAGTTATACTGGACTATTGTGAAAGCTTTGCTTTAGGATTAACAGGACTGGTAACTATTTAAAGCCGATGCAATTCGCATAATAAATGGTATTTTAATGATAATATGTTTGTTTGAATGCTAATAACAATAATTTTTTCCAAGTTACGTATATATTATATATTCTATATTTCTCTCAGTTTGTACATATACATACAGATATATACAAATACATGAGCACTTTCCTTACCATACATACATGTGTACTTTCAAACTCCAGTCACTCATTTAACATGAATATTTCGCTACACACCATAGTTACAGATAATTTTATTATTTTTACTACATAATGTATTCTGGTTGCTTTACTTTTGTTACCTGTGATTAGAGAACAGCACAATGCCAATTTAAGCTTTGTAACTAAAAACGGATTTACATGTATACCGAGAACTAAAATCGGCCCCGTACGTTGCTTTGTCAATTCACAAACAGCATGCTTTGCATGAGTTGTTTATACACGTGTCAATTAGTGGTTTACAGGTAAAATGTGGAGTGGATATATATTCAGTAGATGCAAGGAATTAATGTTTTGTGAGTGTTATGTTACGGTTAAATAGTGTATTAGACTCTTTGCTGATGACACTATCGTCTACCTCACAATTTTTTCTTCTTCAGATGCTCAAAAACTTCAAAATGATCTTATAAACTTAGAACTCTGGGAAAAACAATGGTCGATGGAATTTAACCCGGATAAGTGTGAAGTGATCAGAACAACCACAAAGAAAAATCCTATCATCTTCTCTTACAGATTGCATGATACTGAATTAAAAACTACAAAAAGGCAAATACAATACAATACAATACTGGTTTATTTGCAATTCAAGGCCACCGGCCAAAGATACAAACATTCGTTCTATATGTCTAGAGTGATGCTTATCATGTACATTATAATAGGTTATAACAAAACATAATACATAGCAGAAACATTTTTCTATATACGCTGTAAAAAAAAACATTTGACAAATAAGACGTGTTGAATATAGCATGTATTTAGCATACTGTTGCTATTTACGAGTAACATTGTTGAACCGTTTTACATATACATGTATAGCTATACTTATTGTGCATAGTAATTGGATGTCGCATTAGCAAATTGATCAATTGCAGTATGTATATAGAGAAATTTGACCATTTTACTCGATTTAGCTATCGTTGTTCTAAACAATAGTTAAAAGGAATAAAATTGAATATTTTCTAGTGAGCCAAAATCTCTGGATCAATACATGCTAGGTTTTAACACAGCATCTGATTTACTTATAATGTTGCTTATAGTTCAATTTTCAACAGATCGTTCCGTAATTTGAACGCTTCGTGTAGGTACTTTGCAAGACAGTTAATACTGTCTGTGTCATTAGCACTCATTATTTTCACAAATAGTCTTTCAGAGCTAACTTCCTGTTTCCATTTTGTTTTAAAATGAATATCTCTTAACGAGGAATAAGAAGGGCACACAATAAGAAAGTGGAATTCATTTTCTATGGTATAAACACTTCTCTTAAGACACAGTTTGCAAAATCTAAAGTCTCTGTCAATATTTTCATGTCTGCCAACTTCTATCATGAGGTTATGACTGGAGCACCGGAAATTTGATAGCGTTCTTTTTAAGATATACCGGAGTGGCATACAAAGATATTTCTCAGGTTCTATGGTACTCTTAAATAGTTTGTATGATAGTGCTTTACCCGAATTATTTATAAACGAGAAATAACTTTGCAAGCTATTGTCTTTCAGTCTTTGTCTGAACAGTTCCAGAAACAACACTGGATTCCCAACTTCACCTGCGATCCATGCATAGCCGAAACCATATTGGAATAGAAGTTGTTTTACATTTGTTGCCCAACTGTTTCTCCCAGCTTCATCCAATTGGCGCAACATCAAATAACATTGTCTTGGCACTCTTATATTTGGCATTTCTGTAAGTCTCAGCCAATATTTGACACATTTTGTCATATAATTACAATACATAGGATAACGTCCACATTCAGTAAGAGCAAACACATTTGACACATTTTGATTTAAACAGGCGATTCTTTTACAAAATTTGACATGTACAAGCTCAATTTGTTGACAGTATTCGTAGCCCCATATTTCAGCACAGAAAGTCAGGATAGGACTTAGCATAGAGTCAAACAATTTAAAGGCATTCTGATGGTGGAAGTAACCAAAGTGCTTTTGTAAATTGAAAATGGCAAACATAGCCTTCATTGCTTGTAATGCAAGAACATCCTTGTTACGTGTCCATTTCAGCATTGTTGTGAAATAAGTACCAAGATATCTATAAAATGGAACAACCTCTATTGGTTTATTTTCGTAAAACCACTTTTCGTTTCCTCGTATGATACCGCCATTTCGAAATACCATGATTTTAGATTTTTCAAAATTGACTTTCATACCAGTAGCATTACAGAAATCCCTTAAAGCATTAATCTTGCGCTGAAGATTAACCACCGTATCTCAGACTTCTGAAATGTCATCAGCAAACATAAAAGCATGAATCTCTTCCACTGAATCGGATATGTAAATTCCACGACCACATGACACCATCAAATATTCTATAAGATCATTGATAAAGAGATTGAATAATATCGGTGAGCTCACACATCCTTGTTTTGTTCCAATGTTACACTTGAAGAACTCGGTTAAGCCTTTTGTAGTTTTGACACATGCTTTTAATTTGCAGTACATTGATTTAAACACAGATAAAAACCTTCCATTTGGACTTACACCCTTTCGTATCAAGTTATTTCAGAGACTAGCATGTGAACAATTATCAAACGCCTTCAAAAAATCTATGTAAAACACATAAAATCTTCCACGGCGTTTGCTGATGTACTTTTGGATGAGTGACTGCAAATTAAAAACATTATCGACAGTACTATAGCCCCGCCTAAATCCAGCTTGACATTCATCAATAACTTCATTAGTTTCTGCCCAATAAGTTAACCGCTTACTAAGAACATTTATGAAAATCTTACTGATAGAGTTCACAAGGGATATTGACCTGTAATTGTTCGGATCATTTTTATTCCCTTTTTTGTACACTGGAGTTATTACACTTTCGCTCCATTCAGCCGGAAAATCACCAGAGTCAAGGACTTGATTGTATAGTCTATGAAAGTAAGGCAGTGTTAAAGACAATGTCGATTTAAACATCTCAATACATACACCATCATTACTTGGGGAACATGAATTACGCAAAGTGTTGACACTAAATATAATCTCATCTTCAGAAATAGGCATTTCTAACATATCTGTATCAGTATTTTGTCTTATTCCATCTAGTAGCTCATTTACCTAGGCGTTACTATAAGTGAAAATTTAGTTGGAAAAAACACATTGAAACTGTATCGTCTAAAGCTAGAAATACTCTCAAATTAATTAAAAGAAACATACAAACTAATGATAAAAACATAAAGGAAACTGCCTACAAAACCTATGTAATACCTCAAATAGAATACTGTAGTACTGTTTGGCATCCTTGGCAGAAAAACCTTACATATACAAGAGCGGCAGTCAGATACATTACAAACGATTATTCCTACCATAGTAGTGTAACAACAATGCTTGAAAATCTCAGATTGAAAACTCTTGAACAACGTCGAAAATTTATGCATCTCTCATAATATTATTCAAAATCGAAAACAATCTAGTTCACGTAGATCACAATCATCTCACATCTTCCAGAAATCTCAATTATTTTATTCCTTTCTCCAGAACTCAATATCACATGAACAGCTTCTTTCCGCGATCTATCAGATATTGGAATGCCCTGCCAAACAGCGTCAAGGCCAGTGGAAGTCTGTCATGCTTCACTTCTGGACTCCAATCTCATATGTTCTAATGCAGCACTCTTGTTTTATAAGGTTTTATCACTTTTACTGAATCATGTAAAATAGCCACCTGATTTTTAACATTTTAAACTAAATGTCCCGACCTATCAGTATAGTCAGAAATTGACTGTTGATAGTATCAATGTAGATGTAGATGTATGTTAGATTTAAGTAAGATCGAGTATGACTGACGAAATATCACTACGAGTTGCACATAGTTTTGATCCTGATCCGACGCCGCTTCACGCCTTTTGGACATCATACAGCAAATCGGACAACTTCATGATCGTAGACAGCAGTACAGTCAGACAGGTGTATAGCAAGTCTCAAGTATTATTTACTTTTCCATCTAATCCTGTCTTGAGACATCTTTTGAAAAGACTATTCCAAAATGATGTCACAAGACAGGATTAGATATAGAAGTCAGATATTAAAATTATTTTAAAGTTTTGACTTACGAACGTTTTTGTCGTACGAAGATTTATGAAACGGCCCAGGTGTCTTGAAAGATCACCATACTTCTTCATGAGTAGTCGCTTAACTCGTTCCGCCCTGAAACTTCAAATGGGCAATTCCAAGTTTCCATTTAAGTCTAGTCAATTTCTGACTTTTAAGGGTTGTTTTTGTCAAATGTTTGGCATTAAGACAAACAGTGAATACCCAGATCAGAGGGCTCTATAAGGAGCCCTCTGATCTTGGTATTCACCGTTTGCATAGGACAAGTGAACTTTTCACATGTACACTGTTTGAAAAAGACGCCTATATACGGGACTAGGGTTCAAAGGGTTAACACAGATGGTTTGACTGTATTTTCGTTTGTAGAGAAACCAATTGGGGTTTGTTCGTATACTTGGTTGTAATTGCTGTACACATTGCCTTTTGTATGGACATCATTCATACAGCAAACCTCTTTAGAAATATTATTTTAAGCAGTTCTTCCATTTCTAGAGTCAAATTTAGATAATAAACTAATTGCCTTTTTTGAATTGTTTCATACAGCAAATCTGGTAAGTGATGATCGTAGAAAATGATTGAAAGAGGAAAATTATAAATAAAAATAAGATTCAGTGATTTTTCCTGAGGATGTTTTTATACCGATCATAATTGTGAGTGCCCATATGTACGATGATACGATGAGCCCCCACATTTGCTTGTATTTTAATATTTTCTTTCCTTATCTTTTTAGTTTTTAGTGCAAATGCATTTAGTTTTGGCAGTTTCTTCCACTAAGTATCGACCGCCTGTCTAACATGATTATGCAAACAGTTTAGATCCAGAGCAGACGCCGCGTAACGCGGTGTCTGATCTGGATCTAAACTGTTTAACACTCAAAAAATGTTTTCTAAGTAAAAACGCATAAAATTACAAATTTTAAAAGTAGGAGCAGAAATCCGAAGATTTCGGGAAAAATCCGTTGGCCTGGAGAAATCAAGAAGTTCAAATATTTCGGAAACATCTGGAGAAGTGACAAGCCTGTGTTCGAATTTCAGAGACGCCCGCTGTTACGGACGTCCGTTCTCACATGTTTGGTTGCAGTTGTGATTTGAACAAACACTCGGTTTAGCGTACACACAGTTTCTCCATGCGATAGTGGAAACAGCTTGATCTGAGTTAGCTGAAGAGTCTGTGTTAGATATCTCAAGTATTTGTTCGGGTCTTGCCCATGTTCGAGTTTCATCTGTGAATGCCTTCTCAGCGGCACTGACCCGTTTTTTTTTAGCTCACCTATTCGAAGAACATGGGAGAACTATTGTACATGTAGTATACAGTGGATAATCTGTTATTCTTTCCCGTTTAAACGCAAACGTACGCAAACGCAAAGCACTAAAACGTAGAAAAGAACAACTTTTGGACAATTCTGATAATTCTTGTTTATCTTGGTGGCAAACAGTTTGGAGCCTGATCAGACGCCGGGTTACCCGGCGTCTGATCTAGCTCCAAACTGTTTGCACTGCAAATAATAGTTGTAGCATAAACGCGTTTATTGGGAAAGAATAACAGATTCTCCACTGTACGTGTACTTGAAGTCAGCATCGGCGTCCTAGTTTTCCATAACCAAAATAGTGAACAAAACATTACGCATATAACTTTATTTTGTCACATGTTCTATGCTGTTGTAGTAAGTTCATATTTGGTATGTTTAGGGGACTGCGGACCCATTTGCGCCCAATGGATTCTTCCATGCTTATTTATTGGATTAGTCCATTTTTGTTCTAAGGGGTGCTTGGTCTGATTTTTAATCTTTATTTGTGGTTTAAATTGAAATTTCTATCAGCATACTGTGTATATTCTGATCAGAATCCGTACTAAGCGGCGTCTGATGTAAAATGAGATACAATGTGTATAAGTTACCAAATAAACTATGTCTATGTAAAATAAGATAACCGCATAATTATGATCCGTCACCATTATGTCAACATGAAGGCCGTTTGTAACAAAAGTCTTGAAAAGCTGGAGGTTTTATTTCTACGAATTTGTTGGTTTCTCCAGATTATAAGTTTATGGTATATGAAATCCTGTGACTATGTATGCATTAAAAATGTCCGCTCATGCGAGCTACGTTTTTTTCTTATATCTCTTATTCCAGGTGAATGCCATGCAAACACTTATCTAATATAAACTGAACTCTGTTTTGTTCAATCTGATATACATCTGTTAAGTTTGCACACCTACTCACATCATATTACATTTCCACTACACTCTCCTACGCTCGTAATGAGATACTATTTTCTTTGTGTATTAACTCATTGAGCCCTAGAGACGCATATATGCGTCCTTAACCAAATGTGTACATATGAAGAGTACACTTGTCCTATGCAAACAGTGAAGTCCCTGATCAGATGGCTCCTGTTTGGCATCTTGCAATTTATTACAAAAAACAACCTTAAATAGTCTATAATGGACCAGCCGTTATTGCAAACTGGAATTGTCCATTGGAAGTTTCAGAGGATAATGAGGTAATCAATTTGTGCCTAGCGTCCTATAAAAGGGACAGAGACAAACAGTGTAGACTCTGATCAGACGCCGCGTTATGCGGCGTCTGATCAGAGTCTATGTACACTGTTTGCTGATAGGAATTACCAATATAAGACGAAAATGAAAATTAGACAATGCACCCTTACATAGAAAATGGACTAGAGTCCAATACATAAACATGTAAGAATACCAAAATATGTGCACTTGTTAATCCTTTTATCTCCAAATTTAACCGTCCGATTATCCGACATCTGATCTAGCCCAAAACTGTTTGCAATGAATATAAGGGTTTAGCATTAACGCATTTATTGGGAAAGAATAGCATCTTCTTAACTGTAAGTGCAATGTAAGTATGGTGTAAATGAATAAAAAGCCAGGATCCATTTAGATTTCACATTTAGGTTTGAAGATAATAGTACATGTAGTAATCTTTATTTCCACTTCATTATTAAACAAACGTTTTAAAATAATAGCACGCATATTGTAAACAATATAATATCGCCGAAAAAACAATTGAATCGGACAGTTTAAATAATGGTCTTTCATAAAATAAAAAAAATCACTTTTCGAAAAATGTGTCACTAATACCGGTTTTGTCGTGGATATATATATATATATCACTCCTATATGATCAGGGTCTACACTGTTTGTCATTTTGACATCAGCCCTAACAAGTCAAAATTGAACTAGACTAAATTGAAAATTAGAATTGTCCATTTGAGGTTTCGGGGAGGAAAGGGTTAAACAGTTTAAACGCGGACAGACAAAACACATGCACTATTGCACAATAATAACAAAATCTTTATAAGAACATACACCTTCTTTTGAAAAAAAATCAAAGGGAGAAGTGTAATTGTGTAATTTGTAAATTAACCGTGTTAACCTATTCGCCCATAAAGCTTCGAATGGATACATGTACCTGTATTTCCTATTTCTAATACAGTCTAGTCTATTTTTGACTACATGTACTACATTAAACAACTAGTCGAATTAAAGCCAGCATATTTGTCTTCTGTTAAAATGATATACATTTCAATTCAATTATTGTTTCATATGATATTTGACTGCAAATCATATTGATATTTTAAGCAAACTAATTCCCGAACAAAACCAATTACGATTGTATAACATTGTACAAATAGCATTCAAGCTAAATTTGTTGAAATAAAACTTAGCTTGAGAAATATCATTGGGATACAGGCTTCAAACTGTTTGCCATTCAGATTAAACTGTATAAACGCTGGCGTTTTCTACATTTTGTTGTATTACGTTTATGTTTGGTTTCGTTTAAAGGCAGTATGTAAGCCAAAATAGCGCATTTTTAAACCTGAAAATTCAGGCAGATACGTAATCTAAACATATAAAAAGAAGTAATCCGCGATGATTATGGAGGCAATAAATCTGACAAACACATGAATTTGATGGAAAGAAGTCGACTTTTAATTGGTTTGTTGACATCCGATCAACGACGGAGTTCCGAGTTCGTTCGGCTTGCGCCCGGTAAAGATGTTTTCATAGCTCATTATTAGTGTTTTCTTCTGACTTGACAGAGTTATTTTTAGATTGGAACATTCTAAAACTTTAAAAGGGATGAGTATTCCCTACATCCAGCAAGAAACATTGATAGCTGTATTTATTGTGCGCAGTATACAGAAGAGAATACATTTTTCTTTCCCGTTTAAACGCTAACGCAATGCACTAAACTGTGGAATTTTACTGTTAGAAGTTTTAACTTTTATTTTTTAATCTGAGTAGCAAATAGGTTGGAACCTGGTCAAACGCCGGGTTACCCGGCGTCTGACCTGGCTCCAATCTGTTTGCAATGGAAATAATAGTTTTGTATACAAATGCGTTTATTGGGAAAGAATAAAATATCAGTAAAGTTAGCGCAGCGGTCTCGTGCTGCACGGGAACCATACTTATCTCAAGTAGGAAAGTGTACGATGATGTGGTCGATGTTACCTTGCTTACAGTGCAGAAAATGTTATTCTTTCCCAATAAACGCGTTAACGCTAAAACCATGATTTCAATTGCAAACAGTTTGGAGCAGATCAGACGCCGGGTAACCCGGCGTCTGATCAGGCACTAAACTGTTTGCCGCTCAGACTAACATGAATGGTCAGAATTGTCTAAAGGTTGTCCATTTATGCGTGTTATTGCGATGCGTTTGCGTTTCGTTTGCGTTTAAACGGGAAAGAATAACGTTTTCTCCACTGTTACCTTAATGGTTATGAACTATTCTGTTTTAAAAATAACCCAGACAAGTCAGGAAAATCGGATCGATCTCGTGACTCTTATTCGACCTTGCGGAAACTCTCGGAAGCCGACACGAAGATGTGTTATGTAAACTAAAAGCTTATTTTCCCAACCATCTCGATAAGAAATCGGCACATTTATGCATGGTTCTTAAAGAAAGGGGGCATGTTTCAGGCACCTGACAACGGATTTCGCTTAGTTTTAATACATAGAAAATGTTCTTATATAAGAAATTGTGCGATTTAAACATAAATTTAGGCGACATTCTGGCTTTAATCATCTCACTGTCTATGGCTCAAAAAGGCGTATTTGAAAACTGTTTGGATCCTGATCTGACGCCGTGTATGATCAGGTTTTAAACTGTTTCACACTCGTTTGAGAAATTTCGTACGCCATACTGTCTTAATTCTAAATTTGAAACGATATTGCAGACAACAATATTGAAGCATACGAAATAGTGGCGATGAAGGGGTAAAAACTTACATATGGCGGTGACATATTTAAACGGGATAGGATACAGTGGAACTCCTCCAAACCGGAACCTCTAAATACCGAAGTTCTCTCTAAACCGGACAAAAACTTTGGCCCCGTTTCCAACCCTTCTTTACTTTTACCCATTACACCATAATACGCCTTTTTACGTCTTTGGTTTATTCCTACACTGAAGAAAATAGTTTATACATTCTAGCAGATGGTAGCTAAAAGCAGGTTGAAAGTAAAGCAGAATGCGCCTTAAGGCGCATTCTGCTTTACTTTCAACCTGCTTTAAGTGGTCAGCTATCTTCCATACCAGAAACAAGCTACATGTATATGATAATGGATTAAAACCCATCTAAACGCAACACCCTTCTACACCTGATTTTTTTGTCCCCACACATGTCCGGTTGAGAGGGGTTTCACTGTACTGTCTTGCCCACTGTCTGTGGTAAAATGTCATCGTTTCAGCCACGTTGACAGCGGAACTTGTGGTAAGTATCTGTTCCGAAGTTTGTAACAGTTTTTGAGAGAGGTTCCTATGGCTGCCCACAGTTCGAGCTTCAAGGCATTATTGGTGTTGGTACCCGCTAGTCTTACTGTGTTCTGGAACGAGCAGTGTTTTGGAGGGGGCTCTACCCTATAGGTGAATCCGTCACCATGGCAAAGCTGGGCTCCTACAGTAAGTCGAAGGATTCCTGAAAAATATCATGATGACAATGATACGTTTACCCTATCTCTTTCAGCCTTTTTTCAGAGTTTATGAAAGGTGGATGCTAAACCAGTCACTCTCTATAGTGTTGAAATCCTGTACAAAAATGTGCAATTTTCCTATGAAAATAGTGAATCTCCTGATCAGGGTATGCACTGTTTTTATTTGCAATAATTACGAACAAAATAAAACACAGATAGTCAAAATTAGACATGATTTAAATCATTTAATGGAAACTACATGTAGAATTATCTGCTTTTTACTTTAATCCTGTTTTAAGCAATACTCTCGTAGGGATCAGATAAGGGTTATTCCCTAAAGTGGACCATTAGTTACCAAGTTCGTAGATGCGTTTATGGTACACAGTTGTATCTAATTTACAGTTTTGGACCTGATCAGATGCCGGACAAAGTGACGTCTGATCTGATCAGGCCCTTAACAGTTTGCCACTCATATTAGAATAAATCGCATAATTCAAAAATTCAAAACTGGAAGTAGGCTATGGGTTAATAGTTTACTGTAAAACTGGTTTTATTCGTGAGAATATAATTTTCGCCTTAATTCGCGAATGTCTCTAGTTTTGAAGATAGGTAGCATTTTAAAGCAGGTTGAAAGTAAATTAGAATGTGCATTAAGGCACTTTCTGCTTTACTTTCAGTCTGATTTAAGCTTCCACCTGCCAGAAATATTGCACGATGTCGCGAATTAATACAAAATCGCATTTCGCGAAATATTTATGACGCGAAAAATACCTGTTTTACAGTAGTTTAGAGGTATTTATTTGCATAGTAACATGAGCAAAGGGATTGGGCTACACTCTGTTACAACATTATCTTTGGCAGTTTTTTCTAGATATAAAAAAACAATGGCATAGTATGATAAATAAGAAAAAATAATAGTTATTTTGCTTAAAAGGAATAATCGGTGATACAACCGAAGTGTTGATAATACGCGTTTACTCTACAGTACTGAACCTTATTAAATTAAATTGATAATCGCAAGCGAATTGCCATCGAATTGCCATCGAATCGCGCGCTTCAAAAAACAAATCCTACGTTTGACTATTTTTACGCGAATTTTCCGAAGCGGTTGTGACAAAAATGGAATCGAAAAAAATAACGAAGGCATATTTGCGAACATTTGTGAGATACACCATTCAAGAAAACTTACCCGAGGGTAAAGTTAGTACTTTGAATCGCAAGCGAATTGCCATCGAATTGCCATCGAATTGCTAGCGAATCGCAAAAATGTTAATTTAATAAGATTCAGTACTGTAATACATATCGTTCGTTTAAAGGTTTAAAAACAAATATTTGACAAATGATATTGGCAATAGGGTGCCGCTGGTTAAACTAAAACAAGCAACATAATAGTTATACTGTATTTATAAAATAGCATAGACTTGTTGTTGAGTGTTAGTTGGGGATCTCATGGTATCATGGATGTGCTTACGGACTATCTGAAATAATATGCATGTTAAAGCCAAGAGGTTTCAATTCATCTCCTGATAAGAAGAGCTCTAAAGGCGGCTGGATAAATATGGAACATTTTATTCAGTATAATGGTTCAATTTTGTGTGTATAAGGGATATTCGAGAAAAAAATTAAATGAAAGGGTAAATGGTTACAGATTAACTATCGATTAGTGATTGATAGTAATCGAGTATCACTTGATAATTATGTTTCAGTATTTATATTTATCGTGTTTGATTCCCAAACGACTTTCAACATTACCTGCTATAAAGGCATCCTCGGAAGATACAAACGGCATGTGCTCTGCTGCAGTTATAAGTTCGTCCACGATGCTACCGGATATGACGTAGGCCGTACCGGAAGTGTAAAGAGGATATCGATAAAATGGATACACATCTTTTGATACAGCCCACTTTCCAGCTCGATTAACGATTGGCATTGTTAAAGCTGTTCCGTGAATTTGACCAGTGGCGTGATTTGTAAAAGCCTTTAGATATTGTATCAGATTTGGCACGTGTATGAATACATCTTCATCCACTTTTAGTATATACTTTGACCTCGGACAGTATTGCTGTATCCATTGCAAGCCCATCAGTACTTTGGTAGTAAGATTTTGGTAATTGTCATCAAACTTCATAGTTACTATATCGCCGTATTCTCTGATCTCATCTGCCATCCGTGTTTTCATATCTTCTGAAACTTGGATATTTTCACTTAAACCATAAATGAATATCATTTTGACGTCATTGATAGGTTCGTTTATTCCCGGCCATTTCCGTGTTCTTACCGGACTTCCCCACGTTTGGCGTATCATTTTTCTCGTGTCAAAATGGTCATACACCGTCAAGGCTAATATAAATAGGAAGGGTTCTTCGTCTGCATTACACTTCTGACGACTCTTTTTAATGAAATGGAAATTAAAACTATTCAGTTGTTCTGTTCGTAACTTGAAATACCATCCTGTAGAAGAAAAGTTAGCCGTTGCGTTGGCGACAGGCAGGCATCGCCCAGGTAACACATTAATGTCTGAGTTTGGCAAACTTTTATCATTGGCTACGTCAATCGAATCGACTGGTAAATTTCCAAGAAACACTCCTCTGAACTCTGCCTCAATTATTATGACCACACATATGACCGAGGCGAGGAAAACGATACCTGAAAATAAACAATAGGTTGTACGTTCGAACCTCCATAACTCGGATTCGTTTAACCCATTTGCCATTTGCACCCAGTGGATTCTTCAGTGCTTATATATTTGATTTTAGTCCATTTTTTACCTATGGGGTACTTGGTCTAAACCTTCATTTTCGTTTTCTTTAATATTTTGAAATTCCTTTCAGCAAACAGTATACATATACTCTGATCAGACGCCGCAATTTGCGGCGTCTAACCAGAGTCTACATGTTTTGCCTATGGTCTATAGATAGGACCGTGGGCACAAATGGGTTAACCCTTTCGCTGCCATTATCACGGAAATACCGTCTTACACAGTCACTGCCACAATATCGTCTGCTTATATTTTTCGTCTGTTTTTGCTAAGAAAATTTAAAACTGTATATACGCTTAGACTTAGATAACATTGTTATGAGTGTCAACCAGTTCGTATCCTGATCAGTAGCCGCGTTACACGGCGTCTGTTCAGGATACAAACTAGTTGCAAATGTCAGTGTTGTCGCCATGGCAGTGAAATGGTTAATTCAAACTTGTCCGTATTTTATATTAATTTAAATATTAAGTGGCTTAGTTTGGAAACTAACCTTGCATTAATATACGGATAACTTCGACTATAACTTCGTTATCGAAATTCTAATGGAGCACTTAAAACGGTAAATTAAAATTCAATGTAAGCGATGTAGTTTCTGTAAGTATTGTATTCTATACTCGTACATAAATTTTGTATATGCTGCTATTTTGTTAACTTGTCATTTTTTTTTCAAAGTGTGGAATCAGCACAATGTAAGCACATTGTCCACGCAATTTCAAATTACTTTACGCTGCAAAGAGTGTTTTACGTTATTTGAAAAAAGTTCTTCATTTTGCGTTACGGTGTCCCGATTCTTAACGCAATTTAAAATACATTTTCGACACGTTTCATTTTGCAGCGTCTGGCAAGGATCCAAACTGTTAACAAATGCACATTTTGGCACCAATGAGTGTGAAATGATTAAACAGCCACTTAATGGTATTCCTAATTACAGAAAAAACCCTCTCTATTACGACCGCTAAAACGAATGATTATTGAATAATAAAAGACATTTGACAGCCTAAAGCAAGGTGGCAGTAAAAGAGATTTATGTTTTACTGTCACCTTGCTTTAAGCAGTCACATGTAGTGAACACCTATAATAGTTAACACATTTAGCGTTCGTATTAGAGAAGTTTTACTGTACATGCGTTTGCCTTTATAGGAGTTTTCTGTATTATTTTCATTCTGCATTCAGCAGTCATACCTTCTTTTGAGATCGCAACACTATGTTGATCGGTGATCGCTTAACCCATTGAACCATAGGGATGCCATATGCGTGTCCTTTGCAAACAGTGTTCCTTTGAGGAGTACTCATGTTTTATGCGAAACAACAATGAACAATTGCAGCCAGGGCCTGTATTTTTGCCAGTTTTGCAAGAAATTGTAAACATCAATACTAGATATACGTATTTCAAATTGGAATTGTCTAAATTTGAAACTGGACATGTCTATTAGAAGTTGTATGAGTCGATGAGTACATTTTGTTAATACATGAACATGTATACGTAACTGATTCACACTTTAGTTAGGCCCATTGAGACTGACACTGATTTTATAAATGTTTTGTTTTTATCACATTTTGTTTTATATAATTGCACATCATAATGATAAAAATATACTATTAGTTAAACAGGTTTTCCCAGGGTACGTGAGGATTTATTCCCTGCTGGAATAAATCCTCACGTACCATGGGAAAAACGGTATAACTGATATTATTATACTGCAAAGTAATTTCCTCGCTTTTGATAGGTTTTTGTGACGTATAAGTTAACCCTTTCGCTACTATAATGACGTAAAAACCCGTATAACACAATATCGTCTGCTTATATTTTCGTCCGTTTTTATTTATTAAATTTTAATTTTTAGGCGTTTTTAACGTAAGATACATTGATACATGTATGAGAGTCAAACAGTTTGTATCCTGATCAGATGCCGAGTAACGGCAAACTGTTTGCATATGTTAGTGTGATAGAGCCTGGTAGCGAAAAGGTTAACATGCAACTGTTTCATACCTCTTTTAATAATATTGCGTCGTGTTAACATCATTACTTGTCACCAGCTCTCTGGTATTAACATCACCGTGAATGTGGTATTCCTGTCTTATTTTCACTGATATTTATTATACAAAACTGGTTGTTTATTGAAGTACATCCAATATATTCACATTCAAAGCGTTGTTAAGAAATGTCGTCACTGCAAAAATCCTCATTGTAACACTATTATGAAAACACTGTTGATCCACACAACAACAGTTATTATAACCCAATTAAGATGATGTTCAAATTCACCAACTACAGTGCTCACTCCTTCAACGGTCTTCCAAACAATGACTCCCTCTTTACAATTACTCTTGTCGCAGTTCCCTTAACAGGACAATAATATCTAACGGTTGAATGCTGAAATATCGTCTGCTTAAAATTGTCGTCTGTTGTTTTTTCTCTCAAAGTTACATATAAATGGACATTTTGATAGAAGAAATATAATAACATGTGACAAACAGCTTGAATCCAGATCAGGCCGCGTCAGGTCTGGATTCAAGCTGTTTGCAAATGTAAGCCAAGTCTTGATTTTCCCTCCCTATAACGACTCCCTCCTAACAACACATACACTTTGTGTCTCCGATTGGGTGTCGTTGTAGAGAGGGAGCACTGTAACGTCTTATATATGCAAAAAAGTCCTATGTTCTTTAAGATTCTAGCGAGTAAGCACAATATATAGCTACATGTCCATGTCCAATATGGGGGACGTTATCTTTCCCAATGAATGCGCTTATGTCGGAAGCGTTATGTCCATTGCAATAGCTTGGGACCAGAGCAGATGCTGAGCCACCTGGCGTCTGATAATTTCTCCTGAATGTTTACAATTTTGATTAAAATAATTTGTTAACCTTTTTTCTTTCTTTTTTTTTTTTTTTAACAAAGATAGATCTACCATTTTCTATACTTTATTGAAATTCTTTGTTTTCAGTTTCGCCTAAAAGGAAAAGAGTTGCGTCTACCTATCGTTTCAGGAAAGCATAACGCTGGTCATCTTATTAAAAAGGAGAAAATGTTTCCTTTCTCTTTCAAACAAAACTAATCACAAACACATTGCAATCAAATAAAGAAAATGATGAATATTGACATTTGAAATGATTAATTAAAATCTTGGTGTCAAACAATTTGGAGCCTGATCAGACGCCGAGTTACTCGGCGTCTGATCAGGTTCCAAATTGTTTCCAGTATACATAAGGTTTTTCGCACAAGCACGTATTGGAAAAAAGAATACACTCTTCCTGTCTGTATGGTTTTCAATATCCATCTGTTACCAATAGGGCTTGGCCTTGTATACTATCTATAGAAACTGGTTAATTATGCTCTAGGTGATCACAGTTTAAATGACAGCTACGTGTAATTTATCACTGCAGCATGTGCCATGAAGAGGACGTCATTTTTTCTTTGTTTAGACGTAACTAAAAGCAAACATGATGGAAAGACAACGAGAAAATATAAGTGTTCATTGAAATCTAAGTAGCAAACAGTTTTGACCCTGATCATACGCGAAGATACTCGGCGTCTTATTAGGCTTCAATTTCTCCGGATGTTTCCGAAATCTTCGGAGTTTTCTTAATTTCTCCGGACCTACGGATTTTTCTTTTGGCGAAATATTCGGATTTCATTAAAACATAGTTTTATTCAGTTATTTTGTATATATTAATATGTTTTATAAAGGCCATGACTGTAAATGGAGTGATATATTGTTTTTAAAAGAAGGCTTTGAAGAACTTTATGATCAACTTATGGCAGCCCTGTACACATGTTTGTAGCGGTTATATTTGATTTAGCACAAACGTTTGTATTGGAAAATAATGACGCCTTCTGTTGTATGTACAGTAAAACCTCGCTATTACGACCACTAAAACGAAGGCTAATTTAGTGTATAATAGACAGGTGACAGCTTAAAGCAAGGTGACAGTGAAACAGAAAGCTCCTATAGGAGCTTTCTGTTTCACTGTCACCTTGCTTTAAGCGGTCACCTATCGTAAACACCCTAATAATTAACATAATTTAGTGGTCGTAATAGCGAGGTTTTACTGTATCTATCAATACAGTGCTCCCTCCTTACAACACCACTGTCTGCCTCTCTACCCCGAACATTAATGTCTTACGATTTCACTGCTGCACTATCGTCTGCTTAGAATTCTCAATTTCTGTTTTTCTCAAAGTTACGTATTTGACATTTTTGACAGAAGAAACATGAAAACAAGTGACAAACTGTTTGAACCCAGATAAGACGCCGCGTTACGCGGCGTCTGATCTTGGTTCAAACTTTTTGCAAATGTTCGCAGTCATGTTCAGCACTCTAAGGGTATTCATTTCCCCCCTATAACAACTCCTTCCGAATAACACATGCAATCTTTGTCTCCAATTGGGCGTTATTATAGAGAGGGGGCACTATAGTGTTGACATCTGGCACAGAAAGCAACCCAGTTTGCCCACAAGATATTGGATATTAAATAACAATATTCTTGAGGTCCAGGGTGTGGTAATTAGGTGATCTAGGCTCTGATTGGCTGGTGGTTGATCTACTCTAGAGACTGTATTTATCGACCGATTTTGATTACATTAATTTTGTTAATACAGTTCCCCCTCTCTACAACAACAACCAATGGGAGACAAATAGTGTGTGTTGTTCGGAGGGAGTTGTTATAGGGAGGGGAATTGGCTTACATTTGCAAACAGTATGAATCCAGATCGGACGCCGCGTATCACGGCGAATGATCTGGATTCAAACTGTTCGTCACTCGTCATTATGTAATTTTCTGACCAAAATGTAGCTTTGAGAAAAACAGCCGATGACAATTATTTTAAGCAAAAAATATTGAAGCCGTGAAAAGGTTGGACATACTTGTCTTGTTTAGGGAACAGCGGCAATTAAGCGTTGTTGTCAGGAGGGAATCATTGTTCGGCAGCATTGTAGGGAGGGAGCGCTGTATACGGTGTTGGTATAAAATGGGACGAATCAAAAGTTGATGATTTTAAAACTTTATTGCATAGCAAAAGTGAACAGATTATTTTAATGACAGATGCTTTAGAAACAGATGAAAATATCGACAATATTACATTAGATTTCACACAATTCATGGAAAAAAATACAACTGACATATTTGGAGTGACGAAAACGTATAACAGCAAACATAAACCTTCTTATAGTAAAAAATGGTTTAATGATGCTTGCTATAATGCTAGAAAAGAATTCAAGACAGCAAGAAATACATTTTTAAAAAACAAAACGTTGGAAAATAGAACACAATTTTTAAACATTAAAAACAAATATAACAAAATCAAAAGAAAAGAAAAGGCAAAATACAAACAATATGAACGTAATTATCTTACAAATTTGAGTAAAACGAACACAAAGGAGTTTTGGAAGAAAATAAAACAACAATACTCAGAGAAGACTAGTTTGGTTGAAAATCTCGATGTTAACGCCCTATTTGATCATTTTAAACAACTTTATAGTTCTAATAATGTGAATGACCAATACACAGCGAACAACAACACCGACCCCATTATTTCTGATTTTGAGTTGGATTGTTGCATTACTCTAAATGAAATTAAACAGGCAGTGTTTTCGCAAAATAACAACAAAAGCAGTGGTATAGATAACTTAATCGCCGAAGTATTCAAACACTCATTCGAGGAAATTTCAAACTTCATGCTTAAACTATTTAACAGACTATTTTCTAAAGGGGAATATCCAAAATCATGGGGCGAGGGTATTATTGTACCAATATTTAAGGGAGGCAATAAAGAAGACGTAAAAAACTACCGAGGTATAACGTTGATAAATATCATTGCTAAAATATATTCTCAAGTACTTTTAAATAGATTAACAAAATGGTCACTAAAATACGATAAAATAATACCAAACCAATTTGGTTTTCAAAAAGGCAAATCAACGGTGGACTGTATTTTTGCTTTAAATGCAATAATCTCTAAAACTTTAAATTCAAAGAAAAAATTGTATTGCGCGTTTGTTGACTTTGAAAAATGTTTTGATTCTCTAGATAGGCTATATATTTGGCAAAAACTAAAACAAGAAAATGTAAGCTCACAGTTTGTAAAGGCTATGCAGTCAATGTACGATGCTGTAAAATCTGTTGTTAGATATAAAGCTAAAACCTGGCATCAGAGTTCCTGGCATCAGATAAGGGTGTCAAGCAGGGGGATCCAAGCTCCAGTCTTATGTTTTCATTTTTTGTTAACGATTTATTGCAAAACATTAACACAAATATTGATGGTTTATTTAGTGCTAATGAAATTAAGATGTATATCTTACTCTTCTGTGATGACGCAGTGCTCTTTTCTGAAACCCCACAAGCCTTACAGTCGCTCCTAAATGATCTCGAACGTTATTGTTTGACATGGAGCCTAAAAATGAACACTGCTAAGACAAAAATAATGATGTTTGAAAAGGGGTGCCATAGTAAACATAATTTTACAATCAACAATACAATTTTAGACATAGTAGACTCTTTTTAGTATCTAGGAATACATTTGTTTAAAAATGGAAGCTGACTAAGAACACAAAATAGACTAGCAAAACATAGTAATCGTGCACTACACAACTTGTTTATAGTTTTTAATCAACTAGAATTAACTGTCACAGAAAAATGCAAGCTATTTGATACTCTTGTTGGTTCAACACTCAATTATAGCTCAGCAGTGTGGGGTTACCATGAAAGCAAAGATATAGAATTGATCCATTGTAAATTTTTAAGAAAACTCTTATGTGTAAAAAAGTCTACAAATCTTGTTGGTTAATATGGAGAATCAGGAAGGTATCCACTGGTAATACAAAGAAAACTTACTATGATAAAATATTGGTTAAAAATGTTAACGTCAAATAATTCACTTATAAAGTTTTTGTATGACATGTTGAGAACTGATGCAGATAATGATATATCATATAAAAATACAAATTGGGCGTTTCAAATCAAAAGTATACTTTCGGAAATTGGAATGAATGACATTTGGCGATTTCAAAATGACTTTATGTTTAATCCGGCTATTTATAATATGATAAAACAGCGCATTCTAGATATCTATATGCAAAGTTGGTACACTAATGTCAATAACTCTAGGCGATTAGCATCTTATTGCTTGTATAAACATACTTTTAGCATAGAAAAATATCTTAACTGTATAGGTGTCAATAAATATAGAATCTCACTTACAAAATTTAGACTTTCGTCACATCAACTGTGTATTGAAACTGGTAGACATAATAATATTTCCATACAAGACAGAAAATGTAAACACTGTAATTTAAATGTCATTGAAGACGAATATCATTTCTTACTTGTTTGTCCGAAATAAAGAAATCTTCGAGTCAAATACTTTAAACCGTATTATTGTCACTGGCCAACGCTGAATAAATTTGTGTCACTTATGTCAACAGAACGACTCTATCCAATTTGTCAAAATTTATATACTTTGCTTCAATCTTAAGGTCAGCATCTGACTGACTTTAAACAGTTATGTATGTACAGACGAACCTCGATATCTCGCTTAACTCGATGTTTTCAGTAATCCTATGGATGAAATCCATTATTCAGTTAACTTAGGTCGAGCTTGTCCTTATTCCGAAGTTAAAACGTGACTTGGTCACGTTTTGGCTTTGAAATGCGGCCATGTTCGACTTGAGAGGGTTCGGGATATTGAGGTTTGAATATATTTATAAATTTAGTTTGGTTCGTTAATGATGTAAACGATGTTCCATATTTTCTTTCTCTGTAAATGCTATATGAAATAATTATTTATGGTTGTTTCACATAATGTGCGTGATTAACATATATTTAAATTTGTCAAATACACCTGTTTTTCACAATACTGCTATATACATGTACGGCTATATATGTGCTTTGTGCAACTTTATGCCGAATAAAGATTATGTTATGTTATGTTATATAAGATGGAGAATACAAATTATATTTTCCCCTTTATACGCAAAAGAAACGCAAACTCAATGCAAGAAAATACAGACAATTACATTTTTGACATTTCTTAAGATTTATTTTACTCTGAGTGTGGGCAAACAAAGGGGAGCTGAATCGCACGCCTTGTTACTTGGCATCTGACCAGGCTCCAAAGTCTGTGGAATTGGCATATGGGTTTAAGTATTTAACTAGTTACCCTATGACCTTCTTCTAGTTTTGAAAATAGGTGATCACTTAAAGCAGGTTGAAAGTAAAGCAGAATGCGCCTTAAGGTGCATTCTGCTTTACTTTCAGCCTGCTTAAGCTACCATCTGCTTGGATATAGAAAATGTTTCTTATGGTGCTTATTCATTACGGTATAAAATGGAACTATTTTTCTTCAGTGGAGGAATAAAATAAAGACATAAAAAGGCGTATTTATTTGGTAATGGGTTAAACGCGTTTATGGTGAAAGAATAATGTCTTCTCCACTGTACCGCATACGGACCAATGTCGTTATCTGTAAGTCTCATCGTTTTATAGAAGTATTTATATGACCAAAAGTTACTCATTCATACCTGTAATATTGAATGGACTCGTCCAGTTTCCAATTAAGTCTTGTTACTTTTTGGCTATTTAGGGTAGTGGAATATAACTTATTTTAAAGTTTGAAGACACACTCCATAGACCATGATCAAAGGGCTCCTTTACAAGCCCTCTGATCTGGGTCTACATGCATTTTTACATAGGAAAAGTGTACTCTTGATAGGTACACTGTTTTCGATGGGCGAGTATACTCGTCGCTAGGGTTAAATGAGTTAATAACGAGCATAACGTCCTAATTTCTTTACAGTTTTATGCCTAAAGTTATCCTCTCAAACTATTCTACTTATAATGTAAAGGTCCCATGTAATAGTTGGCTACCTAGCAGCTATCAAAACACCTGGCGCCCGTTTGATGAAACGTCGTACGACAAACATGGTCGTAAGTCAGATTATAAAATTATCAATATTTATTAATTTCTCAATCTAATCCTGTCTTGTGACATCTTTTTGGAATCGTCTTGAAAAGAAAATTTCAAAGAGATGTCACGAGACAGGATTAGATGAAGAAAACAGAAGTTAGCTGTATTTTAAAGTTTTGACTTACGGCCGTTTTTGTCGTACGACGTTTCAGAAAACGGACACCAAGGTTATACAAGTATTACAAGGTTATAAAGCTTTTGAGATTAGTCTGAGCTCGTTATCAAGCTTTTGGTTGTTCAGATTTGACCTTTAACAATGGTTATTTGCCAACAGTTTGGTTACCGTAGTATCAGAACGCCGCATAACGCTAAATCAATAATGACTGTTGCTAATCGCCGTCTGATCTGGCTCCAAATTGCTTGTCACCCAAACTTTTTAATTTTAAGAACTTATAATTTTCTTATTGCATTGTGCTTGCGTTTAATTTCATTAAAGATATTCCCCAACAGTCTCTACCAGCGAAGTGCTTCTCTTGTATCCCATTACCCAATAAATACGCTATTTTACGTCTTTAATTTGATCATCCACTGAAAAAATAGTTCATGACTTTGCACAATGAAAAAGTGTTTCTATATCCAAGCAGATTGTAGCTTAAAGCAGGCTGAAAGTAAAGCAGGATGCGCCTTTATGCGCATTCTGCTTTACTTTCAATCTGCTTTAATTGGTCAACTACATGTATCTTCAACCTACAAACAGGTAATGGAGTGATTGGTTAATCACCCCCGACACTACATTATAGTGTTTTTTACATTTTACTGTACTGTGCGCGGCTTGATTTTGAATTTGAAAATACATGCAGTTAGAATCAAGACCTGCAACTATTGACAATCCTAGATTCTCATAATATATATATTAAAATGTGCGGTCTGAAAAATATGCGAAAAGTCTTTGTTGAAATTGTTTGTCAATTTTTTTTAAATACAGTGTATATATATATTGTATTTAAAAAAAATTGAGAAACAATTTCAACAAAGACTTCGCATATTTTTCAGACCGCACATTTAAATACAGTGGATAAGGCGCTATTTTTCTGTACTTATAAACGTGTTTATGCTAAAACGTAAAACGTATTTTCCGGTGCCAACAGTTTGGAGCCATATAAGACGCTGGGTAACCTGACGTCTGATCAGGGTTCATTTATTTAGCTTTCTGCCTTTCAGATTAAAATGGGTGGTCATTTTTTTTTTTTTAAAAGTAGTCATTTTCCTGTGCTTTGTGTTTATATTCGTTTCACTTCCCTGCCAAGTTCTATAGTCTGCTTTAGCCCCGTCACCGCCAAAATATCGTCTGCATTTATAATGTCGTCTGGATTAATTTTTCAAGTCAGATTAAGGCCTTATTTTATTGTCCGAAGAAATATAGATACGAGTGTCAAACAGTGTGGATCCTGATCAAACAGTGTGGATCCTGATCAGACGCCGCGTTACGCGGCGTCTGATCAAGATCCAAACTGTTTGCAAAGTCGCCTTTTGGCGCCATTGGCAGAGAAAGAGTTAAATGGGAAAGGAAAAGTATAATTATTCCCCTCTGTAAGATGGTTGTTCTGGTGTATTAGGGTAAACTCAATCTTAAAGCACCAGAATTAATCGAAACTTCACACTACTAATACACTTTAGGTTATTTGTGGAAACGAAACGACCTGATCATTGCAGACTGGGGTAAACGCAAGCAGAACCGAAAACCTCTTATTTGAGAATATCCAATATCCATAGAAACAGCTCTTCCGAAAATCAATACAGGCTCGGAATTTCGGAAAGGATATCAGGACCAAATAAACGGATTACGTGACAATTGACACATCTAAGGTTTGTGGTGATTTTTTTCTTTTTGGGTACGATTTCATTGCATTGCAAACAGTTTGGATCCAAATCAGACGCCGAGTAACTCGGCGTCTGATCAGGATCCGAACTGTTTTAAATTCGTATCGATATATCAATTGGTCGAAATGCCATTAAGCTAAATTTGAAACAAATTTAAACTGAGCATTTGCATGCTGACAAGTTCATATAAATTATCCTCCTTTTGACAATTGATTAGTGTATATGTATGCTTAATTTTTGGGGACTAAAGTGCAATATTTTTTATATTTAGTTAAATTCATTACTGTTTTGTTATTTTTTAGCAGAAAGGGGACCTAGAATTTATTCGAGAGACATTGAAGCGATGGCATGCGATGCTTTTATCACACAGTAATTTGTCCAAACTGCAAACTGAAAGACAAACAGTGTAAACCATAATTAGACTGCTCCTGGCGGTGCAGTCTGATCAGGGTCTACAATATTTGCTCAGGCTTGTCTGGCCCAATACTTATGAGTTATAACGGTAATATCTTTCCGGAGATTTTCATGAGTTTTCACATAATAGAAGGTGATGTACAATGTAGTTAGAACGATGTTATTATTCAAATATAATATCACCTGTCCAGAGTCTTAGATTAAAACCCATGTTCTTATTTCTGCAGTTATGCTCAACATGATGTTTAAGATACGGATTTTGACTAGGTTGTGAATATTTTACTTTGTTGAAAGCTGATAAATGACAAATTGTGTGCAATGATTTTGATAAATCAATCGTTAATTAAATACGTATACGTTGATAACGGACGCAGCTACAGTGGAGAATCTATTATTCTTTCCCGTTTAAACGCAAACGTACGCAAACGCAAAGCACTAAAACGTAGAAAAGACAACTTTTGGACAATTCTGATAATTCATGTTTATCTTGGTGGCAAACAGTTTGGAGCCTGATCAGACGCCGGGTTACCCGGCGTCTGATCTGGCTCCAAACTGTTTGCACTGCAAATAATAGTTTTAGCGTAAACGCGTTTATTGGGAAAGAATAACAGATTCTCCACTTTAGGTCATATTTCAGTAAGCACCGTGTGTGTTTATTGCTATAGCGTATTTCAGTTTAGATATATTTCTTGTTAGAGTATAAATAATATGCTGTCATTTATTGCTATGGTATAGTTAGGCATGTGTCATGTGTTGCCAAAGCAATGTTTAATCTAGCAAACCATAGACTCATTGAACAGGTCCAATAAAAGGATGTACTTATAGTATAGGGTGACTGGAATGCCAAGGTTTGCACAGGAAAACTGGGGATGTACATGTGAACCATACTGTAATTGGTCTGACTAAAGTTACTCGAAATCGCTTTCTACAATGCAACAACTTGGTAATGAACAATACCCTGACACCACACAAACCATCAAGGATATGGACTTGGCATAGCAAAAATGAAAAACACCAGAACCAGATTGATTACATGATAATTAAGAACTTCTTCCGAACAGGCGCAAACATCGCTAGAACAAGACGCTTCCCCGGAACTTACATAGGGAGCGAACACGAATTGTTAATGATGACATTCAAGATGCAGCTAGAGAAACTCAAAAATATAAAAAAAAAAAAAAACAACATCAAGATCAAGTTCCGGTATGAAACGGAAACGTTTAGAGAACCAAATATATTGCAAGCATTCCAAACAGAAATTGATGGAGATGTACCCCTCTTACAACCTTTTGTGCATAAGATGGGCATAGACAAGTTCACAGCAGCATTTAATTATGTACACAGCTAACAAGCTGCTAGGAAATCGGCGACATATTAGGGAGACTTGGGTCAAATCTAACATACTTGATGACTGTATAAAAGCAATTGAACCCAGAAGGTGCAGTACGATGTATAGAGATCAACTTCAAAGTCAAGACAATAATGAAGGAGGCAAAAGAGAATTGCATAGACAAATGCTGGACCAACATTGAGAACAGCCTGACAAGAAATGACAGTAAAAGGCTTACTAGTTGGTTGAAAGACCTTACCAAGGAGAAGCCGACGGAGGCAACAACTATGAAAGATAAGTCAGGAAGGTGTCTCACGGAGGAACAGTGCATCATAAATAGATGGAATGAAACCCGCTGTGAACTATACAGCCATCAAATAGTTGGAGACTCAGCAGTATTAGACCCCCCCCCCCCCCCCAAAAAAAAAAAAACAAACACCCAAAAACAACAACCCAACAACAAACAAACAAACAACCCAACAACAAACAAACAAACAAAACCAGACGACCCTCTTCCAACCACAGAGAAGAAGCAAAGTAAGAAGCAGAGCAACAGATAAGGGTAGTTTTTCAAAACTTAAAATCTTTATTTCTGAATTAAACCCTATGGTGTCACTACTCATTAGAATCGTCTCTTCGAGACGATTCTAATGAGTAGTAACACCATAGGATTTGGTGCTGAAATGAGTGATACATGTTTGATTTGTTGAAATAACTACCTCTTATCTGGAGCCCTGAAGAAGTCAAAACACTGAAAAAGTGAAAGGCACATTGAGTTTACAACGTACAGTGGAGAATCTGTTATTCTTTCCCGTTTAAACGCAAACGTACGCAAACGCAAAACACTAAAACGTAGAAAAGAACAACTTTTGGACAATTCTGATATTTCATGTTTATCTTGGTGGCAAACAGTTTGGAGCCTGATCAGACGCCGGGTTACCCGGCGTCTGATCTGGCTCCAAACTGTTTGTAAACGAAAAAATAGTTTTCGCGTAAACGTGTTTATCGGGAAAGAATAACAGATTCTCCACTGTACCATCAGAATTAGTACAGGCAGGTGGAGATTGCGCTATCACAAAATCTTGCAACGAAATATAGAGAACTGGGATCTGGCACACTCCGTGGACTCAGGTGCTTGTTATACCAATTCCTAAGGAAAAGAGATCTTCAACAGTGTTTGAACTACCCCATGATAAGCATAATCAGTCATCACAACAAAGTCATGCTCAAACTCGTCTTGCATAGACTGAAATCACAAGCAGAAGAGATCATCGCTGAGGAACAATCAGGATTCAGAGCTGGACGCAGCACCAAAGAACATATTGTGAGAAATACCTGCAACATCAGCACGATATGCATTATGTTTGCATTGATTTCAAGAAGGCTTTGACAGAGTTTTTGAATTCAGCATTATAGGCAACCATAAGGAGGTACAATATCAGTATCAATGTGAATCTGGGCCCGTTTCATAACACTTCGTACAACAAATGTTGTCGTAAGTCAGATTATAAAAGTCTCAATTATTATTCATCTCTCCATCTAATCCTGTCTTGTGACATCTCTTTGGTATCGTTTTGAATATAAGAATTTATATGTATTTTAATGTTTTGACTTACGACCGTTTTTGTTGTACGAAGTTTAATGAAACGGACCCAGGTCGAAAAGCCAAACAATACCTGTATGACATAACTTAAAGTGTTGTGCTAATTAGTAGGGACCTAGATGAATGGTTTAGAAACCACAGTTGGAGTCAGACAATGTATGGATTTTTTCATCAACTCTCTTTAACATCTTGAATTGGATCATGTCTGAGGCCTTGGACGAATACGAGGTAACGGCCAGTATTGGAGGAAGTACACATGTGCTCTGTAGACGATATTGATGTGCTGTCAGGATCGCTGCAGATACAGTGGAGAATCTGTTATTCTTTCCCGCTTAAACGCAAACGTACGCAAACGCAAAGCACTAAAACGTAGAAAAGAACAACTTTTGGACAATTCTGATATTTCATGTTTATCTTGGTGGCAAACAGTTTGAAGCCTGATCAGACGCCGGGTTACCCGGCTTCTGATCTGGCTCCAAACTGTTTGCACTGCAAATAATAGTTTTAGCGTAAACGCGTTTATTGGGAAGAATAACACATTCTCCACTGTACTCAAGTGCACTACCTCAACCAATCATCATCTAAATTTGGGATGGATTTAATTGCTGAGATGAGCAACTTCATGATTAACAACACAAACGATTTGAAGACATTGGGATAAAGGCTAGTGACAATAACAGTCTTCAAGACCTATGATCTATTTTAACAATGAGGATTATAAACCTGAAATTTGGGCTCGAATTGCAC
The DNA here is from genome assembly GCA_922989275.2 of Gari tellinella. Lineage (NCBI taxonomy): Eukaryota > Metazoa > Mollusca > Bivalvia > Cardiida > Psammobiidae > Gari > Gari tellinella. The sequence goes on from OV277872.1 coordinate 12,160,503, forward strand.
AAACAGTATCTGCGCATTCAAAGCTGAATCCCCTTTGGAAGGATAGGAACATCTCACTCTGCACCAAGACGAGACGTGTGCGCTCATTTGTTTTCTCAATATATCTGTATGCTTGTAAGACTTGGATGCTGACAGCAAAACTGGAGAGTAGAATCCAATCTCTAGATATGGGATGCTACAGATTCGAGAAGAATTTTTAATATCTCCTACAAATACCACATTACTTATGAATAGGTCCGCTGGATAAATGAATTAAGAGACTATTGCAAAAACGTCATGTAACATAACGGGGTGATTAACTCATTTATGGATATTCCAATAAACTCTATCTCTGTGCTTTCTGGAAGATTTCATTATAGATATACAATGTTGACCTATTTAAAGACACTACAGTGTTTGTCCACACACCAGAACATTTCATTTGAACTGATGAGACGTCATTTTTTAATTCTCTCATACGTCTCTATACAGTATTATGACTTCACCCACCCTAGCTGGCTTCAAATCAACATCCTACTATATCACGTACGTTATTATGTCCCAATAAATACGCCTTTATGCTACAACAATGATGTTCAGCGTTCCCTCTCTACAACGACATCCAATGGGAGACAAAAAATGCGTGTGTTGTTCGGAGGGAGTCGTTATAGAGAGGGAAGTTGGCTTACATTTGCAAACAGCTTAAATCCAGATCAGACGTCGCGTAACGCGGCGTCTGATCTGGATTCAAGCTGTTTGTCACTCGTCACTAAGGTTTGTTATGACGTAACGTCAAAAGCTCATGCCCCCTTTGAAATATGCTCACATGACCGTTCATTTTGCCTTTCAAAGCATGTAAAGATTTAGTACAATACTAATGTTATATATCAAAATGAACATCCAAGATTGCTGAATGTCATGATGCATTCATATTTTAGAAATATACAAAACGCGATTAAAATGAGTCGTCATTACTAGTAATGATCAGTAAAAAATCCAATGTCCCATGTTACATTTTCATACAGTTGTTTGTGAAGAAACGTACATGTTCCGTACAAACGCGGGTAATTGCATACATTTCATCTGCAGCGTTGACGGAACATCATTTCCAGATATAATGCACACAATTGTTTTAAAATTCTACATTAATGGAAGACAGAATGGAGGATAAATCAATATTAGAGAATATGTCCCATGCTCCCAAAAAATTGTAAGCACTGTTTTTAATCAAATATCTGACATATAAATAATTTATATTAGTTCATTAATTCTTGTTGGCAAAATACACTTTTTGTCCTGTTTTGAAAATTAGTGTCGTTTTACCAAAAGCGCTTCAGATATTTCTGTAATCCGTGAAATGGATTGTCCATTCAAATGTCCCAAAGTAAGAAAACAACGTCATATTTACTTATTCCGAAAAACTGGCGCTGTTTTATTCAAATAATAATGAATTTTAGCAAAAAAGTAGTCTGATAGAAAAAATACACTTTTTCTTGTGATTATTTTGATATATAAATTATTGTACGTTTCAATTTACTAATTTTTTAATTTACCAAACAAATTGTCCCTAAGAAATGTCCCAGACGCTGGTTTGTAATGTGTACATAACGTTGACGTTCGAATAATTAGACGTTTAAACATTTTTCGAGGTTGTGTTTGTTTGAAGTTGTTTATATCTAAAGGAAATTTGCAGATATAAAATAGAAACGTCCGTGTAAATTTAAAAAGAAACAAACTGGTATATTTGTAAAAAAAAAAAAGACCATCGCCGTGTCTCTACAGAACATCCGAAAGAACGCGTGTAAAAATATAAATAACAATAGTTTTTTATTGACTAGCTCTACGTACAACTCTAGATCCAACTTCGAGTGAATTTCAAATTATAAAACGTAGCAGCATAAACAAATATAAGTTACCACATTGAAATTGCCGCAACTGATACTGGTCTGTATGGGTCCAGAAAACATGGCGCGTACCAATGAATTGTAAAGAATGTAGACCTTGATTTGATCAGACGCCGCATATGCATACAGATGTTGACCTGAGTCTAGCCTGATTGTCATAGTCTGTACTTTAAATAAAATAGATGGGCTCATTTATTGTATGCGCAACTGCTTACAGTCAACAAACCAAACCCGGCTTTCCTCTTTTATTTCTTCAAAGTCTCGACAGCCTTTTCATTTTACACTCGACAAACACATTGAATATGACAGATGTACCTACTTGGGGTCGTGGGGAAAACCAACCGTACCATTATAGCCAATATTGATTTTTAATGGGGAAACTGGTGTCATAATTGACGTCACAAGTATTTGTTAAATTTACGTCATCAGTGAAAAAACCACGATAAATGGTACATGTATAGACGGTTCATTAGCCTGGTAGATCTATACTAGTACAACTGTATTTCAACGTCATGTGTAACGCCGTGGGGCATGAGCTTTTGACGTTACGTCTATGTCAAAATGCCCAATATGTAATTTTGAGAAAAACAGCAGACGACAACTTAGCAGAATATATTGCAGACGTAAAAAGGTTGGACATCATTTCTTGTTTCGGGATCAGCGGCAAGCGTCGTTGTGAGGAGGGAATCGTTGTTGGGAGGGCCGTTGTAGAGAGGGAGCGCTGTACATAGCATCTGATCTAGCTTCAAATTGTTTGTTTTGAACATAAGGCTGTTTCATTTTAGCACAAATTTGTTTATTGGGAAAGAAAAACAAAACCACTCCCCTCCAGTACACCGTAATTTTGTCTCCATCAATTTCTCCCTCTCTCTCTTACAGTGGAGAATCTGTTATTCTTTCCCAATAAACGCGTTTACGCTAAAACTATTATTTGCAGTGCAAACAGTTTGGAGCCAGATCAGACACCGGGTAACCCGGCGTCTGATCAGGCTCCAAACTGTTTGCCACCAAGATAAACATGAAATATCAGAATTGTCCAAAAGTTGTTCTTTTCTACGTTTTAGTGCTTTGCGTTTACGTACGTTTGCGTTTAAACGGGAAAGAATAACAGATTCTCCACTGTACGTTATTATGTCCCAATAAATACGCCGTTATGCTACAACAATGATGTACATAGCATCTGATCTAGCTTCAAATTGTTTGTTTTGAACATAAGGCTGTTTCATTTTAGCACAAATTTGTTTATTGGGAAAGAAAAAACAAAACCACTTCCCTCCAGTCCACCGTAAATTTGTCTCCACCAATTTCTCCCTCTCTCTCTTACATGTAACCGTATCGATCTGACGAGATATTTCGGCTTAACCCTTATCCTGCGGCAATGTCGTTTGCTTCGAAATTTTCGTCTGCAAACTTTGTTAAATCTAGATTTATACAATTTTTAAGTAAATAATCCTAAAGACGAGTGTCAAACAGTTTGGATCCAGATCAGACGCTGCGTTACGCGGCGTCTGATCTGGCTCTAAACTGTTTGCGAAAATCAGTAAAGTCGCGACCAGCAGGCAAAGGGTTAAAGCAATTACGTTTAACCCCTCACTACCATGACGTCATCAATCTTAAACAATTATCGTCTTCTTTTTTTTCTCAAATTTAAATTGTCGGTAGTTTCACTTAAGAAATATTGAAATGAGTGTAAAACAGTTTGGACCCTGATCAGGATTCAAACTGTTTGCAAATAACAACTGTACTCGGAGTAAGGCAGTGACGGGATACAAACCCACAAGGTTGGTATGCTGCGGTTTATTGCAGGGTAAACGTTATGAGGAAAACTTGTTTCTTATTACGTCTTAACCATTTCGCTCGCAATGACGCTTAAAAACGCGTTTGCAAACAGTTTGGATCCTGATCAGACGCCGCGTAGCGCGGCGTCTGATCAGGATCTAAACTGTTTGACACTCGTTATTAACTTTCTTCAGTTATACTGCCTTACTTTTTTTTTTTAACTTTGAAACGACATTGCAGACAACAAAATTGAAGCAGACAAAAAAAACGGTGAAGGGGTAAAAAACGCCAGAAAATTTTGGCAGTAAAAGGGGTTACAGGAACAGCATATACAGACTAAAATAAAGTATCCCTAGTCATAGTGACGGTCGCTCACCAGAGTTTGAACTGTATGTGTAATCTAGCAAGACGCTGCAGCTGGGAATTTAATCAGTTTGTCCTTACCATGCCAAGTGGGATTTTACTAACATTTGCAAACAGTTTTGATCCGGACCATACTCCGAGTCATTCTGCCTCTGATCATGAGCAAAACTGTTTCACACTCATGATAATTACATGTATTTCTTTCTTAAAACTCAGATGAACGCATTTCTATTTTATTTCCCAGACGACATTTATAAAGCATAAGTTGCTTTATTTAGCATGATGTGGAATTCGAAGAAGACAAATGAGACAATTATGGAGAACAGATTGCCTCTTGACAAAAAACAAAACAAGGCATTTCCCGCTGTCCAATTCCCTACATTGCAGACTGTTTGGATACTGATCAGATATCTAGTTACTCGGTTCCTATTCAGTATTCAAACTAGTCTTTAACCCATTTAAGAATTCTTGGCATCCTTCAGTCGTTGCGACTATGAATTAGCGCCTTAAGAGGTACAGTGGAGAATCTGTTATTCGTTCCCGTTTAAACGCAAACGTACGCAAACGCAAAGCACTAAAACGTAGAAAAGTACAACTTTTGGACAATTCTGATAATTGATGTTTACCTTGGTGGCAAACCGTTTGGAGCCTGATAAGACCTATAATAAATAGAGAATCTTGACATGGTTGTTTATTTGTTATTATGTTTAATAAACGAGTTGACTTAAATAATGTGACATGAGCCTTAGAGAGCGTCAATTTATCTTAGTCATCGAGTTTATTAAAAATAATAATTAATGAGCACGAATGTGAGATTTTAATTTTTTTCACATAAATGATTTAAAAATTATATAGTTAAATGCAGACGTAGTTTTATAGTCCCTCCGCCTAATATATTTAGCCAAAACACGATATTGTTTATGATAATGTCATAGCAAATGACGCCATTTAGGGACCTGCTTCATGTAGCTAGTGCAATATTGAAAATATTGCACGGCTTTATTACACTGCCAGAGGCGGTTTTATGTGATAAAGAAGGATTCTCTTTGGTGTTTATGCAGGTTTGCTACTGAACTCTTTCATCGCGAAATGACAATTGCAAATATATTTCATGTTTAAACACCTTATTTATTTAATATTTTAGCCTCGGTATTAAGTGACAATAGCGAGTCATAGCATGTACTATTGCATACATTAGGCTACATAGTCCAGGGTCGTATTTTGGATACTGTAAAACAGGTATTTTTCGCGTCGTTAATATTTCGCGTAATGCGATTTTGTATTTATTCGCGACATCATGCAATATTTCTGGCAGGTGGTAGCTTAAAGCAGGCTGGAAGTAAAGCAGAATGTGCCTTCAGGCACATTCTGCTTTACTTTCAACCCGCTTTAAAAAGTCGCCTATTTTCAAAACTGGAGACATTCGCGATAAAATATATTTTCGCGGATATAACCGGATTTACAGTAATATATCCAATAATGTAATACTCTATTCAGACTAAGCTCTCCCAAGCTGTAACATTAAATGAACAATTCCAGATTCAAATTTAGTCTTGCCCATTTAATACTATCGAGGATTGTACTTTGTAATACATTGCAAAATGGCAAACAATGCAGACCCAAATCTAAGGAGCCATCTGGTCTGGGTCTACACTGTTTGCATAGAACAACTGTAATATTTAAAGATAGCTCTACACTGTTTGCAAAAGACGAGAACACTAGGGTTCATTGTGTTAAGTAACTGGATAGAGAGAAACTATTTTGTAAAATTTGCAAAATAAAATCGCCCAGAAAATGCGAACAATTTATCATTCTGTTGCCCCGAGTTCTATGTACTATCTAATGCTTTAGTGTCTACAAATAATAAGATTATATTGTTGATTACTGTTTAGTCTACCAATCTATTTGTTTATTGCTTCCCTTTAATTGGGCATAGAAAGACGGTGCAGACTCAAATCAGACATCGCATACTGCTTAAATGAGTACATGTGTATACACTTTTTGCTGACAGGAATTTCTATTAAAAAAAAAGAAAAAGAAAATTGAAATGTCAGACCAGGGTTCCCTTAAAAAATGGACACAATAAATTATTCTTTTTTGTCTCTCCGTCTAGTTTTGTCTTGTGACATCTCTTTGGAATTGTCTTAAAAAGACGATTCCAAGGAGTTATAACAAGACAGGATTAGACTGAGAAAATTTATAAGAAATTATAGATATTTTAAAGTTTTGACTTACGACCGGTTTTGTCGTACGACGTTTCGTAAGAGGGGCCCCTGGTGAATACACGTACAAAAACGGAGACATCAATTCAATTACTCTTGTAGTTACATGAAAGTTCACACCTGCGTATTTGTTTCAACATGTCCATTATTTCTATTCATATAAAGTTGAGCGTCCCACCAAGAGCTTTCAGAATGTTCAGCATCATGTCGGTTGTGGTATGGTTGTTGTTGTTGCTGGTTGTTGGGAGAGAACAGCGGTGTGTGTTTGATGGAGGTTATTGGCGCGTTCAGTTACCGTATCGATAGCCATCGATTGCATCAAAAACCTAACAGTTTAACGAAAACGACCTGTTTGCATATCGATTGCGAACGGCACGAACGGCATCAGAGGTAGTGAGCCAATGGTAACAAGAAAAAACAAAACTGCGACCAAACGAGTTTTTAAACAACAGCGAACAGTCCCGAGTTTATTTCTGAGTTATTATTGGAGAGTATTGGAGAACGTTAGATGTCGTACTATAAGGGTTGTTTCAACTTGTTTGCATCGGTTAACGTTGCCGTTCTCCGATACAGTACTTGAACGCGCTACATGATTGGGCATTAGAGAATGTCTTTAATGTGAAGTTTATTTGTCACTTGTCCCATAAATATCTTTACAAGTGGTCAAAGGCATTGTGCGTTGATGTTGAGCCAATAAAAATGACACTGAATGTGTTATTAAGTGACACTGGCGAGTGTAACATAAATTATTTTATTCATATTTCAGAATCAGTATATATTAAGTGACAATGGCGCGCATAGGATGTGTGTTCGTTCTGTCAGTTTGCTGTCTGGTTGGACTAATGATGCTACAGGAAACAGAGGCTTATAAGGGCCTCTGTTCAAGACACTGGCTACTTCAATGTTATGATTTGGGTGACGGGTGCGTTAAGGTGAGTTTACTTTCTACCCGTTTGGCACATCCATGTATGCTGTGACTTTAGGTACAGCGCTCCCTCTCTACAACGATACTCAATGGAAGACAAATATTGTGTGTGTTGTTCGGAGGGAGTCGTTATAGGGAGGGACAATTAAAATTGGGCTTACATTTGCAAACAGTTTGACTCCAGATCAGACGCCGCGTAACGCGGTGTCTGATCTGGATTCAAGCTATTTGTCACTCGTCATTAGATGTATTCTATCAAAATCTCCACTTATATTCAACTGTGAGAGAAACAGCAGACGGCAATATTAAGACGATATTACAGCAGTAAAAGCGTTAGACATAACTGTCCCGTTTAGGAAATTACTGCAAGGGTCGTAAGGAGGGAGTCGTTGTTGGGAGGGAAATTGGTTTACATTTGCAAACAGCTTGAATCCAGATCAGACGCCGCGTAACGCGGCGTCTGATCTGGATTCAAGCTGTTTGTCACTCGTTATTAAGTTTCTTTTTATGTCAAAATGACCATTGTGTAACTTTGAGAAAAACAGCAGACGACAATTTTAAGCAGACGGAGAAGTGCAGCCGTGAATAAGTTAAGGGAACAGTGGAAAATGTCCTTGTAAGAAGGGAGTCGTTGTTGGGAGAGCCGTTGTAGAGAGGGAACTCTGTAGTAGTTCCTCAAATGCGTTTATGTAAAGCCATGCACTGAAAGTAACAAATTCTTATTTGTATCAGGACGTGCACCATCAACCATATAGCGGGGAAGACCTTATGCTTCCCATTTAATCGGAACTAAACAAGAAAATGTAGTTCTAAATGACACAGCTTTAGAAAATGTTGACGAATTACTCGGCGTCTGGTCTAATTCCGTATGAGTTGCAATGGACATACTGATTTTAGCATAAACACGTTTATTGAGAAAAATTCCAAGTGTATTACATGTATATAGAGGATAACTGGGTTTTTTTCAGTGTAAGATCGAAATTTAATCCATTGAGTGAACTTCAGACGTTATACTCGTGAACATTTAACCCTTTACCTCATAGCCTGTTTCTAGTTTTGAAGACGTGACCACTTAAAGCAGGTTGAAAGTAAAGCAGAATGTGCTTTACTGCTTTACTTCTGCTTTACTTTCAGATTCTGCTAGGATATACAAAATGTTTGTAATGGTAATTGTTCATGAGGGTATAAACTGGAACTATTTTCTTCAGCGGAGGAATACATTAAATACGCTAAAAGTCGCTTATATGGGGGAAAGGGTTAACAGTTTGATGTACACAAAATAGAATAAATTCAACCTTACAGTGAAAAAATACAGTTATTCTATTTATTTATGCTTTTAAAACCACTTTTTTAAACGAAATTGTTCGACAATTGAAAGCGACAGTACATTGTTTATCCCGCGTGGAGCCCCAAAGTTATATCGTACACATTTTCCGTGACAGTTTTTGCCGCACAATGACGTCAATGATTTATTTACGATTCTAACACGCCAATTTAACCAGATAAACAACAATTTGCACCGATGCAATGGCGCTACATTTCTTGGCGTACACATTTTCGAAGCCATATGACGTCACGTTAAGACATTACAGCGCGTGCGTGTTTTATTGAGAATTCAAACAAAGATGCGCCCTTCTTTGTTTATATAGGGGTGTCCGCGAGGTGTGTTAGAATGGCGCATTACATAGCATTGTAATTTGGTGATTCGAAAATAAGTATAAAATATATATGCACAGTTTTGTTACGACGTACGATTTTTATTTGACTCTATCTTTGCACGTTTATGTGATAATCAAAAACATATAGATTGGAAGACATTGCAGTTTAATGTTATTTTGCTAGAGTTTAACCCTTGTTTGTGTCAATAATAGGATTTTCTTATTTGTGTATTTTGATATTTTTCTATATTTCATCACAGTGTGTCGGCGTTTCGTTTCGTTTAAATCATTACTCCATAAACACGCCCTTTTATTTATTCGTTTGTTGAAAAAATGTTTTCGACTTGATATGGTTATGAATCTGTACAATAAGAAAAAGCTCATGGTAGTTTTGATAAAGCAGAATTAATGTAAAGCAGAATGGACCCGAGGGCATACTCGGTTTTAAAACGGCGGAGTTTAAATTTTAAGAAAACGTTTTTAAAAATATAGGATATTACATACATGTAAGTGTTCATAATTTATTGGATTTATTAAACGAGTCTTTTAGAAAACGATAAAACGAGGCTTTTCTAAAACGACGAGTTTGATACATCCAATAAATTATTAACACGAATGTTATATTATTTTTATAACATAACCTAGAAAAGTTATTTATCGCAGCCTTTGAGGTCAAGTGAATGCTAAGCGCGATATAAGTAGATCTATACAGGAAAAAAGTTGTTCCAAATTAACCCTGTTCACTAGCATAATGTTTATGTTATTATATGTATTAATAAGCACTTTCATGTAGATCTAATATTGATTAATTACACCAAAAATCAATAAATTGAATCTACATGATGGAAAGAAGACGTTGGAAATTGAACGCATAGAACGCATTTTAATGACGTCACAAGTAATGACGTCGTGGTGTACCTCATTTTCTTTCTTTTTCTTTCTTTCTCTACTGCTACACACCCCTTTCGGGTATTACGAGCAGGGGCACTTTTTAGGTGCACCAATGGGACTGTACCCGGCCGGTCACTTTATCCTGACACCGACGAACCAGTTGTAATGCTAACCCGAAATCCTGAGCGCCAAGGAGGGAAGCCATATACTACCAATTTTTAAGTCTTTGGTTTGACCCGGTCGGGGATTGAACCCACAACCTCCCGCACTGCAAGCGGACGCTCTACCACTAAGCCATGCAGCCATTTGCATAGTTATTTAACTAGTTATATATGACATTTAAACAACGGTTGTTATTCAACGCTCACGCCGTCTGTTATGTTATAAAAAGTGATTCGCTATTAGGGAAGGTTCGTTATTGGCGACGAAAGTGTACATGTATTCGGTTTACTTTCAATATGCCTTAACCCTTTCCCTTATAGAAGCGACTTTTAGCACATGCATTATATTCATCCGCTGAAGAAAATAGTTCCAATATATACCGTAATGAATATGTGTCATGTTTAGTACTTTCCTTATTCTAGCAGGTAATAGCTTAAAGCAGGCTGAAAGTAAAGCAGAATGCGCCTGAAGCGCATTCTGCTTTACTTTCAACCTGCTTTAAGTAGTAACCTATTTTCAATTCTAGAAATAGGCTATCAGGTAAAGGGTTAAATGGCCAACTGCATGTCTTAAACGGGGAATAACGTCGCCCGCACTGTATCAACTTACATAAATATATATTATGAGTGTTTGTGGAAGAAGTAGACTGGTGCTATAATCCAGGTTGAAGGGTTTGAATTATTAACCCTTTCATTGTCAAAATTGTCGTGAGGGCTTTACCCGTACACTGCCATAGTATCGTCTGCTTCAATATTGTTGTCTGCGATATGGTTTCAAAGTTAGATATAAGGCAGTATGTATGACGAAATTTCGAAACGAGTGTCAAACGGTTTGGATCCTGATCAGACGCCGCGTAACGCGGCGTCTGATCAGGATCCAAACTGTTTGCAAACGCGCCTTTTCGCGTCATTGAAAGTGAAAGGATTAAACCGCAGATCCATTGCGGCAAGTATAGTGTCATCCTGTGAAGATAACATGTGTCCTAGACAAACAGTGTAGACCCTGATCAGAGGGTTCCTAAAGACTCTGATCGGAGGGCTCCTAAAGGAACTCTCTAATCAAGGACTGCATTGTTTATCATTTTACAATAAAATAAAGAAAACAACCCTAAAGTGTTACAAAAGGACTTTACATTGTATTTGGCTGAAACGTCAATTAGTACTAATTACCCATTAGAAGATTCAGTGGGAATGTGTGAATTCTTTCACATTTGAAATTCAATTTTTCCAATTAAATCTAGTGCATTTTTTACTATTTAGGATTCTTTTACTATTAACCCTTAGCCTGCCACTCACAACTATAGCTCCATATGCAAACAGCTTGGATCCGGATGAGACGCCGAGTAACTCGGCGTCTCATCCGGATCCAAGCTGTTTGACACTCGGACAACATTTTGAGCAACTTTGAAGCACTTTGAAACTTGAAACAGACGAGAAATATAGCAGACGACAATTTATTTGGCGGGCTAAGGGTTAATAAACAGCGAAGACCCTGATCAGAGGGCTCCTGGGGCCCGTTTCATAAATTTTTTTACGACAAATGTTGTCGTAAGTCAAAACTTTAAAATACTTTTGATTTGTGATTTCTATCTAATCCTGTCTTGTGACCTCTTTTTGGAATCGTCTTGAAAAGACGATTCCAAAAAGATGTCACAAGACATGATTATATAGAGAAATTGATAATTATTGATACTTACGACAACATTTGTCGTAAGAAGTTTTATGAAACGGCCCCCAAGGACTTGAAGTGGTTGCATAGAAAAAGTGTACCCTTCATATGTGCACTGTTAGCGTTCACGCGTCACTGTGATGCGTGGGTGGAGGGGGTCTCAGCAGATGTTGGCCATTAAAAAGGACAAGGCTATGTACTCTTTACAGCTAAACTGTTTATAAAGCAATTGAATTTGCGTTACTATGGCTCAGTGGGTTAACCTTTCATTACCACATTTTCCGTGAGTTTTTTACCCCTTCACCGTTTCATTGTCGTCTGCTTCTATTTTGTTGTTTGCAAGATCGTTTCAAATTAAGATTCAATGTAGCAAGTATTAAAACACATAGATACGAGTGTCAAATAGTTTGGATCCTGATCAGACGCCGCGTAACAAAACACATCGATACGAGTGCCAAACAGTTTGGATCCTGATCAGACGCCGCGTTACGCGGCGTCTGATCAGGATCCAAACTGTTTGCAAACGCGCTTTCAAGCGTCATTGGGAGTGAAAGAGTTAACATTGTAACTTTGAAACGACATTGCAGACAATTAAAATTGACGACAATAAAACGGTGAAGGGGTATAAATCTCACGAAAGATTTGGGAGTGAAAGAGTTACTATAACACCGTTCTCATTTGTCTATTTCAGCACGGTGGGAAATGTGACATGCCTGGGATTGGGGATCACAAAGAAGCGTGTGCCTGCATAGACAAAAAGACCAAAAAAATACTCAGCGAGAATCACATAGGTCATCTTATGAATAAAGACAAAAAGAACAACTGAGCTATTTGACCAGTTTTCCTATAATTGTGTAGACCCCCTGTCACCGTAGTTGTGTTTTGATCTACAAATGATCAGTTTAATAGATGGATGCAGTGATTAATTCTGCCGGAGACATTCTATTTACACAGGGGTTAGAACGCTATTCTTTCTAAACGGATGTTCAAAACTTAAAACAAACTATGTGCTCAATACATAATTAAATTACACGCTCTAGTTTTTTCACATACCACATTTTAACTCATTTCAGTAACCTATTTTGGATACAATGTATATTTTTGTCATAGAATTTTGTATGCAAATACTTGTAATATATGAAATGTTTGCCAAAGAGTTTTGAGCACAGGGTTAGTTTTAAGTTTTATAACCAAGGGGCCTGGGGTCCGTTTTACTAAACTACTCTATTACGCAATTTTTTTGCGTAAGTCAAAATTTTAAATTTTAATTTATATTTTTTTTATTAACACTTGCTACAAACATTAAATAGCCAGATCAGAGGACGCGCTTTTAGCGCATCCTCTGATCTGGCTATTTGCTGTTTGCAAACGTTTATGATCGAAAAATAAGAGCAAAACGATTTTGACTTACGCAAATTTTTTGCGTAAGTTGTTTATTAAAACGGGCCCCTGATGTCTATTGCAAACAGTTTGGAGTCTGATCAGGCTCCAAACTATTTGCCGCCTAAAAAATCTTCAACGTTTAAAGTGTGATTTTCTACATAATTAAGTGCATTCAGTGTTATTTAAACTAGAAAGAATAGCGTTTTCTTTATTATAGTGTTTAACATTTTCTATCTTTGTGTTGTCGTTAGAATTAGGAACACAAGTTCATATATATGTTGGATATATCTTATATCTTTGATCTCGGAATATAAATTCATAATGAAACATATCTCAGATTGCTAAGAAAGTTTAATATGTATAACTTTTAAAAATGTTCGACCCTTGCAGAAATTGATCTACATAATCTAAAACAAATGCAATAGTAGTAATGTTACCTGGACTTTATGTATATTTTATTATTGTTTTAGAATCTACAAACTATTAGTGTTCACCGTTTGTTCTGAACTGTTTTGGTTTGTGTGTTTACGGGAAAGGAAACAAAGGGCAAACACTGTATTCGGCGTCTGATTAAGATCTAGTCTTTTTAACACTAAAATGTAGGTTTATTTTCTGTTAAAATGACGTTAACATGCAAAATAAGTTTTATAACAAAAAATCCCAAAATCTTAATTCAAGTGTTTCATATATTTGTACTGTGTCTATTCACTATTTAAACTATTGTAGCATTTAACTCCATTCACTTCCCTGTCCCGAGTACAATCGTAATTTGCAAACAGTTTTGATGCTGATCAGCATCCAAACTGATTGACACTCATTTTCAATATTTTTAGTCAAAATACCTAAAATTCTAATTTGAGAAATAAAAGCAGACGACTGTTGTTAGAAAATTATTAACGTCATGGCAGTGAAGGGGTTAAATCAATTTAAAATACCACGGAGATTATGTCAATGAAAAGGTTGTGAATAAAAATCATAGTGCTTATTGTGGCTTATTTTATTGTAGATAATCCTTTACAGAGCAGAGAGTAATGTTATTATTTTCCAATTAAAGTTCTTTTGGTATTAACGCATTCTTCTCTGTGGAAAAATTTGAATTAAGTCTTGTCCATTTTTATTGGCTATTTTGGGTTATTTTATGCAATATATTTCAAAATTACGACCCAGTGTAGAATCTGATTAATGGCCTCCTAAAATAGTCCTCTGATCAAAGCCTTCACCGATTGTGTATGACAAGTGTACTCTTCACAAGTACACAGTTTGTAATTGACGAGTATACTCGTCACTAGGATTGAATGTGTTAAAATAATGATATGTAGCGTTCCCTCTCTACAACGACATCCAATGGGAGACGAAAAATATACGAGTTGTTCGGAGGGAGTCGTTATAGGGAGGGACATTGGTTTACATTTGCAAACAGCTTGAATCCAGATCAGACGCCGCGTAACGCGGCGTCTGATCTGGATTCAAGCTGTTTGTCACTCGTTATTAAGTTTCTTTTTATGTCAAAATGACCATTGTGTAACTTTGAGAAAAACAGCAGACGACAATTTTAAGCAGACGGAGAAGTGCAGCCGTGAATAAGTTAAGGGAACAGTGGAAAATGTCCTTGTAAGAAGGGAGTCGTTGTTTGGAGGGCCGTTGTAGAGAGGAAACATTGTATTTATTACAAACAATTTGAAGCAAGATCAAACGCCGAGTAACTCAGCATCTGATCAGACTCCAAACTGTTTGCTTATCAGATTAAGATCAATAGTCAACATGCTCAAGGTTATGTCATTTTCCACACTCAATTGTGTTGCGTTTGCATTCAAACAATGTTCACAACATACAGTTTAACCTCTCTATTACGACCACTTAATTGTGTTCATTATTAAGTGTTTACGACAGGTGACTGCTGAAAGCAATGTCACAGTAAAATAGAAAGCTCAGAGAGGTTTTACTATAGATGCTGATCTAGCTGTTCATGGGATCCCTTCGATGAGTTCAGTAAAGAAATCGATGGCCGTCGTTCGCCATCGATTGAGAGTTTGCTACCTGTCTGAAATACAGTGGAGAAAACGCTATCCTTCAGTTCAAACAAACGTATTGCAATGAAATATAGAAAACGACAACTTTTTGAAAGTTCTGACTACCAGTTTTAATCTGAGTGGCAAACAGCTTGGAGCCTGATCAGAGGCCGGGTTACCCGGCGTCTGATCTGGCCCCAAACTGTTTGCAATGAAAATAATAGTTAAATCGTGAACGCGGTTATTTTGAAAGAATATGTTTTCCCTACCGTACTCTGCACGTTGCACACGGGGAACAAACTGCTAACCTAAACAGCAAACAGTGGTACCTGAACACTCTGCAGATGCACAGACAATGACTTTGTGATAACGTTGCGAACAGTTCGGACCCAGATTACACGCTGAGTAAATCTCAAGGGGATCTGGAGCCCGTTTCATAAAACTTCGTACGATAAAAACGATTCCAAAGAGATGTCACAATACAGGATTAGATGGAGAAATAAATATTAATTGAGAGTTTTGTAATCTGACTTACGACAACATTTGTTGTACGACGTTTTATGAAACGGGCCCCTGAATTGACGGTATGACATTTTGATGATACGTTTGTGAAAGTAAGTTCAAATATATCATACCTCAGAGGTGTTACAGATGATAAATCATACAGGGTCGAAGGTAATAAAGCGTTTGAACTTGAGTCTGAGTTCGTTCTCAAGCATTTGATTGGTCAGATTTGAGCCTAGGCTCAAATCTGACCAATCAAATGCTTGAGAATGATTTCAGACTCGACTCAAAAGCTTTATAACATTGGAGCCAGGCAAATACCGCTATAAAGGTAAGAACACGAAGTCCGCGGAATTACAGTGAAAATGCATTTTTCTTTCCCGTTTAAACGCACGGAAAGTTTAGGAAACGTAAATGCAAAGCAATAAAATGGGGGAAAACGATCACATTATGACAATTTTGTTTGAAGAATCATTTTAAATCTAAGTGGCAAACAGTTTTGAGCCTGATCAGACGCCGGGTTACCAGGCGCCTGATCTGGCTCCAACCCGTTTGCACTGGTCATAATAGTTTTAGTGTAAACGCCTTTATTGGAAAAGAATAACTCTTCTCCATGGCCTGTATACAGTAGAGATTGTGTTATTCTTTCCCAATAAACACGTTTACGCTAAAACTATTATTTGCAGTGCAAACAGTTTGGAGCCAGATAAACAAGAAATATCAGAATTGTCCAAAAGTTGTTCTTTTCTACGTTTTAGCGCTTTGCGTTTGCGTACGTTTGCGTTTAAACGGGAAAGAATAACAGATTCTCTACTGTAATGTCTCGCCTATCTCCGCTTTGCCACCAAGTCCTCACATTTAGACCGAAATATAGCATACATGCTATCCTAGTTTGGTTGGTCTATACTAGAACTTGTACGTTTTGAAAACCAACGATAAACAATAAATTCAATGTTGCAGCTTAGTCTAGGCACATGTCAAGGTAACGTCCTATACTCATAAATGTGCATACGTATGCGAAGTTGCGTGATCCTAGCCGAGACTCTTAGTCCATTTCTAATATAAACGCAAACAATTTAATCAAGGTCATAGAGGTTAAGGTCAAAGGTAAATGGTCACCAAAAACTGCAGTACAGCATGCTGCACACATCAATAAGCATCAACATGTGAAGTTGACTGAACTTATTTGCAGTGCTAAATACTCAAATGGCCTAAAGTTGCCCTAAACGCAAAACATTTAATATAGGTAACATATGGTTATGGTCAAAGGTCACCAAATGCGATGCAACATGCTGTCCACAACTGACCTAAACACAAATGGTTAACACAGGTCACTGAGGTCAAGGTCATCAAACTGAAATGCAACATGCGGTATTCGTTAATATACATCAAGCATGACCCTAGCTACAGTCCACAACTGACCTAAATGCAAAAAACAAAATTTAGGTCAAAAGGTTGAATGTCAAGGTCAACAAATTAAAATGCAAAAAGAACTGTCTTGCCAAATATCAGCAGCCAAATACCATTATTAAAAGCATAGATAGCCTTAATAGCCAAAAGGTGAAAACTTAACATTGGAGCTAAACGCCGTTGTCGGAAAATCGATACCTAATACGTTTTACTTTCGCTTCTGCCTCGAAGCAAGACAACGCACGACAAACCTTGGCCAGTACAGGGAACATAATCTAATCAAATATATACAACAAAATCTCTGAAAATCAAACCCTTCTAGACCGTGAAAATGTGTGGTTTAGAGAGGTTCTCAATTTAGAGAGGTTCAGCAGCCATCTGTGAAGGCAGACGGTAGCTTAATGCAGGGCAACAGTCATGCACCTATCATGAACAGTTCTGTGTATGACTATTCACTGAAGCACAACTGGCTATAGGACTGGTGAGTAATTTCAACTAATGTTTTTGCACAGAGACTCCAGGAAATAACCCATTCATCCATTTAACTTTTAATGGACCATTCCAATTTCAAATAAAGGCTAGTCCATTTTAGACTATTTAGGATTGATTTTAGCACTCATGATATTGCAAAATGACAAACAGTGCAGACCCTGTGTTAACCTATTCCTCCCCGAAATCTCAAATGGACAATTCTAGTTGTCAAGAAGTCTAGTCCATTTTTGACTTTTTAGGGTTGATTTTTACAATTTATGTAAAAATGGCAAACAGTGTATACCCTGATCAGAGGACTCCTTAAGGAGCCCTCTGATCAGGGTATACACTGTTTGCATAGGACAAGTGTACTTCACACAGGTAGATCTACGCTGTTTGCAAATTACCCATATATGCTGACTAGGGTTCAAAGAGTTGCATTGTAAGGAGTGTGGTTTATTTTCATTGTGGTGTGTGTGTGTGTGTGGGGGGGGGGGGGGGGGGGGGGGGTTACACATAAATAAAAATATAGTCAAGAAATACAGCTAAAACATGTTTATTTTCACTTTATCACAAATAACAATGATACAATATAGGGTTGGTATATGCTGGTAGCTGATATATAGTAGTGCCAGATGAACACTTTGTTGACAATAGTTGCCACTAACAACATCATACAGGGGGATTTGATTATAAGCACAGAGGGTGTACTATATTCATTGGTCCAGAACATGTTCTAAATGTTCTAATAAAATCATTCAATTTTGTTTTAAAATTGCCATTCCTGTAAAAACACCCATGACTTTTTTCCTAAATAATACGATATACAGTTAAACCTTTCTATTACGACCACTAAATAGAAGGCTAATTAATTGTATAAAAGACAGGTGACAGCTTAAAGCAAGATGACAGTAAAAACAGAAAGCTCCTGAAGGAGCTTTCTGTTTTACTGTCACCTTGCTTTAAGCAGTAACCTGTCGTAACCATCTACTAATCAACACAATTTAGTGGTCATAATAGAGGGGTTCTATTGTATTTGCACATTCTGAGAACATATCATTTATTATCAAGCATAATACTCTTTAATACAGTACTGAACCTTAATTAAATTGATAATCGCAAGCGAATTGCCATCGAATTGGGCGCTTCAAAAAACAAATCCTACGCTTGAATATTTTTACGCAAACTTTCCAAAGCGGTTGTGACAGAAATGGAATAGAAAAAATTAACGAAGGCATATTTGCGAACATTTGTGAGATACACATTTCAAGAAAAATTACCCTAGGGTATAGTTACTATTTTGAATCGCACGCAAATTGCCATCGAATTGCAAGCGAATTGCCATCGAATTGCAAGCGAATCGCAAAAATTGTTAATTTAATAAGGTTCAGTACTGTACCAATGAAATGGGCAATACAATAAAAATCCTACACATTTGGACACCCTGTATAACTGTTTTAATTATCCTTAAAATTGAACCAATTTTTTTTTATCAGACAGAAAGTTGTCCAAAACGTGCAAACTGAATGGCAAACAGTGTAGACTCTGATCAAACTGTTCCCAAGGGAGCAGTTTGATCAGGGTCTACTCTGTTTGCTCATCTGTCAGACTTAAGCCATTTTGAATAGTCAATGAGTATTCTGACCAACACTAACATGAGTGCTTGAGCACAAGTTATGTCCATCAAGGGGAATAACTCCACCAAAAATAATCCCAATGACACAATTAACATGGGCAAGGGGCATAACTTTACCAAAAATAATCCCAATCTCATCTGAACTATTTATGCAACAAGTACCCTTCCAAGTATGATGAAAGTTCCAACAAATTCTTTTTTAATTATCACATTAACAAAACAGACAGACGGATGGACAATGCCACACCATAATACATCCTGTTTTTAACAAGCATATAAAAATTGTAATCTTTGATAAGTACATTATAAATATAGATGGCAACAGAAAAATAGAGCCTTGACAGGGAACATTAGATACTCATACTCAAACAGTGAACACATATAGTAACAGTGAAATTATTCCATTGACTCAGAACAAGTAATTTATTTTACAGTAAAACCTGTCTATTACGATCACTATTTTAGATTAAATTTGCCGTGTTTACTTTCTGCTGTACTTTTATCTAGCTTTTAGCTGTCACCTGTATATAATATCATCAATTAAGTCTAATTTTCAGCGATGGTAGTGGGAGGTTTTACTCTACCTGGATAGTTCAGCTTTATCATCTATGGAAGCTTTCACCAATGGAGTAACTCTACTACAGTAGAACACCTCTAGGTTTTAATAACAGATGACAGCTTAAAGTAAGATGAAAGTACATCCATTTTGCTTTAAGCAGCCATATGCCTTTAACACAGAAAAAAATCAAACTCACATTGTGTTCGTATTAGAGGTTTCTTCAGTATTATGGGCAATCCAGAGCAAGAGAACACTTTTCATTGCTCTATTGTACACTTAGATCAGCTGGCGTGTGAACAGTGGAGAAGCCATTCTTTCCCACTCTAACACAAACGAAATACAAACGCATTGCTATAAATCATAGAAAAGGACACCTTTTCGACAATTCTGACAATTCATATTCATCTGAGTAGCCAACAATTTGGAGCCTGATCAGATTCTAGGTTACCCCATGTCTGAATAGGCTCCAAACTGTTTGCAATGGAAATAATAATTTTAGTGTAAACATATTATTGAGAAAGAATAACGTCTTCTTCACTGTATGTTTGAAACAGCTTGAAGCTGGGTCTTCACTGTTTACAATGTTTAGATGACCATTTCCAATGGTAATTTTCATATACATTCAACAGTTTAACAATGGCTAGAAATATATACATCTAGTTATGACACAATAACTAAAAACCCACGGCTCCAGATAAGAGGGAGACAACTGTTTGTATCGGACAAGTATACTCTTCATAGTTACACTGCTTGTTCAGGATCAGTATACTTGTAATTAGTGTTCAATGAGTTTACATATCCTATGTAATGACTGCTCCTTAGAAATCTTCTATTCAAGACGACTATTGAGTAGTCACAACACAGGACTTGGTAGAATCATAGAGATTATAGAATTAGAAATGCTCCCCTTTATCTGCTGCTATGGAAACTGGAATGCTATAGGAGTACTTTCGCTGCATGTAAAATGATATACAGTACAACCTCTCTAATACGACCACTAAATCATGATATTTATTAGGATGTTTGCGATAGGTGACCGCATAAAGCAAGGTGACAGTGAAACAGAAAGCTCCTTTAGGAGCTTTCTGTTTCACTGTTACCTTGCTTTAAGATCTCACCTTTCTATTATTCAATCAATTAGCCTTCGTTTTAGTGGTCGTAATAGGTAGCGAGGTTTTACTGTACAATAATATTTTTAAAACATATAAATGCCCCCACAAAGCTAAAGCTCTCTTGTAAATGTCCTAAATATCAGGACAACCTACATAACTGCTGTAATTATCCTAAAAAATTAACTAATTGCTTTTGTCACACAGTAAAGTATCCACAAGGAGCATAGTGAATGGCAAATAGTGTAGACCCTTATCAGACTGCTCCCTCAGGAGCAGTCTGATCAGGGTCTACACTGTTTTCACGCGTCTGTCTCAATACTTATGAGTTGTTACTTTAACTAGGGAAATGTAGCTAGAGACAAAGTCTAACCAAAATGTCATACTGACTGACAAGACTGATGAACGAACAGAAAGGGCAAATACTTGACGTCAATACCTTACTGCGGACAGGGAATAATCTAGTTCAACAAGGTTAAAAACCTGACTTTGTAATAACACTTACAAAACACATGTTTTACATATAAACTTTCACCCTGTGCTCCATAATCACACCTTTTTACTCATCTGATTAAAATCCAAACTGTTAATAATGGCCAGTCATGGCATGCTAAGCACAAAATGCCACTAATTAATATACTAAATAATTTAAACTTTATATCTTTTAAATTGATTATGAAACAAGTTCTAACAACTAAGGCAAATTACGTTCCATGGCGTGAATGATGGCATATTTGGTCATTTCTGTTGGAGAAAACCGGAGTACCAGGAGAAAAACCCATGTGTTCATCGGGGCGAATAATGTACCCTCTCACATACTGCCCTAACCTGCAGGTGAAAATACACCCAGGTGAAAATAACATATGACACCAGGATCAAACTTGGGACACATTGGTGAAAAACATGTGTGCTAACCACTGCACTGTCCAAACACCATTTTCATAAGACATGTGCACTCTTTACATGTATAGGTTTGTTAATGCCAAGTATACTCATTGCTAGGGTTAATTAAATGTGTTAACTCATTCACCCCTGAAACTTTTAATGGATAATTCCAATTTCAAAATAAGTCTAGTCCATGTTTGACAATTAAGTGTTGATTTTATCAAAATATTTCAAAATGACAAACAGTGTAGACCCAGATCAGAGGGCTACTTAAGGAGCCCTCTGATCAGGGTCTACACTGTTTGCATGGGACAAGTATAATCCTCATAGGTACAATGTTTGTAAATGATGAGTATACTCGTTGCTAGGGTTGAATGTGTTAACCCTTTCCCTTATAGAAGCGACTTTTAGCACATTCATTTTATTCATCCGCTGAAGAAAATAGTTCCAAATTATACCGAAACGAATATGTGTCATATTTAATACTTTCATTACTATAGCAGTAAATAGCTTAAAGCAGGCTGAAAGTAAAGCAGAATGCGCCTTAGGGCGCATTCTGCTTTACTTTCAACCTGCTTTAAGTAGTCGCATATCTTCAATACTAGAAACAATGCTATCAGGTAAAGGGTTAACCTGTATATGCCTGGATTTTGCAATGAACCCTCCCGATGTGATTGCTGGAAGATTTCAATATAGATATACAAGGATGATCTAAAGATACTGTGATTATGTAGTAGACAATTTCATATAAAATACCAAACAATGCAGACCCAGATGAGAACACATTTTTGTGGCATCTCATCAGGGTCTACACTGTCGCTCAAGTGGCCAATAGGCATAAAGGGATTAATTTTTACAGAAGCTTATGGCTCTCTAAAGACATGTGATTGCTTAATATAATTATAATATTATTAAGAATTAAAGCAACAGCTTTTTGTTTTACTTTTTTCTGCAAATAAACAGTTTGGATTCTATTTAAGGATACTTACCCCACCCACTTGTATCACGTCGTCAATTCCACAAAATCCTCGATCACAGACGTGGAAATGGGGAAAATAGCCAAATATCCGTAAGGTGTATACGAGAAATCGTAGAAATACACTTATGTATGACTTTTGTCAAAATAATTACACAAATATCAACGTTTCAGACAAAAAATTGATGTTGCTTGAAGCGTTCGTCTATTTATCTTAGAAATTTCTTAAAAAGATAAGAGAGGTAGAAGCTTTCTAAACTTTTAAGAATATTCTATAGAAAATTTTACCATCTTAGAAAAATTCTAAGAATTTTCTATCTTTTTAGAGGGAAATCTCAAATTCTTAGTTGAAATGTCCAAAATCTAAGAAAATATTGATTTACTTAGAAAATAATTTATCTAAGAATGTTTCAGAATACGGCCCCAGGGTACTTGGCATTTGATCTGGCTCAAAACTGTTTGCAATGCACATAGTGTTTTTAGCATAAACACGTTTATTGAAAAAGTATAACCTCTCCTCCACTGTGCCTAATTTGCTTCTCAATTTACAAACTCTATAAAGGTGTTATTCTAAGGCACTTATATTATCAAACTTGTTACAGTAACAATTTTTGTTCCATAGCTAGGTTGTAGAAGCGTAACACAGCATCTCATCAGGATCTAAACTGTTTGACATTCTGACCCTGTGTTAACCCATTACCCCATAAATATGCTTTTTTACACCTTCAATTTATTCCTCTTCTGAAGATAATAGCTCCAATTTATAGTCATGAATATGTATCATAAGAAATATTTTCTACATTCTAGCATATGATATATTACAGCAGGCTGAAAGTAAAGCAGAATGCGCCTTTAGGTACATTCTACTTTACTTTCAACCTGCTTTAAGTGGTCACCTGGTTTCAAAACTAGAAACAGGCTATAGAGTAATGGGTTATACCACCACTAAAAGGTAGGTGAATTTTAACTCCATAACACAGGTAACTTTAGGAGCTTTCTGCATTACTTTCGTCCTACATTAAGCTGCCACATATTTTTAGAGAGTCTGATGAATCTTCAGGTAGTGGTCACTCAACATAAGCTTCACAATAGTCTTATGAAAACAATACTCTTTTATGAAAAATAAAAATAAAAAATAAAAATCTGATTATTTCAACACAAAAAATGAAACTTTATTCTTTATTCTTTGAGATATGTCTGATTGAAATAGATATTGCAGTTTAAATGTTTGATTAACCATAGCAAAATTAAGCAAATAACATTTTGCCTGTGCTTAGCTTTATATTATGTTAAAGCAGTGATAAACATGCATTTCAAAAATCCCCAAAAAGTTAAATACAAACTAGTTGTCTCTTATGACTATGCAAGACCATGGCAGAGTATTTTGAGGTGGTCCCAATGTGCTTATGCCGAGGAAAGAGTTAGTATACAGAAAACAAATGAAGGAAATCTTTAATCCTTTACCCCATAAATATGCCATCTTACACCTCTAATTATTGCCACACTAAGAAAAGTAGTCCCCAGCAAGCGAGTCCAAAATATCAAATATGTAAAGCAGTTCTAGTATTTTTTAGAGATGGGACCTTAAATCAAGCTGAAAGTAAAGCAGAATGCTCCTTATGGAGCATTCTGCTTTACTTTCAAGCTGCTTTAAGTTATCAAGACTAGTAACAGGCTATGGGGTAAAGGGATTAACAAACACAGTTCATAACAACAGGGCTCCAGATAAGAGAGAGTAAATAGAACAAATTCAATATTTTCTCACTCTTTTCAGCACCAAATCTTATGGTGTCTTATCCATTAGAATCGTCTCGAAGAGACAATTCTAATGAGTAGTGACATCATAGGGTTTCGTTCAGAAATAAAGATTTAAATTTTTGAAATACTCCCCTTATCTGGAGCTTTGTAAAAAACATTTTCAAAAAGGTTTACAAATGATACATAATAAATATTGTTATTGCACATTATAGTTGTAGACAGGTCAATAGTTATATTGGCACAAAGATGAACAAATAGAACATATTCTGATATCATGCTGATTGGTTGGAAGCAACGCCTCTTTTTGTTTTAATCAAGTAGGCTGCGGATACACAGGTATTTTAAACGGCTGGCTATTGCAACCAAAATTGCTATTACAATAATTATCTATACAGGGCTCCAGATAAGAGGGAGTAAACCGAACAAATCCAACATTTTCTCACTCATTTCAGCACCAAGTCCTATGGTGTTACTACTCATTAAAATCGTCTCAAAGAGACGATTTTAATGAGTAGTAACACCATAGGGTTTAATGCAGAAATAAAGATTTTCGTTTTAGAAATACTCCCCTTATCTGGAGCTCTGTCTATAGTTGAAAACACTATCAGGATATACTATCCATAGTTAGATTCTCTATTGCAATACTATCACAATAGTTAAGGGTGTATCCAACCCATAAGCAATTTTTTCAAAGTATCAAACTTTTTTTCTATCATTGATTTTTTGGAAGAGCTATTTATGATGAATGAAAAAATGGGAAAAAAAATATATGGTGGTGTCCTTATTTTTGAGCTACAGCGATTTGAAAAAGGTATGTCAAATTTGGACTTTTTCTCTCAAATTTTACCCATTCAGAGTACAGGCTTCAGTAAAATCTATTTCAAAACAAAACAAACATGGTAATTTGGGTTTTCATTATTTATTTCATGTCTATGGTGGTATTTCCCGAAACCAAATCTAGACACAGCAGGCACTAGGTTTGAACAGTATGGATCCTCGAATATCAAAAATATGCTTTTTATAGGGCATGATTTTATTAGATTTTTTATTCTATGAAAAAAAATAAAAAAAGTTTGAAAATGAAATAGTTCTAGTATTAAACTTTTTCTTATATTCTACCAAATGAAAGCCAATGCTAAGACAGTTCAAAATATGAAAAGAAATTGATAGGTCAGTGTTGAAAATTTTGAGTTATTAAAGTAAAAAGAGTTATCTCCCCTTACAAAATTTACAAAAAAGTACCACATCGATGATATTTAGAGCTTTATAAATTTCACATTTGGTGCCTGTTTTTTTCTTAAATTAGTTTTTGTATGAAGAAATACTACCATAGATAGGAAATAAATAACACAAAACCAAATTATCATATTTGTTTTCATTTAAAATGGATTTTATTGAAACTGGCTGTTTGAAAAGTACAAAATAAGAGAAAGTGGGTGGGGTAAATTTTACATGGCCATGGAGCCAACTGTTGTTCACCAAAATGAAAAAAAAATCTATTTTTCATTCATCTTAAATAGCTCTTCAATACAAAACCATCATAAGGTGTTTTCATATACTTTGAACATTTCTTAAATTCATGACATTGATACACCCTTAATCAACCATATGCTATTACTAATATGAACCATAAGGAATGTTTTCTAAATCCTAGCAGATGGTAGCTTAAAGTAGACTGAAAGTAAAGCAGAATTAGCCTTAAGAGGCAGGCTGAAAGTAAAGCAGAATTGGCCTTAAGGCACATTCTGCTTTACTTTCAAAATGCTTTAAGCAACCATCTGATAGTAGCTCAAATTATCGCTAATAGTAATGATTTTGCAAGTAATGGATGACTTATAATTGTGTCTTCAGCTATTGTGGCGATTCGATACTATCGACCACAGTGCTACCCCAAATTTTAAAACAGTTGTTGAACAACATTATACATCTCACATATGGCAAATATTCCTCCAATAACGGTCCGTCTAAAGACCCCAAACCTCCCCAAACCACTTAAAAACCCCATCTTCTACAATTCCTTATTATCTACTCAAATGAAGTTTTTGAAGTGTGTATTTAAACTTAATTAATGTATAAAGAAAATAAAGAGCAAAAATTATTCGTACAAAACATAAGATCATAGGGAAGTAACAGTATATAGCTATGTTCTTACTTTTTGTAGGAGTTGCTCCCCTTAAATATAAGAAAAAACATTGTAGATTTAATTTTGATTTATTTTTATTTTCATTAATTTAGCTTAACTTAACCATTTATAAGCTTTATTTCATTAGATATTTAGGAATTAAAGTAGTTGTTTGGGTAGATTTGGAGAGGTTTGAGGTCTTTAGACAGACCCTTCAATCACTGTCTATTAAAGAGACTGAAGTCGCAAATGGATATTGGATGTTTCTATAAATATATAGATATTGCTTTTAGGAAAAAGATTTATGTTAAACAAGACTGCGTTCAATAAACGCTTATGCCCCCGGTGGCATCCTTGACAATATATTCTGAATATTTTCTAAGTCCAAATTAGGTCAAGGTCAAGGTCAAACTGAGCTTGGGTATTACTGGTGGGTTGGTAATGGTCCAAGGCAATAACTGTATAAGTATAGAAGCATTGTAGTAAGTAGTGTTGATGCTAGACGAAACGGTAAAATCTAGTTAACCAAGAAATAGCCCTTTCAAAATATTCTAAGTCCAAATTAGGTCAAGGTCAAGGTCAAAATCATGGTTGGGTGATATTGATGGATAGGGAATTGTCCAAGGCAACAACTGTATAAGTATCCAAGCATTGGAGTAAGCGGTGTTGATGCTAGAAGAAACGGTAAAATCTAGTTAACCAAGAAATAGCCCATTCAAAATATTCTAAGTCCAAATTAGGTCAAGGTCAAGGTCAAAATCAAGGTAAGGTATTACTGGTGGCTAGGGAATGGTCCAAGGCAACAACTGTATAAGTATCCAAGCATTTGAATAAGCGGTGTTTATGCTAGACGAAACGGTAAAATCTACTTAACCTGGTTACGGACGGACGGAAGGACGGACGGACAGGACGATTACTATATGCTCCCGCATCTGTCGATGCCGGGGGCATAAAAATGCATTTCTAAGAAAACATTATTAATGAACTCAATTTGGATTTGAACCCATGCGAAGAAGGCACACAAAGTTGACAGTCCAATGATCAAACCTCTCAGCCACCTGGTCTCAAGGTAATAAAGCTTGGACCCAGGTCTTTCTGATATAATGGTCTAATTGTGTTGTGTGTTTGAAATATTTGGACCATCATTAACCCTTTGTCTGCTGGTTGCGACTCTACTGATGTTTGCAAACAGTTTGGATCCAGATAAGACGTCGCGTAATGCAGCGTCTGATCTGGATCCAAACTGTTTGACACTTGTCTTTAGGTTTCTTTACTTATAAAAAGTATAAATCTAGATATAACAAATTTTGAATACGACAATTTTGTAGCAGACCATATTACTGCAGGATAAGGGTAAAACTTTCTACTCTGTCTATAATCGAGTAGAAAAGGCAATGGGAAAAATCTAAAAAAAAACCCGATTTTTTTTATCATCATATGCACAATAATGTCACAATTTTGATTTTATTTAGAGCTGGCTTTTGTTTTCTTTTTGGAAATACATCATCTGGTTTGTAGTCTCTTTAATAGGAAAATACAGTCTCAGTACCAACATTTTTAGTTAACCCATTACCCCATAAATACACCTTTTTACGCCTTAATCTATTCCTCTACAGAAGAAATAATTCCACTTCAAATAGTCTGGAATATTCAGCATAAGAAATATTTACTATATCCTAGCAGATGGTAGCTTAAAGCAGGCTGAAAGTAAAGCAGAATGCACCTTTAGGTGCATTCTGCTTTACTTTCAACCTGCTTTAAGTAGTAACCTGTCTTCAAAACTTGAAACAGGCTATGGAGTAAAGGGTTAAATTACTGGTAGTGAATCTCAATAACTGCATGTAAACCCTAACCAAAACAAAATTAATGGTAACACCTATTAATAGACTACCTAATTAACTATCCCTTATATAGACAAACTAATGATGCTGGAGTGGTATGAAAGAGCTTCATCAGTAAGGACCAGGGGCCTGTTTTCATAAAACTTCGTACAACAAATGTTGTTGCAAGTAATATTATAAAAGTCTCAATTATTATTCATTTCTCCATCTAATCCTGTCTTGTTACATCTCTTTGGAATTGTCTTGACAAGACGATTCCAAAGAGATGTCACAAGACAGGATTAGATAGAGAAATCAGAAATTAAATGTATTTTAAAGTTTTGACTTGCAACCATCT
The DNA here is from genome assembly GCA_922989275.2 of Gari tellinella. Lineage (NCBI taxonomy): Eukaryota > Metazoa > Mollusca > Bivalvia > Cardiida > Psammobiidae > Gari > Gari tellinella. The sequence goes on from OV277872.1 coordinate 12,189,054, forward strand.
TTGTCGTACAAAAGTTTTATGAAACGGGGCCCCAGGGATACAAATTCACAGTAACCTACTGTAATTGGATTGACCTCTTGGTCCAAAGAGTTACGTTTCATGTCCCAAAAGGTGAGGTTTCTATTATGAAATCTATCTTTGATTACATCAAATAAATAATTCTACAGACCTTTGACAGCCAAGTTCAGGACGAAAGTAATATAGAAAGGTTTAAGCTCCTGGAGGTCCTTTCTGTATTACTTCTGTTTTGCATTAAGCTGCCATCTATGGAACATATTGCACATTTTACTTCAATAGTGGCTTATTAGAGCAGGGCTCCAGATAAGAAAAAGTTTTCTGAACAAATTCAATATTTTCTCACTCATTTCAGCACCAATCCTATGGTGTTACTACTCATTAGAATTGTCTCGAAGAGACAATTCTAATGAGTAGTAACACCATAGGGTTTAATGCAGAAATAAAGATTTTAGTTTTTGAAAAACTAACCTTATCTGGAGCCCTGTTAGAGGTTTACTTTATTAGAATTATTTATGATTGAGGCCCTCAAATTTTGTGTTGGGCAACTCTGCTTTCTATTTTGCATACAATATGTGGACTAAAAAATCAAGCCATGAGTCAGTCTCCCGTGACAAGAGTAATACTTTAGTTGATACCCTGTATGTATTCAGTTATGCTAAACTGAAAGCTGTTTAACCCATTGCACCATAAATACACCTTTTTACGCCTTTAATTCATTTCTCCACTGAAGAAATTTTTTCCATTTTATACAGTCATGAATATGTAACATGAGAAATATTTTTATAGCCTAGCAGATGAGAGCTTAAAGCAGGCTGAAAGTAATGCAGAATGTGCCTTAAGGCACATTCTGCTTTACTCTCAACCTGCTTTAAGTGTCTACTGGTCTTTAAAACTAGAAACAGGCTATGGGGTAATGGGTTGTGAGAATATGAATGACTATTACAAACTTGTTAAACATGAATTATTAAATACATGTATATAGTACCCATTAATGGACAAAAAAAATTGACTTTTGCAATGAAGTTATCATTTCTATAATATCATTCCTAATTGAGTCAGCTTTAGAAATATGGGTCCATGCTTATAAAGCTTTTGAGTCTGAAATTGTTTCCAAGCTTTTGAGCGGTCAGATTTGAGAAGAATGCTAGCAGAATGCTCAAATCTGACCATTCAAAAGCTTGAGAACGATCTCAGACTCATTTCCAAGGCTTTACAGGGCTACCATAAGTAAGTTGCTCATAAAAGTTCTAAGATTTCCAAAATTTCAAGCGTGATTTAAGGAATCGTACCATTTACCCTTTTGCTGCCAGGCTCTATAACACTCAAATGATTATTCAAACAGTTTGGATCCAGATCAGACGCCGCTAATGCGGCGTCTGATATGGATCTTAACTGTTTGACACCCATATCAATATTTCCTAAGTAAAAAAGGCATAAAAATCCCAAAGTTTTAAAGTAAAAGCAGAAATCCAAAGATGTCGAAAAAAAACATAGGTCCTGAGAAATTTTAAAAAATCCGAAGATTTCATCAAAAACGGAGAAATGGCAGCCCTAGCATTATAAGCATGGACCATGATTTGGGGTTACTTCATTTTGAACAAAGAACAAATTCTCACCATGTCTGACTTGAATGAACTTCAGGAACATTGATCAAGTGTTTCTATAGTTTAAAACATGTGTGCTGTAAACAGAACATTGAACATTTTCTATTGATGCTGACTAGACTAAAGTTTTGAAACTGTTAGAGAGATATCTCTTCTAACTGCACAAACAAACTTCAAATTCAAATAAAAATATTGAACTTGCTATGGCATTTTTACATTTTCTTTCTAAGATAACATGCAAATCTCAAATGCCTTGTCAAAAATAATTTAAGGCAATTTCTAATTTACTGGCCACCCTACAATCATCAATGAAGTAAGCATGTAGATTTTTAGAGACAGGTTGCTGTACAATTCTCAAAACAACCATGACTCCTAAAAAGCTTAGAGCTTTCAAAAAGGGGAGAAACTCCTAAAAATCCTGGAGCTTTCAAAAAGGGAAGAAATTTAAAATCCTTATGTTTCCACTTAACCAGATGCTGTGACTACTCTTTAGAATCCTTTCAGAGAGGATTATAGTGAGAAGTCACAATATACAGGGCTCCAGATATTAACCCTTTCCCTTATAGAAGCGACTTTTAGCACATTCATTTTATTCATCCGCTGAAGAAAATAGTTCCAATATATACCGTAATGAATATGTGTCATACTTAATACTTTCCTTATTCTAGCAGGTAATAGCTTAAAGCAGGCTGAAATTAAAGCAGAATGCGCCATATGGCGCATTCTGCTTTAGTTTCAACCTGCTTTAAGTAGTCACCTATTTTCAAAACTAGAAACAGGCTATCGGGTAATGGGTTAAAGGAAAGTATTTCAAAAACAATTTTTTATTATTTTTGCATTAAACCCTAAGGAGTTACTACTCATTAGAATTGTCTCTTTGAGACAATTCTAATGAGTAGTTACACCATAGGCTTGGTGCTGAAATGAGTGCGAAAATGTTGGATTTCTTTAGTTTACGCCCTTTTATCTGGAGCCCAGAATATATGTATTGATGGAGACATGAACCTACAGTATAAAGGCAGCAGCTTTAACTCTTTCCTCCCTAAAACTTTAAATGGACAAATCCAGTTTCCATTTTAGTCTAGTCCATTTCTGACTTTAAAGGGTTGTTTTTGTCAATTTTTGGAATTATGACAAACAGTGAAGACCCTGATCAGAGGGCTCCTTTCGGAGCCCTCTGATCTGGGTCTTCACTGTTTGCATAGGACAAGTGTACTATTCACATGTTCACTGTTTGAAAATAACGCCTATATGCGGGACTAGGGTTCAAAGGGTTAATTCGGGACAAACATAATACACTGCCTTTGGTCTGCATTAAGTAGTAACCTGTCCATGTGTCTTCACTAAATAGCTGTTTGGACACAGGTTATCCTTATACTTAACCAATTACTCCATAACTAAGCCATTTTATGCCTTTAAATTATTCATCCACTGAAGAAAATAGTTTCAATCTATAGTCATGAATATATACCACATGAAATATTTTCTATGTCCTAGCTGATGGTAGCTTAAAGCAGGCCGAAAGTGTACTTCCAACATGTTTTAAGTGGTCAAATACCTTCAAAACTAGAACCAAAAATAAATGAATGAATAAGTGGTGTTTAACCCTTAGCCTGCCACTCACGACTATAGCTCCATATGCAAACAGCTTGGATCCGGATGAGACGCCGAGTAACTCGGCGTCTCATCCGGATCCAAGCTGTTTGACACTTGGACAACATTTTCAGCAATTTTGAGTAACTTTGAAACTTGAAGCAGACGAGAAATATAGCAGACGACAATTTATTTGGCGGGCTAAGGGTTAACAGACATCAACACAGATGGTCATTTAGAGCCAAATAAAAACTAGAAAACTAGAAACAATCTAAGGAGTAATGTGTTAAAGCATAATTGTAAACAGTTTCAAAAATTCCATCTTCATCTCTCAAGCTGTTTTTCCAACAGGATTCGCCACCAATTTGTTACTGTATATGTATTACTGTGTTTTGTGTGTTCCGGGGTCACGCTAAGTTTTCTCTGTAGTTCTACGTATGACTGTGTTATAAATGTGTGTTCCGGGGTCACGCTAAGTTTACTCTGTAGTTCTACGTATGACTGTGTTATAAATGTGTGTTCCGGGGTCACGCTAAGTTTACTCTGTAGTTCTATGTATGACTGTGTTATGTATGTTCTGGGGTCAAGCTACGCTTTCTCTGTAGTACTAGGTATCACTGTGTTTGTAGTACTAGGTATTACTGTGTTATGTGTGTTTTGGAGTCAAGCTAAGTTTTCTTTGTAGTTCTACGTATTACTGTGTTATGTGTGTTTTGGGGTCACGCTAAGTTTTCTTTGTAGTTCTACGTATTACTGTGTTATGTGTGTTCCGGGGTCACACTAAGTTTTCTCTGTAGTTCTACGTATTACTGTGTTATGTGTGTTTTGGGGTCACGCTAAGTTTTCTTTGTAGTACTAAGTATTACTGTGTCATGTGTTTTCCGGGGTCACGCTAAGTTTTCTCTGTAGTTCTACATATTACTGTGTTATGTGTGTTTTGGGGTCACGCTAAGTTTTCTTTGTAGTACTAAGTATTACTGTGTCATGTGTTTTCCGGGGTCACGCTAAGTTTTCTCTGTAGTTCTACTGAGGACACCTCGGAAACAGTCTCTCTAAATGAATGTCTATAGCTGTGTACATGTTACTGTGTTATGTTTGTTCCGGGGTCACACTAAGTTTTCTCTGTTGTTCTACGTATCACTGTGTTACGTGTGTTCTGGGGTCACGCTAAGTTTTCTCTGCAGTTCTACTGAAGATACCTCAGGAAACAGTCTCTCTAACAGAATGTCTATAGCTGTGTACCAGAAATGTCTGCAAAGAAAAAACAAATTCTGCCAAACTAGATATCTTCATTGAACTATGAAACAAAAGCAAGATTAACCCTTAGCCCGCCAAGTAAATTGTCGTCTGCTATATTTCTCGTCTGCTTCAAGTTTCAAAGTGCTTCAAAGTTGCTCAAAATTGCTGAAAATGTTGTCCGAGTGTCAAACAGCTTGGATCCGGATGAGACGCCGAGTAACTCGGCGTCTCATCCGGATCCAATCTGTTTGCATATGGAGCTATAGTCGTGACTGGCAGGCTAAGGGTTAAATTATTACGATGAGATATACATGTAGAATTTAATACTGCTTAATGCAAGATAAATGTAATGCAGAAAACTCTCTTAAGATCTCTCCACATTAGTTTTGATCTGCTTTAACACATTCAACACTAGCGAGAAGTAAACTCTCCATTTACAAAAAGTGTACCTGTAAAGACTACACTAGTCCCATGCAAACAGTGTAGACCCTGATCAGAGGGCTCCTTAAGGAGCCCTCTGATCAGGGTCCACACTGTTTGTCATTTGAAATATACTGTTAAATCAACCCTAAATAATGGGCTAGACTTATTTTGAAATTGGAATAGTCCATTAAATGTTTCAGAGGTGAATGAGTTAAGCTGTGAATTACTTTTAACCCATAGTGTGCAGGAAACAAACATATACGAGGGGTGTTTCATAATTAATGCAACCCCATTCATAACTTCGATATAATAATTGTAATATGCATGTGTGATATATCGTTGGAAAGGGCAATTTCTCACCTACACGATGGTATAATGCACTATTGGGTTACATTATGGGATAAATCACAATATTTATCTAAATGACCCCTCCTCAAGGGCACTAGAACATAGCACTTTTCAGACTGTACTTATTGACCTAATAACTTTTAAAAAAAAAAAAAAAAAAAAAAAATCCCATTTTGCTTATGAAAAAAAGTTGACATGAATTTTCGAACGCTATGCAATTTTTCTAGATTCGTATATCTATATTTTGATTTTAAAACATGAACATCTGCTTCAATTACTTTAATTATAGCATGGTTTGATATAACCAAATGTGTTCTAGGTTTCAACAAAACCTCTTGAACATAACAGTAGTGTCATTTTTTATGATTTTTTCAGTAAGAGTTAAATATTACCTATATTTTTGTCCTTTTGTGAAATAATATAATTTTATTATGCGTAATGCGTGTATAATTGTCTAAAATAATCTGACTGAAAGTTTCATAAAATTATTTCAAATAATAAAACCGTCATGGTAATTACAGTATCAAAATTTGTTCGAAACATTACCTCAAAAATGGTCCAGTGCCCTTGACTAGGGGTCATTTAGGCTCATGGTGTGACTTGTCTAGTCATGTGATCTTACTGTGCATTATACCACTGTGTAGGCGAAGAATGACTCTTTCGAATGATGTATTACACATGCATTTTGCACTTATATTATTAAAGTTATTGATCTAGTTGCATTAATTATGAAACAAACATATACATCCTCTGCAAACAGTGTTGTCCGAGACCAGAGGGCTCCTGAAAGAATGCTCTGATCAGGCTTTGCATTGTTTGCCACACTTTCATATTCGTATAGTGGATTGACACATCTAAACAATCCCGCTTAACTATTTTAATTCCCTATGGGGGGACAGATGATGGAAATCATGGATGGATGGATGGAGATGGAAGGATGGATAGATAGATAGATACAGTGGAGAATGTGTTATTCTTTCCCAATAAACGCGTTTACGCTAAAAATATTATTTGCAGTGCAAACAGTTTGGAGCCAGATCAGACGCCGGGTAACCCGGCGTCTGATCAGGCTCCAAACTGTTTGCCACCATGATAAACATGAAATATCAGAATTGTCCAAAAGTTGTTCTTTTCTACGTTTTAGTGTTTTGCGTTTGCGTACGTTTGCGTTTAAACGGGAAAGAATAACAGATTCTCCACTGTAGATAGATAGATAGATAAGATAGATAGATAGATAGATAGATAGATAGATAGATAGATAGATAGATAGATAGATAGATAGATAGATAGTTTTAGCATAAATGTGTTTATGGGGAAAGAATAACATCTTCTCCACTGTAGTACTTGAAGTACTTTGTAGCTATAGCTATTATTTTAATTCATATGGTTCACCATACAAACAAAATCATACCTGTTTAGGTTTTCATACTGGATAGTTTCAAAAACTTCTTGCACTAAATGGTTGAAATCCTCTTCACCAACCAAGGTAGGTAACAGGTCTGGGAATATTGAGAACAAAATCATCATTGTAAACCCTTTTCAAAGGAGATATTTTGACATTTTTTCAAACACATGCTAGTTAACCCTATTATGATCAAATCTATCGTGAGGTTTTAACCCCTTCACCACCATATTGTCGTCTGCTTCTATATTGTTGTCTGCAATATCATTTAAAAGTAAGATTTAAGGCAGTATAACTTGCATAATTTCAAACAAGTAGCAAACAGTTTTGATCCTGATCAGACGCTGCGTTACGCATTGTCTGATCAGGATCAAAACTTCTTGCAAATGTGCTTTATGACGTCATTGAGAATGAAAGGGTTAAATACAGGATCAAAATTCTGAGCTCAAGAGCTTTTTAAGTTGAATACTCATGCCAAATATAAAGCCTTTATCGCATGTAGCCCTAAAGTTATGGCCAGGGTTAAGGCTGTGGGCAGACAGACAAACATATGCCCCAAACCAAGTTGTGCTGAGGCATAAAATGTGTCATTTGACTTGAAAAGGTCTTCCTGTTACCAAGGAAATGTTATACCATCTTTTCTTCAGATTTTAAGAGAATGTTGGTATTAAAGTGTCTTTTAGAGGGGAAACATAGTCATGTGTAATTTTTTCCTCCACAACCAAAAGTGAAGATCAAGCTGAGGCTCATTAAGGAGCTTTCTGCTTTACTTTCTTCTTGCTTAAACCTGCCACATCTATTCAGAACAATCCATGAATATTCATTTGTGGCTTTTATGTTGAGGAGTTATGCGACAGGTACTCTATAGCGTTAATGTGGAGGAAACGATTACAATGTAACACATTCAGCCCTAGCGACAACTATACTCGTAAATTACAAACAGAGCACATATGAAGAGTATGCTTGTCCTATGCAAACAGGGTAGACCCGGATCAGAGGGCTTTGGAGCCCTCTGATCAGGGTCTAACCTGTTTGTCAGTTTGAAATTTATTGTTAAGAACAACCCTCAATAGTGAACAATGAACTAGACTTTACTGGAAACTAGAATTGTCCATTTGAAGTTTCAGGGGTGAATGAGTTAAGACATGCTGTTGCTCAATGCTGGATGAAAGCCATCTAACTATAGACAAGAGGGCCTGAAGGCCCTGATATCGCTCACCATTTGTAATGAAGCCTGATAGCTTTACCTTTGAATTTCACCCGTTTTATTCTAAATCCATTCAAGTTTGTCGACCTACTGTAGTATATAGTAGAGTACATCAAAGGCAGATAACTAAAGCCTAAACAATACTGAAATGAAGCCTTTTTCAAGCATTTCAAAGTATATCAAGGACAGGTAACTATTGGCACAATGATTACATTTCAACAATAATTGCACTCCTTCCAGAACCTATAACTACAGCCTTTGTGTACAAGTTTAATCAAAATCCATTGAAAACTGTAGTTGCAAGAGTGTAAACGCTGTAAAATATGGCATTTTCAGCAATTCAAAGGTAGATATCTCTTGATCTATTTGTCCGATTCCAACCATAATCACCCTGTTTCTAACTCTTATGGTCATATACAATCTGGGCAAGTTTGAGAGAGCTTGCATAAATATTGTGGCCTCTAGAGCGTAAACACTGTTAAATATATCATTTTCAGCAATTCAAAGGTAGATAACTTTTGACCTATTTATCCGATTACAACCATAATTGAACTCATCCGAAGTCTTATGGTAATATACAATCTGAGTAAGTTTGAGAAAGATTGGATAAAATTTGTGACCTCTAGAGTGTAAACATCATTAAATATGGCATTTTCAGCAATTCAAAGGTAGATACTCTCGACCTATAAGTCTGATTTCAACCATAATCAAACTCATCTGAACTCTTTATATAGTCATTTATAATCTAAGCAGGTTTGAGATAGATTGGATAAAAATTGTGGCCTCTAGAGTGTAAACACTGTTAAATATGGCATTTTCAGCAATTTAAAGGTAAATAACTCTTGATCAATTTGTCCGATTTCAACCAAAATCAAAGTCATCCGAACTCTTATGGTCATATACAATCTGGGCAAGTTTTAGAAAGATTCGATAAATACTGTGGCCTCTAGAGTGTAAACACCGTTAAATATGGCATTTTCAGCAATTCAAAGGTAGATAACTCTTGATCTATTTGTCCGATTTCAACCAAAATCGAACTCATCCGAAGTCTTATGGTCATATACAATCTGGGCACGTTTTAGAAAGATTGGATAAATACTGTGGCCTCTAGAGTGTAAACACTGTTAAATATGGCATTTTCAGCAGTTCAAAGGTAGATAACTCATGACCTATTTGTCCGATTTCAACCATAATCGAATTCATCCAAAGTATTATGACAATATACCATCTGAGCAAGTTTGAGAAAGATTGGATAAATAGTGTGGCCTCTAGAGTGTAAACACTAAAATTGTTGACGCCGGACATTCAAGGATTGCAAAAGCTCACCCTGAGCTAGCTCAGGTGAGCTAAAAAGCCTGTTTTCAGTGGTCCCAATAGTATTTGTTTGTACCTGGTAAAAAATTAGCAAGGCATCTTGAAGCTTGGTTCTTTAAGATTTCTTTCTGGCCGTCTGTGTAGTGTGGTCTGGACTCTGTTGAGAGCTGACCATCTGGCCACAGAGTTTCACGCAGAGTATGAAGATAAAATGTGTTCATCTCCGCTGAGGTCAATAGCTCTACTTTTGATTCGAGGTATCTGTAGTGATAGAAACAATATATAGAATATAACCCATTACTTCACAGATACTCATTTTAACGCCTATATTCATTCCTCAAATGAAGAAAATACTTTCAATTTATACAGTCAAGAAAGTGCACATTAAGAAATTTTTTCTACAACTTAGTAGAGATGGTAGCTTAAACAGGCTGAAAGTGAAAGAATGTGCCTTAAGGCACATTCTGCTTTACTTTCACTCTGCTTTTAGTGGTCACCTATTTTGGAAACTAGAAATAGGCTATGGAGTAAAGGGTTAACCATAGTGCTGATAAGTAGCCATGCTTTGGAAATACCTAAATACAGTTGGCCTCTAAATGTAGGTCAAGTGTGAAGTTCTAAAACTTTCAGTCCCTCATCGGAATGCCTTTTCACACAATATCTTTTCATCATACAAATACATGTGTACTATTTTATCTATTCCTCACACAGATATACATGAAGTTCACTCTTTATACAGCGGAGAAGATGTTATTCTTTTCCAATTTAAATGAAACAAAAAACAATGCAATACAATATAGAAAATGAATGATTATTGAGCACTTTGGACGATGTCCTTAAATCTGAGTGGCAAACAGTTTAAAGCCTGATCAGACACCTCACACCTGGCTACCTGACACCTGGCCCCAAGGTCATAAACAGTTTGAGCTGAGTCTGTGATTGTTCTCAAGCATTTGATTGGTCAGATTTGAGCCTAGGCTCAAACCTGACCAATCAGATGCTTGAGAATGACTTCAAGCTCAGCTCAAAAAATTTATAACCTTGAAGCCTGGTCTGACTTCAAACTTTTTGCAATGGACATACGGCTTTTAGCACAAGTGAGTTTTTTTTAGAAAGAATAAGGACTTCTCCACTATACAAATGTATTTGTCCTACTTTACTTGTTCCTAATTATAAAGAATTTTAGCCGTGCAATGAGAAATCCAAACTTATGACCTGGCAGAAAGGTGTACACCAAGCAATGTCCAGGGCTCCAGAAAAGTAGAGTTTTTCAAAAACTAAAATCTTGATTTCGGCATTAAACCCTATGGTGTCACTAATCATTAGAATCGTCTCTTCGAGACGATTCTAATGAGTAGTAACACCATAAGATTTGGTGCTGAAATGAGTGAGAAAATTATGGATTTGTTTGGAAAACTCCTTCTCAAGCTGGTAGCTGGTCTTAATGTCCCATTGCATGAATGTACCATTGCCTCAATGTACCATTTTCAGTCTGAACGTACCATTTTTAAAAAATCCTATATTACAACCATGATTGACCATTATTAGTTGATGAAAAATGTAAAATAGTACATTATATGTTACTTGGATGAAATAAATGATTTTTTTAAAATACAATGTTCCTATGTGAGTATTATCCACTTTTTGTAGAAGTTCAATGAGTTTATACAATTCAACATGTATGTATCTGCATTCTTTTTTCCTACAATCAGGTGTGGATTTTTTAACTACACATATCATAAATCAATCGGGGATAATTATAAACCATTTCTTCATTAAAAAAATAGTATAATAAAATTGTTTTCTATCAATTTTGTATAGTGGTACGTTCAGTCTAGGAAAATGGTACATTGAGACTGGTACATTGAGGCATTGGTACGTTAAGACCATAAACCCTCAAGCTTATGTTTTTTCTCTCAACAAACACATTTGTGTTACCAACGTTTGCTTGTTGCACACAGTTATGAGCCTGATATATCCGCCGCTAGCATGCAAAGAGTTAAAGAAGGGCTTTGTTTTTTATGTTTATATCAGGTGGTTGCTAAAAGCAGGATAAAGGTAAAGCAGAAAGCTCCTGAAGGAGCTTTCTGCTTTACTTTCATCCTGCTTTAAGCTGTTAATTGACCTAGCGACGAGTACCTGTATAGAGTATAGTTGTCCTATGTCCTGTCCTGTGCAAACTGTGTAGACCCAGATCAAAGGCGCCCTCTGATTAAGGGCTGCACTGTTTGTCATTTTGCTATATATTGCAGAAAACGGATTAATAAAATCCCTGAATCCAAATTGAAACATCTCAGCTTCTCAGTTCTACCCACCTGTTAAGTCCTTTCCCAAGTATAACTTTGGTCAAGTGATTGACATTGTCCCGACAGATCCAGCTGTCTTGACCGCTGAGTAGATCAGCCAACAAGTCCAGTATAGCAGCGGTCAGCGGACACTCACTAATGTCAAGGCTTTGAGCCCCTGAAATACATTGATACTGGGTAATCTATCGTCAATGGGCAGTCTTTGAAGACACGTAGTGCGTAAAGAAGAGAAGTGACTTCTTAGTGTAGCACAATGGAAACAGAAAGCTTCTATATATCGTAAAAATTCTAAATACTGGGATAGGCTGCAGAACAAGTGTAAATATTCTAAAATTTGAACTAATTGCTTTTATGACACAGTCATTTGTGTAAAAGGTGCAAACTGAATGGCAAAGTGAATTAGCCTCTTAGATCCCCTATACCCTGTCTTGATAATAATAATTTATTAAAGATGCTAACCCTTTCTTCCTTATACAGAGGAGATGTTATTCCTTCCCTTTTAAACCAAACAAAATGCAATACAACCTAGAAAATAAAAGCTTCTTGAACATTTTGAAGATTCTTTTCAACTGTCAGAATGGTATTAAACAGATTGGAGCCCGATCAGACCCCTGGTTACTCTGCATCTGATCTGGCTCTAAACTCTTTGCATTGGAAATAACTGTTTTCACACTTTAACCCTCTTGACCTTTTGAGCCAATTTCAATGATAATGAAACTCATCCTAGAACTTTTAGTCATATAGATCTGAGTAAGATTTAATAATAAATTGTTGCCTCTTAAGTGTATACACTAAAATTGTTGATGACGGACGCCGGACATTTATGTATTACAAAACCTCACCCGCAACTTTGCTCATGTGAGCTACAACAACGAAGTTGCCATGAAAGGAAAATAGTTACAATGGAGAAAACGTTATGCTTTCCCAATAAACGCTTTTAGGCTAAAACTATTTTTTCCATTGCATAAAGTTTGGAGCCAGATCAGACGCCGGGTAACCTGGCGTCTGATCAGGCTCCAAACTGTTTGCCACCCAGATGAAAATGAAAAGTCAGAATTGTCAAACAGTTGTCCTTTTCCACATTTTAGTGTTTTGCATTTGCTTTCCGTTTGCATTTAAACGGGAAAGAATAACGTTTTCTACACTGTATGGGAGAGATTGTTACCTTGTCTACAGTCTGATGTGGATATTTGTGCCTCAGACTCTGGACTAGATGTTGGTGACTGGCTCTTGTGATTCACCTGCCCAGCAGAACTAGTCTGCTTGTCTTGCCACTCAATACTACTCACACCTGGATAATCAAAGGCACAGTTAACATAGCATGTCTAATATTTTACCCCATAGAAACACATTTTGATGCCTTTACCTATTTCTGGTAATACAGTAAAACTGATAAATGAGCTTAATATAGTGTTAAAGGCAGGTTGCTGTTTATCCCATTACCCCATAAATGCACATTTTTACCCCTTTGATTTATTTCTTCACTAAAGGTAAAAGTTCTACTTTATTTTCTATATCCTAGCAGATGGTAGCTTAAATCAGGCTGAAAGTAGAGCAGAATGTGCCTGTTTTAAGTGGTCACCTGTCATCAAAACTAGAAACAAGCTATTGGGGAAGGGTTAAAGAAGGATAAAAGTAAAGCAGAAAGCTCCTATAGGAGCTTTCTGCTTTACTTTTATCTTTCTTCTGTATCTTTCTTTTAGCTGTCAACTGTCTTTCATATCATAAATTACATTTATTTACAGCGATTGTTTTACTGCAATATCTTTTCATGTTTTTACAATGTCCAGATAAACCATTGTAAAGGTTTCCTGCAACCTAACAGATGACTACTAAGAGCAGGCTGAAAGCTTTCTGCTTTAATTCTCCCCTGCTTTAAGCAACCACCTGTATTAATACTGAAAACAAACTTTAGAGAGGGACGAGTTATCAAAAATAGGGAGCCACAAAAAAAAATAGATGGGTCCCCTTGAACATGTGTGTCACCTGCCAGCAAGCATCAGTTTTACATTCTCTTTCCATAAAAGAGATTTCATTAGTAAAACAGTAGAAATCTGCATGAAAAGAAAATGTTGAAAAGGGGAAAACTCTCATAATATTGATGCAAGAGTTAACCCTTGTGCAATACACTTCCACTTGTCAAACTCTTCCCATAAATAAAGTTTCATCTTAAAAGCTTCAGTAGAACAGGAGTTATGAGGTGTGACGCAAAAAGCCTGACAGACAGACAGGCAGATGCCGGAAAAGTGATCCATAAGTGTCACCTCTGCCTACAGCAGGTACAGTGGAGAATGTGTTATTCTTTCCCAATAAACGCGTTTACGCTAAAACTATTATTTGCAGTGCAAACAGTTTGGAGCCAGATCAGACGCCGGGTCACCCGGCGTCTGATCAGGCTCCAAACTGTTTGCCACCAAGATAAACATGAATTATCAGAATTGTCCAAAAGATGTTCTTTTCTACGTTTTAGTGCTTTGCGTTTGCGTACGTTTGCGTTTAAACGGGAAAGAATAACAGATTCTCCACTGTAACACAAAAATCCTTTTGAAAAGTCTTAATTCTTGACCCTTTACTCCATAGAAACGCATTTTATGGAGTTAATTTATTCCTCAACTGAAGAAAATAGTTCCACTTTATACAGTCATGAATATGTGTATCATAAGATTTCAATTTGCTTTAAGTGGTCACCTGCCTTCAGAACTTAGAACCAGGCTATAAAGTAAAAGTTTAAAAAGATTGTCAAAAGAGAATGAAAATAAATATCTGTACAAGACAATCTTAAATGTCAAATTATCTAAAGTACAACTTTACACAAATAAATAACAGAATTAGTACATGAAATATAACTCTGGTTTGTACATACCTAGAGTTGTGTCTCCTGAATCTTCCTCACCAAAGACCAGGCCTGACATAGTGGATGCCATGAACTTATCAAGAGCACTATTCAGTTTTTGTAAAGTTTGCTGGAAAAAGATAAACATGGCAAGCTTTAGAACAGAGTAGTAGTTTATATATCTAACTCAAAGTCCTTATGTACAGTGGGGGAAGACATTGCTCTTTCCCAATTAACATGCTTATACAGCGCTCTCTCTCTACAACGACATCCAATGGGAGACAAAAAATGTGTGCGTTGTCTGGAGGGAGTCGTTATTGGGAGGGAAATTGATTTATATTTGCAAACAGCTTGAATCCAGATCAGACGCCGCCTAATGCGACATCTGATCTGGATTCAAAATGTTTGTCGCTAATCATTATGTGTTTTTTTTAATCAAAATGTCCAGTATGTAAATTTGAGAAAACTAGCAGACGACAATTTTAAGCAGAAGATATTGCAGCCGTGAAAGCTTTAGATATAAGCCGTTGTAGGGAGGGAACACTGTACTAACACTGTTTTGTAAAAAAAATCATCTAAATAGTTTAAATACATCTACACCTGAACTTGACTTAGTTGGAAACAGAAACTATCCATTTCATGTTTCAGGCGAGAACAGTTTAACTCTTTCCTCCCTGAAACTTCAAATGGACAATTCCAGTTTCCATTTTAGTCTAGTCCATTTCTGACTTTTAAGGGTTGTTTTTATCAATGTTTGGCATTATGACAAACAGTGAAGACCCTGATCAGAGGGCTCCTTTCGGAGCCCTCTGATCTGGGTCTTCACTGTTTGCATAGGACAAGTGTACAATTCACATGTTCACTGTTTGAAAATGACACCTATATGCGGGACTAGGGTTCAAAGGGTTAAGGAGCACTTTGATCTGGGTTTACATGTATAGTAAAACCTCTCTACTACTACCACTACATGAGATAAAAAAATTCCAAAATTAGGCAGGTCACTGCTTCAAGCCAGATGGTATTAAACAAGAAAGCTCCAATAGAATATTTCTGCTTTACTATCATCTTACTTTAACCCTTTCCACAATAGAAGCCCCTATTAGCGGATATGATTTATTCCTCTGCTGAAGAAAATAATTCCAATTTAATCAGTCATGAATATATAGTATAGGGAATATTTTCTATATTCTAGCACATGGAAGCTTAAAGCAGACTGAAAGTAAAGCAGAATGTGCCTTCTGCTTTACTTTCAGTCTGCTTTAAGTGGTCATCTATCTTCAATACTAGAAACAGGCTATCAGGCAAAGGGTTAAGCTGTCATCTGTCATAAATGCAACCAATAAGCCTACATGTTGATGGTCGTATTATAGAGGTTTTACTGTATATACTCGGTTCATCACTGTTAGGGTTATAGGCTGTTGATTACCTGATCTTGTTCAGTGCTGAAATCCAGCTCCAGGTGATCAAGATCCTCTAGAGGCTTTATATCCTCCTTTTTCTCCTCCTGTGGAGTACTTGATGTCATGATGCGAGGAAGCTGAGGTGGTAGGCTAGGTAATCCCTCCACAATCTTATCAAACACCCCAGACATGGTTTTGACTAGTCGCTGCATAAAAAAAAATAAAAAATATATTAGTCTGCAAAACTTGCCTTTTTATTTAGGATGACCTTCAGACAATTACATTGAATCTCATTAACCCATTACCTGACAGCTTGTTTCTAGATTTGAAGACAGGTGACCATGTGAAGCAGAATGTGGCGTAAGGTACATTCTACTTAACTTTACCGGTAAGTCTACTTTAGCTACCATGAAGAAAATATTTCTTATAGTGCATTTCAGAAAAACATAAACATTTAGCATAAATGTGCGGTCCGTCTAAAGACCCCAAACCTCCCCAAACTTATCCAAAACCACTTTTAAAAGCAAGTTTTTATAGTTCTAGCAGATTGTAGCTTAAAGCAGGCTGAAAGTAAAGCAGAATGCGCCTTAAGGCGCATTCTGCTTTTTTCAACCTGCTTTAAGAGAATACTTGTCTTCAAAACCAGGAACAGGCTATTAGGATAGTGAGTTAATATTTAGAGGTAACTGTGTAAAGTGATCTTAAGTTTTGTTCGAGTTGTTCCCCTTGAAAAGAAAAACATAGAATATTTAATTTTAGATTAACATTTTTTCATTGTTTTAGTTTAAATTTGCCATTTATAAGCTCTTTTTGATTAGATATTAAGGAATTTAAGTGGTTTGGATTGTTTTTAAGTGCTTTAGGCAGGTTTGGAGAGGTTTGGGGAAGTTTGGGGTCTTTAGACGGACCCTAAATGTGTTTATGGCTTCATTGGAAGAGTATAAATTTTCAACATTTAACCACTACAATGTCTTGACTGGAGTGAAAACCCTGATTAAATGCAACATTTACTGCTTGACAGATGCTTGAGTCAACAATGTTTGAAAGGTCAGAAGGATATTTATTTTTACAATGAAACCAATCTACCTGATCAATTCTAGGAGGAGCCTCAGGGTTTTTCCTCACAAAAGCAATATGGCCGTCCCCACTATATCCTAGGAACTGTTTCAGCTCTACCCCGTTACATATGTCCTGGCGAGTGATCAGCGCCTATAAAAACAAGAATTCAAGGCAATTTAATACATTTATTATATATCTATCGATGATTTAAAGAGATTTCTCAGTTAGATAAATTTCATATGCGTCACAGTTGATATCATCATTATTGATGATATCACTTTTGCAGTGATGATATCATTTTTGTGACGTCACGTCACAATATATTTTGTGACGTCGCGTGTAAACATTAATTTTGTGGGTTTTCTCAGTAAAATCGTCATTAAAATGTATATAGTAAATAGAATAATCAATTTCTTTGGATGGATATGAAAAATATATCACGAGAATGGGTTGTTATCTTGTTAAAAACTCATCCTGGGGACTCGTTTTTTAACAAGATAACAACCCATTCTCGTGATATATTTTTCATGTCAATCCAAAGGAATTGATTATCCTCTATTTATCACACTGTGAAGAATGAGCAACACAAGACTAAGGTAGTGCATTGAGTAAATACATACAGATACAGATCTTTATTCGGCATAAAATAGCATAAGCATATTCATAGCCATTCATACATGTATAGTCAATATTGTGCCATGTGTCCACACAATTTCATGCTTGTAATTTACACCTTTTTTTAATATAAACTACTTTCTCTGTAAACAGAACATTTTGTTTAACCCTTTCCCCCATCTAGAAAACTGTAGGAGGACAAAGACAAAGTATGTACTGTATGTGGAACGAACCAACAGACAGGGGTAAAACAAGTATAAAAAACATACTGATTTTTCAAATAGCCCATTAAACCCTGGAAACAAATGTCAATTTCAACCAGTGTACCAGTAAAGAGTATACTTGTCCTATACAAACAGTGTATACCAAGATCAGAAGGCTCCTACGGGAGCCTTCTGATCAGGGTCTGCATAATCCATTTCAGGGGTGAGCAGGGCTCCAGATAAGAGGGAGTAAACTGAACAAGTCCAACATTTTCTCGATCATTTCAACACCATAGGGTTTAATGCAGAAGTAAAGATTTTAGTTTTTGAAATACTCCCTTTAAATGGAGCCCTAGCTGGGCTATCAGTCAGAGCAGGCCTAGTTGTAATTCTCAGAGACTCACTTGCAAGAAGGACTCCAACATTTTCTTTCTGGTCTCTAAAGTATCTTTCCCCATGTTTCCAAATGGAAGAGACGGGATCAGTTTCTTTGGTCCTTTTATATCTGAAATAAACAATGATTAAAAACAAGAGGGCCTGAAGGCCCTGATATCGCTCACCTGTTGTACTGAAGCTTGATATCTTTATCTTACTGTTTCATCAGTTTTAATTTAAATCCATTCAAATTTGTAGTATAGCATGTAAACAATTTTGGAATACAACCTCATAATTCTAGTATGGTAGACTACATCAAGGGCAGATAACTAGAGCCTAAACAATACTGAAAGGAAGCCTTTTCTAGCATTTCAAAGTATATCAAGGGCAAATAACTATTGCTACAATGATTGATTTCAACAATAATTTCACTCCTTTGAGAACTTATAGGTATATACTTTGTGTGCAAGTAAAATCAAAATCCATTCAAAACTGTAGTTGCAAAAGTGTAAACGCTGTTCGATATGGCATTTTCAGCAATTCAGGGGCAGACAACTCATGACCTATAGGTCTGATTTCAACCATAATCACACTTATTTGAACTCTTATGGTCATATACAATCTGAGCAAGTTTGAAAGAGATTAGATAAAAATTGTGGCCTCTAGAGTGTAAACACCCTTAAATATGGCATTTTCAGCAATTCAAAGGTAGATTACTCTCACCTATTAGTCCGATTTCAACCATAATCGAACTCATGCGAACTCTTATGGTAATATACAACCTGAGCAAGTTTGAGAAAGATTGGATAAATATTGTGGCCTCTAGAGTGTAAACACTAAAATTGTTGACGACGAACGACAAACATTCAAGTATTGCAAAAGCTCATCCTGAGCTAGCTCAGGTGAGCTAAAAAATTGTTTAAACTCTTTCAACACTGAAGTAACTCTTCTGGATTACTATGTTTCCTTGTGGCTCATTTTAGTTACCAAAACATGAACCAGTCTACTTGGAATTCTGGGTAGTTTAACTAAAACTGCTATCACTAAAGGTGATAAATACCCCCACTCCAACTGACCTGTCACAAACAGCACAATGACATGTAGAAAGAATAATATATGCATATTAAGGAACAAAATTTCAAGTTGAAAAGGGGCATAATTCTGTCAATTTTTATGCACGAGTTGTCAGACTTTAAAGAAAAGTCTCACAATACAACACTTATAATGTGTACCAAGTTTGAAGACAATGTCATAAATAGTTTTCAAGAAATTGACATGTCCAAAGAATAAATGCATATAAAGGAACAAAATTTCAAGTTATAAAGGGCCATAATTCTGTCAAATTTTGTGCCAGAGTTGTCAAACTTCATGAAAAGTCTCACAATACAACACTTATAATGTGTACTAAGTTTGAAGACAAAATCATGAATAGTTTTCAAGAAAATGGCATGTCCAAAGAAAAAAATCTCAATTAAGAGAGAAAAAAAATGAAGTTAGAAAGGGGCATAATTCTGTCAAATTTGGTACAAGAGTTATGAAACCTGTCAATGACTGTCCCCAAATAACATTGATAATGTATACTAAGTTTGAAGATAGTATCATAAACAGTTTTCAAGAAAAAAGCAAATGTCCCGGAAAAACGCGACGGACGGACTGAGTGAGTGAGTTAGTGACGGATGGACAAAAGGCGTTTCCTATATAGCCCCCACCACACAGTGTTGGGGGTATAATAAATAAGGGTCTTAATTGGCAAATGGTGTAGATCCAGATACAAGGGATCGGGTCTGTTAACAAATGTGATGAGTATATTTCAAACAGGTCCATGGTGTGGTTTAATGAATCATGATTTACATGCTATGGTTTAATGATTTACAAGAATGTCAACATAGGTACTGTGCTCCCTCCCTACAATGGCCAGGGCTCCAGATAAGAGGTAGTTTTTTTAACAAATCCAACATTTTCTCACTATTTTAGCACCAAATCCTATGGTGTTACTACTCATTAGAATCGTCCTTTGAGACGATTCTAATGAGTAGTGACACCATAGGGTTTAATTCAGAAATAAAGATTTTAGTTTTTGAAAAACTACCCTTATCTGGTGCTCTGAATGGCCCTCTCAACAACGACTCCCTCCTTAGAAAGACCCTTGTCACAGTTCCCTAAACAGGACAATTATGTCCAACCTATCCACGGCTGCAATGTTGTCTGCTGGTTTTTTTCAAAATTACATATTGTACATTTTGACAGAATTTTTTTAAAACGACGAGTGACAAACAGCTTGAATCCAGATCAGATGCCGCGTTATATGGCGTCTTATCTGGATTCAAGCGGTTTGCTTCAATGTAAGCCAATTTCCCTCCCTATAACGACTCCCTCAGAACAACACACACATTTGTTTTCTCCCATTGGATGTCGTTGTATAGTAGGAACTCTGTACAATCATACTGACTTTAGAAAGAATACATCTCTTTGTCAACCATTTCCCAACATAAATGCCATAGGATGTCTTTACCCCCAGGATCCAGATAAGGGAAGTATTTCAAAAACTAAAATCGTTATTTCTGCCTATGGTGTCACTACATATTAGAATTGTCTTGTACTGAACCTTATTAAATTAACAATTTTTGCGATTCGCTTGCAATTCGATGGCAATTCCCTTGCGATTCAAAATACTAACTTTACCCTCGGGTAAGTTTTCTTGAATGATGTATCTCATAAATGTTCGTAAATATGTCTTCGTTAATTTTTTCGATTCCATTTTTGTCACAACCGCTTCGGAAAATTCACGAAAAAATATTCAAACGTAGGATTTGTTTTTTGAAGCGCCCGATTCGATGGCAATTCAATGGCAATTCGCTTGCGATTATCAATTTAATTTAATAAGGTTCAGTACTGTAGAGACCATTCTAATGAGTAGTAACACAATAGGATTTGGTTCAATATGAGTGAGAAAATGTTGGATTTGTTCAGAATACTCCCTCTTATCTAGAACCCAGCTTTGCCTTGTCTGATAAATGCACTCAAATAAGGATTGTTTGGTTGTTTAAAATCCAGGTGTTAACTTAGAAGCATAAGAGAGTACAACAAGAGAATGTACATCTAAGAAAGCCCTCTGATCTGGGTCTACACTGTTTGCTAATTTAGACCAGTATATATTAAACTGCCCAGAAGTCCAAGTAGATTAATTCATGTTTTGGTGACTAAAATGATCCACAAGGGAACCTTTTTACCCATAAGTGTTACTTAGAGTTGAAAGGGTTAATACATTAAACCCTAGCGACGAGTATACTCATCATTTACACACAGTGTACCTGTGCTGATTACACATGTCCTATGCAAACAGTACCTGTGTAGACCCTTATCAGAGGGCTCCCTAAGTTTGTCATTTTGAAATACAGAAGAACCTCTCTATTACGACCACTACATTTTGTCAAATATTAGTTGTTTAAGACAGGTGAATGCTTAAAGCAATGTGAAAGTGAAACAGAAAGCTCCTATAGGAGCTTTCTGTTTCACTTTCACATTGCTTTAAGCTGTCACCTGTCCTTTATACGGACAATTAGCCTTCTATTTAGTGGTCGTAATAGAGGGGTGCTACTGTATATTGTTACAATCTTAAATAGTCAAAAATTGACTAGACTAATTTTGAAATTGGAATTGTCCATTAAATGTTTCAGGGGTGAATGAGTTAACATGTCACTCTGTTATGGGAGTCTACCGGTACTTGTGTAGTTTGTTATCTCCCCTTACCTCTCAAACTGTCCTTGTAGGAGGAGTTATCTTCAAGTCTTGACTGGAGGTTGATAAACTCTCTAAACCGTCTTTTCACAAAGCCCGTCCTGTGAACGAGGTCCTCCTCTGACTGATACAAGGCCTCATACTGCAACACAAATAATACAATCAGAGCCCCCAGATAAGGGGAGTATTTCAAAAACTAATATCTTTATTTCTGCATTAAACCCTATGATGTTACTACTCATTAGAATCGTCTCGAAGAGACGATTCTAATGAGTAGTGACACCATAGGATTTTGTGCAGAAATGAGTGAGAAATGGTTGGATTTGTTCAGTGTATACTTCCTCTTATCTGGAACCCTGACAATTACACTTTACAGTGGGCATACAGCACAGACGAATTTATTCATTCCCATTTAACCCATAACCCCATAAATATGCCTTTACAATATTCCTCCACTGAAGAAAATAGTGCCACTTTATACAGTCATGAATATGTATAAGAAATAATTTCTATATTCTAGAAGATCAGGTAACTTAAAGCAGGATGAAAGTAAAACAGAATGCACCTTAAGGTGCATTCTGCTTTACTTTCAACCTGCTTTAAGTAGTCACCTGTCTTCAAAACTAGAAACAGCCTATGGGGTAAAGGGTAAATTTCAACACAAATGATACCAATCAAAATGAAGAAAATGAAACCTTTTTGACAATTGTGCCTATTCATTTTAATCTGAGTGGCAAACAGTTTGGAGCCTGATCAGATGATGGGTTACCTGGTGTCTGATCTGGCTCCAAACTGTTTGTGCAATGGAATTAATAGTTTCAGTGTAAAACACATTTATTGGGAAAGAACAACATCTTCTCCACTGAGTCCACTATTCTTTTATGTTGAAATGAAACTAAATCAAAACACATTGCAATAAAATGCAAACATTTCAATTTCTTGAAAATGTTTACAGTACATGTACTGAACCTTATTAAATTAACAATTTTTGCGATTCGCTTGCAATTCGATGGTAATTCGCTTGCGATTCAAAATACTAACTTTACTCTCGGGTAAGGTTGCCTGAATCTCACAAATATTTGCAAATATGCCTTCGTTACCTTTTCGATTCCAGTTTGGTCACAACCGCTTTGGAAAAATCGCGTAAAAATATTCAAGCGTAAGATTTGCCTTTTGAAGCACCCGATTTGATGGGAATTTCGCTTGCAATTATCAATTTAATTTAATAAGGTTCAGTACTGTTAGATCATTAACCCTTCCCTCATTAAATATGCCTTTTAACACCTTTAATTTATTCCTCCATCATAGAAAATCGTTCCACTTTATACAGTCATGAATATATGTATTCACCATAAGAAACACTTCCTAATAACTTAGTAGATGGTAGCTTAAAGCAGGCTGAAAGTAAAGTTTAACTTTCAACAAGCTTTAAGTAGTGACATGCCTTCAAAACTAGAAACAGGCTATGGGGTATACCGTAAGCTAATGAGTTAAAAGGTAATTTAATCACTGTGGGACATATCCGCAGCTAGCAAGCAAAGAGTTATAAGGCATTTGGAGTAAAATAATTCAGTCAATTATTAATCCTATGACTGTACGGCTTTGTAATGGGAGACATAAGGATCAGGGCTCCAGATAAAGGGATTATTTCGAAAACTAATATCTTTATTTCTGCTTTAAACCCTATGATGTCACTATGGTAGTAACATCATAGAATTTGGTGCTAAAATGAGTGAGAAAATTGTTGGATTTGTTCAGTTTATTCCCTCTTATCTGGAGTCCTGAAGGATTTAAATGTATACTTTTACAGCAGTGCTCCCTCCCTACAACAACCCTTTCCTCCTAACAACAATGTTTGCTGCTGTTCCCAAAATAAGACAATTATTCCTAACCCTTTCACTGCTGCAATAACCCAGAGCTCCAGATAAGGATAGTTTTCAAAAACTAAAATCTTTATTTCTCAATTAAACCCTATGGTGTCACTACTCATTAGAATCGTCTCGAAGAGACGATTCTAATGAGTAGTAACACCATAGGATTTGGTGCTAAAATGAGTGAGAAAATGTTTGATTTGTTGAAATAACTACCTCTTATCTGGAGCCCTGAATAACCTCTGCTTAAAATTACCATCTCTTGTTTTTCTCAAAGTCAAATATTCAACACTTTTACCAGAAAAAAACCACAGTGACTAGTAACAAACAGTTTGAATCCAGATCAGACGCCGCATGATCTGGATTCAAGCTCTTTGCAAATGTAAGTCACTTTCCCTCCCTATAACAACTCCCTCTGAACAACACACACAATCTTCGTCTCCCATTGGGTGTTGTTGTAGAGAGGGAACACTGTATATGGAACCCTGTTTCCCTTGTTAACTCATTACAATAACAAACAATTTAAGGGAATCAATTCAATATCAATTTAACTTTTCTTGTGCTATTAGCGTATATTTACACTTTTTGAAAACAGTGTAGACCTGATCATACAGCTCCTGAAGGGGCTGTCTGATCAGAGTCTGCAGTGATTTCTTATAGGGTCTGTCCAAGAGGAGTCTGCACTCTTTCGAGGAGAAAAAAATCAGGGCTCCAGATAAGAGGGAGTAAACTGAACAAATACAACATTTTTTTACTTATTTCAGCACCAAAACCTATGGTGTTACTACTCATTTGAATCGTCTCAAAGAGAGGATTCTAATGAGTAGTGACACCATAGGGTTTAACCCTTTGAACCCTAGTCCCGCATATATGCGTCCTTTTCAAACAGTGTACATGTGAATGGAACACTTGTCCTATGCAAACAGTGAAGACCCAAATCAGAGGGCTCCGAAAGGAGCCCTCTGATCAGGGTCTCCACTGTTTGTCATACTGCCAAACATTGACAAAAACAACCTTTAAAAGTCAGAAATGGACAAGACAAAAATGGAAACTGGAATTGTCCATTTGAAGTTACAGGGAGGAAAGAGTTAATGCAGATATAAAGATTTTAATTTTTGAAATACTCCCCTTATCTGGAACTCTGAAAATCCCCATTTTATAAGCCAATGTTATAGTTCAGATGATACATGTTCATGATGGGCCGAATTTAAGATATATGAATATTCATCCTGAGAAGGGTTAATCACACGTTCTAAAAAACAAACCTCTATAATATAAAGTGTATAACTAGAGGAACCATTGGGTTCCTTGGCAGTTTCTGTCCCAGTAAGCCGTACATCTTGAAACACTGATGGACCGTCTACTGGCCATGGTATCACATCAAGTGGGGTAGAAGGTGACCCCTGATCTCTCTGTATTTCTTCTATTGAGACAGATTTCCGTATTTCAACACTTTCACTCTTTTCTTCAGCTAGACTTGGAGAAGATCTATTGCGACCACCCAAGCCGGGCATAGACTTTTTCCGTAGCATTGGTAAAGCATTCAGAGGATTTGGAAGAAAGTTAAAAAACATGTCAGATACATTTTTATTCCCATTTTCTGCAGGTTCTACAGGGGACACGCTGTTGAAGTGTTCATTTGTGACTATATTTTCTTTGGAATTTTTGTGTTGAATCGGGTCCTCAAAGACACTGTCATGTTCTGCTGCATTATCAATCTTTATATCTGGAATGTATTCTATAGCTGGAGTGACTGGTGCAGAGTTACTTTTTTCATTGTCAGACAAAGGTTTTCCTTCCTGAGGAATTGAGTCAAAAGACTCAAAAGAATCTAATGAAAGACGATCTGCATCAAAAAATACGGGAGTTGTTCCCAAGGAACAGGAATGTTGTCTAGGAGATATTCTGTCTTTGTCTTTTGAACACAATCTATTACATTCATAGCACAGTCCCTTTGGTACAATGTATTCTTTAGTATCTTCTATCCATTTTGTTTCTTTCTTTTCCTCTTTAATTAAAGAGGGCAACCCATCATCTGCGCTGCTAATTTTGATCTGTATAATCTCACTATCTGCTACATTAGCACACGTCTGACTTGAAAGACCTTCTTCTGAGACCATGTTAGGACTAGTGGTTGTAGATGTGTTGTCTTCACTTTTCACAATTTTATCTGAGATCACAGATTCTTCTATCTGAACAGTTGATTCGTTTTCTTTACAATGAAATAATTCTTCGTCTGAGGTTATTTTTATTATTCTTTCATGTAAAAAGGTAGAGTCACTGATTAAAGATAAAACAGATTGTAAAATATTGCACATAAGAATTTCTTTCAAGGCACAAACAATAGTTTTAACCTCAGTAACATTGTCTTCAAGCACATTTAACATAATGACTTCTACAACTGCTTTCTGATACAATTGTTCCAGTTCTTTATTTCTCACTGCAGGATGCAGCTCTGTTTTAGCTGCAAAGCATTCTTCTAACGTTTTATAGACAACATTTGATGACTGCAGTGGACCAGGCGCTGCATTGTCTGAACCTAGTTTGGGTTTTACAGAACTACGACGTCTTTTCCTCTGTGCTTTAAGCATCATCTGAGCTTGTCTGACCTTACGTACATGGTTGCTAAATAACAGCATGAGAATTTGTGCAAGCTCAAATCGATCCTGCTTCTGTGCTCGCAATTGTACATCATAAAAAATATTATGCAATAAGACCTCTGCCTCCATCAGGCCTTCTTCATCTGAACTAAAAAGTTTGTACCAAGACTGCACAAAATCCCTGTGAATATATTGCAAAATAGTATCAATCTCTTGTGAGACATTGTTAGTCGCTAGACTTGACGAATCTGAACACCTTTTCTGTGTCTGTGAAGTTCTTTTAATGCAAAGTGGTGTTTGGTCTGGTGCATCGTAAAACTGGTCCTCTTGCGTTTGTTCCTCTGAATCTTCTATATGATTTTCTGGTGTTAGCTTTGCCTGCATTTGGTCGTCAACAGTCTTTACGTTTTGCTGTTGAATGAAATTAGTGAACACTGTCCCAACACGATGGCAAAATGTCAACAGCACATCTGAAGCAATGTACGTTTGTCTGGCCAGGATAAACCCTGACACAGTTACTGACAGATAGATTGACACGCCATATGTCACCGCTATCCCTATCACCCATAAGTTCCTGAATATTCCTAGCAAAACACCCACTAGGAACGTCAAAATCATTAATTTTTGAAACGGCGTGAATTTTCTGTGGTGCATAAGAACATCTTTAAAGAAGTCAATAAATCTCCATGCGTTTCGGTTATCTGCGTCGCTTGACATTGTTATTGTGAGAAATTTCCGCACCAAAATGCACTTTTCAATAATTTATTTTGATCTGTCATCCACCATTTTGGATTTTGAATGGTCATGTGACTTTATCAACCGGTGCGCTAGTATAAGATGAACAAGGAAGTTTTTATCGTTTAGACTGCGCGCTTGTGAATACGTATTGGCCGGGAACAAGTTTGTATCTGGTTGAGACGTCGAATAACTTTGCAAGCATCTCATCTGGATCCAAATTGTTTAATTATTTTACACTTTCATTGCATTTTTTTTCTGACAGAAAATGTAGATAATTAAACAACAATCGGTATGGTGGCGGTTGACATTTTTTTGCAGAGATAGATCTAGCCAGAATTCAGCACTCAGGACCGGATCAAGAAGGAGCCCCCCCCCCCCCCCCCCCCCCCCCCTGGAAACTTTTTAAACTTGCACCAAAAATGGTGCTTTCTGAGGGCATTATGTGAAGAAAGTTTACATCAATAGATTCTATCCCTAATGAAACACCAAAAAAGTGGTTTCATAAGACAAAGAGAAGACAAAATCATAATCTGGAAAAAAATAATATAAAATCTAGATCTAGATCTAGATAAGATGTAGGCTAATATCTCCATTCTCAGAAATCCAATAGATCTACTATCAACTATACAAAGATTTTCAGAACTGAATTCTGCTGCAACAAACATAAAATTCATAACTCTCCTGTCGAGTGTAGGCTACTCGTCACATTTATTGCTGTGAGCATATTCCAACTAAACTCATGTTCCCCTATGGCGTTTCAGTGTGGGCCATACATCTTATTCATGTAGATCTATTTAAAATGCGGTTCAAATTCGAGTCATGAGATTCTATCTAGGAGTTGGAAAATACACTTCAAACGCAGCAGTAGCAGGCGAAATGGGTTAAGGGCTGTCCCAGCACAAAGCAATGGAAGTTCACTAGCTGCTTTGTGCTGGCATGCACGGCCATCCAATTTGTCCATAAATAGATTACACAAACAAATTGCACTATGGACTAACAATATGTCTAGTAGGAACAGTAAAAACTGGATTTATATTGGAGCCCTCTGAGCAGGGTCTACACTACTTGCACAGGACAGCTGTACTCCTTACAGGTGTGTATTTACTTCGAGCATTTTCTGTATCCCAGATGTATTGTTTTTCTCGCTCTGTCTCTGTTTACCTCGCCTTGCTTGTCTGTCAAACTGTCCGTTTGTCTGTCTTCCTATCTGCCTTTCTGTTATCTCTCTTTCTACAGTCAATCGTGTGTTAAGCATCAACTAAAAAGACAGCTCCCTCCCTACAACGACCCTCCCAACAATAACCCCCTTCTCACAGCGACCCATTGTCACAGTTTCCTAAACGGGGCAATTATGTCTAACACTTTCACTGCTGCAATATCATTTGCTTAAAATTGTCGTCTGCTGTTTTTCTCACAGCTAAATACATGTATAAGTGGAAATTTTGATAGAATAAATATAATGACGAGTGCCAAACAACTTACGCGGCGTCTGATCTGGATTCAAGCTGTTTGCAAATGTAAGCCAAGTCAAAATTGTCCCTTCCTATAACGACCCCCTCCGAACAACACACACAAACTGTGTCTCCCAATAGGTGTCGTTGTAGAGAGGGAACACTGAAGTATGTGTATTCACGACAGTTGGAAGCTTTATAATGCAGGGCAAAAGTCACGCGGAAAACTCCGCCTATATATGTATATATATACATGAGCCGTCTGCTTGACTTTAGCCATGCATAAAGGGGTCACATTGTCTTTAAAGACCATCATGTATCTCCGTACAGTGGGCGCTTAACACACGTTTGACTGTATTTGTCTATGACTCTCAGGGGCGTAGCTAGACCAATTAAGAAGTGTACGCAGTTTGACTAGGGGGGTCCGGGGGCATGCTCCCCCGGGAAAAATTTATTCCTAGATGGTCTCTGGTGCGTTCTGAGGACGTTTCCCGCCCTCGAAACTCGTGATAAAATAACATAAATCTATACAAAAAATGATTAAGAAAATCCAAAAACGACATCAACGACAAAGTCAGGGATGTTAATTTCAAACCGACAGTCATTGACATAAATATATATTTAGACAGGGCCGGATCCAGTACTACACTGTTAACATATATATATTTAAACTTCGGACCGTCTTTCTCCCCTGAAACATAAAATGGAAAAGTCCAGCTTCAAAATAACACAAACTTTTCCATTTTTAACTTTATAAAATTGTATACAGTTTATTACAAAATGACAAACAGGGCTGGTCCTGATCAGAGGACTCATTTAGGAGACTTCTGATGTGGGTCTGCATTGTTTGCACAGGGCAATAGTTCTGGTCACATACACTGTTGAACCCATTTTTCCTAAAAGCATCAAATGAACAATTTCAGTTTCCACTGTAAAATATTTTTTTTTTTTTTTACAGTACTGTACATGATACAATTAAAAACAGTGCAGACCCTGATCCAATGGGTCATCAGAGCCACAGATAAGTTTTTTACGTAATTGAGCAATTACCCCCTGATGTTGTAAAGAATTTTGTCTATTACTAATATGTGTTAGTCAAAAAGTTACAGGTCCGTAGGAAGCAAACTCCGATGGGGTGGGGTTTGCACACATGAGGGGCAAAGGTAGACCACTTGATGTACGCACTCTTACTAGGGGGTGGGGTCTGGCGGCAAGCTCCCCCCGGGAAATGTTTATTCCTAGATGGTCTCTGGTGCGTTTTTTGGGGCGTTTCGCGCATTCAAAACAGGTCAAATACTAACATAAATCTATGTAAAAAATTGACACAAAATAAATTTTTATTCAATCTATTAAATATGATTTTATGGTGAAATGTTGTCTTTTAGTCATATCCTCCTCCCCCCCCCCCCCCCACATTCATGTGTACACTGTTACTAGGGGTCTTGGTGAGGGGGGGGGGGGGGGGGGAGGGGGTGCTAATAAGTGTTAGTCAAGAAGTTACTGGCGCGTAGGAATCAAACTCCGATGGGTTGGGGTTTGTACACATGGGGGGGGGGGGGGGGGGGGGGCCGAAGGTAGACCACTTGGTGTACGCACTCTTAATAGAGGTGTGTGGGGACATGCTCCCCCGGGAAATGTTAATTCCTAGATGGTCTCTGGTGCGTTCTTGGGGACGTTTCACGCATTCAAAACAGGTAAAATACTAACATAAATCCGATCTACATCAGAACCATTTGCATTTACGATCCTTTTGAGAACATGATAAAGCAGGCCCGTAGGAAGCAAAATGCAATTAAGGGGCACACGTCAGGCGCAAAGGTAGACGTCGGGGGCAAAACTAGACCATTTGGTGAACGCACTTCTTACTAGAGAGGGTGGTGACCCGGTGACATGCTCCTCCGGAATTTTTTTGTTCATAGATGGTCTCTGGTGCGTGCTGAGGGCATTTCGCACAATCATTTTGCGCAATTAAAGCAGGTAAAATACCGCATAAATACATGTGAAATTCGAATAAAAAATAAAAGAAATTGTTTTTATCTAAGATAAAATAAAATGCGGGGTGGAGTCAGGGGTCCGGGACCATGATCCCCCGGGATATCTTAATTTCTAGATGGTCTCTGGTGAATACTAAGGGCGCTACCGGCATTTAAAACAGGTAAAATACTATGATAAATCTATGTAAATTTTCACTCAACAACATATAGTTCTATGATAATGATTTTTCCTTTCTAATATTATAGCTTGTCTTCCAGCCTTTAATATCTAATGGCTACCCATCATCGGTCAATCCGATCAGTGTACGCACTCTTACTAGGGGGGTCCGGGGGCATGCTGCCCCGGGAAAATTTTATTTCTAGGTTATCTCTGGTGCGTCTGAAGGCGTTTCCCGCATTCAACACAGGTAAAATAACAACATGAATCTATGTAAAAAATTTACTCAATATAACATGAATTGTTTAATCTAGGATAATAGTTTTTTGACAGGTTGTCTTCCTGCCATTAATCTCTAACCCCCTACCCCCTCCGACTTTTATTGCATTTTTGGACTTTTTAATTTTTCGATTTTTGAGGACAATGTGTACGCAGTTGCGTTTTTTGCGTACAGGTAGCTACGCGCCTGACTCTATCACTCGTTAATCATTCTTGGTGTATGTACAATAAAAACTAAAACTGGTCATATGACCAAAACTCCCCACATACTTGCTTTATTTCACCGATCTTGAAAGTGCAATACAATTGAACATGTGATTATATATATAGTGTCCAAACATTGCTTTGGAGAAAACCGAATTATCCAAATATGCCGAGATCACCAAACCTGAAAGAAAATTCAAATAAGTACAATGAGTTAAATGGGTATATTTGCGATTAATACTTTCTTTGTCGATTCGGTTCAAAGAACTATTCCATTTTTAAATTATGACCAGTTTGTACGTGATTTAAAGAATATTTTTCCTATCTTGAAAAGCTTGGTAGTCAGTGGATGGGTGTAGGGTTTTCCTTATTATTTATTCAATGA
Organism: Gari tellinella; assembly: GCA_922989275.2. Lineage (NCBI taxonomy): Eukaryota > Metazoa > Mollusca > Bivalvia > Cardiida > Psammobiidae > Gari > Gari tellinella. The sequence continues at coordinate 12,220,410 of OV277872.1, forward strand.
AAGCTAAATACAAAGTAACCATGGGATACTAGGTGAGCGATTAAGGGCTGCCATGACACCATTGTTAAGTTTAAAAGCAGGTTACTGCTTAAAGCAGCTTGAAAGTAAAGCAGAATATTGTTCCTTAAGCTACATATACCTTTTGAAAAGATACTGGAAATGCATCCTGTGCTTTAAAGGGACTCGCAACCGGATGGTGTACTTGTCAAAATAAAATAAAATACTCAAATAAAAGCAAACTTGTGGCATTATTTGGCTTCTGACATTAAAAAAATATGATCAGTCCAAAAAAAGTCTCAAGAGTCGTCACCGAATCTTAGATTTTTAGATATTTTCCATCGTTTTTCTATACCGACTAGTAGACGGTATAGTTGTTGTTGTTGCTTCTCTACACGGGCTCAGACATAAACACGAGCCGAATTACGAAGTTGTATGCACTTTCGATTGCTACACATTGAAATACATTAAATCGATCCGAGATAAACGGATAGTTCCGTGGTCCATTGGTCTAAGCGGTTTCCCCTATTTTGCCTTCTGTCCGCCAATGCCGGGCCCCGGGTTCGAATCCCACCAGAGACCAATATTTTTTTTTTATTGAAATACATTTTTTTAAACAGAATTTCTTATCCTAAACTAATTCTTTACCATTTATATAAGCGTTTGGCACATATTTACAAATTACTATTTTTAATGCACCATCTGGTTGCGAGTCGCTTTAAGTTATGGGCTTCCTAGGCGAGGACTAGATTTACTTCTACACTAAACAGAGGACAAAAATGTGTATTAATGGAGTAATGGGTTAAAGCAACAATATAGGTATTCTAACAAGATACGTACGTAGTCTCACAGAGGGCGTGTCGTGTGGCTTCACACGATATGTCCGCCCACTTGTAATGATTGTCGCCCTGGAATATGGCACAGTCTTGGTTATGGATGTTATTCGGCTCCCCTCTGTTCCAGTCGGTGAAGGCCAACTTGGTGTTCGTGTCGTACCACTTCCAGATACCCTCCACAGTCTCGTCTGTCATGCCCAACCAGTAATCCGCCTCTGCAAAGTGTACATTTAAACCATTGACCCAAAAGTCGAGTAAGACTGGTTATGTGAAAACTATGTAGACCCAGATAAGGTAGGCATTACAGGAGCCCTCTCATAAGGTTCTGTTGTGTTTCACTTTATAGTCATAAATATGCACCATGAGAAATATTTCCTATATCCTTCCAGATGGTAGTTTAAAACAGGCTAAATATAGTTACTGTATAAAGCAGCATGATTCTTAATAAAAGGAGCATTCTGATTTACTTTCAGTTTCTTAAAAGCAACCACCCGTCTTCAATCTTGAAAACAGACTGAATGGACTGTTAAATGCACGTAGAGACAGATGCGCGTCCTTTATACAGAGCTTTATGCAAGTTAAAATTAATGTAATAAAACTCTTAAAGTTCAAATGGAAACAAACGGGACAGTCTCTAATCAGACGGTTTATTCAGAGAGCCCTTTAACCAGGGTCTACTTTGTTTGCAGATGATAGGCTACATGTGTTGATTTCCACACAGTAAGCGATACTAATATTATAGAAATGATTCCAGTTCTATTCCTTTAGGGATGTTTCACATGTACAGTGGAGAATCTGTTATTCTTTCCCGTTTAAACGCAAACGTACGCAAACGCAAAACACTAAAACGTAGAAAAGAACAACGTTTGGACAATTCTGATATTTCATGTTTATCTTGGTGGCAAACAGTTTGGAGCCTGATCAGACGCCGGGTTACCCGGTGTCTGATCTGGCTCCAAACTGTTTGCACTGCAAATAATAGTTTTAGCGTAAACGCGTTTATTGGGAAAGAATAACACATTCTCCACTGTACCTTTATTATGTATCTTTCAGTTTCAGTTTCAGTACATCATGAAATTTTCATCTACATGTTTCGTCGCTTGGCCGCAACAACATGCAGGACATATCTAGATTTATAAATCTGCTATTTTGTAATCCTTATTTAAATTTCGTTCCAATGGTAAGGAAAAAACCAATTTGCCACTGTACAGTGTTATATGGAAAACGACAGTAAGAGACATTTATATGTACTTCCTCCCTATAACGGTCCGCCCAACAACGATTCCCTCCTTACAACAACGCTTGTCGCTGTTCTCCAAACAAAACAGTTATGTCTAACGCTCTCATTGCCGGATTATCGTCTACTTAAAATTGTCGTCTGCTTTTTTTCTCAAAGTTACATAATGCACATTTTGATAGAAAAAAAACTTAATGACGAGTGACAAATAGCTTGAATCCAGATCAGACGCCGCGTGACGCGGCGTCTGATCTGGATTCAAACTGTTTGCAAATGTTAGCCACTTTCCCTCTCTATAACGACTCTCTACGAACAACGCACACAATCTTTGTCTCCCATTGGGTGTCGTTGTAGAGAGGGATTGTTCTATATCACGAGGGTAAGTGTTTGAGGTGCTTATATAGTTACTCTTTAGGTTCGTGATGAAGCCTTTGATAAAGTTGTTCTCGGCAACAGTGTTCACGTGGATCAGATGGGCACCATGGTGACGACAATATTCCTGACAAAAGTGGAAAACAAACATGGTGGTGAGGACGCTATTTTTCACCATTTAAACGAACGTAACCATTTCACTGCCAAATTTTTCGTGAGAATTTTACCCCTTCACCGTTTCATTGTCGTCTGCTTCAATTTTATTTTGTCTGCAATGTCGTTTCAAAGTTTAAAAAATAAGGCAGTATGACTGAGGACATTTCAAAACGAGTATCAAACAGTTTGGATCCTGATCTGACGCCGCTTTACGGGGGCGTCTGATCAGGATCCAAACTGTTTGCAAACGCGAGTTTAAGCGTCATTGAGAGTGAAAGGGTTAAATTAAAAGGCAATATAATGAAATGTATTGTAAAAAATAATTTCTTGTAAATTGACGAGTGATTTTATGATTTGATCAGAGTGGCAAACAGTTTGAAGCCTGAACAGACAACGGGTAACCGGCTAACTTCAAACTGTTAGCAATGGAAACAAGGTATTTAAACCCAAACGCAATATAATAAAATAGAGAAAATGGCAGCTTTTTGAAAATACTGACGATTTACTTAACTCATTATCCCCTGAAACTTTCAAGGTACATTTCCAGTTAGCAATAAAAGCTGGTCCATTTTAGACTATTTAGGGTTGTTTTTTGTAATAAATTGCAAAATGACAAACAGTGAAGTTCCTGATCAGAGGGCTCCTGCAGGAGCCCTCTGATCAGGGACTTCACTGTTTATATAGGACAAATGTACTCTTCACAGGTACACATTTGGTAAAGGACGCATATATGCGTCACTAGGGCTCAATGAGTTAAAGGGAGAAGCAAAAAGTTTGGAGCCTGGTCAGACTCCAAATTGATTGCAATAGACATATTGTTCATGGCATAACGCGTATAACGGTAAAACTGACGTCTTCTCCATTTTATATAAGTGTCAAACAGTTGCCGTGAAATTTAGATTAGGAACAATAGGACTGGAAATAGAGCTAGTAATAAAACAGACACAAATGACACATAAATGGTTAAAGTAGTCGATTCAGTTAGCGATTAAATGATTAATTAAAACAGATTGCAACCATATAACATTATATATAATTATAAATTTATAATATATTACATTAATTAACTACTAGAACATGTTCTCGCTACATGTGTATATTAAACCCTCAATGCCATGATGTCATCCGCTTTCAACAATTGTCGTTTGTTTTTCTCATTTTTCGTACATGTATATGTATATAAAATTTAATTTAGATCTTTTAGATCCCTTGTAGCATGCAGGGGCCATATGATTAGGGTCTGCCCTGTTTGCATCGGACAACTGCTCTTTTCATAGGAACAATGTTTGTTAAAGACGAGTATACTCGTCACTAGGATTGAACGTGTTCCTATTTAAATATTGAGGAAGTTATGAAGGTGAACAACAATCTACCTCTGCCTCTGTAAAATGCATCTGCTCATGACCAAACAGATAACAGGACCCATAATACGCCACCCATCTGTCAGGACAGTTTGTCGCCCTCACTGTTTCTGTATACAACAGATGAAAAATTAACACTTTCTGCTTTCAGCTCTGCAGTGCCATTATACCATATGCTTTACAAATGTTGCCTAAAGTTTCATTTAAAAATGATATTTAAAGCATGAACTATCGATACGTGTGTCAAACATTTTGGATCATGATCAAATGCTGCCTTTAGAAGCAACGTCTGACCAGGTTCCGAACAATCATTTCGATGTCTTCAGTTTTTTGCCTGTGTTGAAGTCTTGCTTGGAAACAATATAGTAAATATATTATATCAAATATTTATAATTAAACATTTGTATAACTATACTAATAACTATTAAGCGGAAACAATATTGAGGCCACAACAGGCATGCTACAGTGGAGAATCTGTTATTCTTTCCCAATAAACGCGTTTACGCTAAAACTATTATTTGCAGTGCAAACAGTTTGGAGCCAGATCAGACGCCGGGTAACCCGGCGTCTGATCAGGCTCCAAACTGTTTGCCACCAAGATAAAGATGAATTATCAGAATTGTCAAAAAGTTGTACTTTTCTACGTTTTAGTGTTTTGCGTTTGCGTACGTTTGCGTTTAAACGGGAAAGAATAACAGATTCTCCACTGTACTTCATTGCATAGTCAAGTGAATACAGACATGTAATTACTATGTTTTCGATTTTAACTGAACGACAATTTACATTCGCCCCATTCAATTGCATTGAACAAAATGACGTTTAATTTGTATAAACGCAATAGGGGCAGGGCTTGTGGTTACCTGTCGCAGAGGAGGCGAGGCTTATTGATCTGATCTTCGCGAATAATTTTGTTGCGTTTCCTGAGTAATGGCAGTTATTGCTGTTCCTTTCAAGGTACACATTACCTCTAATATGGATTAAACATTATACATGCATACGACTACAATGTTCATTTAATATTAGAAATTACAGCAAATATTATGTAAATATAAGAAATGAACTGAAGCTTTTCGGCGTTTAAACGAAATAAACGACAGAAAATGAGCGGCAAATTTACCATGAATCGCTAGCTGGTTTTTTTTGCTTAAACGCCGAAAAAAAATGCAGCTTATTCTTAAGTAATTCTGCGTCAGACTAGGATTCAAACTGCTAGATACCCAGAGTGATGTGTCTAGATAAACTACAAAAATTCGATTGTCTTATTAGAAGAAGGCGAGTTTTTAAGCAGTAGTATGCTCTGTGTGCCGTCTTTTTGAATATGGAATAAGAGTGTCAAACTTTGTATCCAACTTAGACGACGAGTTACTCGGCGTCTCACCTGGTTCCAAAGTTGAGCTCTTTACGACAATCATCACAGATGCAAATTAGAATATGATGTGGATAACCCGTCACTGCCATGACGTCATCAAGTTTAAACAATTGTCGTCTGATTTTATTTCTCAAATCTTAAGTTTAGGTATTTTGAATTAAGAAATAATTAAATGCGTGTCAAACAGTTTGTAAATAACCATTGTATTTATAAGGCGTGAATGGTATACTTTCAGTACAACTCTTTAAACGCCATATTTTCCATACTCGGGTGTGAAATAAGGAAATGTGCGCTGAAAAGAATACTACAAATGATGTTAGTTACGTAGAAACATATATAACTAATTACATGCATTACCTGTCAATCCGACAACGGCGGCCAATAGCAGTATAACTCTCATGGTTTTGTTTACGAACATGGGTCTTTGGAGTATTATGCATGTAGTAAGATAAAGATTTGTGTCATTGCCGACCTTTAACATGTTAGAAAACCAAATGCATATCAAACATAAGCAGAAATCCTACAAAAACTACCAAATGTATTATGTTTATTCTCCGAAATGTGATACCCGGCCGATGATTTGACTGCACCAAACATTCCCCATTGTATAAAGATTTTTCAATTTGATGGCTAGACAAACTATATAATAAAGTTTTTAAACAAATCATACAATAAAGGTATATTAACAGTTCCTGTGTTGAATTCAAGGTCTGGAAAAGCCCACCATTTGACCCTCGTTTAACACTTTAACCGACATATACGATTAAAAGGAGACTTTCCAAGTTGTTTGGTTCCTGATCCGACAAACGCCGCGCTATGGATTCAGATCAGATGCCAGGAAACATAGCATCTTAACTCTTTCCTCCCTGAAGCTTCAAATGAACAATCCCGGTTTCTATTTTAGTCTAGTCCATTTCTGACTTTTAAGGGTTGTTTTTTGTCAATGTTTTGCATTTTGACAAACAGTGAAGACCCAGATCAGAGGGCTCCTTAAGGAGCCCTCTGATCTGGGTTTTCACTGTTTGCATAGGACAAGTGCACTTTTAACATGTATACTGTTTGAAAAGGACGCCTATATGCGGGACTAGGGTTCAAAGGGTTAATAGGGTCTAATATGTATATAGTGCGACAATATTATGCATGAATACATTATTGTAAGATGACGCAGAATAAATCAATAATCGATAGCGAATCGTACAGTGTCGGCTTGTTTCGGCTGATTACGTGAATTGTGTTACAGTTGTGATACTCAGTGGATTAACACTCCACATGGAGCAGGTTCAAAAAGTTGTTGTTGATAAACTATAAGTCCCGAGTCTCCTAGTATAATCGTATCTTCTAAAACGCATCATGTTGCGCTTTCGAGTGGGTTTTAATTCAGGTGAGACCATCGATGTTCTCAACTGCGACTCTTGCCAATATATACCTTATTTACACCGCTCAGATGTAACTCATCTGCAATAGGTGTGTCGTTAGATCAAGGGATTTGAAACATCGAGGTTCCGGGTTCGAATCCCGATAGAGGGGAAACTATTTTTATTTTATAAAATGTTATTTTATAGACCAAACAGACGCTATGACATAATTGTCTTTTTAAAAAATAACAAAAAAATCGTGTTCCAATCGAAAGAGATGTTGTATGAATACTTATAGCATAAATTATAAAAATGTGAAAAAATGTATGAGTATTGCATGGGATTCGAACCGCTGACTTACGGAAAAATATATTGTATAGTCGTCTTCCTTACCACTTGCGCTAAATACCTGTCGATATTTGTGGAACCGGGCAATGTTCCCGTATAAATGATAACGAAGTGTTCCGAAGCTATATTTAGAAATGCAACAAAGTGTGAAATTATGCTATAAGAGGCCACCAACGTCAGGTCAATATTGTCGGACAATACTTCTTTAATACTTCTTAAACCCCTTCACTGCCATAACGTCACCGATTAAAAAAATGTCGTCTGCTTTTATTTCTCAAAATAAAGTTTAGGTATTTGACTAAGGCCAAATCAAAAAATCAAAAAGTACATGTGTTTCCTATAACAAGCCCAAACAAATTAGGGACGGTAGGTCGGATTTTTGTTTTAAATAAAAAAAAATAGAATAATACATTTAACTTTCTGATGCATCTTCTATATTTTATTCAAATGTCCCCTTATATGTAACTTTGAGAAAAAAACAACAGACGACACATTTAAGCAGACGGTATTGCAGCTATGAAAAGGTTGGGCATAAATGTCTTGTTTGGGGAACAGCGACAGTTGGGAGGGCCGTTGTAGGGAGGGAACACTGTAACAAAATATTTCAACAAACACAATGAAGCCACTAAGTCACACTCTAACGACTTTATTGCTTTATAAGATAAACTAGCTGCGTTTTTATGATCACATGGACACTGAAGATTCTCTTTCACACACCGACTTATCCAAATATGCCAAGATCGCCGAACCTGAAAGTAAGGGCAAATAAATACACTATCTTGTATAGTGGTACAGTATAGTGGTACAGTTCTTCTCCCTCAATGTCCCATTGTTTATACAATTATTTATGCAAACCATGTTGACGATAAACAAAGGTGCCAACTTAATTATTTGACCAGTTTTACACCTAAAACTAAGTATTGAATATCGGAAATAAGTTTTGATGACCGACATAGTTATGTTTTAGATACATTACTTTAGCGAAACTGTTGGATAAAAAGTTCTTCTTCTACTTTCAATCCGGTATTCACGTAACCAGATTTTCGAATTAAAATGAGCTTTGGAGTAACATTCCCCATTCACCATTACTGGTTTGTCACTCTAACTACATGTTAGTCTTCATTGTCCTATTGGTTGACAACTCTAAATGCAGGGCTTCAATTTTTCCGGATTTTTCTGAAATCTTCGTATTTTTATCCTAGCAGACAATTGATTAAAGCTGACTGAAAGTAAAGCAGAACCTGATTTAACTCTTTCCTCCCTAAAACTTTAAATGGAAAATTCCAGTTTCCATTTTAGTCTAGTCCATTTCTGACTTTTAAGGGTTGTTTTTGTCAATGTTTAGCATTATGACAAACAGTGAAGACCCTGATCAGAGGGCTCCTTTCGGAGCCCTCTGATCTGGGTCTTCACTGTTTGCACAGGACAAGTGTATTATTCACATGTACACTGTTTGAAAAGGACGCCTATAAGCTGGACTAGGGTTCAAAGAGTTAAGTAACTGTGCTTGAAAAATAGAAAATAAGGACATCTTAGGAGTTTTCATCATCAACTTATGGCAGCCCTGTAAATAGATGATTCAAATCGTTTCCAGGGCTGCCATAAGTTGACAAGAAAAATCCTAAGATTTCGACATTTGCATTTTTCAAGTGGGAATTTACGAATCGTACCTTTACCCCATATCATGTTTCTAGTTTTGTTGACACGTTACTGCCTAAAGGAGGATGGAAGTAAAACAGAATGCGCCTTATGGCGCATTATGCTTTTTTCAGCCTAGAAATAAATCCGAAGAATTAGGAAAAATCCGGAGAAATGGCAGCCCTGCGGGTTTCAGAAGGAGTGAGAATATCGACGACGCCATCTTATTAGACATTTCATTCAAAAGAATTAAAATGGAACACTTGTGCATGCAGTTCTGTACTCACGAAGTTTCGCAAAGCGCGTGTTGGCCGGTCTGGCCCTTTATTCCGGGTTGTCCGTGTTCACAGGGTAGATCTACCCACTTATAGTCAGCATCAGCATGGAGCACGGCGCAGTCCTCATTCTTGTAGTTGTTGGGTTCTCCTGCGTTCCAGTTGGTGAAGGTCACCTTGGTATCAGTATCATACCACTTCCAGATACCATCTACAGTCTCATCCGTCATTCCCAACCAATAATTAGCATCTGAAATATACCAGTATACACCTCGTACAGTGGAGACTACGTTATTCTTTCTTTTTCTAACGCAAGCGACATGCACACGCATTGCAATTAAACATAGAAAGGTCAACCTTTTGACATTCATTTTGATTTGTGGGGCAAACAGTTTTGGAGCCTGATCAGATGCCTAGTTATTGCTGTTCCTTTCAGGGTATACATACTTCGTGTTAACAACCTCTTATCTGAATTAAACATACATGTATACAAATAAAATGGTAATTTAATATTAGAAATTACAGCAAATATAATGTAAATATAAATGAACTGAATTTGTTCGACGTTAAAGCGAATTTAATATGAATTTCGCTTATGGGTTTGATACACCGTTAACCCTCTCGCCCCTGGGACCAGATTAGAATTGTGTTTAGTCCATTTATGACGATTGCGGGGTATGTTCTGCATTTCATTGCAAAATGGCAACAATGCAGATTTTGGGGGGCCCTCTGATCTTGGTCTCCACCATTTGCATTTGGAAACTGTATTCTTTACAGGTATACTGTTTATAAAAGACGAGTGTACTCGTCGCTAGGGTTATATGTGTTAAGCGACATTACGTATGTAAGCATGCGTGGGTAAGTTAAACTTAATTGCGCTTTAAAGAAAAGAAACGTTTTAAAGGGGATTATTTGAAGGAATATGGCACTCTTTGAAAAACATGTAGCTGTGAATTATATTTACTCTTTAAATTCCGTAAGTAGCCTCGAAGAAAGGTGTTTTCTTTTTGGGAGTTCACGTGAACAAGATGAGCTCCATGGTGACGGCAGTATTCCTACAAATACATTCAACAGTTAATGCGTAGACTATTAAAAGGGCCAATATTAATGTAGCATAACTCAAAAATATGTACAATAAACACTAAACAAATCTAAACTGTTAGAGAGTAATATCTAATTAACATATGATATATGTGGAAATAAAGTATATATAAAGTTATCTATACGTGTTCTACATGTAATGCCTTCAATAAATACATTAAAGACTGAAGACGTTGCTTTTTCCTTATAAACACATCAACTAAACGCAAACGCAATGCACTAAACTGTAGAAAATAACACTTTCTTGAATTCGTTGATTCTTTTAATCTGAGTGACAACTGTCCTTTTTTATATTGCTCATCAAACGATGTATTTACTCCAATAACAAATTGATTGTTTTTGTCCGCATGCACCTACAGTTTGTCTTGTCTCCAGCGGCACCCTGTGAATGAATATGATGCTCTGCTAAAATGTTGATAATTTGGTACATTGCAGAAGTAAATCAGAAATACACTCTGTGCTTTCTCCTTTACTTCTGTTCTGTACCAAGCAACCGAAAGTAATACAATATGAAACTATACTTTCTCTAGTAAGAAAGATTTCTAGGAAGCCGCTGAACACAAGCCTAACTGTTTAGTTTATAAGTAAGGAGAGAAACTCAATAAGTTTATTCTTTCGTTTCAATCCTTTTCCTAAGTATTGTAAAATAACGTTAGCATGTATAATTGTAATCATATGTACTTCTGGAAATAAATATGTTTAAACTAACTGTCCTTTTTTTGCCACTCCGATTGAAATAAACCGTCAGAACATTAGGTGACTGTTGTTATTAACCTCCATTTTACTGCATTATACGTTTCTTTAAATTTCGTTTAACGGGAAAGATTAATGTGTGTTCCACTTGAAGCAATACGGTGATCAATCTGTTACCAACACATTTAAATATGCATTGTTGTTTGGTGCCCGGCCCTGTGTAAGTTCCAAGTGTACAGTGGAAAAAACGTTTTTCTTTCCCAATAAACGCGTTTACGCTAAAACTATAATTTCTATTGCAAACAGTTTTGAGCCAAATCAGACGCCGGGTAACCCGGCGTCTGATCAGGCTCCAAACTGTTTGCCGTCAAGGTTAAAACAACATACAAAATTGTCGAAAAAGTGTCATTTTATTAAAATGCGTTTGCGTTTCGTTTGCGTTTACACGGGAAAGATTAACGTTTCCTCCACTGTATATCTAAAGTGACAAATAGTTTACCTCTGCCTCTGTGAAGTGCATCTGCTCATGACCAAACAGATAACAAGACCCTTCATACGCCACCCATCTGTCAGGACAGTTTGTCGCCGTCACTGTTCCTTATTACAACAGAGGAAACTTATTTTATTCAAGGAATGAACTGAATATTTCGGTGTTTAAGCGAAATAAACGACAGAAAATGATCGGCAAACTCGATGAATAGCGTTAGCATGTTAACACAAATAATGTGTACCCTGACTGAAAGAAATAGAAATAACGGCGTTACTGAAGCAACGCAACAAAATGATTCGCGGAGAGCAGAACTATAAGCTCCGCTCCTATGTGGAAAGGTGTCCACAAGTCCCGTCCCTAGAAAAATTGCGTTTCTATGAAATAAACGTCATTTTGTTCAATGGAATTGAATGGGCGAATGCAAATACATGTATAAATAGTTTAGATTTCCGTTAATGGAGAATTCAATTCATCACAACTACTGCCAATGAGTGTTGCGCGAAGAGACATCTAAATACTATTATATTTAATATGATTACTCCTCCCGTTTTCATTTCTTGAAACAAAGAGTCTTTCCGTAAGTACATTTGCAAGTTGTATCATTATTGAAACAGACTAGACTACATTGTGTAGTAATGCACAATAGCACTATTCAATCGTATATATTACACGGTCTTTTTGATGACTACATAGATCTAGTTAATGTAATTAAGAATTACGATTAAAAAGAGACAACTCTGGGAACCTTAGAACTGCCATAGTTAGAAATACGTTATTCAATTCCAATAAATATGTTTGTGTTAAAACATTATATTTCCTTGCAAACAGGTTGGAGCCTGATCAGACGCCGGGTAACCCGGCGTGTGATCAGGCTCCGAACTGTTTGCCACTCAGATTAACATAAATTGCTAGAATGGTCGAAAAAATGTCTTTTTCTACTATAATATTTAAAACATAAATCGTGCGACATTTCTTAAAACTGCAAGTTTCTGTATTTGTTACATTTCTCTTACATCCCGGCCATTTTAAACGTCCTCTCCGCTGTGTTAGAAAAGAGTATTACCTGTTAATCCGATGATGGCAACCAACAGCACTAGCAGTATGCCTGTCATGGTTTTGTTTACCAAATTAGGTCTTCGAAATACTCATAGTAAGATAAGGATATATGTCAAGATTCTCCCTTATCATGCCAGAACACCATTACAGGTTAAGCATAGGCATTACTGCTAGCCTATAATTACTATTATCCGAAATGTGAGTATTCTACTGATGTCTTCTGCGAGCTCGAGTGTAATTAAGTATCAGACATTTTATGCAGAAAGTAAATTTTGTACCTGCAAGTTTACAGTTTTTGATAGATAAATTAAATCAGAAACCATTTATAAAGACAGTTCCTTAGGTAAGGGCAATATTTGGAAAGGGCTCCAGTATTTGACCCATGTTAAACTTAGCTGTATGTCGACCGTTTTACGAACATATTTGAATATAGTACGGATAACGTTATTCTTTTCTATTAAAACCAATTTTAGCGCAAATATAGAATGCAATAAAATGTTGTAATAACCATTGTTAGAAAAACAGTTAACGATTACTTGTAATCTAAATCGCTGACAGTTTGGAACCTGCGTTTGATCAGACTCAAAACTGTTTGCAAATAACCATTGTACTCGGAGTGAGTCAGTAAAGAGTTAAAAAAATCTACTTAACCCATTCATCAACAAAGAAACATTGACATGAGCGTCAAACAGTTTGGATACTGATTAGATTGATAATGTTGTGTTGTCGGGATAAGCAGTGAAACTGTTTCTCTGAGGTTCATATACATCTATCCAAATTGTTCAACGTCAAAGTGTTTCTGTTTTACGTTCGCCTTGCGTTTAGCAGTCAAATGCCTTAAACACCTTTATGATTAACACAATTAAGTGATAGAAGAAAGGCTATACTATATTATTACACCTCGCTTTGAGTTACAATGTTAATTCCCCATAGACCTACAGTTAACATTTTGCATGTCTTTAACATCTATCAAAATATACCAGAGACAGTGTATTAACATGGAAAACCCATTCTTATTCATGTTTGAATGTTCAAACTGAAGTTTAAGCGTTCACGGCAAGACGATATTGCATCAATCTTCAATCGAAGCACCAGTGGGTGGCCTCATTAAAATTTAATTTATAGCAAAATGCGTGGACAGATTGACATGAAAATTTCGCCATAATTGTATCTTAATATGGGCTACATGGATAACCCATTCTTATTCATGTTTGAATCTTCATACTGAAGTTTTAAGCGTTTACGGCAAGACGATATTGAATCGATCTTCATTTTTTTTGGAACTTACCAGCAACGTATCTTCCGTTGAGCCAGGAATACACTTTCTCGGTTTAAACCACAACTCATATTTGGGTTTCACTCGATTAGAATCACAAAATATCGCATAAAAACGAAATAAAGTCAATATTTATAAGTCAACTGGTCGATATGTGTATTTTTTTCCATTATCGCGACGCTGTCATTACCTGTGCTGGTCACGTGACCGCATCGACATACGTCACTGCCTCTCAACGGACACCTGTTATATGGGGAAAGAAGGAAAATAAGGGAGCCGTGTATCTCTGTTAATACACTATCTCTGAATATACTGTCACTCTTTATGATATTCTTTTCGTGACGTCACTCTAAAGGACATTACTTTTGTTCTCCGTCCGAAAACGTACTGTCAGCATTGACATGAATTTCGCTATTGGCGATATTATAACGTTTTAAAGAGTGGTAACTTTTAATCAACTTTTGGCATTTTCTGTACAAGTTGCTTCCTTTTGTCCATTCCTTAACGATTTGCCACTATTTCGGAAGAGGATATTTGCCACCTAGACAATCTAAAGACGCTGTTTCTTCAATTTACTTGTCATAACGTTCTTCTTTCTTTCTTGTTATATAATTATAAACAGATGACCTCCATATTCAATGATGTAAAGCCGTTTGTAAGCTGTCATTTCATTGGGTCAGTCGATACCAAGAGCCAATGAAATGCCGTGGTCGCATCTCGGTCATGTGATTTTATATGGAGGTCAGCTTTTGATATTTGAGTGTTCAAACAGAAAGTGAGCGAAATTGGTGGATTCGAGGACTCGAGGGCGACGGTTTATGCGGGTAAGTTGCATGTAATATGTTCGTTTATTGATTGCATGCGCCCGTTTCTTCCCTGCATTTCGTTATGTTGCTGTTCAGTCTTGAAAATGACGATTGCACCAGTTCTGCCGACCTCGCAAATTTGGCATCGTTCGGATCAGATTTTGCTTTTTTTTTTCAAGACCAAGAACAATTGTAGGATAAAAGAAAATAGTTATCATTAGTGTGACTATTTAGGTACTTGAAACTGTTGAGTCTAGTTGAATTGATCAAAACGTGTAGAAAATATGACGTGTTTATCACGGGAGGTAGTGAAATGGCCCTCTTGAGAGTTCGACCCCTTGTCTATGATATATACTCATATAATTTATTTTTATTTTTTGGGGGTCATTTAAGGCCACAAATAGTCCCTACGTTCTGGCTCTCTGTGTACAAAACACTATAGTAAACGCGGTCACACTTATGCGTTGGTGTACATTGAAAACAATTTAACAATTCAATCCAAAGCTTTACAAATTGACGTCTGATCTGGCTCAACGCCGTATGAGTCTTAGATCTAACAAATCTCCGCAGGAGTTTTTTGATCAGGGTCTACATTGTTTGTATAGGACGGGTTTACAATCCACAAATACGGTCGAAACCCGACAAATCGACCTCGCGTTAGTTCAAACATACCCATATTTCAAAGTGAAAACTTGGCTAAGCCACGTTTTAACTTTGAAATACGGGTATGTTCGACTTAAGCGAGATCGACTTACCGAAATTCAACTTATGAAATACTGGTACGGTCGATTTAAGCGAGTTCGAAGTATCGAGTTTCGACTGTATACTGTTTGCAAAGTACACATGTACAATTCTAAGATTTCATTGTGTTATGTCATTTAGGGACAGTCTAACGATTTTATTTTCTATAAAACATGTACATGTATGTTTCATAATTACAAAATAGATTACATTTACAGACGCCGATTTATCCAAATATGCCGAGATCTCCGAATCTGAAAGAAAAGACAAAACAATACAGCTATTTGTACAGCGATTGGCTTTAACTCGTTCCTACATTAATACGCCTTTCATTTATTCTTTCACTAAAGAAAATAGATCCAATTTTTACAATCATGAATATGTATCATACTTCATAAGAACTATTTTCTAAAGTATAGCAGATAATGACTTAAAGCAGGTTGAAAGTAAAGCAGAATGCGCATCAAGACGCATTCTGCTTTACTTTCAGCCTGCTTGAAGTGATCACATGTCTACAAAAATTGAATGATGATGATGACGACGATGATGAAAATGATAATTATGATTATAACGATGGTGATGTATACTAACATTCTGTATTATTTTCGTTCTGCGTTAGTTGGCTAAGCGCCTAACCATTTCGTCCCTCACATTTCAAATGGACTATTCCAGTTTCCAATTTAGTCTAGGCCGTGTTTTACTAATACTGGTAATAAAGATTGTTTTTGCCAATGCATTGCGATATAACTAAAAGTGCATTTCCAGATCCGAGGATGCCTTTATTAGGAGCCCTCTGATTCGGGTCATCACTGTTTGCATTAAAAAGTGTACCCTTTAATGCATAATGTTTCCAAAATGACACTGTTTTGAGTACCTATGGTTAAAAGGGTTAAATAATGGTTACTCAATTTATGTTTTACAATATCCTAATAAATACTAACGAGGTTTCGCAAAGGGCGTGTTGTCTTAGTTCACATGAGATATCCACCCATCTGTAGTCTGCGTCAGACTTGAACACGGCGCAGTCTTCGTTTTTGTATCCATTGGGCTCCCCTGGAACCCAGTCGGTGAAGGACACAGTGGTGTCAGTATCATACCACTTCCAGAAACCCTGAACAGTCTCGTCAGTCATGCCCAACCAGTAGTTAGCATCTGAAATACAATGGAGAACACCGGTACTTTATTATGTCCCGTATAAACGAGAGCGAAGCGCAATCACAATTGCAAGACAATGTCGAAAATAACAC
The DNA here is from genome assembly GCA_922989275.2 of Gari tellinella. Taxonomy (NCBI): domain Eukaryota; kingdom Metazoa; phylum Mollusca; class Bivalvia; order Cardiida; family Psammobiidae; genus Gari; species Gari tellinella. Next base: position 12,236,764 of record OV277872.1, read on the forward strand.
TTTATCGAATGTCGTACCGTTTATTTTATCTGAGTTGCAAACAGTTTGAAGTGGGGTCTGGCTCCATACTGTTTGCAATGGAAATAATCCTTTTTTGCACATACAGTGGAGAAAACGTTATTCTTTCCCAATAAACGCGTTTAGGCTGAAATTAAAATTTCCATTGCAAACAGTTTGGAGCCAGATCAGACGCCGGGTAACCCGGCGTCTGATCAGGCTCTAAACTGTTTGCTACTCAACTGCAAGGTCGATAGACACTTTGTTGCCTGAATGTTGCCATTGAACTCTTCCTATAGTAGAGGAGACGTACACACGTTTGATAATGTCTACTTGTATGAGCTTGCGCTGTTGGTAATGTTTAATTTTATGAGCTTGCGCTGTTCAGCAATGTCTACTTTTGTGAGCTTGCTCTAGTTTACTCTTATAAGCTTGCGCTGTTGAGGAATGTTTACATTTATAAGCTTGCGCTGTTTAGTAATGTCTACGTTTGTGAGCTTGCGCGGTTAGTAATGTTAACTTTTGTGAGCTTGCACTGTTTGGTAATGTCGACTTTTATGAGCGTGCACTGTTTAGTAATGTATAGTTTTATGAGCTTGCAATGTTTGGTAATGTATAGTGTTATGAGATTGCTCTGTTTGGTAATTCATCTAAATATTTATGTTCTGCATGTTAATTTATGTATAGTGGTAAGATTTATTGCCCTAATATCAAGCATGGCTTTAATAGATCTTAAGGCATATTACCAAGATAAAAGTTATGCAGAAAGCTCTGCGTTGCTTTTGACATGCAGAGTCTGCCTAGATGACTGCTCAATCCATTTTTTCAGGAGCTTTCTGTGTTGCTTATGACCTGCATGGTATAACTGCCTTTGTATTAACTTGACTTAAGCACATTGATAAACCGAAACTGAAATTGAATTGATCTAAAATGCTTTCACTACTACACATGTTTACATATGTACATTTGTTTATATTATATTGTGTATGGGCCGGTGGCCTTATTACAATAAATGTTGAACTGAACTGGTAATGTATAGTTTTATGAGCTTGCGCTGCTTGGTAATGTTTACGTTTATGAGCTTGTACTGTTTGGTAATGTTTACGTTTATGAGCTTGCACTGTTTGGTTATGTTTACTTTTACGAGATTGCAAGGTGATGGTCAATTCTCAGAGTTATTCATCTACAGTTTCTTTCAGAAAATAAAGCGCTCCCTCTCTACAACGATATCCAATGGGAGACAAACATGTGTTCGTTGTTCGGAGGGAGTCGTTATAGGGAGGGAAATTGCCTTACATTTGCAAACAGCTTGAATCCAGATCAGACGCCGCGTAACGGCGATTCCAAAGAGATATCACAAGACAGGATTAGATTGAGAAATCAGAAGTTAAAATTATTTTAAAGTTTTGACTTACGACCGTTTTTGTTGTACGAAGTTTTATGAAACGGGCCCCCTGACGAACAAGGACGACCAATGTTTCAGATGGCACATGCCACCATGGTATCTCAGTGAAACATTGGTTGTCCTTAAAGCTCAAATCTGACCAATCAAATTTTGAGAACATTCTCAGACTCATCTTAAACGCATTATAAGCAGAAATGTTTTTCAAGCATATTTACTCTTGAGATTTCGTAGGTAGCCTCGGAGAAAGGTATTCTCTTGTTGGGAGTTCACGTGAACAACATGAGCCCCGTGATGGCGACAGTACTCCTATAAACACAGCAAACATATATTGAAAGCATTACTGAAGAGATAATATTAAACAATATTCCATGTAATACAGTAAAACCTCGCTATTACGACCACTAAAACGAAGGCTAATTGAGTGTATAATAGACAGGTGAAAGCTTAAAGCAAGGTGACAGTGAAACAGAAAGCTCCTATAGGAGCTTTCTGTTTCACTGTCACCTTGCTTTAAGCGGTCACCTATCGTAAACACCCTAATAATTAACATAATTTAGTGGTCGTAATAGAGAGGTTTTTACTGTACTTTAATTGAACAAACGGCTGACTTTTAAAACACTTTCGATATACTAAGAGAACCTATAAATTAATCAGCTGGCCAATTAATTAATACATTAACGAATGTAATCAAATCAAAACAACCCATGACGCTCGCTTTAGTCGTACAGGGTGAAAAGAGTCACGTGGTATTCAATGAAGAGTACTAGCGTTTGATTAGCTAGATAAACTGGTATCCATGAAGCTTTGGTATCCATGATAAAACCGTTTTGAGATGACTACTTGTATTATATATAGCATTAAACATAGTTACCTCTGCCTCAGTAAAGTGTATCACCTCATGGCCAAATAGGTAGCAAGATCCATTGTACGCCACCCATCTGTCCGGGCAGTTTGTTCCAGAAACTGTTCCTGTAATTAGTAGGTCAATTTGCACAGGACATGAACACTATATACTGTACGTGTATATATTTTTCCTGAGATATAATGGTATGACTTAGATACAATAAAGACAGAAATAAAGTTAAATCATTGAACCCTGAATGTTCAAATGGACAATCCCAATTTCCAATCAGTCCTCGTTCATTTTAACATATTTAGTGTTGCTTTTACAATAATATGACAAAATGACAAACAGTTCAGATTTTGATCATATGGCTCATACACAAGATAATAAACAAGTGACGAAACAGAAAAATCGACATTGCAAACAATTTAGATCCAGATCAGGGTCCAAATTGTTTAACAGGCTTGTTGATATATGCTACCATAAATATGTCTACAGGCAAATTAACACTGAAAGGGATTTAAGCGGATTTAAGCGGACCGTATTTTGTCGATAGAAGGGTAAAATCAGACGGTATAATTTGACAAAAGCCTGGCTTCGGTTATTATTGGCGTACCACGAGGGTCCGTCCTTAGTCCTCTTCTGTTTCTGCTCTACATAAATGCCCCCCCCCCCGAATGTGTTTCATCTAGCGTTCGCCTCTTTGCGGACAACTGTGTGATTTATAGAAATATTAAAACACACAGTGATTCTGAACAGCTACAGAGAGACCTAGGGATCTTGTCATTGTGGGGGGGCAGAGATTGATTTTTGTAACCTCATTTGAATACATTATTACAGTACCATTATGAATGAAAATACTAGTTATAAAATAAAATGTTTGCCTTATTGTTATGAGCTGAGAACAATTCTTAGTTTTGAGCACATAGTTCGTTTTAAGTTTTATAACCTGGGGGTCATCATAAATGACCTAAAGTGGAACTCACTACAATCTAGAAGACAGCTTTGCAGACTCACCCTTTTTCATAATACTGTTTACAACCATGTTGACATAAACATTAACCAGTACCGTACACATTACAAAAGGCAGTCTAGACACTATCATCACCTAGCTTACCAAATACCCTTCACCAAAGTAGACTATTTTAAGAATTCATTCTTTCCACGTAGTGTAGTGCAGTGGAATGCACTACCATCGAATGTCGTCAGTGCTGATTCCATCCTTAAATTCATGTCAGCAATGGCTGCAACGATGTGTGATCCACAGTCAACTTCTGTTTCTTTTATCCTGATTGTAACCATTTTAACTTTCTTGCAAATTTCTTTGCGAGCAGAGATATTTCAGATCCAGTTCCTAAGTTTTTAGGTACATTGCACTGTACCTTGTCTTGGGGTTTCAGGTTGATCGACCGCTTGATCCCTTAGGCATTTTTACTTTTTACTGTTTTTAACTCTAGCGCATATCGATAATGATCATTAGTGATCGAGGCCATTATTGTTAAAGAAGAAGAAGAAGAACTGATTAAAAGCAAAATACTTACCATACAATCCTAGGAATGTGATTACCAACAGTACTACTGCCATAGTTTTTGTTTTTGAAATTGGGTCTAGGAAATGGAACCGTGTAGATATGAGATAGGGTCACCCTTACCATGACAAATAACCCACTTCGTGTTGTCTGTAGGTGGCGATCTGGGACGATATTTCGTGTAAAGTACATGAATTCTACAATAGATGTTACACCTACATATTTCCAGTTGTTTGTTTTACATTTTTAGAAATGCAATTTACTGCTCTAGAAAAAGGTAACTTGAGAAATGGAACAGTGTTATAAATTTATATTTATATTTATCTATATGTAGGTACATTGTACATTGTAATAGAGTATATAACAACGATAAGCAAGAGAACTCTTCGGACAACATATATAATTATTAGATAACACGTCGACTTTGCAAACAGTTGGAGTCTGACCGGACGTGTCATCAGAATCCAGACTGCTTTCCATCCGTATCGATATGACTTCGGCCTGCTGTTTTAAATCTTATTTTGAAATAACAGATTAAGAAACATTTGAAAAGCAGACGGTAATTGTAATGGCGATGAAGGGATTGAAGCAGACGATAACATTTGGTATTGAAAGGGTTAAGACATCTAAATTGTGCATGGACAAAGGGAGTATTTTAAATCCTTAAAACACCTTGATTTTACAAAGACCGAGATCGATGGAGATATGTTCAATAAGATTACAATATTAAGCTCTCTCCATATATACATGTATGTACATATTTAGAACCTTTCGCTAGATAATGTCAATGACCTTCGTACATTAGCACTTTACTTCATAGCCTGTTTCTAGTATTGACGGTAGGAGATGGAAAGTAAAGCAGAATGCGCTTTATGGAGCATTTTGCTATACCGGTACTATACGCCTGCTTTAAGCTACCATAATTATGTTTGAATATTGACAATATTTTTGATGATACATATCAATGACTTATAAATTGAAACTATGTGATGAAGTGGAGGAATAAATTTAATGCGTATGTGGATTAATGGGTGTAAGATATCATCACGCACTGACCTACTTTCCATCTTAAGCCGTTTTAGTATATTTTCATTTTTTCTATCGTTTGTAGTTGTTTTATCCTTTCTATTTCTTCATGCTCAATATATAACAAACTGTCATTAAACCCCGGGTTCGATGCCCTACTACAAATGTACAAAGAAACCATTTAATACAACACTAATAGGTACATAAATTGCGATTTTGTGTAGGTATGGTAAATTTTATAGCAAACTAATTAGATAATTTAGTGTTCTGGTGTTGGAATGATCTAAACAGTATGACAAACTTACTGAAATAACCAGGTGAGAAAATTAAAAAGGGGTCTGTATTGATTTTGAGATCGTTTTGATTCAGAACACCGATGAGTGGGTCAAAATAACCTATCTGTAAGCATTTTAATAATTATTTATTTTTGTTTTAATATTAGATCTACTAATACAAGAGCAATTTGTCATTGAATTATTTTTCTCTTTTGACAAAAGAAATATTATTGAGATATTGTGATCAACTTTCCAAACTGGGTGAATAAAGAATTGTACCCACCCATTTGGTACATATTTCAATTTATAAATTCTGAAAACCTGCTTATTTAAAAACTAAATCACTTTTTATTTCCATGATAAAGTTTTCTGGGTTTTCTTTCTAATAAATTACAACTTATAGTGCACATCATATAACTTTAATAAACGTAAGAGTTATGCCCCGTCAAACAATGTTTGGAAAAAGGTTTTTATTCCAACGACTTACAAATCTCAGAAAATTAAAAAAAAATTAAGATTTGAAGTTTTCAAAAAATGAAAACATCTTCTGATTCGTTTTATATTTTTTTATGTAAGATACTTGATTAACTAAATATTTTGATATGAGTTTTGAAAAGCACGAATGAGAATTTGACATAGTTTCTAATAATTTTGTCTTTGATGTATCAAGTGGTATTTTAAAATGGGGATAGGGAAGTAACTTTTCTTATATTTTTTTTTATTTCGCGGAAAAAGTTCATACCTTTTTTGTATTTTAGATTGGCATATAATGTAGATTAAGACTAGTATAGGTTTACAATTTCTCACATAACTACCCCTATTTTCTATAGCGAACAACGATGACGAATATCCTTATCTCCATGTGTAAGATCACTATGATGACGTCACTATAACGTCACTATTTATAACGGCGTTTTGACGTCACCGGGGATCTAAAAATGCACATTGCTTAAAAAAAATAGCTTAATTCGTTGGTAATGTGAGAAAACGAATCTGTCACTCGTCGATGTTTAAGAAAAGTTGATCTCAAACTCGTCTAGAATAGAAAAGTTATTTAGCTCGCCAAGGCTCGCTTAATAACATTTCAATTCTAGACTCGTTTGAGATCAGATTGTCTTAAACATCGAATCATGACAGATCCTATATATCTTGAAAACATGCCCATTAGGTGTCCTCATCATTAACTAAAAAACAACAACAAAACCATTGATATTCGTATTAGTGTTAAAACGTTTTGATCCGGATCAGACGTCATGTTACGCGGGGTTTGATCATGATCCAAACTGTTTGCAAATACAGTGGAGAATCTGTTATTCTTTCCCGTTTAAACGCAAACGTACGCAAACGCAAAACACTAAAACGTAGAAAAGAACAACTTTTGGACAATTCTGATATTTCATGTTTATCTTGGTGGCAAACAGTTTGGAGCCTGATCAGACGCCGGGTTACCCGGCGTCTGATCTGGCTCCAAACTGTTTGCACTGCAAATAATAGTTTTAGCGTAAACGCGTTTATTGGGAAAGAATAACACATTCTCCACTGTAATTATTGTACCCCGGATAAGGCACTGAAGGGGCTAAACTGGTTTAATTCTTTATTTCAGTCTCATCATGATTTACAACATATCTTTATCACAGATTTAACAATTTTCAAAGTATATCACGCCGTTCATAATATGAACTATAAGAGACTATTACAATTTTGCAAATAATTACTATAAACATAGCAAAATTATACATAATAAAATGTATACATTCTCCATTAATCTTGCAAACAAGACTCTTTAAAGGGATTGCCCTTTTGTCTGTTTGCTCCTTAAAAAGTGCTTAAGGGTGTTTCAATGTCATGAATTTGGGAACATTTCAAAGTAATTGAAAACACTCTATGATGGTTTTGTATTGAAGAGCTATTTAAGATGAATGAAAAAATAGAAAAAGTGTACATTTTGGTGAACAACAGTTGGCTCTACGGCCATTTAAAATTTACCCCACCCACTTCCTCTTATTTTGTCCTTTTCAAACAGCCCTCTTCAATAAAACCCATTTTAAATGAAAACAAATATGATAATTTGGTTTTGTGTTATTTATTTCCTATCTATGGTAGTATTTCTTCATACAAAAACTAATTTAAGATAAAAAAGGCACCAAATGTGAAATTTATAAAGCTCTAAATAGCATCGATATGGTACTTTTTTGTAAATTTTGTAAGGGACGATAACTCTTTTTACTTTAATAACTCAAACTTTTCAACACTGACCTTTCAATTTCTTTTCATATTTTGAACTGCCTTAGTATGGGCTATCATCTGGTAGAATATAAGAAAAAGTTTAATACTAGAACTATTTCATTTTCAAACTTTTCTACTTTTTTTCATAAAATAAAAAATCTAATAAAATCATGCCCTATATAAAGCATATTTTTGATATTCAAGGATCCATATTGTTCAAACCTGGTGCCTGCTTTGTCTAAATTTAGTTTATATATGTGAAAATACCACCATGGACATGAAATAAATAAAGAAAACCCAAATTAACATTTTTGTTTTGTTTTGAAATAGATTTTACTGAAGCTTGTACTCTGAATGGGTAAAATTTGAAGAAAAAAATCCAAATTTGACATACCTTTTTCAAATCGCTGTAGCTCAAAATAAAAGGACACCACCATATAATTTTTTTTTCATTTTTTCATTCATCATAAATAGCTCTTCCAAAAAACCAATGATAGAAAAAAAGTTTAATACTTTGAAAAAAATGCTCATGACATTGATACACCCTTAAGAGGAAAATAATTGATAAAACCTGACTTCAAAAAACAGGCCAAACAAGCCAAATAGAAAATGGTATTAAAGAACCCGCTATCCACCTCAAATCAGATTTGAGATAAACTGATTAATAAAGAATGTATACAAGGGGTTAAACTATGATCAGAGACACTAAAAGAAGTTATACTGACATTATTTACAATAAAATAAATATCCACGATAAAGGCCGGTAACTATCTACAAAGGTAAAAGTTTCGGCGCTGAAGAATACTAAAACAGGTTTTGGCACATAACCTACAAATATCAGACTCTGTAAAAAGAAAAGACAACTTTTCAGCTTTGGACATATTATTAAAGTTAACATTTGCACTGAAGGCTTTAAGGAAAAGGGTTTGTCGAAGATCATCGTACAAATGACAATCTAACAAAACATGGGCCTCATCTTCAACCTCATCACAGAAATGGCACTTTCTGTCTTTCTGTTCTAAACCCTCAAATCTGCCCGTCTCTATGCGTAAAGGTGCAACGCCACATCGGAACTTGCTAAAAGCAGCTCTGTGTCGTAACGGTGTGGTGCTATGGCCTACTAGTGACAACTCAACTCCAGTACTTCAAGTCAGATACTTTAATACATGGCATCACGCCACAATGCGTACCGAGCCTGCCTGGTCTGGTTCTCTAGTCTACTGGACTCCCCATAATCTTCATCTCAATTAGTCTGCAGTATTTATAATAACCTGCTTAATTGTCGGAACACGCACGACCCCGTCAAATTGACAGTTCGACATCAATTTGAATGGTGTGCGTGGTCCCATTGACAGTGATATATTTACTTGCACTGACCAGGCATCTTGGTCACACGACCATATACATTTAAAATACACAAATACAAGTTCATGCGTGTCAAATGATATTTTTTATATCATCACACCTTCCCTCCTCACAATATAATAATCGAAATTTATTATATTATAACAGCACCTGGTACGGCAATATAGAAAATTTCCTAACTATTTTACCATACAAAAAAATTTACTATAAACTACAACTACGGCAAAATACAACAATTACTATTTACCAAATTTACCAAATACAACAAATACTATTTACCAAATACTATTTTACCCCTCCCTATCCATTCCAAAACTGTTAATCTTTAATATTTGTAATTCACTGTTAAAGTCACTAGATAACTTAGGTCCAGGTGTAGGTATCGTCCGCTGAATGTCTGCTAATATCCATAGTTAAGTTTAAGTCCAGTTGTAGGTATCGTCCGCTGAATGTCTGCTAATATCCATAGTTAAGTTTAAGTCCAGTTGTAAATCTGATATCTTGTTCCGACAGTTTTCTCCAACTTCCAAAAATACAGTTGAACTAGCCGGTAGTCTCCGTAATAAAGGTCTGATAGAGTTGTCCACTCCTTTGCGTTGATTGCATATTGTCAGACATTTACTTAGTCTCCGGTATATACACACCTGTGTACATATTAATACATCACTAGTTGCACTCTAATGAATCTCACAGTTAGTCCCCAACTCAAATACAATGAGTATCATAGCCAGAGAGATTATTTCTCCGCTAAATTCCTTCCATTTTCCATGTGGTGTCAAGGATAATCAGCCTTTAGAATGTCTTATTCAAACACACCATGTTGCTGGCCACCATCTCGAGGACTGTGTAAACCCTTTTTGTGCATTCCAGATAGATCAATATTAATACAACCTATTCCTAGTAATTACTCTCCTTATTAATAAAGATACTCTCATTATTAATAAAGATACTTTCTGTCTTGAAATATTTGCTATACCACCGAGAACTTCCTATTGTTTCCACAAATTTTAACTAATATTCAGTATAGTTACATGACATTTTTTTTTATTGTTAATTAGCATGGCAATGTTTGTTTGTCACGGTTAATTGGTTAAGCACGTACATTAGTTACATTAGTTATTTAAGTGTTTTTATCCTATGTTGACAGTTGATTAATGTAGTGTTGTGTATTTGGTACACATTTTACCTGTACTGCCTGTCACTTTTTTTTTTATGACATATCCCATGTCGTTTCATATACCCCCAGTCAACTTGTCGAATGTCAGCTATATTGCTTTACATAATTATATGCCATTTCCAGTCCACTACGGAAGTCTATTTGACAGGTGCCCTTGCTTTACTATATTTTGTCTATGAAGTACATAACTTAGGCAATTTTTACCTGTAACCTACTTACTATAACGTATTTACCAGTATTTTTGTTTGCGCCCTTTTTATAGATTGCTTGTCATATTTTATTGCTTTACTTTATAATCACACTCAATGTTTAACAGTTACAGAGGAATACACATGAAAAGCCAATGACGACACGCATAAAAGGTCACTCGCCGTATGAGCGAAAGTCTGAATATCAGCCCCCAGGCCCAAGCAAAGGTTATTTCTCTGCTTTTTCTAAGGCCTATAATATATAAAAGGCGTATGTCGCTTTTACTGTTAACCACAGGTTAGCATATTTCCCAACCTATACGGTACCTAGTCACAGTTGTGACAGGAAATTGCTAAAAACGAACTTGTTAGTTACTTCTTCTCGAAGCGTATAGTGTAATTGGTGAACCATAGTATTCGTGCGTAAACACCATATTAACTACTTTTTTGTACTGTCCATCTCGGACGTTTGTTACAAACCAGACATATTTACTCCCGGCCATATATGCGTGTAGTCATTACCAAACATGGTAAGACCTACTTTAAACTACATAAAATTTCCTATTGCATGTGCCTTACCTCTGCAGAACAGTCAAACTTGACAGTCTATCAGTATTTGCTAGATCACCTCAGTTAACCAGTATAAACACGTACTCTCAGCATTTGCCTAGAAGCAATTGCATGTTTCACCTGTCAACTCAATTACAGGTAACCGCGAATATTTGACTTTTCTCCTTAACCTTAAACGATCTATCTGACAGATTTTCCTTATTTATAGCTGACTACATTTTGACTCTGAAAATGTTTTCTGTTCTTATTGTGTACATGTTTCTGACGGCATTCCGTCTCAACCCCTGTTTTAACCCCATGATTTTACCATCTTGGTATTTCATAGATTTCCATATTCATGATCCTACCTTTTTGTACATGTATATGTTTTCTTCATCTTAAACAGATTAATGTTCTTAAATCTTATTCTACAGTAACCTACCATATGCAAAATTACTTTAATTTGAGTACAATAAGTCGAAATTGTCTAACCCGACCTGTTTTTCTCCTTTTCAGTTCTCTTTCTGATCAAAAATAAAGTTGTGCTGTATGCAAGTGTCTTTAGCTTAATTTCAAACAGTTTGCCAGTTGGCCGCAAAAATGACCGCATTTTTATAAATTTCTGATTTATTTACATAGCTTTATTTAGTTAAACAATCACGCTGTAAACTTCTTTTTTTTTATTATAACGCGTTTCACAATTAATAATTATTCTTTAAAATTTGGTTCATTTGCTAACTTCAAAACTCTTTCCTGCCGATAACTTGACATTTTTCTAATTACATGTATCTGCTTATTTTTACTAAATAGCCTACCCAAACTCTGTTATTTAGACCTGTAGCCGCAAAAAGTGATAGTAATTTCATAGCTCTCTGAAACATATTTAATTCCGCTTTAAACTTTATTCAGCAAAACGCTCGATAAAATGTCTGCTATAGTTCTACACATTTAAACACTTTGCTAAATCTCCATTTAATTTCTGTTTTGAATTTGTCTCTCTCTCTAACCTTCTGACCGAGTTCAACACATTTTCGCGTTCCTTCTTAAAACTTTTGTCGATTCGCATAATTGCTAATAATTTCTTTTGTTTGAAAATCTCTTAATTTGAGCTGTTTCTAATTTATTCCAAAACAATATCATGTTTTCAATTTGCTAACCTAGCCTTTTAACAATTTTTACATTCCCGTGAAAACTAATATGCTCTCTGTAATACTGCAAGCATTTGAAGACTTAAACATTTTGCAACAATTTTGAAATATTCTGATCTGTCATTTCTAAACACAAAGAGTTTCAACAGTACTCACGTTTTCCTCTGGCCTTGTGATCGTATAATTTTGGTCGACGGCTCCAAATTCGTATGTGTGGTGCTATGGCCTACTAGTGACAACTCAACTCCAGTACTTCAAGTCAGATACTTTAATACATGGCATCACGCCACAATGCGTACCGAGCCTGCCTGGTCTGGTTCTCTAGTCTACTGGACTCCCCATAATCTTCATCTCAATTAGTCTGCAGTATTTATAATAACCTGCTTAATTGTCGGAACACGCACGACCCCGTCAAATTGACAGTTCGACATCAATTTGAATGGTGTGCGTGGTCCCATTGACAGTGATATATTTACTTGCACTGACCAGGCATCTTGGTCACACGACCATATACATTTAAAATACACAAATACAAGTTCATGCGTGTCAAATGATATTTTTTTATATCATCACAACGGCATAATCAAATTACAGTAGTATTCCGTTTTAAAATCAAATTTAAAGGTCCGATATGTCCTCAGTTTATTACAACCTCGTCCAGACGGCCCTTTAAGATTTCTAATAGACGTTAGCCATTCCTCACAAAACTTAGCGTGTACATTTGATTCAACCATATCAACAAAAGTCGACTTTGAAATACATACATTTAAATCACAGTACTGTTCTAAGTCGAACTCTCTCAACTTGTTTTTAACAATATAAACCCAGTTTTTACAGTTCCGTCCAGATATATTGTTAGCCCACAGTACAATACGTTTGTTCAATCTATTTATGGACAAATTGGATAGCCGTGTCCAGCCCAAAGCAATGGACTTCCATTGCTTTGTGCTGGGACAGCCCCAACCCATTTCGCCTGCAACTGCTGCGTTTGGAGTATATTTTCCAACTCCTAAAAAGAATCTCATGGCTCGATTTTGAACAGCATTTATACACATGAGTAAGATTTATGGCCCCACACTGAAGTGCCATAACTAATGACTGTGTGGTGAACCTTTCCAATAAACATAATGAAGTAATTTAGACACTAGCCAGACGATTTTATTTCTTTATGAAAAACAATACATGTATTATATAGATTTTTGGTTTATTGTTACAAGCAATGACATAGTAAAGATTGCAAACACCGACTTATCCGATTGTGCCATGATCTCCGAACCTGAAAGAAAAGAAAACTAAAGACATCGAGATGTACAGTACAGAATTTTAGTCACACTGCCATACAAAGTACGATACAAGACGTTGATACAGTTCACACATACACACTATAAGTGATAAACATTGTTATCGGGCTAGATTGTTTATGATAAGGTTAGAAAAGATCCAAAATACGGAAATAGTAATAATGATAATGAGAAGAAAACCAATAGAAGAAAAAAAAATAGTAAAAATTCCGGGGAAAGATATCTTCGTTATATTATTCATAAGTCACATTTGTTTTAGGCCCGCTTTAAAGAGGTAATTAACTAATTTTGCCTATTTCGATAAAGTTTTTTCTGAGAGTTAACTACATGTACTTCTTGTACAGTGGAGAATGTGTTATTCTTTCCCAATAAACGCGTTTACGCTAAAACTATTATTTGCAGTGCAAACAGTTTGGAGCCAGATCAGACGCCGGGTAACCCGGCGTCTGATCAGGCTCCAAATTGTTTGCCACCAAGATAAACATGAAATATCAGAATTGTCCAAAAGTTGTTATTTTCTAAGTTTTAGCGCTTTGCGTTTGCGTACGTTTGCGTTTAAACGGGAAAGAATAACAGATTCTCCACTGTACTTCTTGTATGTATTCAGACGTTCATTTAACTTTCATACAGAGTTCATATTATAACATGTTTGTAAACAGTGTAACAAAATTAACATCCATTACTCGCCATTTATATACACACAAACACATTTATATGACCTATTTTGTGTCAAAGTGCCGTAAACCCCAACTCATCCATCCATCATTCAATACATTGTACCTGAAAGTATTTTTAAAGGACTAAACTTGTTTTCAAGCGTTCAGCAATCACAGAGTCATTGTGTACAACGACATTTTATGAAAGCAGCTGACTTGTTTTAAAACCAAAACAAGTTCACTGCATTATTGCATGTCCCCTGATGAAGACGTAACTGTCGAAAGCGCTCGGGAAACATTTGCAGTATTTAGCAAATATTTATTTCGCACTGTATGAATAAGTTTCTTTCTCTTCTACACACAAACACATTTATATATACTTCCGCACACGTATACCCATATGTACAAACACACATACAAACCGGTGTGCATATATACGTAAACGGATATGTGTATACAATCATACACAAAAATGAACATACACAAATACAAACATATATAATTTAGAACATATATAAACTATTTTTCCCTTTCTTACCTTGTTCTCTCTTTTTTTTTAAAGTATAATATTTATACATTTATCTGTTGCGTGCTACTGATCAGAAACAAAACAAAGGTATAAAGAGTTAGATGAAAACAAATATTAATTTCAGAAGTTGCATACCTTATGATTAAAGCAATTACATTTAGGAAGATGCCTGTAACTGGAAATGGATAAGACGATATTCTTAGCCGTTAAAACGAACTTTAACCCTTTCCAGGGCTGCCATAAGTTGACATGAATTATCATAAGATTCCCAAATTTGCATTTTTCAAGTGCGCTTACAAGTACGAATCGTACCTTTACTCCATCGCCTTTTTCTTGTTTTGTTGACATGCGACTACTTAAAGCAGACTGTAAGTAAAGCAGAATGCGCATTAGGGCGCATTCTGTTTTACTTTCAGCCTGCTTTAAGCTACCATGTACTGGGAAAAAATCCGGAGATTTAGGAAAAATCGGGAGAAATGGCAGCCCTGCCTTTCACTGCAAAGGCTGACAGCACTGACATTTGCAAACAGTATGGGTCATGATCAGATGCCTCGTCACGCTGCGTCTGATTAGGATCTAAACTGTTTTCTACACTCACATAACTTTAATGTTTCAAAGTAATGTTTAATCCTTTCATGATCAAAGTTATCGGGAGTTCTTTAGCCCTTCACCGCTTTATTGTCGTCTGCTTCAGTATTTATTTCTGCAAGATACGTTTCAAAGTTAGATTTAAGGTTGTATGACTTGATAAATATATAGATAAGAGTGTCAAACAGTTCGTGTCCTGATCAGACGCCGCGTTACGCGGCGTCTGATCAGGACCCAAACTGTTTGCAAACGCGCTTGAGGGCGTCATTAAGAGTGAAAGGATTAAGTATAAAACCGCATTTAAAATCAAATTTTATCAGTAAAAATAGGCGAAAATATAAGCAGACGAGAATATTGCAGCAACTGCGGTACATGGGTTATTACGTCATAATGGCAGCGAAAGTGTTAACGCAAGTGAAATTGATATTGTTTGCAATAGACCTCAGGGTTTCCGCATAAACGTGTTTATTTGGAATCACTTACGTGTCACAACTTTAACGATTTGATAATTATGTTGATACTATTTCCCTACTATCCCTTAATTGCATAAATAGAGGATCTTACATGAGTGTTTATTATCTATCATTTTTAATAAACGAATTAACTACAATAAAATGACGCGAGCCTTGGCGAACGTCATATTGTTTTTAGTCAACGAGTTTATTAAAAAATGATAGGTTATGAGCACGAGTGTAAGATTCTATTTATCACAAAAACATTGAATGGCAACATCTTTGCAAATGACGTCATTTTGTTATCCTGCTTGATGCGCCTGTGGACGAACAGATTGAACTGGATGCCACTGATTAATTTGAATATTTATTCCACTAGTGGAATACGATATTTATAGAATGGCTTTATGCCACTCCCAGACCACAGGTTATGCGACGAAGTCAATAACAGTATGACTGAACATAAATGTTGACTATTTATACAGTGGAGAATCTGTTATTCTTTCCCGTTTAAACGCAAACGTACGCAAACGCAAAGCACTAAAACGTAGAAAAGAACAACTTTTGGACTATTCTGATAATTCTTGTTTATCTTGGTGGCAAACAGTTTGGAGCCTGATCAGACGCCGGGTTACCCGGCGTCTGATCTGGCTCCAAACTGTTTGCACTGCAAATAATAGTTTTAGCGTAAACGCGTTTATTGGGAAAGAATAACAGATTCTCCACTGTATAAAAAGCCTTAAAATTTGGTCGGTCTGTCCGTTGTTTACTACAGTCAATCCTCTCTATGACGACTATTAAAACGGATTTTTACTGATGATTTTAAAGACAGGGGGAAAGCTTAAAGCAATATGTTAATATTTAGAAGAAAGCTCATAAGGGAGCTCTCTGATTTACTTGTAGCTTACCTTAATCAGTCAACTGCCCTGAACAATATTCTTTTTAATCTCAAATACAGTAAAATCTCTCTTGAACGGCCACTAAATAGAATGCTAATTGACTGCCTGTGAAGAATCGGGTGACAGCTAAAAGCATGGTTAACGTAAAACAGACAGCTTCGAAAGGAATTGTCTGTTTTTACGTTCGCTTTGCTTCAAGCACTGACCTGCCTTAAACACATGAGCATAAACACAATTTAGTGGTCGTAATAGAGTAGTTTTAATCGAGTTAAAGAGAGGTTTAACTGTATACTCTACATCAAATTACTAACGAGGTTTCGCAGAGGGCGTGCTCCTTTAGTTCACAAGAGATATCCATCCATCTATAGTCCGGCTCATACTTGAACACGGCACAGTCCTCGTTGTTGTTGTTATCGGGTTCCCCTTTGACCCAGTTGGTATAGGTCACCTTGGTGTCTGTATCAAGCCACTTCCAGATACCCTCCTCAGTCGCGTCCGTCATGCCCAACCAGTAGTCACCATCTGTAATACAGTGGAGAAAACGTTAACCCTTTCACTCTCAATGACGTCATGAAGCGCATTTGCAAACAGTTTTGATCCTGTTGGGCAATGTGTACTTTTATGAGCGGTTGATCTTGATACGTTGACTATGAGCTGGTAAAGTGATTGTTAATTCTCAGAATTGATTCATTTACAGTGGAGAACACGTTATTCTTTCCCAATAAACGCATTACGCTAAAACTTTTATTACCATTGCAAACAGTTTGGAGCCTGATCAGACGCCGGGTAACCCGACGTCTGATCAGGCTCCAAACAGTTTGCTACTTAGATTAATATGAAAAGTCAGATTTATCAAACAGCTGTATTTTTCTCAGTTTTATTGCAATGCGTTTGCGTTTCGTTTGCGTTTAAACGGGAAATAATAACGTTTTCTCCACTGTTACGTTAACAGTTTTGCTTTAGAAAATACCATTAATGTATCAAAAACTATAGCTTGGATCAGGAGCAGCAAATCACGAGTAGGCAACAGTAATCACAACTTACCCCGTAGCGTGACGGACAAACAATGTTTCAGAGGGCACAGGGCACCAGGGACTATGCGTTCTCAAGCTTTTGATTGGTCAAATGTGAGCAGAATGCTGAAATCTGACCAATAAAAAGCTTGATAATGATCTCAGACTCATCTCAAACGCCTAACATGCATAGGGCCTGAAAATGTTGGTGAAGCATATTTACTCGTGAAATTCCGTAGGTATTCTCGGAGAAAGATGTTCTCTTGTTGGGAGTGCACGTGAACAAGATGAGCCCCTTGTTGGCGACAGTATTCCTACAAGCACGTCAAACAATCAAACAGCACTTGCGTATAACACATACAATATTAACTATTTCGCTGCCAAATCAATCGTGAGATTTTTACCCCCTTTCACCGTTTCATTGTCGTCTGCTTCAATTTTGTTATTTGCAAGGTCGTTTCATGTAAGATACAATGTAGTATGACTTAAAACATATCGATACGAGTGTCAAGCAGTTTGGATCCAAGATTCAAACTATTTGCAGGCCTTATTAATAATCAATTTGAACTAATGGGCAAATAAGACAGTTTATATGTTACAGACAGTCTGTGTAGTCAGTAATGTCACTAACTGTGTGAAACGATTTGTCATTTCACAAATGCCTGAAATGTTCAGTCATTTCATGAAATGACTGAAAAACACATTCACTCATTTCACGAAATGACTGAATCGGCTTTAATTATTATATTGTAATGATTGCAGTATCGTAACAGTTACTAACTACACTGTTGGAAAATTGCATGCATATTACATGCATGTATTACAAATCAAGCATCAGATATGCGCAATTTCAATAAAATAAACGTTATTTAAGGAACAATTCGGAATATTTATTGTATTCATGGAGGTATGGAAAAAAACCTTGTCACACAAAAGTGTGACCAGTTTTCTTTTCCATATAGCCTCCATGAATACAATAAATATTCCGAATTATTGCTTATAATTTAATATCACTTCTGAATTTATGAAAGTAGTTAAATAGAGAATCTGACGCGAATGTTCATTTTTAACGCTTTTAAAACGTAGGTTGTAGTCCCTCCGCGATAAATATTTTCCGTCAAAACGTGACGTTGTTTAGTAGTAACGTCGACGTCAATGACGTCATTTGGTGTCCTGCTTCATATGAAGCAGCGCTTGTGGGGAGCAGTTGGGCTAAGCGAAAGTAGTCCTGACAAGGCGTGGCCTGAATATTATTTTTTTCATTGAGTTATGAAACAAAAATTACAGCCAATCGCAGCTAACCAAATGTAATGAAAACAAACAATATTAAATTATAAAGTATTAAACACAATATGCATACATAATGATATATTTACATTCACTCTGTAAAGTCTTTATGTAATCCTATTAAAAATCTGCAGTACATCTGTCGATGAACCCACAATTCGGAACTGGTTTTAGCCAGTTCGGATTTCCCCCGTGCTATTCGTGGACTTCTTCAAATAGACTACATCGGGCACTTAACACTAAGCTCCCATTGGTCGACGGTCATATGACACTAGCGGAGTGATACAGACCCATAGGTCGTTGCCATCGCGTTGCTATGTGTGTAAATGGGTTAAGAAAACAACCGCGACCTGTATTTTTAGAATGTGCTTTGGCAATAGATATTCAAGTTGCACTGTTTTTTGTTTGCCTTGTAAGTCTTTTCCATTCACAGAGAGAAAGTTTACTGGAAAAAATCCTGAATTTTTAATACAGTTACAGTACATGTAGTTGGGACTACATTCTCACCATATTTAGAAACTGGAATGGCTATTACATCGACATTACATCTATCAAACCTCTTTGACCGGTATATGATTAATTCTTATACAGAAAAACAAATCTGGCCAGTAAACACATTAAATTGACAAGACGGAAAATATAAATATAAGGAATAAACAACATCTCTTTGCCGCTCATGACGGTATGACTACATTAGCTTCGGGGGGTAAATTTAACGTAAACGCCCGAAGGGCGTTTACTGAATTTACCCCCTTACGAAGCTAATGTAGTCATACCGTCATGAACGTCAAAAATATGTTGTTTATTCCTATAATAAATGAACAATTGCTTTTTAATTAATTAAATAAAAGTTATTTCACATATTGCTTGAATCCTGTTAATGGTCTCCTTTCAATCCGTGTAAAAGTGGCCAGTCAATTTCAGTAATTTCACGAAATAACTGAACATTTCTTGCAATTCGTGAACTGACTAAATGAGCGAAATGGCTAAAATTTCCAGTCATTTTATGAAAAGACTGATTACACAAATTGACTGTAACATGTATACGTAATCCATCAACAGAAACACGGATAAGCAAATTCAGAGATTTCATGTGGTGGAACCATTCTCCGTTAAAGACTTAACCCATTACTCCATAGCCTATTTCTAGTTTTGAAGATAGGTGACTACTTAAAACAGGTTGAAAGTAAAGCAGAATGCGCCTTAAGGCGCATTCTGCTTTACTTTCAGCCTACTTTAAGCTATTATATAGAAAATATTTCTTACGATTTTTATTTGTGACAGTATAAATTGGAACTATTTTCTTCAGTAGAGGAATTAATTAAAGGCGTAAATAGGCGTATTTATGGGGGAATGGGTTAAAGAACTTTTGAAAATAAACAGCTAATCAATTTACCTCTGCCTCAGAAAATTGCATCGCCGCCTGACCAAATAAATAGCTGGATCCACCGTATGCCACCCATAGTGTTCCAGACACTGGTACTGTAATGAATGGGTCAATATACACAGCACATGGGGCCTGTCTTACGAAACGTTGTACGATAAAAACGGTCGTTAGTCAGATCTTTAAAATACATCTGATTTCTGATTTCTCAATCTAATCCGGTATTATCGCGTCTCTTTAGAAGGATTAGATGGAGAAATAACTAGTACCGTAATTGAGAATTTTAAAAACAGACTTACATGTACGACCGTTTTTGTCGTACGACGTTTCGTAAGATGGGCCCCTGAACACCATATACAGTGGAGAATGTGTTACATGTATTCTTTCCCAAGAAACGCGTTTACACTAAAACATTTATTTCCACTACAAACAGTTTGGAGCCAGATCAGACGCCGGGTAACCCGGCGTCTGATCAGGTTTCAAACTGTTTGCCACTGAGATAAAAATGCATTGTAAGAAATGTATAAAGAATGACATTTTCTACGATTTAGTATTTTGCGTTTCGTTTGCGTTTAAACGGGAAATAATAACGTTTTCTCCACTGTACTATAAAGGTATTTCTGATATACAGTAGTATGATTGATTGAAAGTGTATCCTTTCCTACTTAAACCCAGATTAAACGCAAACGCATTGCAATAAAATGCTGAAAATTTCAACTTTTATAAATTTCTAATTATTCATTTTTTATCTGTGTGGCAAATAGTTTAGAGCTTGTTCAGATGTCGGTTTATCCGGAGTCTGATCACGCTCCAAAATGTTTGCAATGGACATATTGGATTTAGGAAAAAAAACGTTTATTGTGAAAGAAAACCATTTTCTCACCTGCACTGTAGATTTATAATCGTGTTCCTTATGGTATGAGCCATATCAAATAAAGACAAAATCCAAGTTAACTCAGTTCAAATGAACAATCCCAATTTCCATTTAGTCCGAATTCCCTTTTTATTATATTGAGTTGTGTTTTTACAATATATTGCAAAATGACAAACAGTGCAGATGGCTCGTACCAGATTATAAAAAGTGACGACATAGAATAGTCGACATCGCAAACAGTTTTGATCAAGACCAGACGCCGCGTTACGCGGCGTCTGATCAGGATCCCAAATGTTTAGCACACGTGTTGATACATGTATTCCCCCCTCAAACTGTCTTAAAACTTAATTACAATGAAATGGACTTAAGCAGAACATAGTTTGCCAATGAAAGGCTTTAAGCAGGTGGTTAACTATGACGATGAACTATTTAAAAGTACATGTAACATAATTACCGTATAATCCTAGTAATGTGATCATCAACAGTATTGATGCCATGGTTTTTGTTATTGAAAGTAGGTCTTCGAATGGAAACGTGTAGATATGAGATAGGGTCACCCTTACCATGACAAATAATCCATTTCATGTTGTCTTTAAGTGGCGATCTTGGGCGATATTACTTGTAATTCAGCACAATTATGGCACCTACATATTTCCAGTCTGTCTTAGAATACAATTGACGTATGCAGAAAAGGTTAACTTGAGAAATAAATCGGTGTTATAAATTTGTATTTATATTGATCTATATTAGGGAATGAAATATACAGGGGAGAGTATAGACAGTTACAATGGAGAAGACGTCAATATTTCCTAATTAACGCGTTTACTCTAAAACTATTATTTCAATTGCTTACTGCCTAGAGCTAGATCAGACGCCCGGTCTCCCGGTGTCTGAAATTGTTCCAATCTGTTTGGTACTCAGAGTAACAAAACTTCTTAAAAATATTAAAAAGTGATTTTTTTAAACATTTTAGTGCGATGCGTTTCGTTTGCGTTTACACTGTTTGATAATGTCTACTTTTGTGGACTATTGGCTCTGAAGTGTTAAAGCAAGGTGTCAGTAAATGAGAAAGTTCTCTGCTTTAATGTCAACTTGCTTTAAGCAGTCACCTTACAAAATTAAGTTGTCATCTTACACAAATTAGTGGTCGTTGTGTAGAGGTTTTACTGTATCTATATAGAGCCCTTCACTAGATAAGGTCGTCTACCTACGAACGACACATCGCGCACTCCTACATTCAATATTTAACTGATTCTGTCTATTTACATTCTTCACTTCCTTTGTATTAGTATTATCATTTCACGATGCAGACGTTCAAAGGTTAACGTTTTAATGACCGTTTGTTGAAACCCGATTGTATATTAGCTTGCATTGAGATTGTTTTATGCACATGTGAAGCAACTATTACAATTTATTGCTTCCCTGATGTCAGCAACAACAACAACAACAACACAAATGGACACTGAGTGTGCGCATGGATAAATATGGAACATATTTGAAAATGATTTGATAAGTAGCAGTGCACGAAAATGGGCGTCGGATAAACATTCAAGCTATTTAAACCAATATTAAATGGTTAGGCAAACATAATTGACGGAAGAAAACAATAACACTATTCTTATAAGCCATGTAGTCGTTAAGGTTTGGTCGGTATGCACCTTGATTGAAATACAAGACGAAGTCGACCGGTACTGATAGGGTAAATACATTATCTAACTAGTATTTATTGAAACAGTTGTGTCCATTTACTAGATGTTTTATTCTCCTCTCTTTTGCAAGTTTTATGTTTCTTCAAGTTATTCAAGTAAAACTCAACACAACTTGCATGCATGATTATCATAACATATTATTGCGCGCTAACTATATATAGCTAAACGTTTATATACCCGTTTACATGTTTACATAAAGATGACAATTTATCCGTTGCGGGTGATAGAGTAAAGGGTGTCCAGTAGATAACACTTTTCTATGCATAAGATATATCTCTAGATGATTATAATTGAGTTCCCTTCGAATACACAGTAGGGATAACACAGTCAAATATGTAAGTACGCCCACATTTAATATCTTACTACTATTCTATGTAAATGTCCAATGAAAGTTGTACATTTATACAGATATACATAAATACATTGTACTTAATAGCCAGTTTCTACATAAGCGGTTTGATAAAAAGCAATATATTATCTGCTATATAACATCTGAAAATGACATTTCTTTTTCTCTGTATTCGCATAATTATACGACCTGAATGACAAACAATTTGATAGAAAACGAAACATCGAGTAACTCGGTGTCTGACCAAGATCTAAACTGTTTGCAAATGATTTGAGTCGTGTATATTAACATTTCTATAGTCTTAGAGTGTCCACTCTAAATATAGCTACTTAAATTGCCTTTCATACGCAGTCGTACAAAATTAGCGTACATATGTAGCTAGTATTTTGTTTTTCTCGATGCAGACATTTTTCTCCACATTCTTTTTATTCACTGCTTGAAACCGTGTCTATTAATAATATAATCAAAGCTCTAAGAGTACTGCTGTTTTCCATGCCCTGATGTCAACTCACTGTTAAGTGAAAGTTAAGCAGGAACAAATGAACCCAAGTAAAAATTGTACATAATTATATTTCTTGTCTTACAGATGTATACCTAAAACATGTCTGTGTTTGGATTCCTTGAACATGCCGTCTTTACCTTGGTAGTGGCTGTTCTGTTGAGCATCTACTTCCGTAAGGGGACGCAGCACTTTCTCAGGGTTATCGTTCTTGCACTCAAAGAGCTACCAGGAGTACCGTCGATTATCAGCCTCGTTCTCAAAAATGAAGTATCAAGTTTCGTGAAAACCACCAGTCTGGCGGCAGATGTCTCAAAATCAAAACCAAGAGTAATACTGCCGAAGACAGGTACGTGGGTGTATTTTGCTATACAAATCAAACGCGGACTAACTGCCATGAGTTCAGCAAAGAAATCGATGACCGTCGTTGGCCATCGTTTGCGTGTTGACTACATTTGTACCGGTCTGAAATACAGAGGATAAAACGTTATTCTTCCCTTTAAACGCAAACGCAGTGCTATGGAATATAAAAATGACACATTTTTGACAATTCTTACTACTAGTTTGAATCTGAGTGCAAACAGTTTGGTGCCTGATCAGACGCCGGGAAATGATAGTTTAAGCGTCAATGCGTTTATTAGGAAATAATACGTTTTCTCTACTGTACTCTGCACGCTGCACTCGGGGCACAAATTGCTTACATTAGCCACAAACAGTGGCAACTGAACACGCTACCGATGATGCTAAAGACATGTGACAGCTTACACATCAAACTTGAAATAAAGATAAAAAACTTATTACTGATTTCCGATCTTTTGATCTTTCGTTACAGACAGGGAACTTTAATAAATATGACTTCAGAATAATATGCGTTTTTTAAAAAAAACCCAAAAAACCACTAAATGTCCGCCTAACTGGTAATTGCGGATACTTTGGATCAAGAATAGTTTCAATAATTTGACATCTAAAGAGGATCCCAACTGCATGTAATTCGTCTTTAAGCATAGGGGAGTTATTAAAATACATAAATAATATTTTGCTGCACAAAAAGTATACGGTTTCAAAGCAGACGACATTATACATGTATTAACAGAAGAAAAATTATATAGATATTTCGTCTAGATTTGAAAACAGATTGAATCCAATTCAGACGCCGTGTGTCTCGATATCCACATTATTTAAAAAATAACCCAATATGCAGGAGGTTGTTGGAAACAGACTCCAATACGCATACCAGGTGGATGGTTAAACTTCAGTGGAAAAGACGTTAATTTTTCCTGTTTAAACGCAAATGAACCACAAACTACACCGAAAAAAACGTAGTTTCAGTTTCAGGTTTTTTGACAATCAGCATACATCGATGCCTTTGGTTATATACAAAACAGATTTTACGTAGAATGACAAAGACAACCTAATCAAATTATTTTCTTTACATAAATAAACATAATACATGTACATGTATGTGTAGAGTAGAACATTGGCACACTATAAGCATCACAAAACCAAACAAAACATGTAATAAACATATCAATCATAATCTAATTTCTGTTTTACGTTATGGAACAGTTAATGCATCTAGCGACTGTATAAGAATATGAAAAACTTCATTTATAGACTAAGCTGTATTAAGTATGGATTATATTGTTATTTGAAAGACATAGTTCTTTCGAACATTTCTTATTAGATCGACGGCCACGAAGAAAAGTATCACCTAGAAATAATGCTAGAATATTTTGAGCAACATGGTAGAAAATGATATTCAGATTCAACTGCATTACTTGTACACACTTTGCATATACGTTCCTGGGGCCCGTTTCATAAAACTTCGTACGACAAAACGGTCGTAGATCAAAACTTTAAAGTACATTTAATTTCTGATTTATTTTATCTAATCCTGTCTTGTGACATCTCTTTGGAATCGTCTTGAAAAGACGATTCCAAAGAGATATCATAAGACAGGATTAGATGGAGAAATAAATAATAATTGAGACTTTTATAATCTGACTTACGACAATATTTGTCGTACGAAGTTTTATGAAACGGGCCCCTGTCTTGTATTACCACCAATTATACTAAACTTTTTTTTTTTTTTTTAAATTATTTGATGTTACTCTAAAACTAGTCAATTGTTTGCGCATACAGGTTTTCGTTATTAAGAAAGGATCAGCAGTTTTCATAACAAAATTGAGTTCTATATTTTTTATATACGTCAAGTTTAGATGTACTGTGTATCTAAGTATGCCATGTTTGTATATACTGATCATGGATGGATTCTTTGCTTAAATATTTCCAGTGCTAAAGAATCACTACCAAAATCGTTCCGCGTTTACCCAAGACCAAGCCTGTATTAAATTTCATTTTAAAACACTTCTCTAAGACGTTAAACTACCATTAATAATTGCTAATTTAATATCCTACGCCGGATTTGACATATTTGGGTTTTGCATCGGTTCGCTCTTTCACTAACTCTGATAGAGGAATTATACATAGTTCACGAAGGACTGCTACATTATGTGTTTGCTGTCGAACCCCAATTATATGTTTACAGAACTTGATGTGTATTGTATCTATTTCTTTTAACAATGCATGCTAATATGAGTGGCTAACAGGAACCCGACGTCTGATCTGGCTCTTAACTGTTTGCCATGGAAATAATAAATATAGCGTAACCGCGATTATTGGGAGTGAGTAACGTCTTCTTCACTGTATTCAAGCCATAACTAATTGAGCCGTGCCATGAGAAAACCTGCCTTATGGTATTTCAAACAGTGTAGATCAAGGCCAGCCGCCGCGTCAATGACGCGGTGGCTGGTCTTGATCTACTCTGTTTGACATCCACAAGCAGCTAAATCATTTTATGTAGCTGTATTATACAGAATTTTGCAGTGTAGACCAAATTCAGATACAGTGCCTGGGATGACAAAGGTGCTTGGTCTGTACAAAGTTGCAATGCAGTAAGGCAGTTTTTGCCGTGGCACGTCTCAATTATATTACATTTCTAAGAATCGGTGGATTACAGGTATTTCACATGAGGAGTTACGGGAGAGAATGGGCCGCCTGAAGAAGCGAGAGAGCGACCCAGAGAAGGACGGAAATGTGTTTGCATACACATATACACTATGTGACGACAACTACAAACTTCAACAGGAGGCATTTGATCTTTTCAAAGGTAAGACAAATAGAAAAAAAGATAACTGGTATCATCTCTATATATATATATCCTTAAATAATTATATCAAGATACTGCCAATATTTATTAAGCGACCACCAATTTAAGTAGTCTGGCGATTTCTACAAGCGGATGACCGCCTCATGCAGGATAACATTAATATAGAAAGCGAACAATGATATGAGTGTATTGCTTTTATCCTGCATTGAACAACGACCTGTAACTAAAACTAAAGTGGAGATGACGTTAGTCTGTCCCGTTTAAACGAACCATAAACAGATGACAATAAAATAAAAATACACTCGTTTTGAAAATACATGTATAGATGTTTTTATGAAATATAAAAATACACTTTTTGGAAAATATTGATGTTTTCAATCTGAGTTGCAAACAGTTTGGAGTCTGATCTAGCTTCAGACTGTTTGCAATAGACATAAAGATTTAGCATCAACGATTTTAGTTTAAAAGATGTTATATGCTTTCCCCACAGCTACCAACAGGTATTCTTTTTAGCGGTTACTTAATATAAGATTGATTTTGTTTGCTTTAGGTTTGTTTCGGCAAATGTTTACCGCTAAAACCCCACAAAATGGGACACTCGGTGTAACTGCTGTAATTATCATAACATTTGTAAAAAATGCTTTTATCACACAGTAATTAATCCAAAAGATGCAAACTGAAATGCAAAAAGTGTAGACCCTGATTAGAGAGGGAGCAGTCTTATCAGGGTATACACTGTTTGCTCATGACTTTCTGTACCAATACTTAGAATCATTTCGGTATTCTTGTATAATTTCATTTTTCTTTAATGTTGTTGGGGCATTTTTCAAAATTTCCTTGGGATTGATAATTTTGATATTTGCGTACATTTATCAAATTGAGGACGATAAATAAAGCACACACTTATTTATACCTTCGCTAATGGTATAATAAATTGTCTTTTGTATGGCGTAAGGATCGGCAGATTTAAATTTTAATCAGGCAGGCTGCCATTTTCCCAACTCTTCAATCAGATATATCATAACCATAACGTTTGTTTTGCAGAGAAGACCGGTCACTCTGTGGAGCATGATGGTCTAGTCAGTGAGTTCTTCCACGGGTTCATGCATGAAAATGCCCTCAATCCAATGATCTTCCCTGCTCTAAGGTAAGCTATATACCGGTATATGTTCAGTCAACCCCTCTATGTCAACCACCAATTTAAGTTAAGTATTTTGTGTTTAATGCAGGTGCCATGGTTGCTTAAAGCAAGGTGGTAGCAAAACAGAAATCTTCTTGAGGAGCGTTCTATTTTTTTTCATCCTACTTATAATCAATAGAAGAAAAGTACTGTGCCTTAAGAAATGACCATACTGTATCTTAATTAAAGAGCAAGAGATATGTGTCATCAAAATGAAGCTGCGCTTGCCTTAAGACTTATATTTAAATATTAGCCACCCGCTGTTTATCTCCTGACATAAAAGTTTTATTTGTTCAGAATGATGGAAACGGAAGTTGTCAGTATGACAGCCGCCATGTTGAACGGAAGTAGCGAGGTTGTTGGATTCCTTACTTCCGGTGGAACTGAGAGCAACTTAATGGCGGTCAAAACATGCAGGGACATGGCGTTCCACGTGCGCCCAAATATACGAAGACCTAATATTGTAAGTACACGTCACACGATTGCATTGATTCAGTAAATTGTGAAGGCCTAAAGAACAAACAAGTTCTGCTAGAATGCAATTCATATAATGATGTTGAGTTATCAGGAAGTCATTTTTCTTCACTTTCATCTTGGTTTAACCATTACATACAAGGTAGAAAAAGCTGTTCGTCGCACATAATTTGTTTGGTTTTCGATGTATACACAAAGTAGGAAAAGCAATAAGTTTACATTGAAATAAGTTTGGACAATTATTTCCATGGAAATAATTTTAAGCCAGATCTGAAGCGGGATAACCAAGTGTCTGTTCAGGCTCCAAACTCTTTTCAACTCATATTAAAATGAATACTCTTTTTTTAAAATGTTGTGATGTACTCCATTTTAATGCATTGCGTTTCGTCTAAACTTGAATGAGTACCGTCTTTTCCATTGTATAATCTTATTCCCTCATTAGGTGGCGCCAATCACTATCCATCCAACTATTGACAAGGCTGCACACTATTTCGGTCTGGATGTCATCCACACGCCTGTTACTGCAGATTTCAAGGCCGATGTAAGAGCCATGGAAAAGGTTTGTTGAATATTTGCAATTGTATTTTTCGGATTAAAAGTCAGATGGTGATTTATAGCAGGATAACAGTAGCCTAGACAGTTTGGTCAAGAACATTCTGTTTTATTTTCATTTTGCTTTGATCTGCTGCTTTATTGAA
Organism: Gari tellinella; assembly: GCA_922989275.2. Classification (NCBI taxonomy): domain Eukaryota; kingdom Metazoa; phylum Mollusca; class Bivalvia; order Cardiida; family Psammobiidae; genus Gari; species Gari tellinella. Next base: position 12,265,553 of record OV277872.1, read on the forward strand.
CACCAAACAAACATGCTTTTCATAAGTCGTAATACCAAGTTAAAATGTGCTTGATAAAAAGTAAAATCACAAAAACAAAGTTCAAAAGAGAAATTGTAGTTTAACTGTTTACGCCATATCCTGTTAAAACACGTTCAGGGTAAAGCAGAATACTCCTTTAGTTTCAATCTGCTTTTAATTACCATTTGGAAAATATAGGAATGTCTTCTTTGTTTTATGTTCAGGACTTCATCTATTATAGGGACTACTTCCCGTTATGTATGAATAGTGTAGCGCGTGAATATGCGTATTCGATGAACAAATTGGTTAATTCATGATTAAAGTAAAGTAGGAACCTTACAAAGTGTTTGCTACATTTCTTTTGTTTTGCATTACATTACTGTTCGTCTTTTCGGTCGTTTGATCGTGTTTTACCATGTACATTGTATATTGTACTGTAAACATATAATTACAATGCATCATATTCAGTACATGTATAACTTACACAGGCTATAGATTCTAACACTGTCATGCTGTGTGTGTCGGCGCCCCAGTATTGTCATGGTGTCGTGGACCCAGTAGAGGAAGTCTCCAACCTTGCACTCCGTAAACAACTACCACTTCATGTAGACGCTTGCTTCGGAGGTTTCATGTTACCATGGTAATGTAATATAAGTATAATAGACATGTATATATCGAGATACTCCTCAAAACATAATATTAACCCTGTAATTACTCCATTAGTTCGCATTTTTACGCCATAAATATATTCATCCGCTAAAGAAACTAGTTCCATTATCTTTAAACCTTGCAGATGGTAGCCTTCAGGCGCATTTTGATTTACTTTCAATCCGCTTTAACTGATAATCAGTCTTCAAAATGAGACAAATGATATTGTGTAATGGGTTAAGCAATGTGATATGCATGGTGCATTACAAAAGTAACAGAGACAAAACATATAACCCCACTATCATAACCACACAAAATACAACTTAGACATTCATGAACTTGGCCATAAAACTCGTCTGTTTAGATATAAACTGTTTGCTTTTCGTATCCTTACAGTGGCGAATACGTTATTCTTTCCCGTTTAAACGCAAACGAAACGCAAACGCATCGCAGTAAAATGGAGAAAATGACAACTTTTGGGCAATTCTGACTATCTATTTTAATCTCAATGGCAAACAGTTTGGAGCCTGATCAGACGCCGGGTTACCCGGCGTCTGATCTGGCTCCAAACTATTTGCGCTGAAAATAACAGTTTTAGCGTAAACCCGTTTATTAGGAAAGAATAACGTATTCTCCACTGTACTGCTTCTGTCAGACTGCCTAAAATCTAACTTTTAAACGTATAAGCAGACGTTTTGTCAGTGGTAGTGTTAAAGCAAACGAATAAATTAGGTCGCGAAAGTTCTGAATATTTTGACATCTGATCTGATACTGATCAAGGAACCTACATGTGTATGATGATTATATTTCTATACAGGGTAGAAAAGCTGGGTTATCCTGTCCCCAAGTTTGACTATCGATGTCCTGGTGTCACATCTATATCCGCAGACATTCACAAATATGGATTCTGTGTTAAGGTTTGTACGTTTGTCATTTACTCTTTCATGATCAAATTTGTCGAGAGTTTTTTACCCCTTCGTCTGCTTCACTATTGTTGTCTGCAATATTGTTTCAAAGTTAGATTTAAGGCAATAACTATGACTGAAGAAATTTCGAAACGAGTGTCAAACAGTTTGGGTCCTGATCAGACGCCGCGTTACGCGGCGTCTGTTCAGGATCCAAACTGTGTTCAAACGCGCTTTATGGCGTCATTAAAAGTGAAAGGGTGAATTAAAAAAATATTGCAATTTTATAGTTCATTTAAAATTGTAAGCAGGTGTTCAACTTACTATCAAAATGTATATGCCGATATGTTGAATACAGTGAAACTTACTTATAACGAAGTCTCCATTGCCAATTGAATTATTTCGCAACATGTATATCCCATTTTCGTTGCATCAGGTTCATTTTATAAAACATGTACATGTATGTTAATTAGAGAGGCGGTTGTTTTATTATCTATCCAATATTTCTTATCATTCAATTTTACTATAAGTGTACTTCCCTGTAAAATATTTAAGTGCTAAGCTTTGATCTAATCTAACCTTGCAAAACTCTTGTAACCGGATATATTGCATGAAATTATATTTTGTTGAAATGCTAAATATGTTTAGAAGCTCTAATCAAACAAGTAAAGATGCATTCTTTTTAACAGGGTAACTTACGATTTAATTTCACTAGAAATTCTTTCTCAATTAACGCTTTGACGATACATACCGCATGTCTATTTGCACAAAGTATTGAACCAGATCAAACGTCGGGTTTATCGGCGTCTGATCAGACTCTAAACTGTTTGCTACTCGCATTACAACAAATAGTCTATGGTTTTCAAAATTACATTCCTACATGTTACTACATTTGTACGTTGGGTTAAGTTAAATTTAAAACTGGAGAAAAAACTATCCCACCCACTGTATATATACAATATAACATACAATGAAGAATATGATATTCTTTCCCGTTAAACGCAAACGTAATGTTTTAAAATGTGATTGTTTTTATCAAATTTCGTACAGCGTGTTTTTATCCGATTGGCAAACAGTTTGGGTTACCCGACATCTGAACAGGCTCCAAACATATAACTACTACAATGCTTTATTATTACTACAGGGAGCCAGCGTTATTACGTATAGGAATGCTGACATCCGGAAGTACCAGATTTATGCGTATTCCGAATGGCCTGGCGGTCTGTATGGTTCCCCGAGCATGGCGGGCACACGACCTGGTAGGTACAGGCCCAAAAAACTTTTGGGGTACCAACTTGTATGCATATACTGAATTTCTAATTGTATTGGTCACTTTAGTTTTTTTTTTATATTTTTGTTCAGAAACATTTAGTGCAATGTCCACCAGTACAAATTCCAAGTGACCTGAAACAAGGGTTAAGCGAGACTAGAAAACAAAGTTATATTCAAGTTCATAGATATCTTAAAATAACCTAGATCGGCTACAGGCCAATCAGCGACGGTCATCGAAAAGCCAATTTTGAGGGTGTATGCTATTCTCCTTCTATTTAATTGGTCTGGTACACGTCGTTTTGCGGTAGATTGATGCCGTTATATGCTGTACGCAGGTAATCCCGTCTACGTTGACGGTGCGTCATTGACTACTGAAGTTTCTAAGAACCGTTCCATTGTTGCTATGATTAATCGATGTTTTTAGTCAGTTAGATAGGAATTATCATCATTTTGTGCTGATTATCGTTTGATTGTCGTTTCACGGTGAATATTTATGTTACAAGATATACGATATGTAGTACGATTTCATTCTTAAATGAAAGTAAATCATACTTTGTCATCGGAGGGAAAGTGTTTGATACACCCACCAAAATGGCGTCTTTCTGACAGTCCGAGCTTAGCACTACCTGTGGGTGCCCGATATAGTCTTTTAAGATATCTATGTTCAAGTTTCGAAACAATGTACATGTATATCAGGTTCATTTTAGTATATGTCAGTTAGAGACAGGGATACATTTTGCTTTGTTACATCCACTATTTGGTTCTATTCAATTTCGTTATAAGTGAGCTTCAGTGTACAGTGGAGAAGACGTTATCGGCTATCCCAATAAACGCGTTAACACTAAAACTATTATTTCCGTTTCAAACAGTTTGGAGCCAGATCAGACGCCGGGTAACCCGGCGTCTGACCAGGCTCCAAATTGTTTGCCCACTCAGATTAAAACCAGTAAGCATACTTGTCAAAAAGTTGTCATTTTCTATATTTCACTGTGATGCGTTTGCGTGTCGTTTGGATTTGAACGGGGAAGTACATGTATAACGTTTTCTTCACTGTATGACGTCATCGATGACGTCAGAATAACGTTTTTCTCCACTATACTCCTAACACAGGAGGTAACATCGCCGCAGCCTGGGCAGCTATGAACGCCCTAGGGGAGAGTGGCTACATGGACAAGGCCAGGATGTTGATGGAACTAACGGTGAAAATGAAGGTTAAAATCAGAACTATTCCGGTGAGTGAATTCATAAATATTTGACTATCAGTTGGTTCTTAGATCTTTGACGCCATTGTTTCCTTTACCAATTGGTGTCCTCGTTGTCATGGGGTAAGTTAGGCAGCAATGTTTTTACCTGTATGTTTGTAAACATTGGGAACAATAGGTGTGCCATACGATCTAATGGTTTGACCTGTCAGTCATCACTTTCCGTCAACTTTCGTTGGTACGATCGGAAGTTTCCGTATACTTTATTTATAGATCTATGAAAACTTCACAAAACATACTAACTTCAGCAGGTAATCAAAAGCCACTGAATTGCAATAGCTTAGTGGATAGTGTCATAGACTCGTGGGTTCGATTCAAGGCACTGTTTTGTAAACGTCGGGGGGCAGGTATTTTTATGTAAGTATACTAAAATAAAGCAGTAAACGTTTTGGTAAAGAGAAACTTGCTGCTTAACGAAATACCAAAGTAACACAGAGTGTTCCCTGCCGGAAAGTGCATAACGTGATGTTGCTATTCTAGCACATTTCTATCCACGTTTCCATAGGCAAGTTTCACTGTATTTTATTTTATATAAATGCATGAATGTCATGGTTTGTATGTGTCTATCATAAAAAAAAAGATTTTTAAAAAAATACAAATTCAGAAATATTACCAAACAAACTCTATCGGGGATCGAACCTACAACCCTAACGTTGGTAGTGCAGACACATAACCACTGAGCCATTACCGACTGTGTGTTTGCAAATGGTATCAGATAATATAATATAATCAAATTCGAGTCATCGTTTAATTGCTTATTTACTATACACTGTATAGTTGTTTCCGGAATATAAGAATAGCTTACGGAAAAAGACGGAATATTCATAAACTGACAGGTCAAACCTTATCGACAATACCTGTATGTCTATTGAACAATATTGTCCGCGATGAAAAGATATACAGTAAAATGTTTTAATTTGTATTTAGGGCTTTGCCTATGGACGGAAAAAAGCAAAATTATACTAATGAAAACGGAATAGATCTATCACCAGTGTGTACCAGTTCGTTGTGTAGGCTATTCCAGATCACACTCGAGGCTACGCTTCTCGTGACTGAGATCTGGATTACACAACCGACTCGAACTTTTATTTTATACCTAAAGTGTTTGGGACAAGATTTATATGTTGTTAAACCAATAATCAAATAGATCTATAAGCACCCATGTATACAATGTTAAAAGTTAAAACTCCTCTGTACACCTACATTGCAATCTGAAACTATTTTTGGAAGTCATATGACCACCAATAATGACGTCATTATTTATATTTTGATGGCGTATTGGTAATCCGTTATTTTTATCGGTTCGATTGTGAAGTAGATGTTTGTAAATAACGTTCATTTAAGCGTTTAAGGGTATGAATTGAACTGTTTGAAGCTTTGTCCTTTGGAGAAAATCATTTCAAGTGAGTGTTGGGGGTTACAGTACTGAACCTTATTAAATTAAATTGATAATCGCAAGCAAATTGCCATCGAATCGGGCGCTTCAAAAAGCAAATCCTACGTTTGAATATTTTTACGAGAATTTTCTGAAGCGTTTGTGACAGAAATGAAATCGAAAAAATTAACGAAGACATATTTGCGAACATTTTTGAGATACACCATTCATGAAAACTTACCCGAGGGTAAAGTAAGTATTTTGAATCGCAAGCGAATTGCCATCGAATTGCCATCGAATTGCAAGCGAATCGCAAAAATTGTTAATTTAATTAGGTTCAGTACTGTATTCATGCTTAAAATGGTTTAAAAATAGCACCGAAATCGGGAATTCCGAAACGTCACGCACAACCTTTCGTAAAAGCCGTGACGTCATCATCCAAGATGTCAGCCCCCATGTTTTGTAGTTGCCTAGTTTTGAGGAAATTATTCACGCGCAAATCAAACACTTTCAAAGTCTGTCAGTGATTGAATAAAATTGGAATACCTTTGGTTTTATCATGCATTACTTAAGAACGGAAAAAAGGCAAGCCATTTTTCCGTATTATGACCACTAAAACGAAGGCTAATTTGATTGAATGATTGACAGGTGTGACAATTAAACAGAAAGCTATTTCTTGTTGGGGCTTACTGTTTTACTGTTTAAAGCAGTCACCTTTTGTAAACGCCTAATAATTAACACATCTTTTGGTCGTAATAGAGAGGTTTTATTCAATTTATTTATTTCACAAAGCTCTATTCAACTTCAGGGCTTGACTATCCTAGGAGAACCATGCATGACAGCGTTTGCTATAGGGCCGGGTAATCCGAACATCAACATCCAAGCTGTAGCCGATACCATGGAAACGAAAGGTCGCCATGACATTTATCATAACAACAGTCGAAACTCGATACTTCGAACTCGCGTTAGTTAGAACATACCAATATTTCAAAGTTAAAACATGACTTAGCCACGTTTTAACTTTGAATTACGGGTATGTTCGATTTAAGCGAGACCGACTTATCGAAATTTAACTAACGAAATACTGGTAATATCGAGTTAAGCGAGTTCGAAGTATCGAGTTTCGACTGTATTTTTGTTGAACTCATTTTATCCTAGTGACACATACAGTCAAACCTGTATTAAGAGACCTTCCATGGGAGTTCGCAAAGAAGGTCACATATGACAGGTAGTCTCTTAAAACAGACACACTTTTGATGTAATGCAATTTATTATGAACATTTGCATATATGTGATAGCTATTTATTATTCAATAAATAATAAATGGAATAATTTGAATTAAGTAATAAACTATGAATTAAATACATTTGAAGTAATCTGTAACTTAAATGCATTTGAAAAACATAATTTGTTTATGAAACTCATTTTCAACAAACACTTAGAACCTAATTGTAAGCTTGAAGCAAATGTGACAAGTATGGTTTATGCATACTTTGATACATGTGCTATACAATAGTTCATCAGAGATCTAAGATATTTTAGTAAAGTAATAATAGAAACTCATTAATTTTATAGATACAAAGTTACAGTATGATATTTCAATGACATTTTTTTAAAATAAGAAATGTATAATTTAATAATTGATTAGGCTTAAATACATACATGTATTTACAATTTACACACATTTGCTCTATCACTAGTATATAAACCCATTTCAATTTATTTCCTACAATGACTCTTATTAATAAAGTAACACTCAAATGTGTTAATGTCTCACCTCAAATAACTAATTGTTTAACCATAAATGTTTGACCATGTGCTAGTGTTAAAAGACTACCTTAAAGTCTTTAAATACAGGGTGATAATTGCCGAAGGGAGTCACATTTCATGGTCACTTGTCACATAAGACAGGTAGTCTCTTAATTCAGGTTCAATATAAGATTGATATAGTAAAAACTGTTGGGGGCCTCAAGTAAGGTCACATATGACAGGTAGTCTCTTAAAACAGACGGTCACTAAGGCAGGTTCGACTGTATGTGCGCTCACTACAAACAGTGTACCTGTGAAAAGTACGTTTTTCCTGATTAAACAATTAAGACCCAGATCAGAGGGATTCGACATGAGTATTTTGATCAGGGTATTCACTGTTCATCATTTTGCAGTTCGTCTATGTTAAGTTTTATGGGTCAATAAGTTTGTTACATAAATATAAATATGTCTCAATAGTTTCTAATTTTGTTGTTTTTATCTACGGCATGATTTCAGTATTGCTTTAAAGTTTTAAGTTTTATTTCTTGCACATTGATTATAAAATCCGGCATTTGACCAGGCTCCAAATTGTCTGCCATTTAAATTAAAATGAGGCGGCAAGATGTACAAAAACTGTTGTCATTTTTAGCCTTTTATTGCATTGCATTACGTTCGTTTGCGTTTAAACGGGGAAAAAAGATATTCCCCACTGTACATCTTATCCGGAGCATATATCATTGCCAATCGATTTTCTGAACAGTTTCTAAAATTAGTTGTGTTTGTTTTGTTTTGGTATTAGGGTGGAAAATGGAGCGCAATCAAGCCCCGGACTCCATACACTGCTCCATTCTTCCCCATCACGCCTCGAAAGTAGACCAGTTCCTGGAGGACCTTAAGGAATCGGCGACGTATTGCCAGGTGGGAATAACTTTTTGTTGATGTATACATACATAACATGCATTTATCAGTTGTGCTTAACTCTTTCACTCTCAATGACGCCATAAAGCTCATTTGCAAACAGTTTTGGTCCTGATCAGACGCCGCGTTACGCGGCGTCTGATCAGGATCAAAACTGTTTGCCACTTGTTTTGAAATAACGTCAATTAAACTGCTGTGAATCTAACCTTGAAACAATATTGCAGACAACAATATTGAAGTTGTCGACAATATGGCGGTGAAGGAGTAAAAACCTTACGATTAATTTGGCAGCGAAAGAATTAAAGAGAGAATACGTTATTTTTTTTACCGTTTAAACGAATATCTGAGTGGCAAACACTCCTGATTAAACTCCGAGTTACGCGGCGTCTGATCTAGCTCCAACCTATTTGTAAATGAAATACTTGTTTTAGCATAAACGCGTTTATTGGGAAAGAATAACGTATTCTTCACTGTCAGGGAATATGCAGAAGCACTCAATCGATCGATAATTGTAGTTTGATTAATTTTATGAAAGTATCCGTTTTAAAGTCACTCTATCAGTTTGAAATACTGGTGTTCTCGTCTTGTTCGGGTAATTGAATTGAAAGTGGAAATTCTGATAAAGGTGATTTAACCATCTATCCCATAGACTATTTATAGTTTTGAAGACATGTGACCACTTAAAACTTGTTGAAAGTAAAGAAGGCTGATTCAGCTTTATTTTCAACATGTTTTAAGTTACCATCAGCTAGAATATAGAAAATATATCTTATGCTACATATTCATGACTGTATAAAGTTGAACTATTTTCTTCCGTGGAGGAATAAATTAGAGGCGTAAAAGGGCGTATTTATGGGGTAACGGGTTAAGCTAGCTTGATTTTAAGCATGTGTATTTCTTGTTATTTTCAGGACAACAAAGCTCTTGCCAAGAAGGGCACTGCTGGAGTGTATGGAATGATGGCCAACATTCCCGATAAGGGAATTGTCACAGACTTCTTGGTGGAGTTCTTCAGCGAGGTGTACACGTGCAAATAATACATCGCCTCGTACATGTACAATACACGTGCAAATCAAGACTTCTTACACAGATATATGAATACAATTTAAATTATTGATGGGCTTTGGCAATCCATGTTAGACGCCAATTTTATAAAGCATGTCATAAATGTAGCTAGGGTAAAACGGCACATTTCGTAAAGGTAAATACCGATTTTATTGACCTGGCAGGGCGGAGTTGCGATGCGGACCTTTGCATTTCAACTTGCGGCAGCACGCTCTTTTATTATCGAAAGTACCGTTCTCCATGTTGAAAGTATCGGGCAATAACGATATAATACGGAACAACACCTAGCACCCCTAAAATCAAAAGCAAATTAGTTTATCTTTGCCAAAGGTAAGCTCCGCCCTGCCAGGTAAAAACATCGGTCTATATCAGAACTGAACTCGAAGTAGAGTACATTGCTTGAAAAGCAAATAAAGCAAGCCTGTGTTAAATGACTAGACAAAAGAAGATGAACAATTCAATTGAAACTGTGATATTATTTATTCTTTGTATGCATGATGTTTATGTTCCGGCTTGAAGTTGAATTGTCAGCCTGAAGGAGAGGGAGAAACTTCCCTTAGTATTTTATAATGGAATAGTGAATACCCTACCTTTACGTCTGTTTTAAGAAATGGCTGTTTTCGTCTTCCAGTTATGAAACGTATTGAATTGTTGTTCATTTCAAACCAAATTGACGTCTATTTATTTGCTTTTAGTGGTTATAAAAGTACATGGCCTCTCCGGGTTGTATTTTCTACGGAGACTTTGTTTGATTGGTGTAAATAAATACCATATAACTCCTCTATTACGACCACTAAAAGGAAGGTCAGTGGCTTGTATGAATGACATGTTTCAGCTTAACGTAATACGAAATCAAAAGAGAAAGCTACTAAAGGTTTCTTCTTTCACCCTGCGTTAAGTAGCCAGCTTCCTCAAACAACTAGTTATGCATGACATAATTCATTGGTCGTAATATAGGGGGTTTACTGTATGTAATTGACATATGTGGTATCCGTTCTGCTTTTCTAAGGAGATAAGAGTATAGGTGGCAAATATATATGACACTACACCTGCAGAAATGAACAAATTTAACCCTTATTTTGCTGTAAAATCGTGTGCTTTGAAATTATCGTCTGTAAAATGTGTTGAATGTAGAATTATACATTTTTGAATTAAACAAATCAAAAGACGAGTATCAAGCAGCTTGGATCCAAAGAAGATGCCGAGTTACGTGACGTCTGATCTGATCTTTTTGCAAAAACCAGCAAAGTCGCGATACAGCAGACAAAGGATTGAAATCGTCTCCACAGACATACTCGTTTTGTGGTTTCTAAATTAGCAATGCTTTGCACATTGAATACTAACGTGGCTGTATGAGAAAAATTCAAAATCTACTGTTTCCAGTTGAATGCCGCTTATAATAATGGCCTGTTTAACAGTTCATCACTAATGACACTTATACGACATGCACTCTGTATTTGGAGGACGGATATAATCGGCGCTATGTTTCAACGTGTTAACTACATTCTCTACATTACTCCGAATACACTAGTAATTTGTATATAGTTAAGATCCTGATCAGACTCCGCGAAGTGCGTATACCAAGTAGGACAATTGCACTCCTTATGATTACACTGTATTGAAGAACAAGCTGTTTGACGCTGTTTGACGCTTGTTTTGAAACGGCATTGCAGACAGTAATATTGATGCAGACGACAATTTGGCAGAAAAAGTGGGAGGGGGGGGGGTAAAAACCTCACGATAAATTTATCATGAAAGGGAGAAATAGTGTGGATACTGATCAGACACCGTGATTCTGAGAATAGCCCTTCCACTCTCAATAACGCCATAAAGCACATTTGCAAACAGTTTTGGTCCTGACCAGACGCCGCGTAACGCGGCATTTGATCAGGATCAAAACTGTTTTCCACTTGTTTTGATATAACGTCCACTCAATAACGCCATAAGGCACATTTGCAAATTGTTTTGATCCTGATCAGACGCCGCGTAACGCGGCATTTGATCAGGATCAAAACTGTTTGCCACTTGTTTTTGAAATAACGTCAAGTATACTGCTTTAATTCTAACTTTGAAATGACATTGCAGACAGTAATATTGACGCAGACGAAAATTTGGCGGTAACGGGGTTAAAAACCTCACGATAAATTTGATCATGAAAGGGAGAAATAGTGTGGATACTGATCAGACACCGTGATTCTGAGAATAGCCCTTCCACTCTCAATAACGCCTTAAAGCACATTTGCAAACAATTTTGGTCCTGACCAGACGCCGCGTAACGCGGCGTTTGATCAGGATCAAAACTGTTTGCCACTTGTTTTGATATAACGTCCACTCAATAACGCCATAAGGCACATTTGCAAATAGTTTTGATCCTGATCACTTGTTTTTGAAATAACGTCAGTTATACTGCCTTATTTCTAACTTTGAAATGACATTGCAGACAGTAATATTGACGCAGGCAAAAATTTGGCGGTAAAGGGGTTAAAAACCTCACGATAAATTTGATCCTGAAAAGGAGAAATAGTGTGGATACTGATCAGACAATGTAATTCTGAGAATTCGAATCGTCTGGCATTAGTTTTCATCAAATAAAACCTAACCCTCCTGTTATTGGGGGTATATTGACGCTGTTTAAAACAGTACTGTATATGCCTTGTTCAGACAGCTCTTGGCGGTCTAATCATCGTTACGCAGAATAGTGGACACACAGGTGGCCCACTTGCTCTCATTTTCGAGCATTAAAATAAGAAGGGCATTTTTACATAACTTGTAATAACTTTTTTTTTCTGGACAGATATCGTTCCTGTGCAAACGGTCTGTGTTAGCTTAAACATTTTCCTTTATGATGGAATTTGTTTTGAAAAAATATTTTAATAAGATTTTGGTCCTTTTTTAAGTTTAAAAAGACACCTCTAAATCACATTAAACAAAGAGTAAAATGCTGAAAATAAGCCTCGACACGGATAATATAACACGACCTTGTGCATTTATACAAATCGATATCAATTCTGTGCAAACGGGCTCGTATACTTGACTATTTGTTCTTTCTTTTGATATAAATTTAAGAATTGTAAGTTAATGTTAATTTGGTCCTTTTTCAAATTGAAAATAAAATTAATATGTTCAAAGAGTCGTCGGGAGTTTCCGTAAATACCGAGCGGTAAGAGCCGAACATTGACGGGCACGCAAGCAAGCGTAGGACAGTTTATCGATAATCTATCGGTGTCCACTATTCTGCCTAACGATAATGTAAAGATGTGATTTTATTATCAATTTCTTTTTTATTCTTCTTTTTCCAATCACTCCCACATGTATCCTAAATGTATTTTAATGAAGAACAATAAAATGATATAGAATAGATATATTTGTCACATAAAAGTACCACCGGCAGTGTAATAAAGCCATTCAATAAGTGATGGTGAAATATCGATATTTGGGATTCGGCCCAACCTTTTTGTCCACAAGCGCTGCATAAAATGGGGCTACAAACAACGTCATTTGTGATAACGTTACCAGAAACAACGTCAAGTTTGAACGGAAAATACATATTAAAGGGTACTGAAACCACGTGACCTTTTTTGCGCCGCAGCGGAGCGAAAACCTCTCGATACAAGTAAGTATTTGACTGATATATTTGTAAATATTGCATGGATCTGTTCGAAATAAAGACGGGTCCAGGCATTTTATAAGACTAGTCTTTGACAGTTAGTCTGATGTCGAGAAAACGTTTAATTTGAAAGTTTTTGAGCCCAACAGTTTAGGGTCGTTGATATACGATTGCGCAGAGGGACAGGAGGTTCGCCAAATGTCAGTGAAATGCAGCTCTGAAACTCTCGTATGAAAAACAAGCGTTTGAATTAGGCCTACGAACGACAACTCTTAGTGTATTTAAGAATACTGTTGAGAATGGTCCCCCGTGTGTTTAAAAGAGTAGCCTATATGCTACCTAAATCTCATATTGTGGCATACGTAATCATTGTATACCATGATCGGATGGCTTCTTTAGAGTACATCTTACAAGGGTCTGATCTGTTTACTACATGTACATGTATATATATAATAATTGTATTTATTAACCAATATATTTACTTGCCTTAACATGTTTTACAAGAACCCCATTCGAATGCAATATAGACATATTCAACAATTGTTCACACTTGTCTTATAGTCAATGTAGACCACTGTATACCTACATTACTGATTCAAAATTCCAATACGGCTTTTGATCTTGGTCTACATCGTTTCGTCTAATAGCTTCCTTTATTGATGCGCTGAGGTTCTTGTAGTCAATTTTCAATGGGGCAATTTCTTTACCCCGTTTATGTTCGTGAATCGAAATGGTCGTATAGCTAATTAGTAAAGCTTCAAAGCTTTTAGCGCTATTATAACTGTTAACATAAAAGACGTATTAAAAATTTAACATTGGTCAATTTCGATATTTCAGTTATATAATATAGTACAATGTACAGTAGAGAGTATATTATTTCCCCCCAAAACGCGTTTATGCTTAAAACAATTACATCATAGGCTCTGCAATCCCAATATGTATCAACACATCATGTTTAATTAATTCTATAAGTTTAGTAAAGAAGATGTGTTCTGGGCACGGAATTATAAACTGGGCAAGTTTTTTCAATAATAAAGGTCAAATGTCAAGGCCATTGTCAAAGTGATCTGAAAATACGTGAGACCCAGCAATCCTAAGATATTTCCAAACAATAGGTTTGGCAATCCAAGGTGCTTTAGTATAGAGGTCATGCCGCGGATAAGATTTTTCAATCATCTAGATCTAGGTCAGAAGCAAGGTCAAATCCACTTAAAATGTTACACGACACTTGACAATCCCATTATGTATTGATACACCAGGTTTGGTAATCCTAGATGCTCTACCGTAGTATAGGAGTTATGCTCCAGACAATTTAGTTACGGACAGACCGACAGAGGAAGTGATTCATACATGTTTTTTTTTGGTTGTTTTTGTTTATGATTTTACGTCGCTTTTAATAGTGTTTCAGTCATATCGTGATGTCTAGCTAATTATAGGTGGAGGGAGATTCCAGAAACCCTTTATGCACTGTTTCAGGCACACATTGGCAACTGGGTAGAACCACCGACCTTCCGCAAGCCAGCTGGAAGGCTTCCCCACATGAAAATTCCGAATGCCCGAACCGGGATTCGAACCCACAGCGGTGAGGAGCTTAGTGATAGTACATGTAAGTCACAGTGACTTTACCACTAGGCCACATAGGCCCCCGATACCTACATCCACACCCCTCCCCCACTAGTCTGGTTATAAAAACAAGCCTGAGAGTGGCTTATGCTTTACTTTCATCGTACTTTAGGCAGACATCTGAAACAAAGTTTCGTTAACATGGTCGATAAAGATTACCTTTGTTGTACATTCTTACGCGATAGCCCGTGAAGAACCTGCGGGGAGAAATTGGTGGCGTAAATATTAAGAGATGTTTACGGCCATACAGCAATTAACGCTATAAGAAATGTGGACTGTTACCTTAAACGCTCCTTTCACTATATACAATACCTCAGCATGTCTTAAGTTGACGCACTACCCCTTTTATCCTTAACCCATTAATGTTTATCGTACAATATACATAAAATGTATAATGCCTAAAGAAGACATTACATATAGTAAACAGTGTAGACCCTGATGAGACGCCGCGTTACGCGGCGTCTCATCTTGGTATACACTGTTTTCTATTTATACGCAATGATCTGATATATGTGAAAACACTGCAATGTGTTTAGATAACCAGTTATCTATATTGAAATCTTACAGCAAGCGCTTGATAATCCATTACAGTGGAGAATGTGTTATTCTTTCCCAATAAACGCGTTTACGCTAAAACTATTATTTGCAGTGCAAACAGTTTGGAGCCAGATCAGACGCCGGGTAACCCGGCGTCTGATCAGGCTCCAAACTGTTTGCCACCAAGATAAACATGAAATATCAGAATTGTCCAAAAGTTGTTCTTTTCTACGTTTTAGCGCTTTGCGTTTGCGTACGTTTGCGTACGTTTGCGTTTAAACGGGAAAGAATAACAGATTCTCCACTGTACAATACCGAGGCATTAATGTGTTTCAACACGTTAACCAGAGTTTTCCTTATTCATAATTTGTAGCCTTCAGCAGTTCTCGGTGTTTATTCATTTCTCCAATTACCTCTACACATTATCGCTTTAATAACAAACTTTAACCAGATGAAACGTAGAGTAAATCTGAGTCTTATCTGGATCCAAACTATTTATTTGCAACAGTGGCAAAAAATCAACCTCAGATTGCTTAACCCTGCCTTAAGATGAAATTAAACCTTTCATGATCGAATTTATCGTGAAGTTTTTATCCCTTCACCGCCATATTGTCACCTGCTTCAATATTGTTGTCTGCAATATCGTTTCAACGTTAGGTTTAGAGCAGTATAACTGACGTGATTTCAAAAACAAGTGACAAACAGTTTTGATCCTGAACAGACGCCGCGTTACTAGGCGTCTGGTCATGATCAAAACTGTTTACAAATGCGCTTTATGGCGTCATTGAGAGTGAAAGGGTTTATAGGTCCCAGTAGGTAAAACTTGCACAATAAAGTTGTCAATCAAATGGGAGCAAAAATGTTATTTAAATCATCAAATAAAAGATGAATAAAACAGACCATGCTTGAAATTACATCGCTAACCCTTTATTGTGCAGAAAACGAGTATATCCATTATATGCAAACAGTCTGCGATATTAGCCTTTAACCCTTTCACTCTTAAAGGGACTCGCAACCGGATGGTGTACTTGTCAAAATAAAATAAAATACTCAAATAAAAGCAAATTTGTGGCATTATTTGGCTTCTGACATTAAAAAAATATGATCAGTCCAAAAAAAGTCTCAAGAATCGTCACCGAATCTTAGATTTTTAGATATTTTCCATCGTTTTTCTATACCGACTAGTAGACGGTATAGTTGTTGTTGTTGCTTCTCTACACGGGCTTAGACATAAACACGAGCCGAATTACGAAGTTGTATGCACTTTCGATAGCTACACATTGAAATACGTTAAATCGATCCGAGATAAATGGATAGTTCCGTGGTCCATTGGTCTAAGCGGTTTCCTCTATTTTGCCTTCTGTCCGCCAATGCCGGGGCCCCGGGTTCGAATCCCACCAGAGACCAATATTTTTTTTTATTGAAATACATTTTTTTAAACAGAATTTCTTATCCTAAACTAATTCTTTACCATTTATATAAGCGTTTGACACATATTTACAAATTACTATTTTTAATGCACCATCTGGTTGCGAGTCGCTTTAATGACGACATATTAAAGCACTTTTGAAAAGAGCTTGGATCCTGGTCATACGCCGCGTAACGCGGCGTCTGATCAAGCTTAAATTTGTTTTGCCACTTGTTTTGAAATTCCGTCAGTTATATTGCATGAAATCTAAATTTGAAACTATATTGCAGATAATAATATTGAAGCAGACGACTATATGACGACATCTCACGATAAATTTGATTTTAAGGTAGTTTGACTAAAGAAAACATTGATACGAGTGTAAACAAAATTGATCATTATCAGATGCCGGGTTTTTTCGGTGTCTGGTCTGGATAGAAAGTTTAACTGTTTGTACATGTCATTACAGTCATATTTTGCCGTGCCGTTGTAAATGTATTTCCTGTTAAACCTTTCATTAACTATTCATTTAGATCCGCAATCTCAACACGGTTAAAAAACTATGACCCTGAACAAAATATTACCAATCAATATAATCACTACATCGGAGAAAGACGTTATTGCCCGCCCCTTTTTTAACGAACCTTAATGCAAACAAAAATGCAGAAAAAGTGTTTGCAATGGAAATAATTGTTTAAGCATTAACATATCTTCTACACTGCAAATAGTAAGGTAAACATGCTGTGTTTGTTTGATGGATATTGATATATTTGAAGGAGCTTCTGTTTACGCATTTTATTCCCCCAAATAACGTCTGCTTTAATACCATTGTCCTCATATTCATGTCAAAGTTGACAGGACGACTGAAAAAACAGTTCACTTTCAAACGTGTGTACATAATTTCAGTCGGTCGTATTCGCAATACATGTATGCGAAAGACAACTCCTATTAATCTGTATAGAAATTCGACCAAATTACCCCCTTTCGCTAAAGACAATGAGAAGAGGTACAGTTCGTCTTTTGGTAAATATTAATTCGATTTTTTACCAAGAAACAGACACTTTTCTTACATAGTTTGTGTAATTTCCTTGCTTTTCAAATACGGTTTCTATGGTAAACACGAGAGTTTTCATGGTAAACTAACGAGTTTTCACTGTAAACAAGTACATTTTTGAAACCGAAAGTAAACGATAAACCCTGCGTCCGCCCGTCAAAGCGAATACATCGGGTTGCCAACACTAAAAGATGCACACTTATCACGAAATAAGATTTTGTATCAGTTAAAACGATTTAAAGAGTTAAGAAACAAGATATATGCAGCCTAGTATGGGAAATGTTTTACATTGATGTGAGCGGCTACACACTGAAGTGTGGCAAAGCGCAGGCGCTCGCACTGACGTCCGCTTTGTTGAAATATCGCAGGCGCGTATAGCGAAAGTGTGTAAGTGCAGTTTGGATACTTATCAGACGCCAAGTGACGCAGATAATATACAAATTCGTCAATGACAGTGAAATAGTTAACCCTTGCACCATAACAGGTGACTTTGAAAACAGTTAAGATCAAGATCAGACGCGGTGTCTATTCAGGATCAACTCTTTCTGGCACTGGTATATTTCTTCAGTCAAAACTTTAAACTTTGGATTTTGCATAATATTGCAGACGCTAAACATAAGCAGACGATAATATTTCAGCGTAATGTTTAGAAATTTTAGACCGATAATTAAATTTGCCGGTGAAACGGTTAACCCCTTCACTGCCTTACCCCGACTGCAGTATTTATTTGCAAACGGTTTGGATCCTGATCAGCCGCCGCGTTTCGCGGCGTCTGATCAGGATCCAAATTGTTTGACATTCGTTTCAATATTTCTTAAGTCAAAATACCTAAGAATTGTTTTTAGAAACAGAAGCAGACGACAATAGTTTAAATTTGATGACGTCATGGCAGTGAAGGAAATTAAAGGGTTTCATCACAAAAGATAGCTTGTAATCTACCGCTTGTGAGTGGGGTCAAATGAATGTTTGGTGTCACATTCTGATAAATTACCAATCTGGGTATTGCATTTCCACCCATTCAATATTCTTGCAAAAAAAACCCAAATTGGTTAAAGTACTAGATTAACCATTTACCTGTAACTGCGTAGACAGACTGTCTCTTCAAGCAGGGTGAAAGTAAAACAGAATGTTCCTGAAGAAGTATTCTGTTTTACGATTCAATCTGATTTATGCATCTCTCGGAATAGTACTTGAAATGCCATATCTGATTAACATCCAGATCTGCATAGCTGATGACTACTTTTCTTAGTACAGTAGAATCTCTCAATACGACCGCTAAAACGAAGGATAGTTAATTGATTGTATAAAAGACAGGCGACAGCATAAAGCAAGGTGACAGTGAAACAGAAAGCTCCTATAGGAGCTTTCTGTTTCACTGTTACCTTGCTTTAAGCAGTCACCTGCCTTAATACATGATATTTAGCACAATTCAGTGGTCGTTATAGAGAGGTTCTACTGTATAGTGATAATGAAATGCGTTAAAATGCGTTTTTTTATGGAGAAACCCTTTCCTCGAAAATGGCGACACACAGATTAATTCATTGAGCAGGAGCAGGAGCCCTCTGATCGAGCAGGAACCCTCTGATCAGGGTCTTCACTGTTTGTCATTTTGTAATATATTATAAAAAAACAACCCTAAATAGTTGAAAATTGACCAGCCTTCATTGCAAACTGGAATTGTCCATTGGCAGTTTCAGGGGATAATGAGTAAATAGAATCAAACACGGCTTTTGGTAAAGACGGGGGATTCTATACCCGAGGTTGGTCTGTTCACAGTCGGAAACGAGCTTTAGCGCGTCCCCTGAAAAGCGAGAATAAAAAAACTGGGCCTCTGACAAGGATTGTTACTCTTATGCAAGTTTTTTTCATTCAAAATGTATATATCCAGAACTGCATAGCTGAGGACTATTTCTTTAGTGTAGTGATAATGAAGCGTTAAAATGCGTATTTATATACATGTACATGTATAGTACATGTTAACTTAATCCGCCAAACCCTTTTCATTACCATTTGTGACAAAAGGTTTGGAAAACCTGGGCTTCTGACAAGGATCCAGACTGTTACTCATGTGAATGTTGTTTTCATTCAAAATATCTAAAACCTTAGTTTGATGAATTAACTGGCACAATAATTCTTAAGTCTAAATACCTGAAATTTAATTTGAGATATAAAAGCAGACGGTTAATAAGACGACACTCTTTAACCCTTTCCCCAATAGAAGCGCCTTTTAGCGGATATGATTTATTTATCCGCTTAAGAAAATACATGTAGTTCCAATTTAATCATTAATGAATATGTATTATAGGGAATATTTTCTATATTATAGCACATGATAGCTTAAAGCAGGCTAAAAGTAAAGCAGAATGCGCCCATAGGCGCATTCTGCTTTACTTTCAACCTGCTTTAAGTAGTCACCCAGCTTAAGTATTAGAAATAGGATATCAGGAAAAGGGTTAACAGTACACATTCGTGCCCACGATCCCACATATTAGACAGAGGCAAACAGTGTAGCCGCTGATCAGACGCAGCACAATGCGTTCTCCATTCTTGATGGAGAGAAGTATCAAGAAGAAGAAGAAGAAGAAGAAGAAGAAGAAGGTGTTTGATCAAAGTATACACTGTTTGTTGATAGGAATTTCAATATAAAACAAAACGAAAATTAAAATTCAGACCAGACACCCCTTAGATAAAAAACTGGACTGGTGTAATATAGAAGCATGAAACAATCCACTAGATGCCAATTGGTTAAGCGAATGATAATATAGCGGATGCTAGATAATGTTTCGACAGGACATTGATTTGCTAAGTACTGTTAAATCTGATACAGCTTTTCTTTGTAGGAAATAAGGGTATTTGTTTAATACCGCGATCCAAAATGACCTTAATCTGAATTCAAAAGTAATTTTGATGCAACTTATCAGTGTCTTGCAATAGAAACATATGAAGATGTTCTGAACATCCTTGATATGTGTAAACCCGGCCTTGACATTGAAGTTGATTTGAGCAGACAAGTAATGTTGTTTAGCATTGTTGTCTTCAAAATTAATCGTCTGTAACACTTTTTAGATTTTACATACATGTAACTATCTTAATAATAAACTCAATTAAGTGGTATTTTTGCAAACAGTGTACATGTGAATGATACACTTTTCCGGTGCAAACAATGTAGACCATGATCAAAGGACTCCTGCGGGAACCCTCTGATCAGAGTCTGTACTGTTTGTCATTTTGTTATATATCCTTAAAATCAACTCTAAATAGTCAAAATGGACTAAACTTAATTGGAAATTGGAACTATCCATTAAACGTTTAACGGGTGAGTGAGCCAAGGTGAAGTTGAACGGTCGCTAAACACGTATTTTTACTGTCAATGTATATGTAAAAAAGATGATATATAATACATGTGTTAACTCGTATCAACCTGAACTATCGTCTGCTTCAATGTTATCTTCTGCAAGATGATTTAAATCCAATTTCATTTAAAGGTTAGAAAACCCCATACATTATTAGTGTCAAAACTTTTGGACCTAGACCAGACGCTAAGTTGTTTGGCAAATGATCTGGATCTAAACTGATTGCAAAGATTAGTCAAATAGATCTCGAGATAACGTTGTATATTAAGGGATTTAACCAGTAGCCCGTAGCAATAATACATGTACGCCTATCGCTTCAGATCTTTTATATTGTATTGGTTTTCCTCGTTTGTGGGTTATTAGCCCAAGTACGCTTTTGGCCAATTTACGATAACTGTTGCAAATAGTTTAGAACCAGATGAGACGCCGAGTAACTCGGCGTCTCATCTGGATCAAAACTGTTTGCCACTCAGACAAAGTATGTCTTAAGACGAAATGGCGGGTCGATTAGACCCGAGAGCGGATCAATTAATCATGCAAATTGCTGCAGACGACAAATATTGACAAAAGACACACTTTATGTCTTGGCGTGTTTGTGGTTAACGTTATTGGGCTACCAACTGTCGGGCAATGAACATGTACATGTACACAGTGAGGGAGTAATTGGGGCGGAACTAACGTAATTAATTGTTTTCAAGTTGTTTACCTTAATTGTATCGCTTGGGATGTTGTGTCAATTACAACGTACATGTATATTCAGTACACTGACAGGCTGTATATAGTGTATAATGTTCATTTCATTGAAAAGATATTAATAGGTTAGACTTAATACACTATCTAAATTGTTGAATTTAATGACATTTTAAGTCGTTATTTAGTGTGAATTTTTTGGTAAGTGAAGACGCGAACTGTCGGATATAAATAGTAGTGTTTAGATCGCATTCATATATAAAACCTAAGTGTTTTGGTTTTTTTAAAAAAAAAGGTTCAATAGGACATTTCCTTATTCAGTTATGATAACGCGATAGCACATTCCGGATATACTGTAAAACTTGTGTTTAGTGACAATTAAGACAATTAAACACTTATACTTATTACATGTAGGACAGGTGGCAGCTTAATGCAGGACCAAAGTAATGCAGAAAGCTCCTAAAGGAGCTTTCTGCATTCTTTTTATCCTGCATTGAGCAATCATCTGTAACGAGAGATGCTAATTAGTGTGCATGATTACTCTGCATGTAATGGCCGTTTAAAATAAGTTTGACTGTTAAATAGAACAGAAGTTGAGAGGAGAGCGGCATTGGACTAAACCGGAAGTTAGTGAATGAGGACATCTTGACATTCAGAAGGAGGTATGGCGTGGATGTACTATATGACAGCGCTGGTTGTTGGGGCTGTAGGCACAGTACTCTTCGTTAAGCGGAGACGGAAGGCAAAACCAAGGTAAAATATAAGCAGCAAAGGTTACAAAACCTTTGAGTTGAGTCTGAGATCGTACTCAATCATTTGATTGGTCAGATTTGAGCTTATGCGCTCCATTCTGACCAACCAAATGCTTGAAAACGACCTCAGCCTAAACTCAAAATGGATTAAAAGCCTGATATACATGACTGCCATTTGCATTGAGTCGAGCAACTTCATTCGAATAATTGACATGTTTTACATGTTTTTATACATACAAACACATTTTATAATATGAAACCAACACTATATTGTGACAAATGGGCACCGATAAACTTGACTTTTTTATCTTGACAATGACACAATTAATGTTTAATACAGGATAACTAATATGGGTGCTCCATGTCCTGTTAAAGCTTCTTTTGATACGAAACTCCTACAAGTTCCCACTTAAAATGCATTTGCTACATTGTACTGACAAATAAACTAAGTCATTGACAAATGCGAGATACGGGTGTAAATTCAAATGCACACTGCGCTATAGAAATGCATGGTATGCGCGTATTCCTGTTCACTCTAGGAATTCATTAACAGGTGCAGATCTTGGATTTCAACTTTGGGCGGTATAGTAGAGAGGCCTTTATTTTTTCTCGTCTAAACGAAACAGAACGCAAACACTATGCAATACAAATGACAAAATAACAGTATTTTGAAATTTCTGATGATCTACATCAGATCCAGATCAGACGCGTCCGATCTAAACTGTTTGTAATTACATGTAACATGATTAGTTTACAGTGGAGAAAACGTTATTCTTTCACAATATACGCGTTTACGCTAAAACTATTATTTCAATTGCAAACAGTTTGGAGCCAGATCAGACGCCGGGTCACCCGGCGTCTGATCTGGCTCCAAACTGTTTGTCACCAAGATAAACCTGAATTATCAGAATTGTCCCAAAGATGTACTTTTCTACGTATTAGTGTTATGCGTTTGCGTACGTGTGCGTTTAAACGGGAAAGAATAACATAGTCTCCACTGTATCACAAACGTGTTTATTGGGAAATATTAATGCACCTCCCGCTGTTACAATATATCTAGCTTAACTTTAAGGTTGATGACCCCTAATGAGATCGGGTCAATGTTGGTCAATATTGGTACTCTTTGGAGAGCGATCGGCCATTCTCGTCAACTGTCGGTCCGTTGCGAATTATGATACAATGTTAAGCAGTTGACGAAAAAACGTATACAATAGAGAAAACGTTATTCTTTCCCGTCTGAAAGCAAACGAAACGCAAACGCAAAACACTAAACTGTAGAAAGTGACATCTTTTTTAAATAGTCAACTACATGTACCTATTTTAATCTAAGAGGCAAACAGTTTGGAGCCTAATCAGACGCCGGGTTATCCGGTGTCTGATCAGGCTCCAAACTGCTTGCACTGGAAATAAGGTATCGAGTTTGGTCCGAGCTCATTAGAGGACCTCAACCTTAAGCTTCCATGTACAGTTTAGTGTCTGCATCAATTCTCAAAAGTTGGTGTGTCTTTTATTCTTTTTAGAAAATAAAATCAGAAAGGCATACAGTTAGGACCATTTGAGGCATTAAGTCTCATCTTGATTCAAATGGTTTGGAAGTGTGTCACAAATTGATGCATAGCTTACTACAGTGCAGATTACGTTATTCTTTCCCGTTTAAACGCAAATGAAACGCAAACGTATTGCAATTAAATGTAAAAAAAACTTTTCGACAATTATGACTATTCATGTTATTCTGAATAGCAAACAGTTTGGAGCCTGCTCAGACGCCGGGTTACCGGCGTCTTCTCTGGCTACATACTGTTTGCAGTGGAAATAATAGTTTTAGCGTAAACGCATTTATTGGGAAAGAATAACGTTTCCTCCACAGTAAATCATAATCTCTCCATCTATATAAGTATTTGAATTGTTCATATAACCGCTCTTGAACCAAGTGACTGTTGTGACTCTACAGAAGGAAATAACAGTTTAACCCTTCCCCCCATTGAAGCGCCTTTTAGCGAATATGATTTATTCTGCCGCTGAAGAAAATAGTTCCAATTAAATCAGTCATGAATATATATTAAACAGAATATTTTCTATATTCTTGCACATAATAGCTTAAAGCAGGCTGAAAGTAAGGCGCATTCTGCTTTACTTTCAACCTGCTTTAAGTGGTCACCTGTTTTCAATACTAGAAATAGGCTATCAGGTAAAGGGTTAACGCCTGTAGAGTGTAAATGTCGTATGCTCAATATGTGTCCGTCTACAGAGTCTAAAAGTTGAAACACAATAACTCTCGGCAGGTAATAAACAACAAACAATTTTGATTCAGATCAATGTCTGGGTACCAGGAATCTGTTCTGGGCTCAAACCCGTTTTAAGATGTACGAGTGTTTTTCAAAAAGTAATGATATATACTTGATCACGATTCGTATCTTATCATTCGATCAAATAAATCGTTACTTTTTGAACAACCCTCGTATGTCACGGTTGCAAATTGGTTTACGATGAGGAATATATTATATTTTCAATAAAAACATCTGTACTAAAATACATATGTCCATTGCAAACAGTTTGGTAACCCGGCGTCTGATCTGGCTCCAAACTGTTTGCTACTCAGATTAAAATAGACACTTATAGCTGGAAAATTAAAAAAAACAAACCATTTTCAACAGTTTAGTGTTTTGCGTTTGCATTTCGTTTGCGGTTAAAAGGGAAAGAAAAAAGTTTTCCCCACTGTATGCTCCAAACTGTTTGCCACTAAGAATAAAATATTTCGAATTTAACTTCAATAATGTATAGACGATTTATTTTATTTCATTGCCTTTCGGTTTCGAAATAGCATAGCTGTAACCCTCTAACCGCTCATATAAATACCAGCTGTTTCTCACCTACATTTTCAGGTATACATATACAATGCTCCCTCCCTACAACGACACCCAATGGGAGACACAGATTGTGTGTGTTGTTCGGAGGGAGACGTTACAGGGAGGGAACATTAAGACTTAGCTTACATTAGCAAACAGCTTCAATCCAGATCAGACGCCGCGTAACGCGTAACGCGGCGTCTGATCTGGTTTCAAGCTGTTTGTCACTCGTCATTTTACCCATTCTTTCAAATGTCCACTTATATGTAACTTTGAGAAAAAACAGCAGACGACAATATTTAGCAGACGATAGTGCAGCAGTAAAAGCGTTAGACATGAGTGTCATGTTTAAGGAACTGCGGCAAGGGTTTTTGTTAAGTAGGGAGTCGTTGTTGGGAGGGCCTTTGTAGGGAGGCAGCACTGTAAGTGAACCATATAAAAAGCAGTTAGGATTTACTGGGCGTCATGCAGACCAGGATCCAGAATGTTTAAAAGCTGGTTCCCGCATTCAGTTTCTTATATTCGTATTACATGTAACCCATTTACATACATGTAAGCTCAGTGGCTAAAAACATTGGCATTGCCAAACAGTGTATCGTTAAGCTCATGATATGCACTGTTTGCTTTATCGTTTCCAATATTTTGCTGTATGGACAATAACTGCAGTGTCTTTAGTCCACCCTTGTAGTTCTACAATGAAATCTTCCAGCAAGTATACAGGGAGAATTCATTACAATATCCAGACATAAATGGGTTACAGTGGAGAATCTGTTATTCTTTCCCGTTTAAACGCAAACGTACGCAAACGCAAAACACTAAAACGTAGAAAAGAACAACTTTTGGACAATTCTGATATTTCATGTTTATCTTGGTGGCAAACAGTTTGGAGCCTGATCAGACGCCGGTTTACCCGGCGTCTGATCTGGCTCCAAACTGTTTGCACTGCAAATAATAGTTTTAGCGTAAACGCGTTTATTGGGAAAGAATAACAGATTCTCCACTGTAGTTTTACAATGAAATCTTCCAGCAAGTATACAGGGAGAGTTCATTGCAATATCCAGACATAAATGGGTTAATCTTAACCGGGAACCATGCATACTTTGAAAAATCAGTTACCCTTAGCCTGGACTTTCGATTTACTTAGTACAAGGTATGGGGAAGTTTGCATACAGCCTTGATCTTAGATGCCAGGTTAACCGCGGATTCTAAGCTATTTTGACACTTTGACATATGTTCTGCTGATGTGAATGGTTTATTTATATTTCTAGTCGACATTTGTGGGGCAAATGCCATTGTCTGTTGTTTCCTAGCTACAGTGGAGTAGACGGTATTCTTTCCCTGATTTATATCCGTTAAAACGAATCTCAATCAAATGCAATGAAATTAACAAAATAACATTTGTTGTTCTTCAAAATATACGTTTACATTTAATCTCACTAGCAAACAGTTTGGAGATTGATCAGACGCCGGGTTACCCGGCGTCTGATCAGTATCCAAACTATAAATGCGATGTGGATATAAATTTTCAGCATAAACGCGATTATTGGAAAATAATAGCGATTTCTCCACTTTATCCTGAAGGCATCTCTGAGAATTTCACTCCACTATCAATTCTTTATCATATGAAAATATAGGTTCTCTATTTTAAAATGGGTAATTATGCGATAAGTTTTATCCAGCTGAGAAAGATATGCATTGCAATGGCAATCTGTTTGTATCCCGATCAGACGCCAAGTAGCTCGACCTCTGACCAGGATCCAAAACGCTATGCACTAGTATTTAGGCTTCGTCGTTCCAGCAGATGTAGAACTCAAATGGATTATTTTTACATAATAGTTTGGAAGCTAGTAGTTCTTTCAGTTAGATAAGGGCTATAACGACTATTATTAGCCTATGAGAACCATCACCGTTAGATTGTGTTGATTACTAGAATACATTGTATCAGTGTTCTTTATACAAATACAGTATAGAAGACGTTATTCTTTCCCGTTTAAACGCAAACAATGGGTAAATGACAGCCTTTTGTATTTTTGGAGCCTGATCAGACGTCGGGCTACCCAAGCTGTTTGAAATGGACATAGTTGTTGCAGCATAGATTTTGGAAATATTGGAAACGAATAACATATACTCCTGAGTAATACCAGATAAGGGGAACCTTTTAAAATATTGAAGTCCTTATGCATATACAAAATGTAATGCTTGGTCTACTCACTAGACTCGTCTCAAAGAGTTACCACTCTTAGTTTTCGTATGTGACTGTTGCAGTTTAAGTGGATACAGTGGAGAAAACGTTATTCTTTCCCAATAAACGTGTTTACGCTAAAACTATTATTTCAATTGCAAACAGCTTGGAGCCAGATCAGACGCCGGGTAACCCGGCGTCTGATCTGGCTCCAAACTGTTTGTCACCAAGATAAACCTGAATTATCAGAATTGTCAAAAAGTTGTACTTTTCTACGTTTTAGTGTTTTGCGTTTGCGTACATGTGCTTTCAAACGGGAAAGAATAACAGATTCTCCACTGTAAGACGTTTTTCTTTCCCAATAAACGAGGTTACGCTAAAACGTTTATTTCCATTGCAAACTGTTTGGAACCAGATCAGACGCTGTGTCTGTTTCAGTCATTGTCAGCAAGACTCATGGACGAACCAGATAATGAGCATTTGTCTGCACTTTTCGTCTTGAGTTAACTCTTACATCGTCAAATGTAACCAATTCACCACCATATTGTCGTCTGCGTAAATATTATTGTCTGCAATATCGTTTTAAAGTTAGATTTAAGACAGTAGGACTAACAAAATTCTGAAACGAGTGTCAAACAGTTTGGATCCTGGTCAGACACCGCGTTACTGTAGGATCCAAACTAAGGATGAGGATCCAAACCTTTTGCCAAAGCTTCTTTTGTTGTTACTTACCGCGAAAAGGTTCATATGTTGTTCTGCTTTTTGACTGCTGCACAAATTGACACGAATATCAAATAAGGTGGACCCTAATCAGACGCCGAGTTACTAACTGTTTGCAAAATGCCAAAATGAAGTCGCCATTTGCAGTGTGCGAGCTGAAACTGGTCGCCTGCCAAGCGGCCTCCTGCAGCAGCTGTACATTTACAGTGGAAAAAACATTATTCTTTCCTAAATAAACGCGTTTGCACTAAAACTATTATTTCCATTGCAAACAGTTTGGAGACAGATCAGACGCCGGGTAACCCGGCGTCTAATCAGGCTCCAAACTGTTAACAACTCAGTTTAAAATAGATACATGTAGCTGATTATTTAAAAAAAGATGTCATTTTCTACTGTTTAGTGCTATGCGTGTGCGTTTCGATTGCGTTTAAACGGGAAAGAATAACGTTTTCTCCACTGTATATCCTCCACGTTTACAAATGTACCTGCTGTAAAACATTCTGTCTTACAGTGGAGAACACGTTATTCTTCCCCGTTTAAACGAAACGAAACGCAAACGCAATTCAATAATAATGTAAAATATGACAGGCTCTAAACAGTTTGACGATTTGTTTTACTCTGAGTTGCGAACAATTTGGGGCCTGATCAGACGCCGGGTGACCCGGTGTCTGAACTGGCTCCACGCTGTTTGCAATAGAAATAATTGCTTTAGCATAAACGCGTACAATTGGTAAAGATTTACAACTTCTCCATTGTACCTGTATATGTTTCATGCGTAAATGTCAAAAGTCGAAACGTTTGATTCATACAGTAAAACTTCGTATCAAGCGACAAATGAGCATACTTTTGTTCAGCGTAGTTACCTGTACATTAAAGGATACGTTTTACCTGAATTCAAGGAAAAAGTAATGCAACGAGCTTTCCGTATTACTTTTGTTCTGCTTTAAACAGCCATTTGTCTTAAAATCTACAAATGTTTAATGTTGTCAGTGTCCAATTGATAAATTGTATACAGTGGAGAAAACGTTATTCTTTCCCAATAAACGCGTTTACGCTAAAACTATTATTTCAATTGCAAACAGTTTGGAGCCAGATCAGACGTCGGGTAACCCGGCGTCTGATATGGCTCCAAACTGTTTGTCACCAAGATAAACCTGAATTATCAGAATTGTCCAAAAGTTGTACTTTTCTACGTTTTAGTGTTTTGCATTTGCGTACGTTTGCGTTTAAACGGGAAAGAATAACAGATTCTCCACTGTATGTTACAATGTCGTTTTTCGCTTCCCCGCCCATCTAAGCTTGTCGTCTGCTTGTAAATATTTTCTGATAAAGCTCTCCTTGACATTTTGGCAAAGGTAAACTCATTCCGAATGAGTAACCTTGAAGCTAGATTAACATCACGACTCGGTGTGGTTCTAGTATGCGTGATATACCATACATGAAACAAATAATTTATTGTTAACTTTTTTACCGCCACGACTAAAGATTTTGCAAACATTTTGGATCCAGATTAGACGACGCGTAAAAAAACACATAACTATGAAGTTAAACAGATATTCAAAAGAGTGCATAAAATTGTAGACGAATTATTTTAGCATATGAAAATTATCTGTGAATCTGCGATATTGTTTAAATTTGACAATGAAAAGGTTAAATAATATGAAACTTCATTTGAGGAAATGCCCATTAGTGCAAGGTTTTATTCACACAGTGCTGATCTAGATCAGAATCTATCTTTGATTCTTTGAGTTATCTCTCTTTGGTAGCAAAAAAGGAAAATTCCAAAATCATATTTCTTATGAAGTGTCATTCATGTGAGAGGCAGTATGTAGGCCTGTTTGAAATACATGTATCCTTTATTGAGGAAAAGGATTGTACTTTCTGTGCCAGGCTCCGAGTTTATAAAGCGTTTTAGTTGAGTCTGAGTGAGTTCCCAAGTATTTGATTGGTCAGATTTGAGCATAGGCTCAAATCTGACCAGTCAAATGCTTGGGAACGAGTTAAGACTAAAGTCAAAAGCTTTATAACCTCAGAGCCTGTCGCTTGCATGGATGGGTAGGCGAAGACGCCGTGTATAGGTATGATTCTGAATCGACTAACTGTATCGTTTTCTAGAAACGATGAAATATGTTTGCTCAAAGACAATATAATTATAGTAAAATCTGTAGAAAAGGATAAGAAATTAGAGAAGATAGGAATCTCAGAAAACAGTTTCTGTGAGTTTGCGGTCTAGTGCAGGACAGAACCTGTATAATTGCAGATAGCTCCCAGAGCTGACTTGCGTCAACGCAATGTCGTTTAAATGGTCACTTATTACTGGTTTGCTTATACATTTTACTATTAATATAGGGCTTCAAATAAGGCGAGCAACTAAGATTTACTAATTCTTCATTAATCAACCCCTATATTGTGACTACTTATTAGAATCGCAATAAGATTACATAAATTTCTGTTTTGCGAAAGCAAAGATTTTGTGAATGCGCGCTTTGAATTTAACGAAAAGAGCTGAATGTCGACATATTTATCCGCTTGACTTTTTTTTTTAAATCATGTCATGCAAATGAATGTATTCCATAATATTCAAGGCCGTCTGCTTTTGTTTTAAACCTATTTTAGCAGAAAATAGAGCTGAATTTTGACTATAAATTGCTAACAAATGCTGTCTTAAAGAGAATCAATCTTCAATCTTGTATGAATTCTGCTGTTTCTCCATTTTTCGTGCAATAATTTCTGTTTTAGTAAACTTGAAAAGGAGTGTTTTTGCAAACTTTGGATGTATGAAAAAGAGTTCGAAAAAATTTCGGTGTTGCGAAAGCAAAGATTTAGTGGTCGCGCGCTTTAAATTTAACGCAAAAGCTGAATGTCGACATATTTTTCCGCTTGACCTTTTTTTTTTTTATATATTAAATCATGTTACGCAGATGCACGTATTCCATATTATTCAAGGCTGTCAGCTTTTGATTTAAACCTATTTAAGCATAAAAAATAGAGCTGATTTGACAATAAATTGCAATTTAATGCATTTTTATAGAGATTTTGGTGTTGCGAAAGCAAATATTTAGTGGTTGCGCGCTATGAATTTAACGCAAAAATATGAATGTCTACATATTTTGCCGCTTAAGTTATTCGCAAATATTTCGATTTATGAAAAGAGTTCGATACATTTCGGTGTTGTGAAAGCAAATATTTAGTGGTTGCGTGCTTTCAATTTAACGCAAAAATATGAATATCTACATGTACATGTATGTACATGTAACACCCAAAGTGTTACATGTAGATAGCGACAAAATCCTTTTGTATTTGAAAACATTCATCTATCTGAAATAAGTATCTCATTTCTATGGCGTTGTAGGTTATTTCTTCACAAAATCATATGTGGTGACTACTCATTAGAATGGTCTCAAAGATGTGTAGTGGATAGATAAGATTTGACGTGGACATAAAGATGGCATGATATGCTGCATGATGCATTTGAAATACACGCTCACCTTGAGCTGTTACATACAATTTGCTGGAGGCTTTTACCTTGGTATTTTTTATACAGCGTTCCCTCTCTGTAACGGCCCTCCTAACAACGACTCCGTCCATACAACGACCCTTGTCTCAGTTCCCTAAAGCTGACAATTATGTCTAACGCTTTTACTGCTGCAATGTCGTCTGCTTTTGTTTTTAAATTACATATAAGTGAACATTTGATAGCATAAATACAATTATGAGTGGCAAACGGCTTGATTCCAGATCAGACGCCGCGTTACGCGGCGTCTGATCTGGAGTCAAGCTGTTTGCAAATGTAAGCCACGTTTTGATTTTCCCTCTCTATAACGACTCTCTCCAACAACACACAAAGTCTGTGTTTCCCACTGGATGTCGTTATAGAGAGAGAGCACTGTACTTCCGTGACTTGTGAATTTTTGTTTCTGTTTTCTTGTACGTAATGTTTCTATCAATTTGACGTGTTTTTCGATCGACATTTAAAAAGCAGATGTAACAGTTGATGCTGACAACATTGTATAAATAAGATATTCGCTATTACAGATAAGCACGTAGCTTGCTGTTTTGTAATCTTTGTAGCTTCTGGTCTAGTAGGGAATAGCTTGCGAAAGAGTGTTCATTGTTTCTTTATATACTGTCTATCCACGGTTTTACGACCATTATAAACAAAGCATACTCTCAGTTTAAACATGAGATCCATTGGCTGATTAATAAAAGAAGACAATGTAATGCAGGAATTTTGCAGGAGGTTTTGCAATACGTACCCTTTGTCTTGTAGTAGGTATCAGTAATCGCCTGTCTTGAGTGATTTCTGACAGAAGTTCCTTAATGAAATTGTTATTTGATACAGGTACGACTGTATGTTTCTTGAGCTAGATATTTGAGGAGGGTCAAGTTTCCAAGGTGGAATGTTTGCAGAAGTATCATGGTGGTACAGGGCTGCCATGATTTGATCATGAAAAATCCTAAGATTTCCAAATTGTCTATTTTTCAAGCGCGATTACCTAAAGCAGGATGAAAGTAAAGCAGAATGCGCCTTAATGCGCATTCTACTTTACTTTCAGCCTGTTTTAAGCAATCATCTGCTGGGATAAAAATCCGAAATTTTCGGAAATGTGCGGAGAATTGGCAGCCCTGGTGGTAGTATAGGACAACATTAATGTTCAGTGTAGTAAAGTCGGTGACTACATGCACAGTGTATGATTGTTATCTCAACAGTAGTCAACCCAGTGTTAGAAAACTGTATGCAGACGCATGTTGATCTTTAAGGACAAGTGGCCGCGTAATGCAAGGCAAAATCCATGCAGAATGCTCGTACAGGAGTTTTCTGCATGATTTTTGTCCTGCATTAGTATGCCACCTGTCATAAAAACAACAAGTTTGAATGTATTTGTAAACACTAAACAGAGTGCAGTGACACCTGTGGTACTGTAAGTTTAGAGTGGCGAAGACGGCGTTATTAGTTCCCATTAAAAATGAAACTAAACGCAAACACAGTTTACAGTTCAAACATTTTTTATTCCCACATAATTATATACATGGAATTGGGGTTGGGTCACAAGTTATAACAACATTAGCTTTGACCCTCCCCCTACAATTTAAATGTGCAGTACAAGAACAATGGCATAAATTATAACTAAATTCTTAAAAAATTACTATTACTATTTTAGAGAGAAAAACAAGAGAAGAGAAGAGAGAGAAAAGCACAGCACAAAGAAATGTACAAAATGACAGCTTATTTTTAATATAGCGCTCCCTCTCTACAACGACACCTAATGGGAGACAAAATATATGTGCGTTGTTCGGAGGGAACCGTTATAGAGAGGGGAAATTAAGACTTGATTTACATCTGCAAACAGCTTGAATCCAGACCAGACGCCGCGTAACACGGCGTCTGATCTGGATTCAAGCCGTTTGTCACTCGTCATTATATATATTCTATCAAAATGTTCACTTATATGTAACTTTGAGAAAAACAGCAGACAACAAATTTAAGCAGAAGGTATTGCAGCCATGAAATGGTTGGACATAATTGTATTGTTTTGGGGAACAGCGGCAAGGGTCGTTATAAAGAGGGAGTCGTTGTTGGGAGGGCTGTTGTAGGGAGGGAACGATGTATTCTCACGATCTAATTGTATTTTAGCTGCCAGTAGTTTGGAGCGTATTTAGTCGCCTGGTGGTTACCAGTCTTCTAATCTGGTACCAAACTATATCTGCAGTGGAATTGCTTTAGAAAAACGCGTTTACAGGGAAAAATTGTATTTACACTGTACAGATAAAAGATAAACAAAGAAAAAATGATACAGAAAGAACCTATAACATTTTGACTCGCTCGTACTACCCCTCGATACATGTATTAAATATATTGCATAATAATCGTGTGACTGTGCGTATGCTCGTTTGTGCGTTTCGCACGTCCGTGCGGGCGTAACATGCAGATGAAGGGTATATAATCTTAAAGCTGAAAGAAATCTGAGAGAGGTGTTGTGGAGTGGGAAATAAGGCTAATTTTATATAGGCTATACGAGGGTAGTTCAAATAGTTTTGATACTGGATCAATAACTTTATTATAATAAGTGCAAAATGCATGTGTGATATATCATTTTGAAGAACAATTCTTTGCCAACACGTTGGTATAATGCACGATAAGATCGAATTACTCGATCAGCCTCAACATGAACCTAAATGACCCCTCCTCGAGGACACTGAACCTTTTTTGTGTATTATTGAGTTAATTTTCTTGAACGCAATTTGATACTATAATTATTATTACGGCTTTACTATTTTGAATAAGTTTATGAAATTTTCTGTCAAATAAATTCAGACAATTATGCAAACACTACACAGTTTTAAATGTTATTATGATATAAGATATCAAGAATAAAGCTAATACTAAACACGTACTGAAAATTTAAAAAAAAAGTTAATCTACTGTTATGTATAAAAGTAGTGAGTGAAATCACAAAGTCATTTTTATATTAAACCAGGCTATAATTGAAGCCATTGAAGTAGGGTTTTATGTTTTAAAATCAAAATGTAGATATATTGATCTAGAACATTTTCATAGCGTTCGAAAAAACATGTCCACTTTCGTCATTACATGTACCAAAATAAGAAATCTCGTTTTTGAAAAAATGAGATTTAAGACAGTTAACCCTTTTAATAGAAATAAAAATTTATTTACATTAAAAATTAGACATAAACTGATATATTTCAAAACAAAATCTGGAAATTTTACTCTTTAAGAAGTTATTACGTCAAAAAAGAATGTCTGAAAAGTGCTATGTTCCAGTGTCCTCGAGTAGGGGTCACTTAGGTGCATGTTGTGACTTATCGAGTTATGTGATCTTATCGTGCCTTATACCATCGTGTAGGCGAAGAATTGCTGTTTATGGGATGACGCATCTGATGAAGCTTATGCGGGACTATAAACCTCAGCAGAAACAACAACAAGAATTGCTGTTTAAAATGATATATCACACATGCATTTCCCACTTATAATACTGAAGTAATTGATCCAGTATCAAAACTATTTGAACACTCCTCGTAGAGGGAGTAAAGTTCACTGGGGTCACACCATTTGCACTATGTATTGGATACATTATTCTTTTCCAATAAACGCATTTACGCTAAAACTATTATGTCCGATGCAAACAGTTCGGAGCCAGATCAACATGAATAGTCAGAATTGTCAAACAATTGTCATTTGTTATGTTTTAGTGCAATGCGTTTGCGTTTCGTTTGCGTTTAAAGGGGAAAAATAACGTTTTCGCCACTGTACCTAATCAACTCTTGAACTAGGCTTGTATGTCCTGGCATTACAAGAATATTCACACAGTGGAGAAAACTGTTTTCTCACCTGTTGAGCGCAAGAGAAACGAAAAAACGTAACGCAACAAAATGAAGACAAATGACAACTTTTGAAAAAATTAATATAATTTGATATGCGTTGGAAACAGTTTAGAGCCTGACCCGGCATCTGATCTGGCTCCAAACTGTTTGCAGAGATCATCAAAAGATTATAGCATAAACGAATTTTGGGAAAGAATAACATCTACCAGTGCTTGATTTATTTTTCAACGACGATAATTTAAGCTTTTGTGAACCATCGTAATACGGGAGGAAGGAAAATGATCAAACTAGCACATCTTGAATACGGTTTACATGTAAGGCTCTAATTTGTGTGTCACATATATTAAAATCGAACTATTTATACTTTCCAAAAAAACTGTCATTTAGTTTAATTTATTGCATTGCTAAGAAGTTTTGTTAAAACGAAAACCGTTTCCGCTGTATTGTTTATATGACCTCATTATGACCTCCACATACACAAGAGGCATAAGGTACAAAACATGCGTAGAGATATTTCAGAGAAGCTGGGCTGCCATAAGTTGATCATGAAACACTTCAAAATGTTCTTTTTTTTAAGCGCGATTACTTAAAGCGGGTTGAAAGTAAAGCAGAATGCGCCTCAATGCGCATTCTGTTTTACGTTCAGTCTGCTTCATGCTGCTTTAGGTTGCCATCCTGTTAGATAAAAATGCGAAGATAGCAGCCCTGTCTAGGCCGGAAATGGACTATTACCCAGTTATTTGGGTAATTTTGACTCACCAGTGAGATTTGAGTAAAACATACATACATGTAGGTCAAGCTCAATATTGTCATTATTGAAAACCGATTTTCATACAGTGGAGAATGTGTTTTCCCAATAAACGCGTTTACGCTCAAACTATTATTTGCAGTGCAAACAGTTTGGAGCCAGATCAGACGCCGGGTAACTCGGCGTCTGATCAGGCTCCAAACTGTTTGCCACCAAGATAAACATGAAATATCAGAATTGTCCAAAAGTTGTTCTTTTCTACGTTTTAGTGCTTTGCGTTTGCGTACGTTTGCGTTTAAACGGGAAAGAATAACAGATTATCCACTGTTCATGTATGTTCATTATTGAAACCTGATTTTTCATAGCATAAGCTTGCAAGCAGTTTGGATACAGGTTAGGCCTAAAACTATAGTGGGAGCTTACATGTACCAGCAGAAATCAAACTGTATATGCCACTCAGACTGAAACAGTCTCAAAATCTTAGCAGAAAACTTTCTAAGCAGAATTCAGTTAGATCTACTCATTTTTTAACCCTTTCACTCTCAATGACGTCATAAACCGCATTTGCAAACAGTTTGGATCCTGATCAGACGCCGCGTAACGCGGCGACTGATCAGGATCAAAACTGTTTGCCACATGTTTTGAAATGACGTCAGTCATACGACTGCCAAAATATAACTTTGAAACGATATTGCAGACAACAATATTGAAGCAGGCGACAAAATGGCGATGAAGAGGTAAAGATCTCACGATAAATTTGATCATGAAAGGGTTAAAAAAAATTGAAACGTGACAATTAGGCAACATTTTTTAAACAGACGCTATAATGATAAGCAAGGGACTAGATCAGATGAAAGGGGTTGAAGATTTAGCTGATCAGGATATAGATGTTTGTTTACGGCTGTAGATTCTAGAGTGTTCTTCACATACAAAAGTTAGCACATCTGCTTAGTGGAACATTTCTGGATTTTGTAAAAAGTTCTGATCCATAGCATAAAACGAGTAACCCAACTTCCGATTAGTTTCCAAATTGTTTGAAATTCTTGTCTATATTGATTTCAGCAGTTCAAATAATAATAAAAAAGCTCATATTTAGACCACATTTTTGAAGCATAATGATACAGTGGATATTAAATTACCATTTCACAATTAACGCATTTATTCTAAAGTAATCATTTTTATTGCAAATAGTTTGGAGCCTGATCAGACGCCTGATTACTGAATACTCTGATCTGGCACCAAACTGTCTGCCACTTAGGTTTACATAAAATGTCAAAATTGACGAAAAGTTTTCATTTTCTAAATGTTAATGCGACACGTTTTCGTTTCGTTTGCGTTTTAACGGGAAAGAATAGCGTCTTCTACACTGTGTACAGTTGAGGAAACGTTATTATCTCCCAATAAACGCGTTTACGCTAAAATTAAAATTTCTATTGCAAACTGTTTGCTATTTAGCTTAAAATAGATTGTTGGAAATTTTAAAAAAGATGCCATTTTCATTTTTAACAGTTTAGTGTTTTGCGTTTGCGTTTCGTTTGCATTTAAATGGGAAATAATAACTTCTCTGCCATGAAACAGGTGTAGCGTTAAGCAGACAACACGTTCGTTTGTAAAGATACTATATAGTTTAGCATAACTGTGGCATAGATGGAGCAACTGAAATCTCACTGGGATTTAGGATATTGTAGGCTAACAGTGTTTCACCAGCCTCATAGTGAGAAGTGTATGTGTGTGTACAAACAGTGGGAAAAACGGTATATAATTCTAACCAAAACTAAGTGCAAACATATAGCAGTTAAATGTAGCAAACGTCAATTGGTTTTAGTGACAAATAGTTAACCCTTTCACTGCCAAATCTTCCGCGAGATTTTTACGCCTTCACCGTTTCATTGTCGTCTGCTTCAATTTTGTTGTTTGCAAGATCGTTTCAAAGTAAGATTCAATGTAGTATGGCTGAAAAC
Organism: Gari tellinella; assembly: GCA_922989275.2. Taxonomy (NCBI): domain Eukaryota; kingdom Metazoa; phylum Mollusca; class Bivalvia; order Cardiida; family Psammobiidae; genus Gari; species Gari tellinella. The sequence goes on from OV277872.1 coordinate 12,303,572, forward strand.
ATATCGATACAAGTGTCCAACAGTTTGGATCCTGATCAGACGCCGCATTAAACGCGGCGTCTGATCAGGATCCAAACTTGTTTGCAAACGCGCTTTTAAGCGTCATTGAGAGTTAAAGGGTTTAGAGCCTGATCAGACGCCGAGTAACTCAGCTTCTGGCTTAGCTGCAAACTGTTCGCAATAGACATACTCATGTAGTGTTGTTAAAGGTACAAAGTGTTGTTTGAGATGAAATGGATAAACTAGTGTTTGGTAATCAAAGTGTAAACAAACTGAGTGAAACGTGCACGTGCATTTATTACGGATACAAATTGGATAGTTTTATGACGGAATCTTGTATCATTTGGAAAGTTTTAGTTACATTCGGGTTTTTCGTAGAATGTGTTGCCAATGCTGTCACTTCCATAACGTCGTCTGCTTAAAATTGTCGTCTGCATGAGTTGTGTTATACATGTATTAACCTTACATGTTCAGTAAGGCGTTTTCTTTAAAACTAAGTGGCAAAACAGTTTGATGCCTGATCACACGCCGGGATACCCGGCATCTGACCAGTCTCCAAACATTTAGCAAACAATTCTTATTGTTTTAGCATAAACGTGTTTATTGGGAAATAATAACGTCTTCTTCACGGTACATGTACAGGCTTCTATCAGTTCCCAAACTGTTTGTTTAATGCACTTGTAGTAGCGCTTTCCATTGAGATGATTAAATAGCCTTTGCGCAAACTGGATCAATACAGTTCATGCAATATCCCTCGATAGTATTGTCGATGAGTCATCGTCAGGGCTTGAGATACATGCAACAGTGAGCGTTGTTCATTATTTCATTATGCCAGATGACATAAGTTACATGTACAAATGGGATTTAACCTTTTACCTTTGATCCCGTAGTCTGTTTCTAAACTGCAATTGTACGTGCACTCGGAAGTGGAGGGATGCATACGGGCTTTAGTTTTAGTTTTCAGTTCTGCGAAGGCATGCCAGGGACTCTGGCATTAATATGTCTCACTCGGCGGAATCCATGATGAAATGGGATATTTACGGGTCGTTAACATTTTTCAGCAAAGTTCAGCGCATTTCAACCCGAAAATAGAAACAACCACATGCTTCTAAGTGTTTTTGGCTATTGAATGTGGGGCTCCAGATAAGAGGGTCGGAATAAACTATATTTTTCCAAAGAGCATGCTCCTTTTTGTCTTTATGAAGCCAGTGTTGCGACTGCTAAGTACATGTAGATCCGCCTTTTCGAGCCTATTCTATAATTAATAATCACAACAAAGTGTTTCGTTGAGATATAAGACTTTTGATATTTTAATTAACCCCTTTGAGCAGTTGCAGGCGTGAGCAATTGTAATTAGGACCAGTACTATATAGTCGGTCTAGCTACAGTGGAGAATGTGTTATTTTTTCCCAATAAACGCGTTTACGCTAAAACTATTATTTGCCGTGCAAACAGTTTGGAGCCAGATCAGACGCCGGGTAACCCGGCGTCTGATCAGGCTCCAAATTGTTTGCCACCAAGATAAACATGAAATATCATAATTGTCCAAAAGTTGTTCTTATCTACGTTTTAGTGCTTTGCGTTTGCGTACGTTTGCGTTTAAACGGGAAAGAATAACAGATTCTCCACTGTATATCCCATTTTTGCCCTAGATAATTCATTTAATTTCCCCCTTTCATTGCTTTAACTTTCTTGCAGATGTCATTATAGATAATTGCGTTAACCATTTGAACCCTAGTCCCGCATATAGGCGTCATTTTCAAAAGTATACATATGAAAAGTGTACTTGTCCTATGCAAAACATTGACAAAAACAATCCTTAAAAATCAGAAATGGACTAGACTAAAATGGAAACTGAGATTGTCCATTTTATGTTTTAGGGAGGAAAGAGTTGACCTGCCTTATTGCATTGCAACATTGAACAGACCTGGCACAGGCTTCGTATTTGAGTTTGGTCTACACAGCAATATATCGCACATAATACAGCTACTTAAAATGCTTAAGATGCATGTGTGTGTCAAACAGTGTAGATCAAAACCAGCTTACAGTGGAGAATCTGTTATTCTTTCCCGTTTAAACGAAACGAAACGCAAACGCAAAACACTTAAACGTAGAACAGTACAACTTTTGGACAATTCTGATAATTCAGGTTTATCTTGGTGACAAACAGTTTGGAGCCAGATCAGACGCCGGGTAACCCGGCGTCTGATCTGGCTCCAAACTGTTTGCAATGGGGAAAATAGTTTTGAGCGTAAACGCGTTTATTGGGAAAGAATAACGTTTTCTCCACTGTAAAATGCATGTGGGTGTCAAACAGTGTAGATCAAAACCAGCTTACGCGTCTTTGACGCGGCGGCTGGCTTTGATCTACACTGTTTGAAAGGCAATAAGGCAGGTTGTGTCATAGCGCGGCTCAATAAAACTGTCCATACAGAAAGCAATTTCATATGAAAGAGCAAACAGTGCATACCTTGGTGAGACGTTACTCGTGGTATCTCATCAGAGTCTACACTGTTTGCTAGTGTCCACTTTCGTGGATTATAGGAATAATTGGATAAATGTAAGACGAAAACATTCCTATTTTTGACGATGACTGTGACTCGGATAAATCCAGTTATACCTACAGTGAAGAGGTTTCTCTTTCCCAATAAAAGCGTTTACGCTAAAATTATTATAAATTATAATGGGGTAACCCGGTGTCTGATTTAGTACCAAACTGTGCACATTGGTAACAACTGTTTTGGGCAAAGGCGGGGGGGGGGGGGGGTAGAGTAACATCTTCTCCACAGTAGGGAGGTGAAGTTAATAAATGTTGTTAAGATCTAAGTTGATACGGTTTTAATGCTGAGCAGATGCCCGGGATAGAGTGTCTTATCAAGATTAGAACAAGATGTTAAAAATACCTGTCAGTAATCGCTCGTAAGTAGCAGCCAATAGTCACGTGTATGTTTTGAATACCTCATTCATTTACATATGGTCTGTGTATTTGTACTCTGTATTTATTGAAGTTTATTTTTCTATAAAATATACTCAAAAAATAATGAAAAGGGCAAGCCTTCTTTTTTTCAACTGCGCGTTTATTTCAAACCGGTGTATGCACATTAGTAGTCATCCTAGAGTAAAATGGTTTTCAGATCCATATTTCTCAACACCAGCAGTATCAATTTAGAAAGAAATATTTAAAACAAAAAGTCAATTTCAAATTTGCAGAAAACACTATTTTTAGCCCCAAAATACAAAATGTTACCGATATGTCAAATGATGTCCATATGATGCATTAAGAAAAATTCAAGTATGCCGTGTGTGTTTACGAGGCGCAGTGAACTTATCCGATCTCACCCTTAAAAATCCATTGATTTTGAATGGTAACAAATCCACAATTTTTGAGAATTCGATAGGGTGCTTCTAAAACTTCCTAGAATTCAATTATTTTCACGCCAATGCACACACACATGTGTCGTACTGATAGAAAAGACTTTCGACCAGGGCAATAAGATCTCCAATTTACACAAATACCAACCCAGTATCTTTTTTGGGATAAAACATATAGTTTTTGACATTTTAGATTTATTCAATCTGTAGTGAAATTTCAGGGACTATTTTAGAACATTTTCTAGAAAGGCCTTTCGATCAGTAAAACAGATTGAATGTCAGCATTGGCTGTTAGTTTGCACCATACAGCAGTTTTAGAAAACGCTCAGTTGTAATAAAGAATGACCATTTAATTATTTTGTTGAGTATATTATGTATTATTTATTGACGAAACAGTTTACTTCCTGATTATAAGATACAATGTACCACCAAATTAGACGACGAGTGACTTGGTGTCTGGTCAGGGTCCATTTTGTCTATAACTTTAGTTTTTTATATTAAAAAAGGTAAGATTTGAAGAAGATTCGAAGAAAAAGATACTTCAAATGATATGTAAAACATATCGCGTTCTTGAGACCTATAACTCAAAAACTGACCGACCATTCAATCTAGAAGGTTGCATACATGTATACAGTGCTTTCTCCCTACAACGGCCCTCCCATCAACGCTTGCCGCTGCTACAGTACTGAACCTTATTAAATTAAATTGATAATCGCAAGCGAATTGCCATCGAATTGCCATCGAATTGCCATCGAATCGCGCGCTTCAAAAAACAAATCCTGCGTTTGAATATTTTTACGCGAATTATCGGAAGCGGTTGTGACAAAAATGGAATCGAAAAAAAATAACGAAGGCATATTTGCGAACAGTTGTGAGATACACCATTCAAGAAAACTTACCCGCGGGTAAAGTTAGTACTTTGAATCGCAAGCGAATGCCATCGAATTACAAGCGAATTGCCATCGAATTGCAAGCGAATTGCCATCGAATTGCAAGCGAATCGCAAAAATTGTTAATTTAATAAGATTCAGTACTGTACCAAAACAAGATAATTATGTCGAACCTGTTCAAGTCTGCAATATCTTCTGCTTAAAATTATCGTCTGCTGTTTTTCTCAATGTCACATTTTGGAGATTTTGACAGAAAAAAACCATAATGACGAGTGACAAACAGTTTGTTTATACCCATTGGGTGTTGTTGTAGAGAGGGAACACTGTAGACAGTTTGGATCTGATCAGACGCCTAGTTATTCGGTGGCTTATCTGGACCCAGGTAGTGACACTATTCTTTTACTGCATTCTAAGTGGGAACAATATGTATGTGTGTTGGAATGTAAATCGCTATAGTAACCTTGGAATACCTGGCAATGTCGTCTGCTTTAGACATGTGCTGTTCTAAAACTCTTTATTTGCCATTTGCTTTGTTTTGTTTTAGCGAATCAATCTTCATCAAACGTCATCCAAATAGTCTAGGTCAAGTTCAAAGATGGGTCATGTTGGACCAAAACAATAGGTCATTCTATAGGTCAAATTGTTGAAAAATGTTGTGAACACTCTTGAGGCAACAGTTTTGGGTCCGGTTTTTATCGAACTTGATCCAAAAACAATTCTCGACAAAATCTAGGACAGGTTTGAAACTGAAGGGTCAAAAAGTAGTTCAGTAGGTCAAGTTCTATGAAAACATAAAACCTTATGAACACTCTAAAAGGCACAGCTTGGGCCAATCTCTATGAATTACATATCTAACAATTTCAAATAATGCATTAGAACAACCTTGATATTTACATGTAACCACCCACACGAAAAAGCTATCAATATCAATAAACTCAGGTCAGCAAACTCAGGGCCATTGTGGCCCTCTTTTACAAGTTTCTGGCAAGATGAATTTTTTCCAGAAAACATTATTAAAGTCGACAATATTTTAAATGATGAATAGGCTTGGTTTTCCTGCTTAAAGTGTGCATTTAAATTGCTGTCCGCAAATGTTCTCGGAAAAGATCAAGATTGCTTAGTAAGTTGAAACCCTTTCACATCATTATGCTACTACAGTCAATTTTACAAACTGTTTGGATCCTGATAACTGTGTCACGTGACGTAAGATCCGGATCCAAACTATTTGACAACACTTTCGATATGTCTCTATTCAGTTTGTAAATCTGGCTTTTAAACAATAATACAATCGAAGATGAGTCTTTAAAGCAAACGATAGAGTGTGAAAACGGCCTTGCTGTGTACTTCGAAACGTATCGTTATTCAGTGGTGAATACGTTATTCTTTCCAAATTAAACGTAAACGAAACGCGAACGAAATACGAACTGCAATACATTCCAATGTAGAAAATTACATACCTTTGAAAAATCTCACGACTCATTTTTATCTAAGTGGCAAACAATTTGGAGCTGTAATCTTGTTTCATATTGTTTGCAATGGAAATACATCTAATAGTTTTAGCACCAACACGTTTATACAGTGGAGAATCTGTTATTCTTTCCCAATAAACGCGTTTACGCTAAAACTATTATTTGCAGTGCAAACAGTTTGGAGCCAGATCAGACGCCGGGTAACCCGGCGTCTGATCAGGCTCCAAACTGTTTGCCACCAAGATAAACAATAATTATCAGAATTGTCCAAAATTTGTTCTTTTCTACGTTTTAGTGCTTTGCGTTTGCGTACATTTGCGTTTAAACGGGAAAGAATAACAGATTCTCCACTGTAAGGAAAGAATAACGTATTTGTCACTGTGACAAAATTGCATAGTCCAGTTTTTTTGAAGTAGACAATTAATCATCAATGCTACATTGTGAATGTGAAGGGATTGTACAGTGTACACATGTGACAAAAGTTGTTCTATGTGACAAACAGTTCATTGGAAAAAACGTGTTCGACTTATAAGGAAAGATCCGCATTTGTGTGTTGTGGTTTAATAAAGCTGGTGGCATTTATAAATTGGAAGGAAGTGAAAAAGGGTGTTATAGTGATATTTCATTCATGCCACAAGCTCGTGACAGATAACGCAGTTAGACATTGAAGATGAGCCTGTTTAAAGGAAGGTGAGTTATTGCATGAGATGGACGTACGAGCAAATTTTGACTAGACTAGCCGCTAGTCTGATATACATGTTTATATTTATTGTTTTTTCGTTTTCTGTTTTTAATGGCTTGTCACTGTTGCCTTATTAAAGTTATTATTGATACATGTACAGAGTCACACTGATTTATCATGTAATCCTGGCTATAGGAACATATGAGCATGTATAATAAATATAACAGGGACCTGTAACGGTAAGCCTGTATGAAAAAAACTATAAATAAATGTTACAGGGAATGAAATTGTATTTTTAATGAACGATTTCAGTTTTCAAATTAGGTCTAGTTCAGTTTTAAAACTCAAGGATTGATTTGAACAATATATTGCAAAGTCAAATCAGTGTAGACCCTGACCAGGAGCCCTCTAATCAGGGTCCTCACTATTAGCATAAATCAAATGTAATCTTAACAAGCACTATTAACACTAGGTACAGTGGAGAATCTGTTATTCTTTCCCGTTTAAACGCAAATGTACGCAAACGCAAAGCACTAAAACGTAGAAAAGTACAACTTTTGGACAATCCTGATAATTCATGTTTATCTTGGTGGCAAACAGTTTGGAGCCTGATCAGACGCTGGGTTACCCGGCGTCGGATCTGGCTCCAAACTGTTTGCACTGCAAATAATATTTTTAGCGTAAACGCGTTTATTGGGAAAGAATAACAGATTCTCCACTGTATTACGATAAAATGTTTTGCTACGACAACTTACATGGGTATTAAAACAAATTTGAATTGTTACGAAGGGAACTTTGTTTTCGTAGACAAACATTTTTCACTGTATACACTGACTTCGTAGCAATATAAATCTGTTATAATACCTATATAGTTGTCGTAGCAATACAGTTTGATGATAATACGTAGTTGGCCCCCGTCGGGTTCGAGTTACTGGGCATTCAAACGTTTCTAGGTGTTATTGGGTTAGCATCATATTTGTAGCGAGAGTTTACAGTTTTCTCTGAAACCTGCTACTGTTCATACTGACGTACTCTGTGAGATGTTGAAGTTTTGTTTGACAATTCAAGGCTCCAGGACGGCGAAAGTTAGATAAAACGTTTAACAATTCCTCTTCAATACACCAACTACGTGTATTGCGAATGTTTGTTAGAAATGTTTGCCTGTCTACAAAGTCATATGTTTTGTGTAGCTGTTTGTCTATATGTGTATGTCTATCTGTATCTGTTTCTCTCTGTCAGTATGTGTATGTGTATATCTCTCTCTCTCTCTCTCTGTCACTCTCTCTGTCTGTCCCCTCTCTCTCCCTCACTCTCTCCCGTTCTCTCTTTCTTTCCCACTATCCCCCTCTATTTCTCTCATAAATATTATAATATTCCTGTGAAATTTCTATTTTCCTAAAATACGCAATGCAATAAAAAAAATTCGTTTCAAAGGTAAAAGTCTTCTCCGCTGTATTTGATGAATCGTACATGTAGCTATAGACAGGTGTGTGTGTACGATGACGTACATTCTCACGTAGAACGCAGGTAAGCACCTGATCGTCAGTGTGTAGAGCAGCTGTAACCACCAGGTAGACACCAAATGTTGAACTCTTTGCATGCTGAGTAATTATTTCGTCTGCAACAATTGTCGTCTGCTGATGTTCTTAAAATAGAATTTTCTAATTTTCTTTTCTAAACAGGATCAGAGTCTCAAACAGTTTGGATCCTGATGAGACGCCGCGTTACGCGGCGTCACATCTGGGTCAAAACTGTTTGCAAAGGTAATCACTGCGGCACATATATCCACCGCAAGCATACAAATGTTTAATCACTTAGTACAGGTAATAACAACAGAAATTAGGCCTCAGTAATTGCAAACGCTTTAAAATCTTCAATAATTGCAAGATAATACATTTGGAAACTTGTGTTTGATTAGGGCATGCACAGCTGCCATTTTATATCTTTCAAAAATGTTCAGACAATGTAAAAAATGTGTGTTTCCCCCATTTAAACGACATGTAACCGCAAACGGTATGTATTGAAATGTAACACGTACGTTTTGCCTCAAACATCGGGAATTTGAGGCTGTTTTGTTTCATTGTCTAAACGAAAAGGAATAACATATTATCTACTGTACGCCCGCAGCGATATGGATGTTAACTTTAATAAATGCATTCGTTACTGTTATATAATGCAAAACGTACATGTTACATTTCAATACATTTTTGAAAGATATAAAATGGCAGCTGTGCATTCCCTAATCAAACACAAGTTGAGATGAATGCCCGATCGCTGTACGTAGAGTACTGATTTATAGAGGTTTGTCTGTATATAATAATACAGTGGAGAAAACGTTATTATTTCCAAATAAACGTGTGTATGCTAAACACTATTATTTCCATTGCAAACAGTTTGGAGCCGATCTGTTCCGAGCTATGTTTAAGCAGGGTTTGGAACATGTCGGCAGCTAATGAAATGGCCGATCGCTTTCCGTAGGGTTCCGATATTTACCGACATTGGTCCGATCTCATTAGGGGTCCTCAACCTTAAGTCGAACATATCAATTTCTTTACAGTTAAAATCCCGATAACTCGGTCTAGCTGAAGTGGAATATATGTTCCGGTATTTCACAGTAGAACGTGGTTTAGTAGATTGTCACTTCGAAATACGGATATTTACGACGTAAAATAATTAGAGATACATGTATACTGATTTCACTGTTATTGTACTACAATTATTTTATACAGTTTTATTGCTAATTTCCTTAATATAACCATGTACAGGGAATGTATACAGTGGAGAAGACGTTATTCTTTCCCAGAAATAAATAAAACTGAAACTGAAACTGAGAAGACGTTATTCTTTCCCGTTTAAAATAAACTAAATGCAAAAGCATTGCGATAAAATGGAGCAAATGCAACGATTTTAGCGTCAACGCGTTTACTGGAAAAAAAAAACGTCTTCTCCATTGTACATTGTAGCAGAGGCCTGACATTTAGCAAGAATCAAAGGACTGATTACTATAAATTTAGATACATTACTTGTAATCATAGCAAGAGTGTTATTTACATCGGCTTTTCCATGTGGTACAATTATAATAATTGCAATTATTCAGAGCAGGCATACTGAAAATAGCAGAAACGTTTGATCCAACTAGACGGACGACGATTGCTTGTTAACCCATTGCTCCATAGATACAGTGGAGAATCTGTTATTCTTTCCCGTTTAAACGCAAACGTACGCAAACGCAAAGCACTAAAACGTAGAAAAGTACAACTTTTGGACAATTCTGATAATTCTTGTTTATCTTGGTGGCAAACAGTTTGGAGCCTGATCAGACGCCGGGTTACCCGGCGTCTGATCTGGCTCCAAACTGTTTGCACTGCAAATAATCGTTTTAGCGTAAACGCGTTTATTAGGAAAGAATAACAGATTCTCCACTGTAGGCATTTCTACACGTTTGATATATCCTTCCACTGACGAAATTAGTTATAAATATACAGTGATGAATATGTATAATATTGAAATACTGTCTTTTATTCTATCAGATGATTGCTCAACGCAGAAAAAAAGTACAACAGAATATGCCTTATGGCGCATTCTGCTTTGCTTTCAACCTGCTAATTGATATAGTGGTCATCTGTCTTTAAATTGAAAAAAAAAACAAAAACCACGGGCTAAATAGGGGGAAAGGGTTAATATTTTATAATAATAATAATAATGGACACTTCCAATTTCAAATAAAGTCTAGTCCATGTTTGATTATTTAGGGTTGATTTTAACAATTTATTGCAAAATGACAAACAGTGCAGGTCCTGATCAGAGGGCTCCTTCAGGAACCATTTGATCAGGACATGCACTGTTTGCATAGGACAAATGTACTCTTCACAGGTAAAACTGTTTGTTAATAACGAGTATATTCGTCGCAAGAGTTGAATGAATTAAGTTTGTTTGTGTCATTTGTCGTCAGACCCAACTACGTCATAATAATATACCTGACTTTCTACTGCACATTAGATTGATATAAAGGTTCAACAATGCAATTGTGCGAGGTACATTGTAGACCTAATGCACTTCAAGCTCATATATGTAACTACGGGCGTATATAAATATATTCATTTACAACAATTTTACAAATCATGTGAAGTTTACTAGGTCACTAGGGGGCGATGACCTATAGGAACATAAATATATAATATTTCTTATTTAAATAGAACATCACCAGTTGTTTTAAAGACCTCCTTGAGATTTGAGATATATACTAATCGCTCATCTACTCTAGTCTGCTACAATATCGTCTAGTTCATATTTATCGCCTGCAAATGTTTTAAATTTAAACTATTAGCCTTTTAGGCTACTAAATCATAACATGCGGGTCAAACAGTTTGGATCGTAATCAGACGACGGGTCAGGTAGCGTCTGATCTTGGTCCAAACTGTTTGCAAATTCTAGTACAATTGCAACTAGCAGACGAAGCGTTAAGTTAAATCCGGTCTCTTAAATCAACGTGATACAAAGGTTTCTGTGTGTTTTATGTTTATTAGGCTAAGCCATCTTCAGTGAACTTCTTGTAAATTGGACATAAGCAATCATGCAGTAGTCTGGTACCCGTCGTCCTTGCAAAGTACCCTAACTGTCTGAAGATAAAGGGACATAACCCAGTCTATCATTGCAGACCTATATCAGTTTGCTCCTGTCGGCACAATTCAACTAGACTCTACACAATTGGTTAACCGAAGCTTTTGATATAATCAATGTCTGTATACACGTCTATTTATTGTTGTAAATTAACCAATACCAATATAAGAAATGCTTCAAATAAGGGGAGTGCCTTTAATGATGTTAATGGAACACGTGACCAAACACATGAACTTACATATTTACTTTGTGGTGTCAAAGTTTACGAAACGTTTGAAACGTTTTGTAAACTAGTATGTACAAAAACATTGCATGAGTAATAAAATATGTTAAAACTAAAAGGGTGTATGTTTTATCATGTTGGCTTGTTATCGAAATTAAATATGATTAAAAAATGTAACAAAACAGTATCAAAGGTATTTCTAAGAGCATTTACAGATATTGAAAAAACATCCTTCAAACGAAATACAGACATGTTAAACTTTTCTAACTGATCTAGTCTTTTCGACCCTTTCCACGACATATACGATTAAGGTCGACTTTGCAAATAGTTTGGGACCAGATCAGACGCTACGTAACGCAGCCTTTGACTAGGATACAAGCTGTTTAGCACTTGTATCAGCAGTTCCTGTAAAACGGAGACAGCATTTTTAAAATCCTGACGATTGCTATAAATGGGAGTGGTAAACAGTTTGGATGTTGATCAGACGACCGGTTAACACACGTCTGACATGGCTCCAAACTATGACAATAGACATACAGTGTTCCCTCTCTACAACAGCCCTCCAAACAACGACTCTCTCCTTACAACGACCCTTACCGCAATGCCCTAAACAAGACAATTATTTACAACCCTTTCAATGCTGCAATATTGTCTGATAAATATTGTCATCTGCTTTTTTTCTCAAAGTCATATATTCGACATTTTGACAGAAAAATACATAATGACCAGTGAAAAATACGCCTCGTCTGATCTGGATTCAAGCTGTTTGCAAATATTAGTCAAATTCCCTCCCCATAACGACTCCCTCCGAACAACGAACAAAATCCTTGTCTCCCATTGGATGATTTGTAGAGAGGGAACGCTGTAATATATTTTGCATAAACGCGTTTATTGCAATTAAATATCATCTTCTCCGCTGTATGACATGTTCACGTGATGTCGCTACAATACAAACATTTATTTTCAATTGCCACTTGTGATTTCGTGTTTGCAATATTTTACATCAAACCCTGCATACGACTATCACTTTTTGATTCATTCGCCACTCGTGAAAATATAACAGTCTGATGTTCACTCAATGAATTAGATTTGATCTTACACCAAGAAATACAGTTATCCTCTATGCAAACACCTTAAACAAGTTTAATCCAGCTCAGATACAGAGTAACACAATGTCTGTTTAGGATCCAAAATGTTTCAAATACGTACGTGACATTTCTTCATTTAAAATGGCTTAAAACTGACTCGAAACTGCACTGTTAATCATTTTGCAATACTCGTATTATTTTAAATAAAACATTGGCATTTAAAGATAGACCAAATTTAATTTGAAACTGGGATTGTTTAGTTGAAGTTTCAGGGTCTAATCTGAAAAAGTATATTGTAAAACAATAAAGTTCAATTTATACCTGTATGCACATGTAAGCACAGTGAAAAATATGTTATTCTTTCCCAAATACCGCGTTTACGCTTAAACAATTATATTTCCATTATCGATAGAAACAGTTTGAAGCCTGATCAGATCTGTCGGTTTCCCTTACGTTGGATACATTGTACGACTTCAAACTGTTTGTCACTTATTTAAAAATACATTGTCCTTAAAAAGCTGTTTATTTCTCCCAGTTTTTGCAAATTGTGTTTGGACTTCGTTTCGGTTAAATGGAAAGTACAGTTCTCCTTCTCTACAACGGTCCTCCTAACAACGACTGCCTCCTTACAACGACCCTTATCGCAGTTCCCGAAACAGGACAATTATGTACTTGTAACCTTTTCGCGGCTGCATTGTCGCCTGTTGTTTTTCTCAGTTACATTATGAACATTTTGACAGAAAAAACTTAATGACGAGTGACAAACAGCTTGAATCCAGATCAGACGCCGCATAATGCGGCGTCTGATCTGGATTCAAGCTGTTTTGCAAATGTATGCCAATTTTCCTCCCTACAACGACTCCCTCCGAACAACGCACATAATTTTGGTCTCCCATTTGGTGTCGTTGTAGAGAGGGAACGCTGTATACAGAATAGTGTCTTGTCCATACATAGTTCATTTCAATTGTATATTAATGTTGTAATTATCTGTTTCAGGGTGTGTGGTCGCGACTACCCCAAGGACACGGTCATACTGCACCAATTCCCTCGTGGACCCTACGCCCCGAGCATGTCGGCTTTCTGTGTGAAACTAGAGACATTTCTAAGAATAGCCAAGATCCCTTACCAGGTACACATTAGTAACTATACACAGTAGAACCTCTCTATTACGACCACTAAATTGTGCAAATATAAGTCGCTTAATTAAGACAGGTAACTGCTTAAAGCAATGTGAAAGAGAAGCAGAAAGCCCCTACAGGACCTTCCGTTTCACTTTCACATTGTTTTAAGCTGCCACCTGTCTTTTAACACAGACAATTAGCCTTCTTTTAGTGGTTGTTATAGAGAGGTTCTACTGTATATGTATGTAGAAGAAAGCACATCACGTTACTCGTTCCCTATAAACGCTAAAGTATAACTATCATTGCAAAGAGTTTGGAGCATAATCAGACACTAGTTCATGTATCCCGGTGTCTGATCAATGTTCAAACTGTTTGCCACTTGGATTAATACGAAAATTCAGAATTGTGCGAAAAAAACCATGTCGTTTTCTACATTTATTGCGTTTGAGTTTCGTTTGCGTTTCAATGAAACCGAAAAAAAATGACGTCTTCTCCACTTTACCTCTCATTGAACAGCTAATTATAGGTGGAGGAAGACCCAGAAGTCCTTTATGCACTGTTTCAGGCACAAATCGGCAACTGGGTAGAACCACCGACCTTCCGCAAGCCAGCTGGAAGGCTTCCCCACGCTTCACAATAGAGATCAATCCGATATTTTATACCGTTTAACCCTTTACCCCCATAGCCTGTTTCTCGGTTTGAAGACATGTAACCATTTAAAGCAGGTTGAAAGTAAAGCAGAATGTGCCGAAAGGCACATTCTGCTTTACTTTCAGCCTGCTTCAAACTACCATCTGCTAGGATATAGAACATGCTTCTATTGGTACATGTTTATAACTGTATAAACTGGAACTATTTTCTTCAGTGCAAGAATAAACTAAATGCGCTAAAAAGCGCCTCTATTGGGAAAAGGGTTAAACGAAACTAAACGCACACATAATGCAATAAACGGACAAAATGACAGATTTATTTGGAAATCCGGATGTCCTTAGATATCTTCATTATACTTCAATTATTGATGACATACATGTTATACAAGATTAACTTTATTTGGTATTACTTAATCCTTTCTCTGCAATTATGATGACACAACCGATTCCATATTATTGTCGGATTAGATTTTTCTTCTGCGTTTGTTCAAAAAACGGAATTTTATATGTTTTTGACTTCAAAAACATTACTATGAGTGTCGAAACATTTGGGCCCTGATCAGACATCGCTTTACGCGGCGTCTGATCAGGATCCAAATATTTGCAAATGTTAGGGTTGTTAGACGTGGGGCAGTGAAGGAGTTACATCATTATATACTATGCCAAACTTCCCGGATATTCCCATTACTTCCAATGTTAAACATGTCTAAAGTAAGTTTGGTCAATTCTGTAATGTGTGCATATCCTGAATAGATTTCTTCTGCAATTCATAGAGTGATCAATGGACAATACTTTTGGTAAACAAAAACAAAATGAATTGGCATTTGGTAAAAAAATATGGAGTTTTGTGCAAACAAGTTTTCAGAAATCTCATTCCAATGCATTTTCAATGGGGAGTGTTAACCAGAAATTAGCGATACATTTGGATAGATAGTTATTATTTGTCGGAAGTGTCAATGGAAATTCGTTGTCAATATTAAAATTTTGAGGACAGTACATAAATTTAAAAACACAAATAAAAATATTTAAAAGTTTTGTGTCAACTTTACATCGATTTAAAACACCCGCTCTGATATGAAAATAGAATGGAACTCGGAGGTGTGGCGTTGGCAGTTTGGCCTAGTATATAAGACATAATCTTCGCTCCATGGTTTGCTATGGCCTCATATAACACGATTTGGAGTTCTGACGCGTAGCAAATTAACCACGAGGGCCGATTCTGATATTACAAATAAGGATTTAACCGTGTCTACACTGTTAGGTTTTCAGTATTAAAGGGGAACAATCGCCTCGGACTATTTTTATTAGGACTCCCCTTCTGTGGCTGTTCCATTCTACCCATTCAAAAAGCATCTTTAGTAAAAATGTTTTGAAAGTTTCTAACCCCCGGTTTAAACAAGTTTAACATCTAAATCCATTGAATAAACTATTTATCACCTAAATATGCCAACTACTATCAGCACAACGTTTATTTATTTCACTCAAGCGTCTTAAAATAGGATTTATCGTAGGGTGGACACAACAACAGCCGTTGTAACCGGACTATTTTCACATTTGTTGTACGATGTATATCAGTTTCACATCATTGTATATCATACTAATATATCACGGTAAATTTGTTCTTTGTTTATAGAGACGATTCACGTGTCATGTTAGAATATATGGTATCGCGCGACTGTTTTTCAGAACATATACGCCTACAAGACTGGTCCAAAGGGGAAGAGTCCCTGGATAGAATATAACGGTGAAATCATGGGCGACTCTCAGCTCATTATCAAATTCCTGTCGGAGAAGTTCGAACTTGATCTCAACCATAAACTGTCACCAGAACAGAAGGCTGTTTCCAGAGCGATGCAGAAAATGGTCGACGAGCACACATACTGGTACAGTGGAGAATGTGTTATTCTTTCCCAATAAACGCGTTTACGCTAAAACGTTTATTTCCAATACAAACAGTTTGGAGCCAGATCAGACGCCGGGTAACCCGGCGTCTGATCAGGCTCCAAACTGTTTGCCACCAAGATAAACATGAAATATCAGAAGTGTCCAAAAGTTGTTCTTTTCTACGTTTTAGTGCTTTGCGTTTGCGTACTGTTGCGTTTAAACGGGAAAGAATAACAGATTCTCCACTGTACAGTGGATACTCTGTTATTCTTTCCCGATAAACGCGTTTACGCTAAAACTATTTTTTCTTTTACAAACAGTTTGGAGCCAGGTCAGACGCCGGGTAACCCGGCGTCTGATCAGGCTCCAAACTGTTTGCCACCAAGATAAACATGAAATATCACAATTGTCCAAAAGTTGTTCTTTTCTACATTTTAGCGCTTTGCGTTTGCGTACGTTTGCGTTTAAACGGGAAAGAATAACATATTCTCCACTGTAGGTACATACAGTAGAGAAGACGTTATTATTTCCAATTTAAACGCAAACGAAATGTAAACACATTGAAAAAAAATTGGAGAATATGAAAGGTTAATGAAAATTCTGACACTATATGTTTTTTTTTTCAGTTCAATATTTTATCATCTCCGCGAATAGGTGTATGTGGGTTGGAGATCCATCCACTGTTGACCTTAAAATACATAATACACATTTAAATCTACAATATATTGAACATATCTTTTGTGTGAATATATAATAAAAGAAACAAAAATAGAAAGTAAAATGTGCTGAAAATAACATGGAAGGTATGAAGACACGCCTCTATTTTGTACCAAGAGTGTTTAAAGCGTAAGTTGTTTGTATAGTTTTGTTGTGCAAGTAGACTACCGGTATACAGTTTTCGAACAATTTATGTTAATATGAGTGGCAAACATATTGGAGCCTAATCAGACGCCGGGTAACCCGGCGTCTGATCTGGCTGCATACTGTTTGCAATGGAAATAATAAATTTAGTGTAAACTCGTTTATTGGGAAAGAATAATGTCTTGTCCGATGTAGTTCACAAAGTTCGACAACTCTTTCACCCCCACTTACAGTGGAGAATCTGTTATACTTTCCCAATAAACGCGTTTACGCTAAAACTATTAATTTGCAGTGCAAACAGTTTGGAGCTAGCTCAGACGCCGGGTAACCAGGCGTCTGATCAGCCTCCAAAACTGTTTGCCACCAAGATAAACATGAAATATCAGAATTGTCCAAAAGTTGTCCTTTTGTTTTCTACGTTTGAGTGCTTTGCGTTTGCGAACGTTTGCGTTTAAACGGGAAAGAATAACAGATTCTCCACTGTATGACGTCATTATACTTCTAACACATTAACCGCTTTAACACAGTTCGGTTGTTAGCACATCGTCTGCTTTTATGTCTTTAAAGAATAGATTTTATGCAGTTTGACTTATAAACATTTATATGAGTGTCAAAAATTATATTATTATAATTATTATATTGGACGAAGACTGTACATATTCATATTTGATATGAAGGCGGGATTTGAGTCCGATCTCAAAGGGGTCCTTAAAGAAAGAACAAGTGTCCAAGGGGGTGCTGTTTTATCGAACATTAATTAAATTCCCTACGCTAACGTTTCTGTTATCGTTCCAGTTTCTATTCTTAACCCTTTCACTCTCAATGATTTTTAAATCGCATTTGCAAACAGTTTTGATCCTGATCAGACGTCGCTGTGCGTAACGCGGCGTCTGATCTGGATAAAAAATGTTTGCCACTTGGTTTGAAATTACGTCAGTTATACTGCCTTAAATCTAACTTTGAAACGATATTGCAGACAAGAATATTGAAGCAGACTACACTATGGCGGCATAGGGGGGTAAAAACCTCACGATTAATTTGGCAGCGAAAGGGATAACCCTTTTCCCACTGAAAACACACGTAAAGAATTACATGTACACCCACTTTGAACATGTATTATCTGCAATATTGCTTTAGCTACTGTACTATGGAAAAACGTCTCTTCAGAAGAGAGATTTGACAGATCCTTTACGAAAACAGGGGCCCGTTTCATAAAACTTCGTACGACAAAAACGTTCGTAAGTCAAAACTTTAAAATTCATTTGATTTCTGATTTCTCTATCTAATCCTGTCTTGTGACATCTTTTTGGAATCGTCTTTTCAAGACGATTCCAAAAAGATGTCACAAGACAGGATTAGATGGAGAAATAAAAAGAAATTGGTACTTTTATAATCTGACTTACGACGAAATTTGTCGTACGAAGTTTTATGAAACGGGCCATGATCAGACGGGTTCTTTAGGATATGTCCGATGTGTGTGTACACTATTTTAAAAAAAGCGTCAATACTTAAAAAAATAAACTGAATTTTTCGGCGTTTAAGAGAAATAAACGATAGAAAGGGATCGGCTAGCGCGATTTGTTGTAAATTTGCCGATCATTTTCTGTTGTTTACGTCGCTTAAACGAAAACAAATCAGATCTTTTCTTATATTTACATTATATTTGCTGTAATTTCTACTATCAAATGAACATTTTATGCATGTATGTTTAATCCATATAAGAGGTTGTTAACACGGATAATGTGTACCCTGAAAGGAACAGCCATAACGTTGTTACTTAGAGAACGCAACAAAGTGATTTGCAGAGAGAAGCTTCATAAGCCCCGCCTCCACTGCGAGGATATCCGTAAGTCCCGCCCGTAGAGGAATTGCGTTTATACGAAATTAACGTCATTTTGCTCAATAGAATTGAATGGGGTGAATGTAAATATACACTAATGTATAGCAGGACAATTGTATTTGATATCATTTAGGCTTGTGATATTGGAGAGATGGGTGCTTAAGCGTCAGATCACGGCCAGGACATTGACAAAGCTGCCCTCTATCGTTGTCTGGGAGATTGGCAGGAGAACAAAGAACATGGCGCATGCGCAGGGAGTAGGACGTCACAGTCCAGAGGAAGTGTCTACACAACTGGAGGAAGATCTGGTGGCACTGTCTGACTTTCTTGGTAAAGATATGTGTTCGAACATATTATGTAAATAATTCGGAGCCAAATTGTCATCATAAGCGGACATTTAAAGTTCAGATAAAAACGATCATAATTATGCTATTACCCTTTTAGTGCCATTTTGACGTCATAACCCATATAACGAATTCACTGCCATAATTTCGTATACATTATTGTCGGCTAAAGTTTTAAAATTTAGGTAGTTTGACTTCAAACATCATACACTATATAATTATTACACCTCGCTTTAAGTTACAATGTTAATTTCCCATACACCTAAAGTTAACATTTTGCATGTCTTTTACATCTATCCAAAAATATACTGTCACTCTTTATGATATTCTTTTTGTGACGTCACTCTAAACGACATTTTTTTTCTCCGCTCATTAAAATACTGTCAGCTATGATATGATTTTCGCTATGGGAACGTAATAGAACGTTTTAAAGAGTGGTAACTCCTAATCAACGTTTGGCATTTTCTGTACAAGTTGCTTCCCTTTGCCCATTCCTTAACGATTTGCCACCATTTCGGAAGAGGATAGTTGCCACCTAGACACTGAAAAAACGTTGTTTCTTCAATTAACTTGTCATAAGGTTCTTCTTTCTTTCTTATGATATAATTATAAACAATATGACGTCGTAAGACGGCGACGTCATTTCCCGCGTTATGTACATGTCCGCGCTAAATTCGTATTCACAACAAATTTTATAAAAGACGAATAAAACGATTCCAAAGCCAGGGTTGATAAGCTCGGTGTAATAAAATAAATATTAGATGGCAGTTTGCGTGACATTCAAATTGTCAACCCTCGAAAACAAGAATGTCACCCTCGGCTACGCCTCGGGGTGATATGCTATTTCTCGGCTTGACAATTTGAATGTCACGCAAACTGCCATCAAATATTTACATAACATTAGATGGTAATTTGCGTGACATTCAAATTGTTAACCTGAGAAACAGAATGTCATTCCGAGGCGAAGCCGATGTGCACAAAGTGGGTTGACAATTTGAATGTCACGCAAACTGCCATCTAATATTTATTTCATTACACCGAGCTCATCAACCCTAGCTGTGGAATCGTCTCGTTCGTATTTTATTAAACATGTTGTGAATACCAATTTAACGCCGCCATTCACGTAACGCGGGAAACGACATCGACAGCTACGACTTCACATTGTTTATATCATTACAAAAAAGAGAGAAGAACGTTAAGACACGTAGAGATAAGACACAACGTCTTTTTCATTGTCTAGTTGGCAAATATCCTTCTCCGAAATTGTGGCAAATAGTTTGGATGCCATTTCTGTTATCGTCTGATGACAGTAATCTGGGTCAGAAAACGCATGCACAAGTTGTCTAGACGCTTTAAGTTTTTGTACGGAGTTAATGTCTGATGTCTGATCTGGTTCCAAACCCGAATAGATGGTACGATTTGCTGCAGACTTGACACTATTTTCTCGAGTATACGACTCATTATGACACTCTTTATCTAATTGAAAGGGAATGTATAACTCGTACATGTACCGCAGATATATGTACGAGTTATCCCCCTATTCTGTATTTCGCTTTCCTTTGCTAAGTCCAATGAAGATGCTTTCAAGATGTCAACGTATAATGATGATTGTTGCAAATAGTGTAACAGGAGCTGTCTGATGAGGATATACACTGTTTTCTTATATGATATGTCTGTCGTGAGTCTGTACTCTGTCATGGTGAAACGTTCTCTTTTTATCAGCCAATGTTAACCATTTTATGCATGAATATTGCAATGGATTCTCCCAGTTTGCTTGCAGGAAGATTTCATTGAAGAGTATACAAGGGCGATCTAAAGACAATACAGTATTTGTCCATACAGTAAAATAGTTCATATGATATAGCACACAGTGCAGACCCTGATGAGACATCGCATAACGCGGTGTCTCATCAGGTTCTACACTGTTTACCAAATGTCAACTTTAGTAGACACTACGTTTAAATGGGTTAAAGTTCTAACGGCAGGTGCACAAAGAACACGGTATAACATGTAGCTGATAATTTCAATTAGATAATTTTCTTGTATTCTGTTTATTTGTGTTTGTAGGCAATAAAAAGTATATACTTGGAGGTGAGCCGACAGAGCTGGATTGTGCAGTATTCGGACAGCTATCACAGGTCAAATACCACGTGCCGGAGGAAGTCAGTGGCAGGAAACTATTAGAAGGTACTGAACCACTTTTATAACGAACACCAAGTTGAAGTACCATATAACTAGCTGTAATCCAAAGTGACGCATGTTTGTCTTTATTTGCCAACAGCGTACTAATAAAAAGTACATTTGTCCTGTGCGAAAAGTGTAGACCCTTACCATATGGCTTCTACATGAGCCATCTGACCAGGGTTCACAATTTGTTTGCTGCAATATATGGCAAAAACTTCTTATAGTCATATTTTTAATACACTCAATCAGAAACTTGAATTGTCCATTTACAGTTTCAATGATCAATGAGTTATATGTATGGAAATGTTACTGTGATATTTACTGTGCTAATTGACGAATCAGTGTTAACTCATTATCCCCTGAGACTTCCAATGGATAATTCCAGTTTACAATAAAGGCTGGTCCATTTCAGACTATATAGGGTTGTTTTTCATAATATATTGAAATAATGACAAACAGTGAAGTCCCTGATTAGAGGGCTCTTGTAGGAGCCCTCTGATCAGGGAAGTCACTGTTTGCATAGAACAAGTGTTTACTTTACAGGTACAATTTTGGTAAAGGACGCATATATGCGTCACATGGGCTCTATCGGTTTACCCAGTTCACTGTCTAACCGAGTACAATGGTTATTTACAAACAGTTGGATCCTGATCATACGCCGCGAAACGCCACACTTTTGGACACTCATTTCAATATTTTTGAAGTCGAAATACAATCTACCTAAAATTCAAACTTTGAGAAATGTAAGCAGACGATAATTGATGACGTCATGGCAGTGAAGGGGTTAACCATCATACAAACAAATATTTTATAACATTTTCCTTGATAAATTGACTGGTCGTTTTGCATAGTTTTAGACATTTAAGATGGAGCGACTTGTCACTCGTATCGAGTTCTGTTTTCGGTCAAACTACTTTAAATATGTTAACCCTTTACCTGATAGCATTGTTTCTAGTATTGAAGATATGTGACTACTTAAAGCAGGTTGAAAGTAAAGCAGAATGCGCCCTAAGGCGCATTCTGCTTTACTTTCAGCCTGCTTTAAGCTATTAACTGCTAGAATAAGGAAAGTATTAAATATGACACATCTTCATTACGGTATAATTTGGAAATATTTTCTTCAGCGGATGAATAAAATGAATGTGCTAAAAGTCGCTTCTATAAGGGAATGGGTTAAAGGAAATTATAGTTTAGAAACATCGGTATAACGGCGATGATGAGGTCAACGCAGACGCTATATTTATTTATTTCAATCTCATCATAGGTAATAACCCTTAGCCTGCCATTCACGACTATAGCTCCATATGCAAACAGCTTGGATCTGGATGAGACGCCGAGTAACTCGGCGTCTCATCCGGATCCAAGCTGTTTGACACTCGGACAACATTTTCAGCAATTTTGAGCAACTTTGAAGCACTTTGAAACTTGAAGCAGACGAGAAATATAGCAGACGACAATTTATTTGGCGGGCTAAGGGATAATATATTAGGAAATATAATGACAATTATTTTGTTTTGCCTGTTTCTAATCGTTGTATATAAAAAACAGTTGATGGGGGTAAACATCCTTACACTATACATATACATTTAAATTTAAAACAGCATTAACCTTGGCATTCAATTAAGAATTATATCAGACTATTACGTAATTATCACAGCATACGTGTACTTATTTCCTGAAACACATATTTCATGTATCAGCAGTTCTAAGCAAAAAGTAAAGCTAAAACCATGTAAATAGTGCTGATCTCAGAACAAGACCTGCCATACAGTTAAAGATTAAAATCTGATATTCAAAACATGCATTGATATGCCTTATTATGTAATATTTATGAGATACCCATTCTTACCATTGGTCAGATGAATGATAACTTGATTAGTAACTTTACATGGACGAATTTAATAGTACACATGTAAGTTGTTGCTTTTAAAAAAATATTTGATATACATGTATAAACAAGCATAAGAGTTTCATATTTACACTAGATAAACATGAGCACATTGTATTTTTTATTTCACATATTATGTATTATACAAAACCTTGTAAGAGGTTTTAGAATATTGAAGCAAGATTTGGTAGTAAATCGTACCAGTTTCACACTTGAAAACAACAGTTTAAACTACATGTACATACCTACAAATAGGCGCGAAAATGGCGAAACGTGTCGTCCTTAGTGTGTTGTACCAATTAGATTAACCTAATGATTAGTTTCAATCAGCTTTGATCCAGAATAGTCGCATGTATCACTGAAATATAAATGTTTTCAATTTACATTTCAGGCAAGTTATCGACCTTGAACGAGTATTGCGAACGAATAAAATCAGAGTTTTGGCCAGACTGGGACGACTGTATTACACACGGCTTTACTAGAGCTCCAAAAAAGAACTCACAACCAGTCCATTGAGAAGATTTTACATGAACAGTGCAGTTGACGATCCATCTATGGGAATCATTCTAGTTTTGCATTACAGTAAAAACATGTTACAGTGGAGAATGTGTTATCTTTCCCATTAAACGCGTTTACGCTAAAACTATTATTTGCAGTGCAAACAGTTTGGAGCCAGATCAGACGCCGGGTAACCCGGCGTCTGATCAGGCTCCAAACTGTTTACCACCAAGATAAACATGAAATATTAGAATTGTCCAAAAGTTGTTCTTTTCAACGTTTTAGTGCTTTGCGTTTGCGTACGTTTGCGTTTAAACGGGAAAGAATAACAGATTCTCCACTGTATATATTCCCAATAAACTCATTAACACTTTATAATGTCCATCGCAAATAGTTCGGAACCAGACTAGACGCAGGCTAAATCGGCGTCTGATCAGTATTCAAACTGTTTGCCAAATATTCTACATGTTCACAATACCGCCATTATTATACCGTTTATTGCATTGCGTTATCGCATTTAAGTTCTTGTGAATGGGAATTGATAATCTTTTCCCATTGTATGATGTAAGATTAAGGATAGGTCGTTTTTGTACATACATGATTGTCAATTATAAGGTATTTTGTATGATACAGTTAAAATAAGACTGCTGTAAAACAAGTGGCAGTTAAGTGTAGGACGGAAGGAACGTAACTCAATAGTTGTACCGTGTCTTAAAACAGGTTCAATATTGATGAAAGGCGTACTATCTTTGACGTTTCAAGCAAACACAGCGGAAAAGACGTCATATGTTCAAAGCATCTACCTTTATGAAATTGTAAAGTGTTGAAAATGTTGACGAATCTTTTAACAGTTTGGAGCACACAGTTTGGAGCTCGATCAGACGCCTGTTATGTCTGCTCAAGTTTGAAACTGTTTAACAGTTTCATTGACACAAGGCTTTTAGTATAAACGTGTTTGTTGGAAAACATAACGCATTGTTCAATCTCTTCACGCAATAAGAGTGACGAAAAATATATATTTGTTTCAAAAGCAGCTCATTTGTTTTCTCATCATTGTACATATATGTAGAGTATATGCATGGATGTGTAAACCATTATCCGGTATGTTGTTTTTAAGGTTTTGTGTTGCTAGTTGCTATTTGGTAAAGGTTCGAATTCATTTAATATAATCCTCATTAATTCATTCTTGTGTGGTTACACGACGGTATGAAAGAACAAGATCGAACCACTTGTGGATATTTTTACATGGATGATATAGTGATTTCATGCACATTGAACATAATTCTCTTTTATTGTTTCACCGCGATGCCAACACGAAAACAAGATCAATGCATTGCTATTTCGTCGTCGACTATGGCTTTGTCGCCGGTGTCAAACATTTATATTAGTTCCAACATTTATTTTCAGTTTAGCTCTTTTAACTCATAAACCCCTGAAACTTTTCATTGACAATTCCAATTTCAAAGTACGTCTAGTCCATTTTTTACTATTTGGGGATGATTTTAACAGTTTATTACGCAATGAAAAACACTGCAGAACCTGATCAGAGGGCTCCTTAAGGAACCCTCTGGTCAGAATCTTCACTGTGTGCATAGGACAAGTGTAATCCTAACATGGAAACTGTTTGTAAATGACGACTATACTCGTCGCTAGGGTTGAATGTGTAAAATAAATAAGTGCTAGACCAACCAAACTTGGAATACAGTGTCAATTGTTATAAAGCGTTTGAGTTGAATGAAGCATTCTGCTCAGATCTAACCAATCAAAAGCATGAGAACAATCTCAGACTCAACTCAAACGCTTTATTAGCCTAGTGTATCAAGTCGAAATTGGTGGACTGGTGGACAAGTGGGAATAGCGCTGAATTTTTGTTATGTATATTGTTCATTGTTTTGTTTTTGCGTTCAAAAACTCTTCAAATAATATTCGAAAATCTGTTTTAAGTGATATCTAAAACACTAGTATTCACTCAGTAAAATGTTAATGCAATGGTATAATTGCTATGAAAAATATCTTCTTGCAAACAAAAATCTATGTCATTTTCTATTTAAATGAGACTTAAATATGTGAATTTCAGGATAATCGATGAAAATTACGCTTCTTATTTCATCTTGATATTCTAAATCTAGGGTAGATACTGTTGACAATAAAATTAGGAGGAGCTTGAAATTTAAATTAATTATAGCTTTCATTAAACCACGTATGACTCCTCGTTAGAATTGTCTAAACGAGACAATTCTAACGAGTAATTATGGCGTATAGTTTGCAGATTATTTTTATAAATAGTTGCATATTTTCCTCTATTTTCAGCTCCTTGTTGATGTTACTTAAACGATAATAAAAGGAGAAATGTTGATAAAACAACCCTGTGCTCTTTGTTGTGTTACGTTTGAATAATTTTAATTGCTGTTATGTTTGTATAGAAACTTCATGCAATATTGATAATTTAGGTTTTTTGTATTATATTGTAGATTAAAGATGAAAGACTCTCTGTTTTGTTTTGTATTCATAGTACCAATCTTATGTAAATTCACATCATAGTTGACCAGATGTTAATCTCGCCAGTGTTACCGAATCTAAACTCAATTGCAATACATGTAGATATATTGGAGCAAACAACGAGCTTTTTCTTTTTATTAGTAAAATCTGTCGATTTATTTTATATTTGAGAGGCAAACAATTTTGCGCACTGGGTCTGATCTGGCTTGAAACTGTTTACATTGGACACGGTATTTTAACCCTATACCCAATAACCCGTTTAAAAAATTAAGTACAGATGATCACTTAAAGCAGGTTGAAAGTAAAGCATAATGTGCCTTTAGGCACATTATGCTTTACTTTCAGCCTGCTTTAAACTACCATCTTGTAGGCTATATAAAATATTTGTTATGGTAATTGTTCATGATGGTATAAACTGGAACTAATTTCTTCCGCGGAGGAATAAACTTAATTATATACGCTAAAATTCGCTTCTAGGGTTACGCAAAGTACAGTGAGGTGAAAGTTACGCGATTATACTGAAACTGTTTTTTCTCTTGCAGACAGTTTGGAGCCAGATCAGACACCGGCTAACCTGGCATTTGATCAGGCTCCAAACTGTTTATCATCAGTTACAAATAATTTGTACGAAATTTGATAAAAAATATAATGTTCTACATGGATTGCGTTTTCGTTTTGTTTGCGCCTAACCCTTTCATGATCAAATTTGTCGTGAGCTTTATACCCCTTCACCGACATAGTGTCGTCTGCTTCAATATTGTCTGCAATATCGTTTCAAAGTTCATTTGAGGTTTAAGACTTGTTGCTCGTTTTCTATCTCAGCACAGGGACAGGCTTGCGACTGAACTATACTTTTCTATTAAAAAAGTCTTAAATTTAAAGTTAGGAATAAGCGTCATGAGAAAGCTTTCCTTTTTTCTAGACGATGTCAATTTAAAGCAGCCTTAAACTGATTATGCTTTAAGAAGCTATCATTTTTCAGTACTGAAAAACAATATATATGTACATAATTATATTGAGGGAATGGGTTAAACTGAAAAAACATTTTGGTGACGCTTTTAAATTTTAAGGCAGATACAATTGCAGTTGGAGACGGGTTTACAATCAAGCATGGCATCGACATTTGTTAGAAACTAATTTAAACACATTTGACATTTCTATGAAGAAAATAGGATTCTGTATATGTACGATAGCGAAGTCGTTTTACTTTCCCGTCGAAACAAAAATAAAAGTAAACGCGGTGCAAAAAAATATGAAACATGACACCTTTATCCGTTCCTGATCATATGCTCCGTCTCTACAACAATACCTTAAGGGAGACAAAGAATGTGTCTGTTGTTCGGAGGAGGTTGTTATACGGAGGGAATAAAGAGTATAGCAGACTTTGCTTATATTTGCAAACAGCTTGAATCCAGATCAGACGCCGCGTAACGCGGCGTCTGATCTGAATTCAAGCTGTTTGCCATTCGTCATTATGTTTCTTCTATCAAAATGTCCAATATGCTACTTTGAGAAAAACAGCAGACGACAATTTTAAGCAGGCGATATTGCAGCAGTGATAGCGTTATATATAACTGTCTTGTTTAGGGAATAGTGGCATGCGTTGTTGTAAGAAGGGACTCGTTGTTCCGAGGGCCGTTGTAGGGAGGGACTACTGTAATTCGAGCATCATATATGATTCCAAACAGTTTGCAATTTAAATACTCCCACCTGTTGAAAATACATCTACTACAGTGAAACCCCTCTAAACCGGACATGTGTGGGGACAACAAAACATCCGGTTTAGAGGGGTTTCCGGTTTAGAGGGGTCTTAAACCATAGCTTGTTCCTAGTATGGAAGGTAGCTGACCACTTAAAGCAGGTTGAAAGTAAAGCAGAATGCGCCTTAAGGCGCATTTTGCTTTACTTTCAACCTGCTTTAAGCTATCATCTGCAAGAATATAGGACATATTTCTGATGATATATAAACATGCATGTATTTTCTTCAGTGAAGGAATAAATCAAAGACGTAAAAATGGGTTGGAAAACGGGACCAAAGTTTTGTCCGGTTTAGAGAGAATTCCGGTATTTAGAGGTTCCGGTTTAGAGGGGTTTCACTGTATATCTTATTTTCCACTAAGACGTTGAAATATTGTTTTTTCTGAAGTGAGATTTAGAAGTTTACTACATGCAACTGTATTTACAATGAAAACGGTTTCTTTCTCAATACACGCGTTTTTGTTAAAACAATTTTTACCAACAGTTTTGAGTCAGATCAAACGCCGGTTAACCTGTCGCTTGACAAGGATCTTAACTAATGGCAACCCAGATAACTAATAACTAGCGAGTCCTTCCAAACAATATATTTCTCAATTTAATTGTATTGCGTTCCGTTTCGTTTCGTTTTAACGGGAACGAATTGCGCATTATCCACTGTACATTTGAAAAAACATAATTCTTATCCGTTTAAACACAAACGAAAAACAAACGCATTCAATAATATGTAGAAAGGGCACATTTTGACAATTCAGACTATTCATGTTAATCTGAGTGGCAAACAGTTTGGAGCCTGATCAGAAGCCGCTTTACCCTACGCCTGCTTACGCTCAAAACTGTTTTAAATAGAAATACTAGTTTTATTGAAATGCGTTGATTTTCGAAAGAATAACATCATCTCCACTGTAGCTGCATCAACAGCTTTTATGGATCTTTTTCAGTAGGGGGTTGTGTTATGATAATGGTTTGACCTTTTCACCGTTAAAGTATCAGCTTTAAATGGTTTAAATTGATGATTTGTAGAGGCTGACCTACATACATATACACGTACAGAGGAGAAAACGTAGTTCCTTCCCAACAATCGCGTTAATGCTTAAACAAGGTCTACTTTGTAATTTAACTCTTTCAACACTAGTAACTCTTGTGGGTTGTTAAGTTCCTTTGTGGATCTTTTAAATTACCATAATATGAACCAGTCTACTTGGAATTATTGGGATTTTAATATATACTGGTCTAAATTAGAAAACTGTGCAGACCCTGGGTCTACACAGTTTTCAAATGTATTGAGAATATTTCAAACAGTTAAATGGTGTAGAAGGAGTTAAAAGTGTTTTTGACATAATTTTGAACCAGGTGGATGCTGAATGAATTCTGAAAACCTGATAATGGTAAATTGTGTAATCCAAACATACACGGAATTAGTTGGATGACCTGAAGGCGGGTAAGTGAAAGGAAACCGTACACATGTATGTCTTGAAGTTAACCAATTTATGCCAAGTGGATTCTTCCATTCTTATATATTGGATGAATTCACATTTCATTTAATACTTTCACTGCCATGACGTCATTATTTTTAAACAATTGTCGTCTGCTTTCATTTTTCAAATTTAAATTTTAGGTATTTCGACTTAAGAAATATTGAAATGTATGCCAAACTGTTTGGATCCTAATCCTGTTGTTTGCGTGGCGTCTGATCAGGATCCAAACTGTTTGCCACTCAGACTAAATCGTTAGAGAATAAAAAACATAAAATTTTCTACATTTTATTGTATTGCGTTTTTTGCGCTTAAATTGGAAAGAGTGACGTCTTCCCATCTTGTTCATTGCTCATACTATAGTGTCCAGCATCAATGTATCTGTAATTCCGGCTACGAAAAACAAATCCACAGAATAAAAGAAAATAAAACGAACTAGAAATGACAAGGCCTGCACTCAGTCATCGTTTTCCCTCCTGCAACATGAAACTATTTGTTACACATATAAGAAATATGTTATCGTGATTTGCTTTGTATTCAACTGTTTGTAATTAAAATTAACATTTACACTTAAGTTTATACAGATGAGACGTACAGTGGAGAAAACGTTATTCTTTCCCAATAAACGCGTTTACGCTAAAACTATTTTTTCCTATGCAAACAGTTTGGAGCCAGATCAGACGCCGGGTAACCCGGCGTCTGATCAGGCTCCAAACTGTTTGCCACCAAGATAAACATGAAATATCAGAATTGTCCAAAAGTTGTTCTTTTCTACGTTTTAGCGCTTTGCGTTTGCGTACGTTTGCGTTTAAACGGGAAAGAATAACAGATTCTCCACTGTATGGGTTAAAGTGTACCAATACAGTCATACTAGAAATTGAAATTAGCTGTTTCTAATTAGGAGTTAGTACCAATATAGATCTTAGTGACAATTAAACTCATAACACCCCCACAAAACAAGATCATAAAGTTTAATACGCTTTATATTGCTACCCTATCCAGGTGTAATCTTGCTGTGAGTAAACGTTATGAAACAGTGGAGAATCTGTTATTCTTTCCCGTTTAAACGCAAACGTACGCAAACGCAAAACACTAAAACGTAGAAAAATACAACTTTTTGACAATTCTGATAATTCATGTTTATCTTGGTGGCAAACAGTTTGGAGCCTGATCAGACGCCGGGTTATCCGGCGTCTGATCTGGCTCCAAACTGTTTGTATGGGAAATTATAGTTTTAGCGTAAACGCGTTTATTGGGAAAGAATAACGTTTTCTCCACTGTAACTGTTCCAGTTTCAAATAGATCTGATTCAGATGAAATTTCGATAACTAATCAGGATTTACAATATTTGAAACAGGCAGTGATATGATTTCGTCAGCAAATAGTTCAATTTTAAACGTAGTAGATGACAATCCTAGTCACACACAATGTGGATTCAATATCTAATCAAGTAGAAATGAATCGTCTGAACTGTCCTACGGTTGTCATTTTCTCAATTTTGTTGCTTTACATTTGTTTCGTTAAAAGTTGATAAGAATGACGTCTGATCCACTATACAGTGGAGAATCTGTTATTCTTTCCAGTTTAAACGCAAACGTACGCAAACGCAAAGCACTAAAACGTAGAAAAGAACAACTTTGGGACGATTCTGATAATTCATGTTTATCTTGGTGGCAAACAGTTTGGAGCCTGATCAGACGCCGGGTTACCCGGCGTCTGATCTGGCTCCAAACTTTTTGCACTGTAAATAATAGTTTTAGCGTAAACGCGTTTATTGGGAAAGAATAACACATTCTCCACTGTATGAAAAACATGCGTCATATGCCTCCGAGTTGCATTTGCAAAAGAACTAACATAAGTTCTATTTTGGGGCATGCTTTGAATAAAGACAAACTTACAGATTGTACAAAACGTCAAAAAATCTTGATTCTGGTCAAACACAGACACATTTCCGGTAAGGCTAGTCAATTTGCTATGCTTGCACATGTATAAGTTGAAGAACTTATGACGTCTTTCGTCAAACAAACTTGGCTATACTTGTATTAACAGCATTGTTTGATATGGTAATACATAATATTACATGCGTATATATACTTTATTAGGTTTATTAAACGAGTATTTTAGAAATATATAAAATCGAATCTTTGCCGATATTTATCGTTTTCTAAATTGACGGATTTGATAAATCCAGTAAAGTATAAAAGCGAATTTTAGATCTATTTTTTCAATAACCTTGGTTCCATGTTTTTTCGGTACTTATTTGTCAACGCCTTTGAAGTCAAATGAAATACTCATACAGTGGAGAATGTGTTATTCTTTCCCAATAAACGCGTTTACGCTAAAACTATTATTTACAGTGCAAACAGTTTGGAGCCAGATCAGACGCCGGGTAACCCGGCGTCTGATCAGGCTCCAAACTGTTTGCCACCATGATAAACATGAATTATCAGAATTGTCCAAAAGTTGTTCTTTTCTACGTTTTAGTGCTTTGCGTTTGCGTGCGTTTGCGTTTAAATGGGAAAGAATAACAAATTATCCACTGTACTACAGTGGAGAAAACATTATTCTTACCAAATTGGAAAGTGATAACGTTTTCCTCTGTTTGTTCAATTAAGATATGTTAACCGAAATTAACCGAAAATATGTAGAGTTTGGCTAAAACACTTTCTGCCTGCAAGGCGTATTGAACAGCGATTTCTAGTCTCTGACCCGAATACACCAAGAAAGTGTATAATTAACGTAAATAACATGATGTTGACCAGGTATCTTAGAGAGTCTGTGAGGTTTTTTGCAAAGCTGAGCATTGATAAACAGCGGGCGAGAAACAATGCTGGTAAGATAGTGTTAGGGATTACGTTCTGGTATTAAAAGAAGGATTACAATTGTGTCAAAGGTAACACGTATACATTGTTTTTGTTGGATATCCCGTTACCCAATAAACTTACGTCTTAAATTTATAATTTCATTGAAAACAATAGTTTGTATTTATACAGTCAAGAGTATGTACCTTAGAAAACGTGTTCTATATACCAACAGATTGTAACTTAAAGCAGGTTGACACTTAATCACTCTGCTTTACTTTCAACCTGCTTTAAGCGACCCCCTGTCTTAAAATAGAAATAAGCTATAGGGTAATGGGGTATATAATATAAATTGTTTTGTTATTAATTGAATATTAATTCCATAAATCAAAGTATATACATTGTATACATTTTAAATAACATATACCTTCATAAACCATAACTATATAATTAAGATATCAATAAGAAAATCGTATTTTATTATCATCGTTGTCATCATCATCATCACCTTTCTATAGTTTACCACTATTTTTCATATGTTCTCATGTAATCATTGTATGTTATCTAAACTGATTAAAGATTAAGTTGAGCCTATTTTTTTTCACACTTTTGTTTGTATATAAAAATTAAAACAAGTATAGTTCAATTTTACTATTTAGAGTTTAAGTTAGAAGTCGAAGTCGGAAGTCACCATCGTTTTACTGTTCGGGGTTTTAGTTTTTGAAAAAATCTGTAAGTTTATTTTAAATGTTGTGCGCCTCACTGACATCACCAAGTACTGTTGAAAAGACGCTGTTCTTTCCCAATAAACGCATTTATGCTTAAAGAGGCTCGCAACCGGATTCAGCATTAACAATAGTAATTTGTAAATATATGTCAAATGCTGATATAAATGGGTAAGATTTAGTTTAGGATAATAAATTCTGTTAAAAAATGCATTTCAAAAAAAAAAGAAAAGAAGAAGCTCTGGTGGGATTCGAACCCGTGACCCTCCATGCGGAGACAAACATGAAAAATGAGGCAGCGCCTTTACCACCTCGGCTACCAACGCTCTCTATATATTAGGTAGCGAATTAACGTACTTCACTGGTAGCGATCGATAATACTTTATTCGGCTCTGGTTTATGTCTGAGCCCGTGTAGAGAAGCAACAACAACAACTATACCGTCAGCTGACGCTATAGAAAACCGATCGAAAATATCTAAAAAATCTAAGATTCGGTGACGACTCTTTAGACTTTTTTTGGACTGATCATATTTTTTTAATGTCAGAAGCCAAATAATGCCACAAATTTGCTTTTTTTGAGTATTTTATTTTATTTTGACAAGTACACCATCCGGTTGCGAGTCCCTTTAAACTTTTAGTTCTGTTGCAAAGCGTTTTGGCTAGACTAGACGCCGGGTATCCTGACGTCTGACCAAGCTACAAACTGTTTGTTACACTCGTAATAGTTATACAGATGCTGTAAGATAAGGATATGATGTGTGCATTAATTTCCGATTCAGTTTTGTTCGTTTCCATGTCTCTTACAGTGGAGAATGTGTTATTCTTTCCCAATAAACGCGTTTACGCTAAAACTATTATTTCCAATACAAACAGTTTGGAGCCAGATCAGACGCCGGGTAACCCGGCGTCTGATCAGGCTCCAAACTGTTTGCCACCAAGATAAACATGAAATATCAGAAGTGTCCAAAAGTTGTACTTTTCTACGTTTTAGTGCTTTGCGTTTGCGTACGTTTGCGTTTAAACGGGAAAGAATAACAGATTCTCCACTGTACAATCCTATTTTAAATGACATGGATAACCCTTTTTATTTTGGATATTTTGTCATAGGAAATATGCTATTTCCTAGAAGAAGCTTTAACAATACAATCTGTAATTGGTAATCGTCTCTTCTTAGATGGGATCCTCATGGCTGCCTGGCATAGATGAACTCTCAAATACAGATATGGTACTATTTCTTTTCGTCTCTTGGGTGCTTTGTTGGTGGAGCCCTCTTGAATAACAACCTTGTTATTTTCACAAAGGAACAGGTCTGAACAATATATCTATGCAGGTGAAATAATGTTCAGGACTTTTCATGTGAAACTTCTAAACTTTACAGTGTGATAAGAACGATTTAAGTGTAGATAGTCACTTATAACTCTATTTTAGAGTGGCAATGTACATATTCTATTGAATTTTTTAACTGTGATAAAGTGTCATGTTGTATAGCCTACTGAAGAGAAATAAATAAAAAAATAAATATTAGTAAATACTCGTTAAAATGAATCGTCAGGATTGAAAAACGACAACAATAACTGTAATTTCCTCCGCTTTGCTGTATTGTGTTTGCACTTTATTGAGTTTAAACGAAAAAGAATGGTGTTTGTTTTTTCCACTGTACGTAAATGAAACTGGCTCGAATATTTGAGAATATTTTGCTCTCAATTATACGCCTCCCTTGCATCCTAATAGTCATGTCCATGTCTATATAATTATGGCTATAGTGTGTATGTCCATTGTTATTAGTTTCCTGTATATCAGCCCGTCCATCGGTACAGCGGAGAAGCTTTTATGCCCGTTTTAACGCAAACGAAAAACCACGTGACAATGAAATGTAGAAAAGGATGTGTTATTTTAAAAAACAAACAAACCCCAAAACAATTCATTAAATCCTATTGGCTAACAGTTTTGAGCCTGATTAGACGCCGGGTTACCGGCGACTGATCTGGCTCCACTTTGTTTGCAATGAAAACAATTTGTTTTTAGCAAAAAACGTGTTTATTTGAAAAAACAAAAGTCTCTCAACAGTACCAAATTCAAATATATGTATTACTCTCAGTTCATGATTTTACATGAGCAGTAGTGAAAATTACTCTACAGTAAAACCTCTCTATAGCGACCACTAAAATAATGCTTATTAGATATATAAAAGACAGGTGACAGCTTAAAGCAAGGTGACAGTGAAACAGAAAGCTCCTAAAGGAGCTTTCTGTTTAACTGTCACCTTGCTTTAAGCAGTCACCTGTCATAAACAATTACATAATTTAGTGGCCGTTATAGAGATGTTTTACTGTATTTAACATTATTAGTTAAATTAATTTTTATCTGAGTGGCAAACAATTTGAGAAAATATCAGACGTCTTAGCTGACTCGAAGTAATTGTTTTAGCACAAATTCGTTTATTAGGAAAGCATAACATCACTTACATTGTACACTTCAGACGTGTCATGAAAAATAAGACACATTGCAGTGCAAACAGTAAAGGATCCGACCAGCCACCGTGTCAAAGACACGGCATCTGGTCTGGGTCTACACTGACATCATTACCATATACATATTATTAAGTTACCTAACTTTTTAGACGATTTAGCGTAAATGCATTTATTGGGAAAGAATAACGTCTTCCCCACTGTTTAGTTTAAACATATTTCTATTCCCTCGTCTTCCTCACTGTACTACGGTTTCTTCATTTGGGCTAGTTCGACTAATCTGTAGATATATTTAGAAGCTCACCCTCGAACTATGGAGACTAGGTTATTTACAGTCAAACTTGTCTATTTTCGACAATTTTTTGAGGTTTAAATTTCAGAGTTTAAGGTACATGTAGATGGCTGCTAAAAGCACGATGAAATATAGAAGAAAAGCTTTCTGGTTTACTTTCGTCTTGCTTTTAGCTTTCTCCTGTCTTACAATAATCAAGAAATAGTATCTTGAGTGATCGTACAGGGGAGATGACGTTATTCTGACGTCATTGATGACGTCATAAAGTGGAGAAAACGTTATTCTTTCTCGTTTAAACGCGAACGAACACTAAACTGTAGAAAATGGCATATTTTTTAAATTTCCAACTATTTATTTTTATCTGAATAGCAAACAGTTTGGAACCTGATCAGACGCCGGGTTACCCGGCGTCGGATCAGGCTCCAAACTGTTTGCACTGGAAATAATAGTTTTAGCGTAAACGTGTCTAGTGGGAAAGAATAACGTTTTCTCCACTGAAATAGAGCAATTTTACTGTATAAATTGAGGTAAGGTCTTTTGATTATCGCGTAAGACAAATAAACAAAGGAATAATATTATGTTTCGTGATGTTTTCCTGTACTTGCTTTAATCAATCCAGGCTGATTAAGTGGATGAGATAATACAGGTAAAGGGAACCATTTGGAAATCATCAAAAATACCAGATGTTTTCCATTGTATTTCACCGTTGATAAAACGGTACATAAAATAGGGGTTAATTTATTTATACATCTTATATTTAGGCGTTAATTATTTATGTTCAAAGGAGTGATTTAATAGCTTTGTTTTCAGGTATTTTATATTATATCGTTAGTTAGAGCAAAATGGATTTATAACTACCTATACGATAAGATAGTGAGAAGACACTTCCGTTGAAACTTACGGCTTTATGTTTAATCCACAAGCCTAAAACCTCGAAATTGATCTTTTGATGGATGGTTGTGAAGACGAGCTCACAGGTCTAACCTATACATGATACGTCAATCATACAAGCAAATAAAATAACTGACACAATATGCTTCCACACTATTTTATAAACGGATTAATCAATTTCTGCTACGCTGTAGAACACCTTAACTTCACTGTTAAAACGCAAACAAAACGCAAATAATGTAAAATCTTGACAACGTTTCGAAAAATGTCCGCTACACATGTATTTTTTTTATTACAGTTGCAAACAAGTTGGAGCAATATCAAACGGCGGGTTACCCAACTCTGTTTGCTAAGGACATTATCGTTTTAGTATAAACTGGGAAAGAAAAGCTCTTCGCCACTGTATGAAGTACCTGATGTAAGATAAACGTGCTTGATCTCTAGATGCAAACACTTTAGAACTATGTGCAGGTTGAAACTAAGATTATAAAACATGTGGAAGTTATTTACACAAAACAATTTTTTCTTCATATTTATGCAATGTGCTAGCTTTCCTCTAAACCGGACTGTCTAAAGTTTCCACCACTCTCGTCGGTTATCCTTGTATAGTCGAAATACATGGAAATGTTTATTAAATTTATTGACGCATTGGAAAAGAAGTTCTTCTTTCCCCCCAAAATAGTTTCAGTTTCACTTTTATTGACAATCAACAAACTGCGATGCCTTTAGTAATTTACAAAACCAATTTACCTAATATGATTAAGACAGCATTACCAAAGTGTCTTCTTTCACACATGAACATAACATAAAAATTTATTGTGATATAATGGCAGATAATAAACATTCATCAAACAAGCACATATTAAACACAATATAGTTTCTATTTTTATGGAAAACTTAATGCATTTTGGGGCTATGTACGGAATTAAAAGGCTTCATTTAATACATACATGTATCTCCATGGCTGTATTAAGTATCTTCTTTTGTTATTAAGCGACATAATGATCGGGCTTGTCTTACGAAACGTCGTAAAATTTTCAATTATTATTTCTCCATCTAGTGCTGTCTTGTGATAATAGAATGTATTTTAATTTTTAACATTTTGACTTACGACCATTTGTGTCGTACGACATTTCGTGAGCGGGTCCCTAGCCTTAAATGTTTGCCGCTCAGTTAAAAGTAAAGTAAGAGAAAGCTCACAAAGTTTTCATTGTCTACATGTCATTTGAATGAATTTGTTTTGTTTCGTTTTGAAAACAGGAATATGATGTATAATACGCCTTTTTCCGTTTATTTTTTATTGGTTGGCATGGTATTGTTGAAGATAATTGATACACGAGTGAACATTAATTTCTGAAATAAAACTCTGTAACCCATCGTAAAATCTTTACATAATATACGATATAGCATATTTGGCGTCACTTTGGCAATAAATAGGATTCTAAACGTACGTAAATTGACAATATGGTGTAAACATTAAAAGAACAAGCCTGTAAAGTCGCCCGCGGAGAATTAATCCCTGCAAAATCCTCAATGAAAACATGGAATCTGTTGCAATACTAAATGAGAGTAATAAATGGTAAAAACATTCGTTTCCCACAAACATCGATATCGTTGTTACAGTGGAGAATCTGTTATTCTTTCCCGTTTAAACGCAAACGTACGCAAACGCAAAGCGCTAAAACGTAGAAAAGAACAACTTTTGGACAATTCTGATATTTCATGTTTATCTTGGTGGCAAACAGTTTGGAGCCTGATCAGACGCCGGGTTACCCGGCGTCTGATCTGGCTCCAAACTGTTTGTATTGGAAATAATAGTTTTAGCGTAAACGCGTTTATTGGGAAAGAATAACACATTCTCCACTGTAGGTACTGTGGAGAACTTGGTTGTTTTCCTGTTTAAACGAAACAAAGCGCAAACACTATCAAAAGAAAAGGAGAAAATGGCAATTTATTGAAAATGTTGATGATTCTTTTCAATTTCAGTAGCGCACAATTTGGTGCCTGATTAGGCACCCGGTTACCAAAGCAATTCAATAGTTTTTGCATAAACAAGTTTGTGGAAAGAGACGAACGTCTTCTCCACTGTATGCATGGGTAATGGTAAACACGTGCTTTTGAACGCAAGAATGTTTACAATATAAAATACACAAATGTAGCAAGCAGTCTGACCAGCACAAATATCTGAAAAATATCGGTATGTCTATTAGCAATGAACGGGTTTCCACTACCTTTCGTTTCGATATGTTCTTAACCAAAGCCAATGTTTTGGCTTATCCTTAGAGTCGTTTTTTAGTGTAAGGATATTCACAGCCCAATGTCTGGTATACATACGTGGCATTTAATATGTTAAATACTCCCTTCATGCAAACACATATAACTTGCACTGGTGGTGGTTGGGGGGTGGGGGGGGGGGGGGGGGGGGGGTCGTTGTTCCTTCACAAGTAAAGACGTTTGTTCTAAATCAATTACCGTCGAAATTCGATACTTCGAACTCACTTAACTTACCAGTATTTCATAAGTTTAATTTCGATAACCTGATCTCGCGTAAGTCCAACATACCCGTATTTCAATGGTTACGTTTTAACTTTGGAATATGGGTATGTTAGAAATAAAGCGAGTTCGACTTATCGAATTTAGACTGTTATTTCAAGCGGTTTTGAGCCCAAGCAGACGCCGAGTAACCCTATGTCTTATAGGAATCAATGCTATTTGCCTCTCAGATCAATCGTCTGAATTTGAAAGAAGCTGACGTTGTTGGTTTTCTTTTTTCATGTATTCTCTTTCGTGTTGTTTCGTTTAAACGGGAACGAATAAAACATTTTCAATTGCAGTTGTGCTTTCAGAATTAAAACACGATTTATATCACCATCTTGTATACACAGTGTTCCCTCCCTACAACGAATCCCTCCTCACAACGACCTTTGCCGTTATAGTTCCCTAAACAGGACAATTATGTCTAACGCTTTTACAGCTGAAATATCGTCTGCTTCAAATTGTCGTCTGCTGTTTTTTCTCAAAGTTACATTTTGATGGAATAGATATAATGACGAGTGACAAATAGCTTGAATCCAGATCAGACGCCGCGTAACGCGGCGTCTATTTGGATTCAAGCTGTTTGCAAATGTAAGCCAATTTCCCTCCCTATAACGACTCCCTCCGAACACACACTGTTTGTCTCCATTTGTATGTCGTTGTAGAGAGGGAGCGCTGTATATTGCGAATGGAAGGTATGTGCTTGGGCATTAATCTGCAAGAATGTGCGAATATGATAGATGTCAAGTAGCCTATTTATATTTACCTTAGTAGATAGTTTTGATTCTTATTAGACGTAGGGTTACGGCGAGTTATGACCTAATCTGTATGACACTCGTATCGAAAATTCTTGAACCCAAAAGGCATAAAATACATTTTTGACCAATAAAAGCAGACGATAATTGTGAAACAGTTTTTTTAAAATAGAGAAGGGGTAAAAATGACACATAAGAAGAAGCATTAATCAGCTCTTAAATTAGGACATTAAACATTAATGAAATTATGTGTCTGACGGGATATCTAAGAAACTGTAATTATAACTATCTTGTCATCTTATATGTAGAAGCATTAGCAGGATATGTGACACGTACGCTTATCAAAGTATTATGCAACTTTAACCCTTATCCTGCTGGTTGCGACTTCACTGGATTTAGCAAACAGTTTGGATCCAGATCAGACGTCGCGTAACGCGGCGTCTGATTGGAATCCAAAGTTTTAGGCATTCGTCTTTAAGTTTCTTTGATTCAAAAATGTAAATATTAAATATAAAACACTTTGCAGACGAATATCCACCATTTTTTAAAAAATGACCTCCAAACTTTAAATCACATTTTATGATTATTACATCAGTATTTTCTAAATATGACACTCCTTTGTTGACAGAAAGTATATATCATCAATAAAATATGAAATGAAGAATTCAAATTGTGGCACTTGTAAAAAAGATACATGGACATTTCCAGACTCTGTTAGTGGCACGATAAATAGCTTAGTAGTGATTAATTTTACATCAAGACTCCTTTATAAAGCTTCTACAAGTCCTAACGCTCAAAATGATATATAATATTGGTATGTTGCATGTAGGCATTTTGGAAAAAAGTCGGAAAAAGTCTGGCTATCAAACACTATCTCGGAACCTTAATCTGAGTAGCAAATAGTTTGGAACCTGACCCGGCGTCTGACCAGGCTCGAAACTGTTTGCAATGGAAATAATAGTTTTAGCGTAAACGCGTTTATTGGGAAAGAATAACGTTTTCCCCACTGTTATCATGGTGTATTATCGTCTGCTCTGTAAATGTCATCATTAATTTAGAAGTGTAGTACAGTGAAGAAGACGTCATTATTTCCCATTAAAACTCAAACGAAATGTAAACACATTGCACTAAAAAGTAGAAAATGGTATCTTATCGACAATTCTGACAATTCATGTTAATCAGAGGGTTATATCCGGTGTAGACGAAACTTAATGCAAATGCAATACAACAGAATGAAGTTAATTTAAAAACAAAGACGGGTTGATAAGATCAGAATGGCAAATCTTTTGTAGTCAAATCAAAAGCTTAGTACATGTAACTCAGCGCCATTCGTAATGGGCATAAGTGTTTAACCCTTTACCTCATAGCCTGTTTCTAGTTGTTTTTTGAAGACAGGTGACCACTTAAAACAGATTAAAAGTAAAGCAGAATAAGCCTTAAGGCGCATTCTGCTGTAGTTTCAGCATGCTACTATTTGCTAGGATATAAAAAACTAGTTATTTTGACATATTAATTGAAACGCTTCTTTGGGGCAACGGGTTAGGCACAAATACGATGTTTTAGGCAGATTATCGTCTTCCCCCTGTATCTTTCTTTATTTGGAAAGAAAAGCGGTTTACCCATATAATAGTGCCTGCTTACTGCCTTACACGTGCAAAACCTGAATGATAATAGATAATTACAAGATAGGAGCACTAAGTAACTAAACCACATGACGTCATA
The DNA here is from genome assembly GCA_922989275.2 of Gari tellinella. Taxonomy (NCBI): domain Eukaryota; kingdom Metazoa; phylum Mollusca; class Bivalvia; order Cardiida; family Psammobiidae; genus Gari; species Gari tellinella. Next base: position 12,345,105 of record OV277872.1, read on the forward strand.
TCCGATCAAGTGTAAGATGCATTAAGAGTTTGACGTCAATGGTCTTAAGAACTGATGGAGTAAATTGTCCTTGTCTTAATATACCTTTAATTCGAAATAGGCGTTACAACTGGCACTTGATAACAATTAAGAATTACGATTAGACGTCCAGGTTATCTGCAATAACATGTATTTGACACATCAATCAGGAGACAAAAAAGTAAATGTAAAATTAATTTTGCAGACGACATTTATTAATCGGACGATAAAACCTTTTTTTCTATAAAGGCTGCTAAAGATTAACCCTTTCAGTCCCACTGACGTCATAAAGCGCATTTGCAAACAGTTTTGATCCTGATCAGACGCCGCGACACGCGGCATCTGATCAGGATCAAAACTGTTCGTCACTAGTTTTGAAATAACGTCAATTATACTGCCTTAAATCTAACGTTGAAACGTTATTAGAGACAACAATTGTTAAGCAGATGACAATATGGCGAGGAAGGGGTAAAAAACCCACGATGAATTTGATTATGAAAGCCTTTAACTATATTCCACTGAACTGTCATCTTTACAATGTCACCTGATCATGTTTATATCTCTCTCACATAATTATATTGTATTTCATGTAATTATGAGTATTTTGGCAGAAAACATGCACAAGTGTGCCAAATAGTTGGGATCCTTGTCAGACGTTGAGTAAAGCGGCGTCTGATCAGAATGAACAATCTTTGGAAATACAGGCCGAATGTCGTTTAGATGAACAACTTGAAGGATAAATGTTAGTTTGTTTCCATCAAGTTTGTAGAAGACTATTAGAGGTTGATTGGAACTGTCTTGTTAAATCTTTGCACGCTAGCTGCAAAATCGGGTTTACCTTTGTAGACTGTTTAGATCCGAATGACACACAGCATCACGCGGCGTCTCAGCAGGATCTACATTGTTGTATCACTCAAAAACTGTTTACTTAGTAAATTAAGGAAAAAAGAATTCCAGACGTCAGTTGTTGATGGCAACAATATTATTTCGCATCCAAAAGGTTAATAACGGACACATCCAACTGCTATAGAGTGTCTCAATGACACTTTTGACAAATGGCTTTTGACAGTTGTGGTTTTTCATGGCATTAGCAGATATCATGTCTGTGTGATATCAATCCCTTCATTAGCCCCTTCACTGCCTTGCCCCGAGTACAATTATTGTTATTTGCAAACAATTTGGACCCTGATCAGACGCCGCGTAACGCGGCGTCTGATCAGGATCCAAACTGTTTGACACTCATTTCAATATTTCTTATGCCAAAATCCCAAAAAGTTATATTCGAGTAATAAAAGCAGACGCCAATTGTTTGAAATTGATAACGTCATGGCAGTAGAAGGGTTAAGGAAATCACTTTGTCACGTAAGTAATGTCATTTCCAGAGAAATACTGTCATTACAATGGGTCAGATGTTATTATTTCTAAATAAACGTGTTTATGCTAACACCGTTATTTCTATTGCAAACAGTTCGGGATATGAACCTCGGCTTCACTTCATACGCAAAACGATTAGTAAAGCAAATTAAAAATAAGTGTTAGGAGTTTCAAGAAACTGTTATATTTTACAATTTTGCATTACATTTTGTTTCGTTAAGTAGATGTCGAAATTCGGGAAGAGTAAAGTCGTCTCACTGTATCAATGTCCCGTGTCTTCCCATGCATCGTACTCTCAGAGATAATGTTGACCCATTTCTGACGAGATGCCAGTATTGGCACATTTACCTTTACAGTGAATAAAACGTTATTCTTTCCCGTTTAAACGCAAACGAAACGCAAACGCAAAAATTAAACTGTTAAAAATGACATCTAATCTTAATCCGGGTAGCAAACAGTTTGGAGCCTGATCAGACGCCGGGTAACCATCAGTCTGAACTGGCTTCAAACTGTTTGCAAATTTTGATTTTATTGGGAAAGAATAACGTTTTCTACACTTCACTTGATGGAAACGTGTTTTCATGTTTATATACATGTAAGATCATTTCCAAACCCATAAACATAACTTCTAAATGAAGTTTCTGATTTGCTATTTCTCATTCTACCCTAGCGACGAGTACACTCATTAACTACAAACAGTGTACATGTAAAGAGTATGTTGTATTATGCAGACAATGAATACCCATCTCATTTGATCTTGGTCTTCACTGTTTGCCAGTCTAAGATCTTTTTCAGAAACATCTAATAGTAACATAATGGAATAGAACTGAAATTGTCCATTATAAGTTCCAGAGATATATGTGTTTATTCTGCTTAATTATAATGGACAATTGAGTCTAGTCCATTTTTGACTATCAGTGTAGAATTATTTGTACAATTCAATGCAGAATGGCAAATAATGCAGACTCCGATCAGTGGGTTATTACAGGATGTATCTGATCAGGGTCTATACTGTCTGTATAAGTAAATATCTGATGTACTGTAGGCAACGAATGCGTATATAAGTCACCAGGGGCCCGTTTTACTAAACAACTTACGCAACATTTTTGCGTAAGTCAAAATTTTAAATCTTAATTTATATTTTTTATTATCACTTGCTACAAACAGCAAATAGCAAGATCAGAGTACGCGTTCATAGCGCGTCCTCTGATCTGGCTATTTGCTGTTTGCAAACGTTTATGATCGAAAAATAAGAGTAAAACGATTTTGACTTACGCAAACATTTTGCGTTAGTAGTTTAGTAAAACGGGTCCTAGGGCCCGTATTCTGAAACATTCTAAGATAACTGTTTCTCTAAGTAAATCAATATTCTCTTAGTTTTCGGCAATTTACTCTAAGTATTTCATGATTTACTCTTAGAAAGTGAAAATAACTAAGAAAATTCTAAACTCGACAAATTTAACTAAGTATAACGATACACTCTTAGAAAATCAATATAGTCTTAGTTTAAGTACATGTATTTCGGGATTCCCTCTTAGAAAATTCTCAACTCGCCAAATTTACTATAGAATTTTCTCAAAACTTGAGAAAACTGTGACCCTGTCTTAACTTTTTAGAATTTTCTAAGATGAGCACACGAACGTTTATTAAGCAGCAATAATTGTCCCAGAATAGGTAGAATGTTCGGTATTAATATATCACCAAGTAATATGTTTAGATCTAATTTCGAAGGTCAATTTCACTGTTACTATTTTAGGCAAAACTCTTTTTCGTTCTAATCACTTCATGTCTTCAACGCAATCACATACAACGTCACTCAATTGTTTGACATGACGAGATCTTGAACAATTTCATCTTTCGAGAGTGTGCTTTAGTTCAAGGTCATGTTCACTGTATTGAAGAAGAAACACATCTTATCCTCGTTTAATCAACCTCATTTCTGAACTGAATCTGATGGGATTTCAAACAATTGTTCGGTATGACAACACCTTGGGCGACACTTGTGGTTCGGCTATGAAGGTCAAGGTCATTTTTGGATATATTTTTTTTCATAAAAACTTTCTTGAAATTTATACCAACCTATAATACAATGCAGAATAACATATTTTCCCCGTTGGAACGGAACTGAATGCAATCTGAATTAAATGTTGAAAATTATTAACTTTTTTTTCTTGTTTTGTTTTTAGATTTTCATACATATTTTATCAGGGGGTGGGGAGGGGTGGGGCAAATTGTTTCGAGCATGTTCAGACGCCGATGACTCCAACGTGTTTGCAAAGAAAATAATGCGTTTATTCGGAAATATTTTCCACTGTATTAAAGAACAATAAACATGATTTGTTAGGATTCCATTCTATTGTGACGAAGGGCACTGCCATCGCACTAACGACACATTTCTCTACGGAAGTTCAAGAAAGTTCACGGAAGTGTTACATCTAACAAAATGTTGATTATGGAACTTCCGCATTGGAGGTCGACGTCACTCAACTAAATTGATTAAATAGTGCGTAATATGAGGAATTTTGTATTAGATATACTACTGAGGTCATGTTAAACCTAAACACTTTTAAATATATTTAGTTTGAAAACATTGGTTTTACGTCTCGTCAACAATGAAGCATGTCTATTTCTATACACATATGGCCCTTTCACTCTGAATATTAATAATAATACAGATTTCTCCGAAAGGAAGTTTCCTGATTACGCAATATCGAAATCGGACATTAGTTTTGATAGAATGCTGTCCAGTCATTTCATTGATCTTGGTCTATAGCTTTTTTGGCTTTGTAATAAAGCATATCTGACAATCAGTGCCCTATGGGACAATGTTTCTCAAATCGTGTCTGATAAGTAATTAACTTTTGTACACCCTAAATCCATCTCCAGTGTGTTTATTTCAAGTTCAGTTGAGTCTACTTTTTATGGGAAAGAGTTGACTATACATCGAAAAGAGTATCAACTAGTTACATGGTGTTTAACCCTTTCACTATCAAGTAACGTGAGTGTTTTTCCTCCTTCAAAGTTTCATTGTCGTCTGCTTCAATTTTGTTTTCTGCAATGTCGTTTCAAAGTAAAAGCAATAAGTCAGAATGACGAAGCAATTTCAAAAACGAGTGTCAAACATTTTGGATCCTGATCAGACGCCGCGTAACGCGGCGTCTGATCAGGACCCAAACGGTTTGAAAACGCGCTTTCAAGCGTCATTGAGAGTGAAAGGGTTAATGTAGATCATAATTGATTGCAATTACATGTATCTGTGTACATGTGCCTCAATTGTCAAAAGATTAACAATAAACAGACAAAACCGAACTCCAACTGAATCAGGGTTTACTCTATTGCCGTCTCAGACGATATGTTTTTTTTTATTTTGGAAACACTTTGGATCATGATCAGACGCCGCGTTACGCGCAGTCTGGTCAGGATACAAACAGACCGATATTTGTATCGATATAACTTCGGTCAACTGTCTACAATTTTATTTTTCTTTACAGAGAATATCTCAATAAGCTTTAAGTTTTCGATCTAATCCTTTACTTTTTATGTTTGTATTTTCATTCATGCTAGTTTGTAAATAATGTTGAAAAATAATATGTCTTAACTAATCTGATTTTGTAATAATAGTTTCAGAAACTTTTTAATATAATGGCGGAGAAAGAATTCAAGCAGACGGTAAAATGATGCATTGAAAGGGCTAAATTGGAATCAATTATCCGCCGAAGTATATCAGTACGTTGTATTTGAAACTGATGCTTTTGAAACAATAACAAATTTGCGATAAAAGATTTCTGACAGTCGATGTCCGGTGAGACATGTTTTTCATTAATCTTGACTGCTATATTAAGCTCACCGAGTTTCATGAGAAATTGTTTGACACTCGTGTTGATGCTTCATAGTACAATAGAGAGTACGTTATTCTTTATCAAAAAACGCGTTGGTACTAATGCACTTGGATATACTTAACCATGATGTTATAAAGCGCATTTACAAACAATTTTGATCCTGAATCAGACCCCGCGTAACGAAAATCAAATCAAGTCTAACTTTGAAACGATATTGCAGACAGCAACATTGAAGCAGACGACAATGTGGCGGTGAAGGGGTAAAAAGATCAAGATAAATTTGATCATAAAAGGGTTAAAATTCGCTACATACAACTTAAATAGGATATACTAGACTGCCAGATAATAATGCCGAGGCGGCTAAGTCGTCGGCACGATTGCACACCTTGTTTTTGTCTTCTCCTCACGGGTTCGATCCACAACGCGCTGAAAATATTTTTCTCTGAAAAGTACTTTTTATCATGAACCATTTCCCTAAATTGTAACTAAATTGTAACTATTTTGGCAAAGTTATATTTTGTCATATTTTGTCATAATTGTATAATATTTGCATTCTTTCTTTTTTTTTTCTCCAGGTATTGATATTGTATTGAATTGTTTGTATGTTCTGTATTTGTATGTAACTGCTCTCCTTATGGAGGATAATAAAGATATCTATCTATCTATCTTTAAACGTTTTGATTTGGCTAAATATGTTAAAGTCAACCTTGCCATTGTCGTTGTTCCTTGATCGAAATTTGATTAAATCGAGCTTGCATAAGTCGAGTGTGTCAGTTTTTCTTGTGTATATACTGTACCTCATGTTGCATGTAACCATGCCTGAGACGAAATAAAGTTGTGTTATGTTGTGTTCTGTTCAGTATGCCAATGTTGAAATGGCATACGAAAGCTTGAGGTATGACTCACGTGTACTTATTTTCCTAACTATATCATAATTTGTCATACTGGCTTAAATTGGTACACTCTTTATAACCATTTAAAATTTGGTAACATTTAAACACAATGCTAATGTGAAAAGATTGCCACAACATGCATAACCTTTTTACACCATTAGTTTAAACATATTTATTGTCATATATTTGTACAACCATATAGCACAAGTTCATACTCATATTTACAATGTACAAAATACAAATATAAGAGCAAAAGGGTTGGACTACAAGTTCTACCAACATTAGTTACGGCCCTCCCCTTTTTTTACACCATTAAGCTACAGCGTAGAAGATGTTATTCTTTTCCATTTAAACGACACTCAGCGCTAACTGAATTCATAAGAGTGTAGAAATAACATGGCAATATTTAAAACTATTGTGCTTCAAACGCGTAACTTTCAATTTTTTTTAAGAGAAACAAAGTTTAAATTATCGTTCCAGACATCTGTTTCTTATCATACTGACAACTTAACATAACAAAAGCGGCAACAGCCCATGCAATATGCATAACGGGATATTAAAAAGGCGTAATTCAAACTAAGAATATCCGCATAAAACTAAGACTGGTGATGATAAAACGAATCACCCACGCACTAAGCCTTAGAGTGTAAGGCGCAGCTTGACTGTTTTATCCGATTTATGATTTGAAAGCACAGCGCTCCCTCTCTACAACGACACCCAATTGGAGACAAAAATATGTTCGTTGTTCGGAGGGAGTCGTTATAGGGAGGGAATTTGGCTTACATTTGCAAACAGCTTGAATCCAGATCAGACGCCGCGTAACGCGGCGTCTGATCTGGATTCAAGCTGTTTGTCACTCGTAATTTAGTGTTTTACTCTGAAAAGGTCAAATATGTAACTTTTAGAAAAACAGCAGACGACACGTTTAAGCAGACGATATTGCAACAATAAAAGCGTAAGACATAAATGTTTCGTTTGGGGAACAGCGACAAGAGTCGTTGTAAGGAGGGAGTCGTTGTTGGGAGGGCCGTTGAAGGGAGGGAACACTGTATTAATTCTTTGCACGCAGAACCATAAAAACCTTTACAAACACTTGTGATACCGATGAGACGCTGCAAAACGTGACGTCTCACCACGATCCCAAATGTTTGACACTCTGATCCTGTTTTTTATTTTATTTTTTAGCTATTTCTGTTTTAGACCAGTTACAGACCACACTTTTTAACCCGTTCCCCCATAGAAGCGCCTTTTAGCGAATATGATTTATTCCTCCGCTGAAGAAAATAGTTCCAATCTAAACAGTCATGAATATATAGTATAGGGAATATTTTCTATATTCTAGCACATGATAGCTTAAAGCAGACTGAAAGTAAAGCAGAATGCGCCTTAAGGCGCATTCTGCTTTACTTTCAACCTGCTTTAAGTAGTCACATATCTTCAATACTATAAATAGGCTATCAGGTAAAGGGTTAAAGACGAGAAATATTACTCAGCATTCCAATTTGTATCAAGCAGAAGGTTCCTGTATAGTGGATAAGAAATTATTTTTTCCCATTTAAACGAGTTTAAACGAAAACGCAATTCAAAACAATGGAGAAAATGTCAACATTTTGAAAATTCATACGATTTATCTTTATCTCAGTGGCAAACAGTTTAGAGTCTGATCAGACGCCGGTTTTCTCTGGGTCCAAACTGTTTTCGACGGAAATAATTGTTTTTGCACAAACTAGTTTATGAAAAAGCAATGGTATCTTCTTTTGAGCTACAGCTTAAAACACAACTTTCATGGTATTTTCTATATGTAAAATAGTTAACCCCTTCATTGCCTAGTACATTTGCACACAGTTGTTTGCAAACAGTGTTGACTCTGAAGAGACACGTGGCGTCTGATCAGGATCCAAATTGTTGAACACTTATTTTAAAATCTCTTATATCAAAATACCTAAAATTGATGACGTCATGGTAGTTAAGGGGTCATGAAACTAAAAAGAAAACACATGCACCTTTCCAGTGCTTTCAATCAACAACTGATAATTACTTTTATTTGTGGCCAGAAATAAGTGCTGTTTCTGCGCATGTTTCTACGTTAACCATGTGTGAATGTATTCCATTTACCAGCTGGTTTGTTTTCTTGTAACATTCCCTTGCTTTCCTAGTCTCGAACCGTACGGTATAAGTTGCGATGCAGCAAAATGAAGTTATTTTCCCCAATAAACGCCTATGTTACTAAATACCGATACATTTTGTCAATTGCATGCAGGTTGGAACGTCATAACAATTTATCATTTTTGCCAATTTACTGATGCCTTTGCGTTAAAGTTTGTTTTTAAAGTGTTTAAAGGGAACTTAAAACAGTTTCTCTACTGTATTGTACAGACCTTGGGGCCGTCTGATGTATTAATTTTCCTCATATTCAATTTTGTTATATCAGGTCAATTTTACTATAATACGTTAATTACATGTAAACATGGGGAATAAATTTGGTTTTGTTTCATCCAGTTTTTCATTATATCAAATTGCGTTATAAGTGAGCTTTACTGTTAATCTTCAAAGAAATGGCAAAACTTTTTTCTTGAATTATTGCTGCAGAAACTATTTTGTCCAACCACATAACCCCCACACCTGCATAGAGTCCTAGAGGTTAACCCTTAAACTGCCATGACGGCATAAATTTAAAACAATTGTCGTCTGCTTTTATTTCTCAAATTTAAAATTTAGGCACTTTAACCTAAGAAATATTGAAATGAGTGGCAAAACATTTTGGATCCTGATCAGACGCCGCGTTACGCGGCGTCTGATCAGGATTCAAAATGTTTGCAAATGACCATTGTACTCGGGGTAAGGCAGTGAAGGGGTTAATCGATATACCAGTGTTATGAACTCGATTATATCACTACAGGGGATGAGAGAACATTATTACTCCCCGTTTAACTCACTTAATCCTAGAGACGAGTATACTCGTCATTTGCAAACTGAGTAAACGTTTGCTAGGCAAACAGTATAGACCCTGACCAGGAGCCCCCTGATCACGGTCTACACTGTTTGCAATTTTGAAATATATAGTAAATCAACATCCAAATTAGTCAATAATGGAATAAAATTAATAGGAATCTAACACCGATCATTTGAAGTTTCAGCGATCACGGATTAAAAAAAAAAATATCCGAAAACATTTACGGTACATAATGTAAAAAATGCCTTGATTTTCACATTAGGGTAGCAACGATTCTGAAACCTGTTAAGACGCAGATTTACTCAGCGTCTGATCTAGCACCAAACTATTTGTAGGGGTTGTCAGGTATCGAAGCACAAATTGTTTGGAAAGAATAACGATAACGAAAAACCCCTCCCGGTAAGTTGTTTTTAATTTTTCCAGATGTTGAAAGAGGAATTCGTTAACAACACTAATTAAAACCTTTGATCATTTGCCAAATTGTATGACATTTGGTTATAACGGCATATATTATATATTAATTTAATATGCGATATCTAATACATTGTAGATAAAGACAACATTTCATTACATCTTACAGAAAAAGACAGCATTGAATTATAATATCTAATTGAATTTAATAGATTAATGTGATTTAATTGTGATAAGAAATTAGGTCCACCAGTTACAGTGGAGAATCTGTTATTCTTTCCCAATAAACGCGTTTACGCTAAAACTATTATTTGCAGTGCAAACCGTTTGGAGCCAGATCAGACGCCGGGTAACCCGGCGTCTGATCAGGCTCCAAACTGTTTGCCACCAAGATAAACAAGAATTATAAGAATTGTCCCAAAGTTGTTCTTTTCTACATTTTAGTGCTTTGCGTTTGCGTACGTTTGCGTTTAAACGGGAAAGAATAACAGATTCTCCACTGTACATGTGCAGTGGTGAAGGCGTTATTCTTTCCCGTTTAAACACAAACTAAACGCAAATACAATACACTTAAATGTAGAATCTAACAACTTTTTGGCATTTCTCACCAATATTGTAATCTGAGCGGCAAACAGTTTGGAACCTGGCTGATTTTCTCTGTCGTTGAAGATGTATTGTTTTGTAGCTCTATGTCTGACACAATTGTTTTCGTTGGGTCACTAATGTGTTTTGATTGTTACGTCGGTAACAGGCTATTATGTAGACACGTTGCATGATCACACACACGGTTAATGCGTTCGTTGAAGATGGTCGATACAAGTTCAGTGGAGAAAACGCCATTCTTTCTCAATAAACGCGTTTAAGCTAAAACCATTAATTCCATTGAAAACGATTTGGAGCCAGATCACGCGCCGGATAACCCGTCGTCTGATCAGGCTCCAAATTCTTTGCCACTCAGATTAACATGAAGAGTCAGAATTGTCGAAACGTAGTCATTTTTCTACGTTTTATTGAAATCCGTGTGCGTTTCGTTTGATTTCAATCGGGAAAGAATATCGATTTCTCTACTTTACGAAGAAGGTAAAAGTATAATCAGAAAACAGTTGTTAACAAATTAATCTAAGGTTTTATTTACATGATTATGTTATATACTTAAGGAGACATTATTGCAATAATTCACACGCTAAGATATCGTCAACTCTAAAACTGCTGTTTGCAGAAAACAAACAACAAACTTTTGATTTCCTTTCACATGTTTGAATAATAAATTGTTATTGCTCGTTGTGACATCAACATCAAAACTGTTTTATAAAGTAGGTGAACTTGCCATTGGGGCATCTAGGTTAATACTTAACGCTCTGTGTGATTGATGCATTTTTGATAACACCATTATCATTAGCAAATACTGAACATTTCGTCATACTCTATATTGGTTCAAGATGAACAAAATCAATTACTCTCGAACTTGTATTAAACAGTCATTTACATTACAATGGCTTTAGATTCTATGGTTAATGTGAAGGATAAATGTAGGACAAAAGTTAAGCAGAATGCTCATATGGGAGCATTCTGCTTAACCCTTTCCCACATAGAAGCGACTTTTAGCGTACATGTATTTAATTTATTCCTCCGCTGAAGAAAATAGTTCCAGTTTATATCCTCATGAACAATTACCATTACAAATATTGTATATAGCCTAGCAGATTTGATCTTAAAGCAAGCTGAAAGTAAAGCAGAATGTGCCTTAAGGCACATTCTGCTTTACTTTCAGCCTGCTTTAAGTGGTCACCTGTCTTCAAAACTAGAAACAGGCTATGGGGTAAAGGGTTAAGGGTGTATGGAACTCATGAATTTGGGAATTTTTCAAAGAATATGAAAACACTCTATGATGGCTTTGTATTAAAGAGCTATTAAAGATGAATGAAAAAATAGAAAAAGTGTACATTTTGGTGGACAGCATTTGGCTCTACGGTCATGTAAAATTTACCCCATCCACGTTTTCTTATTTTGTCCATTTCAAACAGTCCGCTTCAATAAAATCCATATCAAATGAAAACAAATATGATAATTTGGTTTTGTGTTATTTATTTCCTGTCTATGGTAGTATTTCTTCATACAAAAACTAATTTAAGAGAAAACAGGCACCAAATCTGAAATTTAAAAAGCTCTAAATATCATCGATATGGTATTTTTTTGTAAATTTTGTAAAGGGAGATAACTCTTTTTTCTTTAATAACTCAAAATTTTCAAAACTGACCTTTCAATTTCTTTTCATATTTAGAACTGCCATGGCATATGCTTTTATCTGGTAGAATATAAGAAAAAGTTTAATACTAGAACTATTTCATTTTCAAACTTTTTTACTTTTTGTCATAAAATAAAAAATCTAATAAAATCAAGGCCTATAAAAAGCATATTTTTGAAGGATCCATATTGTTCAAACCTGGTGCCTGCTTTGTTTAAATTTGGTTTCTTTATGTTAAAATACCACCATAGACATGAAATAAATAAAGAAACCCCAAATTACCAAGTTTGTTTTGTTTTGAAATAAATTTTACTGAAGCTTGTACTCTGAATGGGTTATTTTTGAAAAAAGTCCAATTTGACATTCCTTTTTCAAATCGCTGTAGCTAACAAAAAGGGACACCACCATATATATTTGTTATCATTTTTTCATTCATCATAAACAGCACTTCCAAAAATACAATGATAGAAAAAAAGTTTGATACTTTGAAAAATTCGCTTAATGTTAATAATGTTCTGCATTCAGCAGTAAAGCCGCATAAGACTGGTTTCCTAAGGCGACTGTGACTGTAACTGGCTAAAAGAACATCATCAGTAAACGTAAATGTGAAACGGTTATTCATTAAAGAATAATGGAGTTCTAGAATGCATACATCAGTGAACTGTTAATATATATAATTATATATATATTTCATATGGAACACATTCAAGACTACAATGTATAAGATGGAACTATATCATTCAGTGGAGGAATAAGAATACATACTGTAAAAATGCGTATGTATGGGATTATAGGTTAAGCGAGTATGTATACAAATCACTAAAAATCCACAATACTGTCAAAGCTAACGTCTTCTTATCAAACATATGGATTAATGAACAGTAATGGTACATGTAGCTGCTTAAAACATGTAGCCCTGGGCCCATCTTATAAAACGTCGTACATGTACGATAAAGATTGTCGTAAGTCAGATTCTAAGATTCTCATTTTTTATTCATTTCTCCATCTAATCCTGACTTGTGACATCTCATTGGAATCGGCTTTTCAAGACGATTCCAAAGAGATGTAACAAGACAGGATTAGATGGAGAAATCAGAAATTAGATGTATTTTTAAGGTTTGATTTACGACCGTTTTTGTCGTATGACGCTTCGTAAGACAGGGCCTTGGTGACGAGTATACATGTACCCGTCCTTTACAATCAGTGCTCCTACGAAACATTCACATATCCAAAGGAAACAGTGTAAATCTGATCAGAGGTACAGTAAAGAAAACGTTATTCTTTCCCGTTTAAACGTAAACGAAACGCAAACACATCGCAATAAAACGTAGACAATGACAACATTTCGACAAATTCTGACAATTCATGTTAATCTGAGTGGCAAATAGTTTGGAGCCTGATCAGACGCCGGGTTACCCGGCGTTTGATCTGGCTCCAAACAGTTTGCAATGGAAATAATAGTTGGACTGTACTATCTGTTTGACATCATTTTATAACAGTTCCCTAGCACTTTTTGAAACTGTTTACCAAACATTGAATGCTTATTGATTCCAAGCCTGTTGCATATAACTGTCAAATATAAAAAACACCGGAAAGAAACCTGGTAGAAGGGAATTTATTTTTTCTCTAAATACCAAACGATTGATCGTTTATATACGTGCTGGCTCACAGAACAAAACTAATCTTCTTACCTAAACAATCCGCAATTTTTTTAATTCATAAGGCACATCAGCTTTACAGTGGAGAAGACGTTATTGTTTCCCAATAAACGCGTTTACGCCAACATTATTATTTCAATTGCAGTTTGGAGTCAGATTAGACCAGGCGTCTGATCAAGCTCCACAATGTTTGCCATTCAGGTTAATATAAATAGTAAGCAATTTCAAAACTCGTAATTTTCTACAATTCATTTCATTGTGTGTGCGTTTCGTTTGCTGACAAGAACAATGTCTTCTTCTCTGTACAGTGGAGAATCTGTTATTCTTTCCCAATAAACGCGTTTACGCTAAAACTATTATTTGCAGTGCAAACAGTTTGGAGCCAGATCAGACGCCGGGTAACCCGGCGCCTGATCAGGCTCCAAACTGTTTGCCACCATGATAAACATGAAATATCAGAATTGTCCAAAAGTTGTTCTTTTCTACGTTTTAGTGTTTTGCGTTTGCGTACGTTTGCGTTTAAACGGGAAAGAATAACAGATTCTCCACTGTACATGAATTGGAATCACATTGGCACTCGCACATGATTAGCTAGTGTTCACATGGCTTAATTTATTTCGAAGTTTTTACTCGATATGGGAACCCTGTGAAACTATTACAAAGCATGTAGATCCAGATTAGACACCATAAGCCGATATCGAAACTGTTTCATACTCTGGTGATGTTGTCATAAAGCGAACGAACACCAATAGTTTCTAAGAATTATTCCAAAAGACATAATTTGAAGGTTACAATTTCATAGCGTGTTGATGGTTAACACACTAATATTTTCAAACTATTTGGGTCCATATCAGACGCCGCCTTATGTGGCGTTTGATCAGGATCAAGACTATTTGACGCTTTTAATGTTTCTAAAGTTAAAAGGGCATACATTCCACATCCTTTCAATGCAATAAAAACAGATTAATTTTTAAACGATATTATGGCAGTGACTGTGTTAGACGAATCATTTCGTCATAATTGAACTGAAAAAAAAAGCAATTTACAAACAGTCCACTCTATTTGTTATGGTGCATATTCATTCATGACTCTATAAATTGGAAATATGTTCTTTGTTAAAGGAATAAGTTAAATGCGTAAAATGGGTATTTTTAGAGTAATGGGTTAACCCTTTACCTCATAGCCTGTTTCTAGTTTTGGAGACAGGTGACCACTTAAAGCAGGTTGAAAGTAAAGCAGAATGTGCCTTAAGGCACATTCTGCTTTACTTTCAGCCTGCTTTGAGCTAAAATCTGCTAGGCTATATACATGTACAAAATTTGTAATGGTTATTATTCATGAGGGTATAAACTGGAACTATTTTCTTCAGCGGAGGAATAAATTAAATACGCTAAAAGTCGCTTCTATGGGGGAAAGGGTTAAATTAAATAGCACTGCGTCTGGGTTTCATTTCCAAATAAATACAATGAAGCTTTCTATTACAAAAGTTATCCACTTCAACAAAGCTACATTTGAAAGACCTATTATATTGAATACTTGAACAGAGGCCTCAATATCGAATCGACACAGTCATATTGCTTCATTTTAAGCTTATGTGTATCTCTTTTTCCTTGTAGAAAATGCCTTGTGTCAAGTTTGGAAACTATAAATCAGTTTATAACGAGCAATCTGCTACAAATGTAACGGAATTACCGTGTTGCTTAGATCGGGGTTTCATTAATAAAAGCCTGGTATTTAAGACACATAAATTTCAAACACATTTGGACCTAGATACAAGAAAGCTAGATTTTATATATCTAAGTACAAGACAGATATATCAAACCTTCATATATCTTTAATTGTAGACAAGTTAATAAAATGAGAAAAAACAATTTCACGTGTTTTGCTGCGTGAGTTGGATATGGTAAGGGATCATTAATATATTAATAACTGTGCAAGCCTTACCATCCATTGCTCTTTAAACAGTCTTGAGTCAGACCAGACACCATGTTACTCTTTGTCTGGTGATGGTCAAAACACGTTGCACTCATGTGGATATTTCGCCATTCAAACACGATGACTGATTGTTTCATTGACAACTTATTTTAAGCAGTTACAGCGGATATGGCGTTATTTTCTCCCCTTTAAACGCAGACGAAACGCATCGTATTAAAACGTAGAAATTGACAATTGTTCGAAATTTCTGACTATTTATGTTGATCTGAGTGGCAAACAGTTTTGAGCCTGATCAGACGCCGGGTTACCCGGCGTCTGATCTGGTTCCAAATTGTTTGCAATGGAAATAATACATTTAGCGTAAACGCGTTTATTGGAAAGAATCTGGCTCCAAACTGTTTCCAATCGAAATATTAGTTTGAGCGTTAATGCATGTATTGGAAAAGAATAACGTTATCTCCTCTGTAACTGCTAAGGTTCAACCTTTAGCACATTGACCCCTGACACTTCAAATGGACAAAACTCTATTTCCAATCAAGTCTTGTCCACTTCACATTATTGTTAAAACGCTGTTAAAACAATGTTACATGTATGCCAAAATGGTATTTAACATGTGTGGCAACAACCATCATCCCAAGAGGATAAATAATTTATTTTTGTTTTAATTAAACGATGTTTACTAACATGTACTTACTTACTTACTTTATCCTCTTCGTCCGTAGGTGGGCTTAGGGCCTTCACTACATTCTTCCAACTGGTTCTATCGTGTGCTATTCTCTTGACTTTACCCCATGACAATTGGATGAACCGCAACTCAGCATCAAAGGTTCTTCTCCAAGTTATTCTTGGTCTTACTCGTTTGCGTCGACCTGGAGGATTCCATTCCAGGGCATGTCTGATGGTGTTTGATGGCACTCTTCTCAGAATTTGGCATATCCATCGTATTCTCTTTCTTTGATTGTCAGACTGACTGACTTTTGTCCCGTCTTCTTCCAAAGTTCCAGGTTTGAGATCCGGTCATTATGTTTCTGAGACATTATGTTGATAAAGACATGCAGCTTGTGGTCTAACTTCTTAGTGTTTCCAGGTCTCAGAACCATATAGCAGTATCGACTTTACATTGGAGTTAAAGAGTCTAATTTTGGTCCCCAAATGGATGCTGCTGTTTCTCCAGACTGTTTTGAGTGAACGATGTTTGTTTTATATATGTCATCAAAACTGGTACAGCGCTCCCTCTCTACAACGGCACTCATTGGGAGACAACATATATGTGCGTTGTTCGGAGGGAGTCGTTATAGGGAGGGAACTTGGTTGACATTTGCAAACAGCTCGAATCCAGATCAGACGCCCCGTAACGCGGCGTCTGATCTGGATTCATGCTGTTTGTCATTTGTCATAATGTTTTTTCTGTCAAAATGTCATTTATGTAAGAAAAACAGCAGACAACAAGTTTAGCTAGATGATAATGCATCAGTGCAAGCATAAAACATGATTTTCGTGGGAACAGCGGTGAATGTCGTTGTAAGGAGGGAGTCGTTACCCATAAAGCTTGTTACGAAGTTTTCAGTTCGTATAATAGTATCAAAACTACGCTTGACTATGAAAGTTACCGGATAACTTGTCATATGATTGGACATATTCTATTACCAAAATAAGAGTGTCGTCACATATTCTTCACACTTTAACTGACGGTATGGTAAGAATTGAAACAACGAACTAAATTGTGTTCACATTGATTTTGAAGATAAATAGCATGTTATTATAAAATGCCCATGTTATATAAAGTTACGAACCAAATATTTGAATAGATACTACTATTATGTAGGGCCAAGTATCGCTAAATTTGTAACTGTTTCAAACGGATGTTAAAACTATATTGTTTAATCTTGCAAAATACTTTAAGTTTGCCTTTTCGCAACGGATTTAGAACTATGTCTTACAAGGTTAAAATACTCATCTTAAAATATTATGATAATGTATTCGAAACAAAGATCGTACGCATTACGTATAAGTGACCTTTTACTGAAATTAATTAAAACATAGGAACAGTAATTATTAAATTAAACTGATTATGTTATAATATGTGGTATATTTTTATGTTATGAGATAACGAACTTGTGTACAAGTCTGACTAAATATGCTCTGGTCTGCTCTGTGCTGTTATATCGGGTAACAATATGGCATGTACACTGGTTGATGGAAGACTGACATCGCTACGTTTCGGAAACAATAGCCAGTAATAATTGTTGCCAGCAGTGGTTAACATGTAACACTTAATTGCTTTGACTTATATCCCTAGCGAATGACATATATACAGTAAAACCTATATAAAGTGACCCCTCTGTAGAAAAAGGATATTAACTGAAACACTTTAAAAACGTACAAGCTCAATACTGGACAAGTGTAATGCAGAAAGCTCATTTAACAGGTTTCTGCGTTACCTTTGCTCCTGTATCAATCAGTGACCTGTCTTGAGAGAAGCATGTGTGTCTGTTCTGTGGCGACTGAATGCATGTTTTATTATCAGGAATGCCTATTGTTTTCTTACTAGAAAAAGTATGTTATGATTGCTGCCGAGAGGATGGCTCTCTGAAGTGACAGCATGTTTATACAGATTTACCTTTAGCATGCGAAGCGCTACTTGGGTAACATTTGCAAAAAGTTTGGATCACGATCAAACGCCGAGTAACTCGGCGTTTCAGCATGACCTAAGCTGTTTGCAATGAGAGTTTAGTTTCTTTTCTTTTTTAAAAACGGTTTCTCACACCTAATCTCCATGATTTTGCTGACCCCCTTCTTGAAGCGGATGACAATTTATCATGATAAAGATTGAGGAAACATTGGTAAGAAGGTACACACTCCAAAACATGCTTAGATATAATTGATGTGGAATAATTATATACAGTAAAGAAGACGTTGTTATTTCCCCTTTATACGAAACTAAACGAAAAACGAATTGTAGAACTTTTTATAGAGCTTTTTGAAGGTTCGTATAATATATTTTAATTCAATGGAAAACAATTTGGAGCCTGTTCAGACGCTGTGTTATCCGGCGACTGATCCAGCTCTAAACAGTTTGTAATAAAACTAAAAAAATGTTTTTGCACTAATGCTATTAGTAAAAAGTAAAACTTCTTTCCTAGTGGAGAAGGCGGTATTCTTTTGCAATAAACGTCTTTACGCTAAAGGTAGTATTTCCATTGCAAGCAGTTTGGAGCAAGATCAGGTTATCCGGCGTCTGATCAGTCTCAAAACTATTTACTACCCATTTTAAAATAGATAGTTGGAAATTTAAATAAGATGCCGTTTAACACATATATGCTTGGACCTTTTCAATGAATTCGCCCAACGTGCTTGCTAAACTTCAATGGTGGTCTAAAGCCAATGTAGTGTTTCCCCATACATAACGTTCATATGAAACAGCAAGCACAGCAGACCCTGATGGGATACCGCGTAGCACGGTGATTCATCGGGATCTACACTGTATGCTTTTGTCTACTTTTGTAGACGATAGCCATGAATGGGTAAGAGAGGTTGCAGCTTAATGCAAGACTACAGTGATATCGAAAACTTCTTTAGAAGCTTTCGATTAATGTATATATCTATTGTGATGCCTTATACAGTCAAATGTCATCATAGGTTAAATTTTGGCCTTGCAATGCACATTTTATCTGGGACCCTGAGCTGTGAAGATATATACTTTTTGTATACGAATGTTTACGCAATATATGCGTGCATGTTTTTTATCATGTCATTTCTAATTATCAGTTATTTGCATTCTGAGCCGGGGGCCTTATATTACAATAAACGTATGTTATGTTGTAGCTCATTATACTCATTGCTTGGATGGTAAGGTAACACATTGAAGAAAAATATTTAGCCTGAAAAATAATATGGTTTTAACCCTTTCCCCCATAGAAGCGCCTTTTAGCGAATATGATTTATTCCTCCGCTGAAAAAAATAGTTCCAATTTAATCAGTCATGAATATATATTATACATGTAGGGAGCATTTTCTATATTCTAGCACATGGAAGCTTAAAGCAGGATGAAAGTAAAGCAGAATGCGCCTTAAGGCGCATTCTGCTTTACTTTCAACCTGCTTTAAGTAGTCACCTATCTTCAATACTATATATCAGGTAAAGGGTTAAAAGTCTTCCGCTTTTCGTTCTGCCTCTCGTCAGAGGTTATACTGCATTGCGCATTTTACTAATCAATAAAGAAATAACTCCTTTGTAAGAAGATTTGTTTGAATAGGGTAAAAGGCATTCCTGTTATGATTTAGTCCTGTCCTATTTCATGTACAATCCCGACTTCTTAACCAGTTCACAGTATGGTCATGTTTATCGCCTGCTTTAACCTCTTCATCTACATTATAAATCCTGTTATATAAATCTGACTAGCCTATTATTGAAAAGTGAAACGTAATTTAGCAGTTTGACCGAAGAAATATTCAAAGTACAGTTCTGCTTCCCTTCAACGGCCCTACCAACAAAGACTCCCTCCTTACAACGACCCTTGTCGCAGCTTCCAAAACAGAACCTTCGTCTGCTGTTTTTCACAAATGTGCATAATGGACATTTTGACAGATAAAAACTAGTGACAAACAGCTTGAATCCTAATCAGGACGCCGTGTACGATCTGGATAAAAGCTGTTTGCAAATGTAGGCCAATTTCCCTGACTATAACGACTCCCTCCACCAATTGTTGATACCAAATCGGTGTCGTTATAGAGAGCAGGGCTCCATACATGTATACGGGGAGTATTTCAAAAAAATAAAATCTTTATTTCTGCTTTAAACCCTATGGTGTCACTATTCATTAGAATCGTCTCAAAGAGACGATTCTAATGAGTAGTAACACCATAGGATTTAGTGCTGTATAAGTGAGAAAATGTTCAATTTGTTCCAATAACTCCCCCGAATCTGGAGCCCTGTAGAAAAGGAACGATGTAGTTAATTATCGGCTGAAACAGTTTGACTGACGTTACATCAATATGAATATTAAACTACGTTCGATCATGGTCAGACGTCGAGTAGTCGGCAACTGCAATTATTGAAAAAATGATACAGTGGAGAAAACGTTATTCATTCCCAATAAACGCGTTTACGCTAAAACTATTATTTCTATTGCAAACAGTTTGGAGCAAGATCAGACGCCGGATAACCCGGCGTCTGATCAGGCTCCAAACTGTTTGCCTCTAAGTTAAAAAAACAATAATTAGAAATGTCAAAAATGGTAATTTCTTACATTTTAGCGATTTGCGTTTGCGTTTCGTTTGCGTTTAAACGGGAAAGAACAATGTTTTCTCCACGGTACAAACAGTGTTATAAGTTGCCCCGAGGACTTACAGTTTAGCATTTTTAACTAAAGGATATCTTTATTCGACTCTTGGCAGCATTAAGCACAATTGTAAAGCAGAAATGCATTGTCTTGTGTTCTGCACTATGAATGAGTTACATGTATCTTTAGCATGATTGTATAAAGGATACCACGTTATTTTTTGCAAGAGCCTCCGCGTTTATGCCAAAACTCTTGTTTCATAAAGTAGTCATTTTCTAAATTTTATTGCTTTTTGTTTGGTTCTATTTCGTTTAAACGGTAAGGAAAATCGTAAAATATGTAGTTTCAGTAGATCTAACCATGTTTATAATTTGACCAAAAAAGTGCATTGTTTTCATCGCCAAAAATATACTTTGCGATGCCGTGTTCACGTCTGACAAAGATAACATGTTTCATCTTTATCACGCTATAGGGACATTTGTGTTAACTATTGTAAATGTACAGTGGAAAAGACGTTACATGTAACTATTGTAAATGTACATGTACAGTGGTGAAGAATACGATATCCCTTCCCGTTTAAACGAAACGAAATACAAACGTAATCGAACACATGTAGAAAATGAATCCTACTTTGAACACGTTCTGGTGATTTACTTTTTTTTGGATGGCAAATCGGGTTGGAGCCTGATCACACGGCGAGTTGCATACACGTGTATATGTATTGAGAAAGTATAAAATCTTGCCCACTGTACAATGTATTAAGATCAGTCATCGAGTAACTGCTTTGCGTGCGTAGGGTTCATTAACGAATGTTGGGTTTCTTATAAGATGATCATTTTGCATGTCCTTTCTAAACAACTGTTACAGTTGGTACGTAATGATAGGAATGGACAGAGTAAAATGGAAACGTCTCAATACTTAATAATTATTTAGCTACAATAAGTCAGTGATTGTTCAATTCATTTGCCTCAACGATAAAAACAAGTTTACACTAAAATCGTACTTACATCCAATTTCCTCAAAATCGTTTTACAAATTCTTTCCCAATAAACGCGTTTACGCTAAAACTACTATTTCTATTGCAAACAGTTTAGAGCCAGATTTACCCGGCGTCTGATCAGGCTCCAAACTGTTTGCCACCAAGATTAACATAAATTATCCGAATTGTCCAAAAATGATCTTTTCTACGTTTTAGTGCTTTGCGTTTGTGTTTCGTTTGCGTTTAAACGGGAACAAATAACGTTTTCTCCACTGTAAGCTACAGTCTTTAGTTTAGCCTTTTTCAGTCTTGTCTCGTTAACCTTTCAACCCCTGGACAGCTTGCGTACGTAAAACTTCTCTTATATAGTATTTCTGAGAGTAGCATTATTAAGAATTATGTGCATTTTAGGAAGTACCATGTGGTTATAAGACTGTTTTAAGGTATGTGCCTATAATTTATCAAGGTTAAACCCTTTCAATGCCAGTTTTTACCCGTTTGCAGACAACATATCACAGGGCTGCCATTTCTCCGGATTTTTCCTAATTCTTCGGATCTTTTCCCTATACATGGTAGCTTAAAGCAGGCTGAAAGTAAAGCAGAATGCGCCTTAAGGCGCATTCTGCTTTACTTACAGCTTGCTTTAAGTAGTCGCATGTCAAAAAAACACGAAAAAGGGCTATGGGGTAAAGGTACGATTCGTAAATTCGCACTTGAAAAATTCAAATTTGGAAATCATAGGATATCATTTGCCAAACTAGTCTGCAAATTACACTTTTTAAAGTTTTGACTAGAGAAGTTTGATAATGGTGCGTTATACGGCGACTAGTCTGGAAACTGTTTGCAAGGTCGACTTATTCGACTATAACATTGAAAACATTAATTGTGTCTCATATACTGTAGACTAACGTTGCTTGATATTTTATTTTCCCACCCAAACATTTCCGACACTAGTTGTCGTATTTAGGATCTTCTCAGTCTACCATATAACCCCTTCTGTTTATTTACCTTTCCGAATGCAACGTGACAGCTTGGACCATAATGACGCGTATAATAAGGTATGAGTCCTTTACAAACAGTGCATTTGTGTAAAGTACACATGTCCGATGAAACAGGGCATACCCTAATCAGGATCTTCACTGGTGGCCATGTTTGCAGTATGTTTTGAAAAAACAATCCCAAATTGTCTAAATATGTCGACTCGACTTAATTGGAAATTGTCCATTTTCAGTTTCCGGGGTCAAATAGATAACTGCATAAGTTACATGTAGTTGCTCTTGATGAGAGGGCTTCTGTACTGTTGTATCGGACTCTTTGTCGAATATTTTTGTCCTCTGTGACACTTCTTATAGTCGACGTATATGCATTTATTGTTTTTACAAAAATACAAAATAGAACTACTTCTCTGCCTTTTCCCGAGTACACTGGTAATTTGCAAAAGCTTGGATTCTAATCAGACGCCGCGTCACGCGGCGTCTGATTAGGATCCAAACTGTTTGACAATCATTTCAATATTTTATAGGTCAGTTTATCTAAAATCTAAATTTGAGAAAGAAAGCAAACGACAATTGTTAACAGCATATGACGCCATGGCAGCGAATATGTTAATTAAGGATTTATCAAGTATCTGACTTCGTGAGAAGACATGGAATACCGGTGTTAATTTGTCATTGAGTTCAATTCTCTTTCGAAATTAGTTTTCTTCTGTCGAACAATAAGTGTTTTCATTTTTTATTAGCCCAATTAATGTCAAACAGCTGCAAGCAGTTTGGATTCAGATGAGGTTCCGAGTTGTTCGGCGTACATGTATCATCTGGTTGGATCTATACAGTTTGCTACTACAACTACAACTTAACCAATAGCACGTCAAAGTTAATTATCATGGGACATATTGTATACTGTACATACGTCAGTAGGCGTTGTTTGTCCATTCAATATATGACGACAATATCACGAAATATTGTACTAGAACAGAGGAAGACGTTCTTATTTCCGATTTAAACGCAAACTCAATGCAATAAGATGTCAACATTTGGAAAAATTTTATGATTGTAATTTGTCTGAATAGCAAACAGCCTAGAGGCTTGATCAGACTCCGGGTATCCCGATGTCTGATCTGGTCTCAAACACTTTGCGTTGAATAAAACTGTTTAAGTATAAAAGCATTTATACTGCAAATACCTTATCACGAAACAATGTACATAAGTTATATAGTTATGTCAAATTGTTACAGAACAAAGTAGTGACAGTGTCTTTGGAGTAGAAGTCCTACAGTGGAGAATCTGTTATTCTTTCCCGTCTAAACGCAAACGTACGCAAACGCAAATCACTAAAACGTAGAAAAGTACAACTTGTGGACAATTCTGATATTTCATGTTTATCTTGGTGGCAAACAGTTTGGAGCCTGATCAGACGCCGGTTACCCGGCGTCTGATCTGGCTCCAAACTGTTTGCATAGGAAAAAATAGTTTTAGCGTAAACGCGTTTATTGGGAAAGAATAACGTTTTCTCCACTGTTTATATACTTATAGTGAAGAAGACGTTATTCTTTCCCAATAAACGCGTTTTCGTTAAAACTATTATTTCGATTGGAAACAGTGTCTGATCAGGCTCAAAATTGTTTGCAACCCACATTGAAAAAAACGTCTAAACAAATTATATATATTTTCTACATTTTATTTTCAATGCGATTGTGTGTTCGTTTGTGTTTAAACGGGGGACAATAACATCTAATCCACTGTAAGAAGCCGATTCTATGACAGAAAATGTTTAAGTCAATACAGTGCTCCCTCTTTACAGTGGATAATCTGTTATTCTTTCCCGTTTAAACGCAAACGTACGCAAACGCAAAGCGCTAAAACGTAGAAAAGAACAACTTTTGGACAATTCTGATAATTTTTGTTTATCTTGGTGGCAAATAGTTTGGAGCCTGCTCAGACGCCGGGTTTCCCGGCGTCTGATCTGGCTCCAAACTGTTTGCTCTGCAAATAATAGTTTTAGCGTAAACGCGTTTATTGGGAAAGAATAACGTTTTCTCCACTGTATGACAGACAATGTTTAAGTCAATACAGTGCTCCGTCTCTACAACGCCACCCAATGGGAGACACAGATTGCGTGCTTTGTTCGGAGGGAGTCGTTATAGAGAGTGAAATTAAGACTTTTCTTACATTTGACGCGGCGTCTGATCTTGATTCAAGCTGTTTATCACTGGTCATTATATCTATTCTATAAAAAATTTCCACTGATATGTAACTTTGAAAAAAAACAACAACAGGAGACCACAATCTTAAGCAGACGATATTGCAGCAGTAAACGTGTCCTACTTAGAGAACCGTGGCAAGGGTCGTTGGAAGGAGGGAGTCGTTGTAGGGAGGGAGCACTGTTTACGTAATCAGTTGTGCCATTGGAAAACGACATCTATTGTATTACAAACAGTGTACATCTACATGTACAGTGGAGAAACTGTAATTCTTTCCCAATAAACGCGTTTACGCTAAAACTATTATTTCTATTGCAAACAGTTTGGAGCCAGATCAGACGCCGGGTAACCCGGCGTCTGATCAGGCTCCAAACTGTTTGCCACCATGATAAACATGAATTATCAGAATTGTCCAAAAGTTGTTCTTTTCTACGTTTTAGTGGTTTGCGTTTGCGTACGTTTGCGTTTAAACGGGAAAGAATAACAGATTCTCCACTGTACATGTACTTGTAGACGCGGGAAATCATTTAGAGTATTTTGTTATCTTACGTGTTACCCCTTTGAAACATAGTCAAGCATATACGCGTCCCTTCGGATACAGTGTGTCCGTGAAAAGTACACGTGTCATATGCAAACAGTGCAGACCAAGCTCAGGTGACTCTTAAATGAACCCTCTAGTCAGGATCTACATTTTATCATAGTAATTCAATGACAAAAACAACCCGAAATAGTAAACAAACGGACTAGACATAATTGAGTATTTGACTGTTCTATATGAAGTGTCAGAGGGTAAAGCATTAAATAGTGAAGACCCTGACCAGGCTCCATGTCCGAGAGTATGTCTGTTCTTGCAATAAAATAAGTCTGGGTTTCTTATGGCTCAGCTCAATTGCAGTTGTTCATTGAATCCTTCACTGCAAAATTTACCAAAAGTTTTTACTCCTTCATTGTAATATTGTCGTTTACTTCAATATCGTTGTCTGCAATATCGTTTCAAAGTTAGGTTTAAGGCATTGTAACTGATGTTATTTCAAAACAAGTGGCAAACAGTTTTAATCCTGATCAGGATCAAAATTGTTTGCAAATGCGCTTTATGACGTCATTGAGAGTGAAAGGGTTATACAGTGGAGAATGTGTTATTCTTTCCCAATAAACGCGTTTACGCTAAAACTATTATTTTCAGTGCAAACAGTTTAAAGCCAGATCAGACGCCGGGTAACCCGGCGTCTGATCAGGCTCCAAACTGTTTGCCACCAAGATAAACAAGAATTATCAGAATTGTCCAAAAGTTGTTCTTTTCTATGTTTTAGTGCTTTGCGTTTGCGTACGTTTGCGTTTAAACGGGAAAGAATAACAGATTCTCCACTGTAATAGATTTTGAATATGTCACTATCATGTTTTTGGCTTTCACTTTATTTGATAACTATCTGTAACAATATGTTTTCTATTCTGTTGGCAATATTGTATTTGTACTCGTTAAACAGAAAAACCTTTACACTTTAGGAAAAAGGTCGAATCTAATGTTAACAGAACGTGTGACCCGATTCCGTTTCTTCATTTTTATTGAAATGAATCGTGTTTAAACAATAGTTATATAACCCGCAACATGTGTGGAGAACTATAAATGCTCGGTAAACAACGGTGATTCCGTATACAGTGGAGAATATGTTATAAACTCATTTACACAGGCAAACACCTTATTCTTTACAAATGTGCTAAACGAATGCTAAACATATCACTTCCTTTGCAAACAGTTTGGAGCCTGATCAGACGCCGTGTAACACACAGCGTCTGATCAGGCTCCAAACTGTTTGCCAATCAAATATATCTGAATGGTGAGATTTTTCAACACACATTAATTTTTCTGCATATAATTGCATCGTGTTTGCATTTAGTTCCGTTTAATCGGGAAAGAATAACGTGTTCGCTGTAAAAGAAACGAGTGTAATAAAATGTAGGAAATAGCAGGTTTTAAAAAAATTAACTACCAATTTTAATCTAAGTTTCAAACGGTTGACAACCCTGAAGCTACAGTGGAGAATCTGTTATTCTTTCCCGATAAACGCGTTTACGCTAAAACTATTATTTCTTTTACAAACAGTTTGGAGCCAGATCAGACGCCGGGTAACCCGGCGTCTGATCAGGCTCCAAACTGTTTGCCACCAAGATAAACAAGAATTATCAGAATTGTCAAAAAGTTGTTCTTTTCTACGTTTTAGTGCTTTGCGTTTGCGTACGTTTGCGTTTAAACGGGAAAGAATAACAGATTCTCCACTGTAACTGGTAACCCGGCGTCTGACCAAGCTAAAAGAGCTATTCGTCACTCAGACTAAAGTCAATCGCTAGACTGTGTAAAAGTTGTCATACATGTATTCCCATTCTAATTACATTGCGTTAAATTCCAGGCAAACCAACAAAATAATGTCTTCACTTCTGTAACTCGTTGCGAGTTACATGTACTTAGCTGATGAAACGTTTGGAGTAGTCTCAACCTCGACATGATTAAGGTTAACGGAATTTTGTCAATATTTTAATTATCATGGGAACTCTTATGTTTACGTAGGCAACAGTGGGCGTTGTTTGTTCGATTATATATTAAACGTCCATATATCGAAACAATACATAGTTCAATAGTCTAAAGTGTTACTTACATAAAGTAGTGATCGTATCAGTAGCAATAGACAAACATTAGTTAAAGTACGTCATTGGTTAACCATACTTACATTTGTAAGTGATGTTTAAGCCCTTTACAGTGTTCCGACCGGACCAATGGTGATTTGCAAACAGTTTCCATCCTGATCAGAATCTGCATCAAGCGGTATCTGATCAGGATTCAAACAGTTTTATACTCATAGTGCTATAACTTTAGCCACATTAAGTTACAGGGCTGCCATTTCTCCGGATTTTTCCTAAATATTCGGATTTTTATCCTAGCAGATCGTAGCTTACATGTAAAACAGGCTTAAAGTTAAGCAGAATGCGCCTTAAGGCGCATTCTGCTTTACTTTTAACCTGTTTTAAGCAGCCATGTGTCTTCTAAACAAGAAACAGACTATGGGGTAAAAGTACGGTTAGTTAAATTGCGTCTGCAAAATTGAAAATTTTAAATTTTAGGATTTTTATGACCAACTAATGGCAGCCCTGAAGTTAAGTTTAAACTTAATAAAAGTAGATGACGTCGTGGCAGTGAAGGGATTTGTTCCTTTACGGTCATTCAAATTAAAATGACAGGCCTGCCATAAGTTGATAAAAAAATCCTAAGATTTCAAGCCCGATTTTCCTGATTATACCTTTAACCCATAGTCTGTTTCTAGTTTTTAAGACACGTGATTCTTAAATCAGGTTGAAAGTAAAGCAGAATGCGCCTTAAGGCGCATTCTGCTTTACTTTCAGCCTGTTTTAAGCTTCCATCCGGAGATTTCGGAAAATCCGGAAAAATGGCAGCCCTGAAATGACTACGGCTTGTGCAAGCATTTTGGATCCAGATCGGACTATGTGTATGTCGGCTTTGATAATAATATTGGCGTTTGGACTCATATTAATATTTCCTCATTCGAAATGCCAATATAATAGAGCTAAGTAAATATTTAGGCTACAATATGGACGCAGAGTATTATCTGACAGAAGAGTGTGATTTGACTTTATATTGTATCCCAGTGAAGTGGTTCTTGACCTTATATTATATTGTAAATAGTTATACGTATTTGTAAACTGTACAATTTAAGTCAAATCAACGTTTGTACTCTTATTATATATCAATACATGTATATACATGTAGTATTATTTGACATTTTGATAACTCACCTGTGATTTAATTAAATTAAACGGTTGTTTATTTTTTCCCAACTGTTAACCCCATTCACTACCATGCATAGATGTCTAAATGAAACTGATGTATAAAGCAACCACTGAAGTGAATTTTATACGACAGTCTACAAAATTGGCGGCATAAAATACAGTGGAGAATCTGTTATTCTTTCCCAATAAACGCGAATACGCTAAAACTATTATTTGCAGTGCAAACAGTTTGGAGCCAGATCAGACGCCGGGTAACCCGGCGTCTGATCAGGCTCCAAACTGTTTGCCACCAAGATAAACAAGAATTATCAGAATTGTCCAAAAGTTGTTCTTTTATACGTTTTAGTGCGTTTGCGTTTGCGTACGTGTGCGTTTAAACGGGAAAGGATAACAGATTCTCCACTGTATGTAAACAAATGTAGGAGATGTTTGCATTTTATTGCAACGTGTTTGGTTTTCCTTTGCGTTTAAACGGAATAGAATAACATTCTCCATTGTAACCGAACACTGTAGATGCCATGTTCACAATTGGCAGTATGGCTTTCGCAATTTATCAGCTATTTCTGACATCACCGATATAATATATCTTGCCAATAAAATCGCTTAAATCTCTGGGATAGGTAGATTGTCATTTACGTGTTTAGACGTTATTGCCCATTCGGGACTAATGTTATGAAAATAAAGATGATGAACGTGATATGTTGCTGTTATTTTAGTCCATTTCGTGGTAATCTGATTTAGGTCTTGGATCTAACTGCGGTTTAAAAGCTTCTTAGAAACCCTTCCCGAGATTATTTATTTACCAGAAAAATAAACACACAAACCAACAACAATCAAAACACTTGCAAGGTTAAACCTAAGAAAGGATCGGGTTGGTTAGTGGAAAAACACATAACTAGATGCGGTGGAAGTTTTATAATACATGTACATGTATACATGTACTATTTTTAAATTCATAATTTCAAATTATTGCATTTATAATATACAGTGGAGAAAGCGTTATTCTTTCAAAATAAACGCTTTGCGCTTGAAACGTTTGGTGTAAATTCAGATGCCGGTAACTTGACGCTTGACCAGGCCCCAATCCGTTTGCATTCAAACCTCGATATCTGGTCGACCACTTTTAAGACACACTCTTTTTGAAGTGATAACCTGTCCAAAATTAGAAACAGGCTCTATAGTAAAGGCGGATGGCTGCTTTGTATGCAGGATAAAGAACAACACGCTCATACAATGATTGTTTCCCGATTAATCGGTTCTAAAACAATTTGACCATTTTTATTTAAGATGAGTGGCAAACCGTTTTAAGCCTGATTAGACACCGCATAAGTCGGTATCTGATCTTGCTCCTTATTGCTTACAATGTAAATAAGGTTATTAGTATAAACGCGCTTATAGGGAAGGAATTACGTCTTCTTTACTATAGAACACTATTTGACTACAGTGGAAAAAACGTTATTCTTTCTCGTTTAAACGCAAACGCAGTGTATTAAAATGGGTTAAATGACAACTTTTTGACAATTTTTACGACTCAATTAAAACTGAGTGGCAAACAGATTGGATCCTGATCAGACGCCGGGTTACCCAGCGTCTGATCTGGCTCCAAACTGTTTGCAATGGAAAAAATAGATTTGGAATAAACGCGTTTTTTTGGGAAAGAATAAAGTTTTCTCCACTGTACCTGTCCCTACCTGTATTTACATTTTGTACTCTATAATACATTTCTCAAATTGTG
This sequence comes from Gari tellinella, assembly GCA_922989275.2. Lineage (NCBI taxonomy): Eukaryota > Metazoa > Mollusca > Bivalvia > Cardiida > Psammobiidae > Gari > Gari tellinella. The sequence continues at coordinate 12,375,424 of OV277872.1, forward strand.
GTAGCCTAAAGGTTTGTATTGATGAAATAGTGTTTTCCAGTCTCAGACAAGATATGTTTATCCGACACATACTCAGACGGTGTACTTGCTATGATTAATGTTAATCGCTCAGTAAGGTCATTAGGCGAAGTATAAGAATAATCAATAATGCAAATGGACAAGTCTAAATTGGTTCATCAACAAGTGCACATTACACTTACCCATGGGTTATAATAGTGAGGACTATATCATAGTGTCGCATTTAGATGAAACTAAACGCTAAATTATAGAAAGATACGGGTATTTTTAAAAAACAAAAACAAAAAACAATTTCCCGTTAATTTGAAACTTTGAAACTTTTTTTTTGTTAAAATAAAAAAATAAAAAAAAATCAATTGTCCGTTAATTCAAATCTAATGGCATTTGAGTGTCTAGGTGTCTGGTTAGGTTCCAAACTGTTTGCAATTGACATCAAGGTTTTAGTTTAAACGGGTTTAGTAAGAAAGAACTGGAGCCATAGGAACATTTGTTTCTTTTACCTTTGTCCTAAATAGACATATTAACCACACGTCATTTACAAACAGTGTGCCAGTGCAAAAGTCCAATTCAAAAGATGTAGACCTCTATTCAGACTATGCACTCTTTATTATTTTGAAATTGATTATTAACAAAAAACCTTAACATAGAATTGATATGTTCTAAACGTCTCACTACAGTTATCACGTTAACCTAGATATTATAATAGTGTGTCTGTTATTTCAACAGCCAAATATATAACGTACATTTAGCGTTCTTGCTTATTATACAGGATCTTCTTCTTCATGTATACAACACTCTCTCAACTTTGAGAATTATGTGTTGGCGCCAGATTTAATAGAAACAACATTTAAAAGAACATCATGAATGCCAAAAGGTTAAAACAAATTAAAATTATATACAAGTTTATGGATTTAGCTGCTGAAAATTGGTGTTAGGACAGTCACAGGAACAAGAGTTCTGAATGTGTCTACTGTGACTGCTGATTGTATAGAGACAGGCAAACAGTTCCACTGGGCTACTGTTCTTGGATATATTGTATTCGCCCCTATCTTTACTCAGAGCAAATATATATAATAACTATCGTACTCACCAGTCTTCTACTGGCCCCTGGTCTTCTACGATAATCCTAATTCCTTGTATTCAATAACACACTATCTTCAGCAGCCGCCTCTCGCTGCCAGCTTCACTGTTCGTCTGGCGCGCGCATCTCTCTGCGCAGCTGTCCTGCGCAGAGCTCCCCCTATTCTCCGGGACCCTACAGATCCCGGCTCTCGCCATCCTGGTTCCTCCTATTCTCCAGGACCAGACGGATCCCGGCTCTCACCACACTCCTCCCCACTTTATCTTTGAGGATAAGGCCATGGGCTGCCTCCTGTGTCCCTGTACCCAGCATCTGACCATGCTGGATAACAGCCCCCCTATCCTCCTTCCCCCTCCTGCTGCCACTCAAGCCTTTACCGGAGGTTGTAACTGACGGTACAACCTCTCAGCATTGGCATGAGTAAGAGCCAGGAGCTCCTGCCATGGCACGCCGATGACATCCCCGACTTCCTTTGCCACCACCCCCAACAGGCTCGGTGTAGACCGCTTGTATCCTGTCGGCTTGAAGTAAGGCGCGTCTGTCTCCAACAGGAGCCTCCTCCTGTCCATCGTCTTGAAGGCCTCCTTCTGGGCGTGACTTAGCTTACTCAGGAGGCAGGTCACTCCAAAGAAGGTGTTGGGGAATGCCTCCAGCCATGCATCCCTAACCCGTGACGTGCCCGTGAAGCAATGAAGGTGGATAAGGCGATCCTTCCCCACCTTTGGGTGTGCCTGCAGCTGGAACATGAGGCTCAGGACTGCCTCATCCGCATGCACCCCATCCATCCCCCTGGCGTGGACCACAAGGAGATGCCTCTCCTTAAGACTGAAGAGCACTCCTTGCAGCTTGAAGGTCTGCTCCACCCAGGAACTGACGGGCTCACCGTGGTCTATGCCCACCTCGCCGAGCCCGACCACATCCGGCTCCTCCAGGAGCTCCCCTAACCGCTCCCGGCCCCAATCCGGAAGAGATCTCTTGGGGTGGATGCCGATGGTGACATACACCCCCTTCTTCCTTAGGCTTCTCACCTCCTCCGCCGACGGGTATGAATCGGGGTCGCAGAACACCCCGACCAACTGGTCTACCTTCACCTCATATGGCTCCCTGGCTATTTGATGGTCCAGGATGTCACAGAGCTCCACTGCCCGCCCAACTCCCAGTTCTCTGGCTGTCCTGTCCAGGTGGCAGTGGCTGTCAAAGGCTAGAGGCAGTCCTGGAACCAACCGCCTCTCGCTCTCCTCCAGGGGAAACGACTCCCTGAGGGACCTCTGATGATTCCCCTCCAGCAGGGACACCAGAAACAACAGCACTCTCCAATGCACAAGTGCTGTTACTCTGTTGTCCCTGACCCGGAGCTGCAGCTCCTCCGTGTCTTCCTCCTGAAGGTACTGACAAAGGTCCTTCATGGCTACCTCGGTGTCCTCGTCCACCTCCCAGCGCTTCAATCCCCCCATCTGGTCCAGATACCTGATGAGGCTTCCCAGGGAGGTCCTAGCCCCTTGCAGCCAGAATGCGGCCATCTTTAAGGCCCCAACTCTGCGGCAAGTGACCTCCTCCCCCTTGACGGCTGGCTGGAACACCTCTGGAAGGTGCCTCTGGAATGCGTGAGCGCGGCTACTTTCCGCCTCACACCCCTCAATAGGACAGAGCTCCCTCGTCCGCTTAGCCTCCTGGGTCGAACTAAGCGGCTCTCCGTCCCTCCTCCGGCTGCCTCTGGCAAGAACCTCCTGGGCGACGTTCCCCCCCGCAACAGCCGGCTCTGCAGGTCTCTCTTGCGTTGTCCTAGCCTCTCCAGGAGACAGCAGCTGTGCCTCCTGGCTTCCAGTGAGGGAGCTCACTTCCATCTCCTCTCCCTCCACCGGCTCCAACAAGGGCTCCCTGCTCCCGACTCCCATATCTACCACAATCCTTGGCAGATCAGGGTTCTGATCCCGTCTCACATCCCTGGTCTCCTGTGGTCTCGGTTGAGAGGGCCTCCTACGTGCCGGGACTACATAGGCTACATGCTCCGTAATCCAAAGGTCGCTGTGAAATTGGAGCGTCTGCAAATCCTTCGCCAGATCCCTGAGCCATCCTTGGCGATCCTGGCTCCTTGCAAAAGTGACTTGTGCCTCCAGCGCCTCCATGGCCAACCCGTGGTTGCTGGCTGCACATACTTTATTGGCCAGGGTACTCGGGTTATACAGTCTCCCTCTCCTGGCTGAGCGTATCGCGTTTCCAAGGCCTTCACCCGGTGGACTGGGTGATGACCTCCTCTGGGGGGCTGGGTGATGACCTTCTCGCTGGTCTCTAGGTCCACTGTTCCTAGGGTGCCTCGCCCGACTGTCCTCCCGGGAGGGCTGATGCCCCCTCCCAGGCCTACTCCTCCCCGAGGCAGGCCTTTCCTCCCGCCTCGGCTTGTTGTGTCTCCTGTCAGACATGACCTGCAAATAAGGAAAAGGTGAGACTTAATACACTGATTAACCCTGGACAATCCCCTAACCCAATAGGGTCCTTACCCGGTCTTTGCAGTCTGGGCACTTGTATCGGTCTATATTTACAGCGTCAGTCGCAGTAATGTCAACACAAGCCCCATGATACCACTCAGTACAATAATCACACTGTATCATGAAACGCCCCTGCCAGGGTTTCCGACACAGGCAATACACCCTGTCATCTCCCTGAGCCGTAGTCACTGCCTGGTCCGGCTGCTGCTGCCAGCGCTTGATCCACTGGGGAACCTCCGTGTCACGACACGGTTTCAACCGATCATGGTTTACTACAAAGACCGCGTTCCTAACCTTTACCCTAAAGAGGAAGTCGGACAATTTGGTCACAATTACCGAAGGCCCCTTCCATGGCGAACACAGCTTCTTACATTTCCCCTTTAGAACCGCTGTGTCTAAGAGATACACCACATCCCCCACCTGGTAGTTTTTAGTGAGCACACGAAGGTCATAATTCCGCTTCATTCTTTCTGAAGTGGTCTTCATAACCCTGCGTGCTGTTTCGTGAGCCTGCTGTATCCGGGTGGCTAACTCCCCCGGATAGGACCCAATGTCGGCTGTCGTCTTTTTAGGAAGGGGGAACATTAAATCTGCTGGGGTGTTAACTTCCCTACCTAGCATGAGCATATTGGCTGTGTATCCCGTCATCCGATTCACGGAAGACCGGAGCGCACTGGCAATCTGCTGTATGTGTAAATCCCATTGATTTTGGGATTTACCAATGAAACAACGGACAGCGTCCATCAGAGTGCTGTTGTACCTTTCCACTTGACCGTTAGCGGAAGGCCTATAGGGTGTGGTGCGGGTCTTGTGAATTTGCAGGACTTTACAGAGTTCTGCAAACAGTTTGGAGTCGAAGTTCCGTCCCTGGTCTGAAAATACCTGGAACGGAGACCCGAACCTCGCAAAGAAATGGTCGACCGCTGCACGTGCAGTCTCCTCCGCCGACTGGTTCGGCAAAGGAATGCACTCCACCCACTTGGTGAACTGGTCGACCATCATAAGTACATATTCATTTCCTCTGGGAGTCTTGGGCAAGGGTCCCAGGAAGTCAATATGTACTCTTTCCATTGGTGAGCCTGCCTGGTACTCAATCAATGGACATTTTCCGCGTCTGGCCGACTTCTTGTTCTGGTTACAGACCGCGCAACCAGATACATATTTGGCGATACTCGCTCCCATCCCGTACCAGACAAATTTCTCCTTCATCCTTTCTTTTGTCCTCTGGACACCCTGATGTCCGGACGACGGCAAATCATGATGCAGGTACATAGCTTTCTCCCGAAGATCCTTGGGAAGAACCAATCGTTTTTCCCCGGTCTTAGGCTCATTCAAGTACAATACCCCACCTATCTGCACTAACTGGTCTTTGTTTAACCAATAGTACTTGGCTGCTTGGCTGGATCGGAAGAGGACTGAGGAATTCGGCTCCTCTTTCGCTTCCAGCCACCCAAGAACCTGATCCAGATCAGCGTCCTTGGATTGCGAGGACACGAGATCCTCGATAGTAAAGCCCCAACTACAATGGCTTTTGGAGTCCCTTGGCACCTGGCTATGGGACGTCGGAGGATCATTGATCTTTCCAGGTCCCCCTGGCACCAAAGGAGTGCTACCCTTAGCCGACCCGTGCCCATCTAAAGAGCTACCCTGAGATGGTGAGGTTTGGGTCGAAGTCTCTGACTCGGCCGCCGCCTTTCGGGCAACACCGCGAGTAACAACGTTGACGCAAACCACCTCATCGCCGGGCTCCGAATCCTGGTCCCAAGGTATATTTTCCACTGCGCTTCTCAACTCGCTAACATCCTTGTCCTCTACGGGCATTTCCGGAACCCAAGTTCCCTGGATCACTTGATCCGCCCCTGGACTACTGAAAATTAACTCTTCTGAGAGTTGTACACCGGTTGTGGTACCATCCGGCTTGCCACTGTTACTTATCTGGTGTGATTCAATTCCGTCTGTTTGCCCGTGGACGACTTCCGGTAGGTCACCACTGATCTCCAAGACCGTCTTGCATTCCATGGCCAATGGAACAGACGTATCTGTCTTGTTTGTCAATGCCACTACGTCGTCCACATCATCATGGAAGAGGGCCCACTGTTGGTGAGCCTTCTCACAATACCTACACCCGCCACAAGGCAGCGCATCTAGTCGCACACCCGCTTGGTAAGCATTACAACTGCCATCTTGGAGTAACCTTGACAGTGAGTCCGCATTACCATGGTCACGACCCGCCCGGTACCGAAGTACCATGTTGTACTGAGATAGCTCTTCCATCCATCTCGCCAACTGCCCTTGAGGCTCACGGAATTTCATCAACCATCTTAAGCTCGAGTGGTCGGTACGTACCACAAATGGTCTACCCAACAGATAGTGCCTGTACTGTCGCGTAAAGCGCACCACTGCCAGCAACTCCTTCCGAGTTACACAGTATCTACGTTGTTCTTTTGTCAATGCAAAGCTTCCATAGGCAATCACCTTCTCCTGCCCATCTTGGATCTGGGACAACACTGCCCCAACAGCCAAGTCGGAAGCGTCTGTATCTAGTACAAATTGATCGGATGTATTCGGCAACGCAAGGACTGGTGGATTCACCAATGCTCCCTTCAGCTTCTCAAAAGCTTTGGACTGCTCCTCCGTCCAGGTGAAGTTGTGCTTTCCTGTAACCGCGTACAGGGGCGCAGCTAATTTAGAGAAGTCTTTGATGAACCCTCTATGATAGTTAGCTAACCCCATAAACCTCTCTACCTCTTTAGAGTTGGTCGGTTCAGGCCAATTCTGTACAACTTCAATATCTCTTGTTGTCATGGCCAAGGAATTCTGCCCAACATTCCTCCCGAGGAACTCTACTTCCTTCTGGAAGAGAGCGCATTTCCTCGGCTTCAACTTAAGACCGTAATGACGGAAACGTTTCAAGACTTCCCTCAAGTTTTGCATATGGTCAGTAAAACTACTGCCTAGAACGATCACATCGTCTAGGAAGGCCAGCACTATTTCCCAGACTAGACCGCGCAGGATCAGGTTCATGGCTCTGGCGAAGGTAGCTGGAGCCCCACATAGACCAAATCCCATTCGCACATGCTCGAATAGGCCATACCTGGTAATAAAGGCCGTCTTCTTACGGTCTTCATCTCTAACCTTCAACTGCCAGTAAGCCGAATTGGCATCTAATTTGGAAAACCAGATGCTGCCGGCTACAGTATCCAGGCAGTCATCAATCAATGGCAACGGGTACACGTCCTTGACAGTAACCTCATTCAACGCCCTATAATCAATGCACCACCGAAAACTGCCATCGCGCTTCCGGACCAGCACGGGCGCCGAGGCCCAATCGGAAACTGATTCCTGAATAACCCCGGCGTCCAGCATTTTCTTCAAGTGAGCCTCTTCTTCTCCGACAAAACTCGGCGGTGTCCGTCGCATCCGCTGTTTTATCGGCTTAGCATCTCCGGTGTCGATCACGTGTTCCACTGCGTTGAAGTTCCCCAGATCGAAGTCGTCCTTCGCAAAGACATCCTGAAATTCGATTAGCGTCTGCGCTAACTGAATCCTTTCGTCTTCGCTCAAGTTCGCCGCCGCCTCGTCATACAGCTGCCTAAGATGGTCTGGAATAACCCCTGGTTCCTGTGTACCGGGCTGAGGGGGCTCAGTCCCCACCTCCTGGACCATCACCTCTTCGGTCTCCTGCGCCTCTAACACAGAGTCCACCGGGAACGCCGTACCAATTTCCCTCCCCTTTGCAACTAACCTATACCGGTCACTAGGGTTGATTAGGCAAACATAGGGCTCGGTCCCCCCTTTTCGTACTACTCTGGGCAACAAGAAATGGGCATTGCTCTTGGGCTCGATGACATAATCAGGCATCTGCTGACTAACCCTACATTTAACTTTAGCCACCGAATGTGGCGGAATGACACGCCTTTTTTGGACCGTAACCCTAGCCACTGTAGGGTCCCCCTGTGTCTGGCCAACATTAAGCTGTAGTTCCATGCCATCAAAGAATAATAACCCCCTCCCCATGTCAAGAATAGCCTGTCCCCGATTCCTGAGTATGTCAAATCCCAAGAGCATATCCTGCTTAATTGGAGCTACATAAACTTCCTCACTGTACCACTGATGTCCTATTTTTAACCTCAATGGTCCTACCACAGAACTTTGCATGGTCATCTCCCTCCCCGCAGCCATTAATTGGACCTTCCTAACGGTAGGGGGCTTATACTTTAATGACTGATAGACCCTATCTGAAATAATGGTTACCTGAGCAGCCGTGTCTACCACTGCATTAATGGGCTTGTCCCCAACCTGGACCCCAATTGTAAACTGCGATGAAGATGAGACTTGACATACTACTACCGGCTCTTCGACTCGTGCGACCGGAGTAGAAACCTCTGACGGAGACTGTCCCTGATCAGAACCTTGTTCCACAGTAACCGGAAACCTTGCGGCCATTCTGGACCTCCTGGGAGAGGTCTTTACTTCCATGAGGGACGGCGATCGGCCTGCTTCTCCGTCCCGTTCCCGTTTAATGGACCCTTATAGTCCACACAGTCCCGCTGGAAGTGCCCCGGCTTGCCACACTGATAGCACGTGCCAGGCTTCCTTTGCCGGTAGGCGGGTGAGCGACCAGGCCCGGTGGACACCCGACTGGATGCAAAAGCTTTCGTAAGCTTTTCTTCCAAGTCCCGCAGGGCCTTCGTAAACCCTGCGGCTTCGGAGCTTGGGGGTGATGCGGTTGCCGTGCCAACGGCGTAAACAGGTACGTCTTCTTCCTTCCGCTTAGGCCCTTTCCTGCCCTGGATCACCGCCTGGACCTGCTGGTATTTTCTGACCTCCTGGATGGCATCCTGTATGGAACTGGGACTTTGCATACAAACATGCATTCCAGCCTCCCGGTCCAACAGTCCCTGACAGAATCTGTTGATAATCTGCCTATCAACAAAATCTTCAGGTAACTGCTTAAACGCACGGCACCCTAGAGTGAGAAGCCTGTCGGCCCAACATTCTAGGGATTCGCCCTGTCCCTGCATGGCTTGCTGGAAGCGTGCCTGTGCCGCTTCCGGCAGTTCATGATCACCATATCTGCCGGCCAGTTTCCCCAGCAAACTAGTGTAGGAAAGTGACTCTCCCCTCTCGCATATCAGCACATGGTACTCGGCTGCTTTATCCGTCAAGCACCATGTGAGTGCATTCATACACTCATCGTCGGACCACCCAGCTGCGGATGCGAACCTAGTGAACTTTAGATGGAAGGCATCCCAACTCCCCTTCCCATCAAAAGTCAGTGACTTAGGCAGGGACCTTATAATGTCACTCTGCCGCGAAGCGGACAAACTCCTACATGGGGTAGCCCGGGTCAAACTCTCCTCCAATAAGGGTTCGAACCGGAGCTTCCGCTTCGGTGTGGAGGTCATGAAGTCAGCTGGTGACTTAAGCTCCAAACCCAGGTGGCATTTACCCGGCTGACGCACCTTTGGCGTATCAACCGGGCTGGGATATTCTAGCTTCACCGGCTGGTTCTCCAGTACCCTAGCGGCGGCCTGGATGACAGTTCGCACCTCCGGCCATACTGAGCCGAAAGCCTTGCGATGAGCATCATCCTCGTCCTCATCCGAAGGTGTCTTTTGACGTTGCGATATGTTTGAAAGATAATGTGTTGCCGTGTCTAGTTCTGGGATCTGATGTCTGGAGAAGTTGGTAAGGTGGGCAGATAGCTACTACATTATGGATAATTTTATAAAACATTATTAATCTACATCTAGTTCTTCTTAATTCTAAAGTGGGCCAGTTGAGACTGTGTAACATATCAGATACTGAGCTAGTGTTGTGGTAACGGTTGCAAACAAACCTGGCTGCACGCCTTTGCACTTTTTCAATTTGATTTTTGTTAGAGTTTGTGTGCGGGTCCCAGACAGATGCAGAGTATTCCAATTTTGGTCTTATGAGAGCTTTATAAGCATGATCTTTTGCTTTCACCGAATTTATTTTCAAGTTTCGTTTCAGAAATCCAAGTGTTTGGTTAGCTTTATTTGTAATGTTGTTTATGTGTTTGTCCCATTTGAGATTGTTTTGAACGGTGAGGCCTAAATATTTAGCATGATCGACTTTTTCAAGATCTTGTGAATGGAGAGTATAAGTAAATTTGTGTGGTTTGCGTTTGTGCGTAACAGAAAGTACAGTGCATTTGTCTGGGTGAAAGTGCATGAGCCAGTCTTGCTCCCACCGTGCTGCAGCATCAAGGTCTGTCTGTAGTTGTTGACAATCGTTAAGTGTTCTAATTTCTTTATATATGATGCTGTCGTCTGCAAAAAGTCTAAGTGTACTGTGTTTTAGATAGTTGGGAAGGTCATTTATATAAATAAGAAAGAGTATCGGACCCAAGACTGTGCCTTGGGGTACACCCGATGTTACGGGTACTTTATCAGACTGTTCTCCTTCCAAGACAACAGTCTGGGTTCGATCAGTCAGAAAGTCATTAATCCAGTTGACAATATTTCCATGTATTCCATAGTGCTGTAGTTTGTAGATGAGGTGTTTATGTGATACTTTATCGAAAGCTTTGGCAAAATCCATGATGATGACGTCTGTTTGTGTGTTTGAGTCGTTTGATTGTACAAGATTATGAAAGAAAGAGATAAGTTGTGTTTCACATGAACGTTTTGATCGAAAACCGTGTTGAAGATCATAAAGAGTGTTGTTCTGTTCGAGGTGAGACATAATATTACTTGAAATGACGTGTTCTAGAATTTTACAACAGATGCAAGTTAACGAAATTGGTCTATAGTTTATTGCATCATGTTTGTCTCCCTTCTTGTAAGCTGGACAGATGTTAGCATGTTTCCAGTCCTGTGGAATTTTACCCAGTGATAATGATATACTGAAGATGTGGGTTAGAATAGGGGCAATGACTGAACTGCATTCTTTTAGGGTTCTTCCATGGATATTGTCTGGACCTGCTGCTTTGTATGGTTTGATGTTTTCTAAAAGTTTATGTATGCCATTTTCAGTTATATATATTTCTTTCATACGTGGATGAGAGCTAGTGCCTTTGTCAGGTATTGGTAAATTCGATGCTGGGGTAAAAGCCTTTTGGAACTGTTTGTTGAGTGTGTCAATCCTAACAATTACAGAGGCATTGCTTTACTGGATACATTGAGTAAACTGTACATAACAATTCTATCAACACGTTTGACATTCAATTTGAATCATATAATAAACTTTCAGAATCACAGGCGGGTTTTCGCAGTGGATACAGAACTATTGATAATGCATTTATTCTGTATTCTGTTGTATCTAAATATCTAAATACATGTAGAAAGAAAAAGTCCGTGTATGTCGCTTTTATTGATTTTGACAAGGCGTTCGATTCGGTTGAACGAAATATTTTATATGCCTCTCTACGTAAATATGGTATTAAAGGAAATCTTTTTAACGCAATCAAATCAATTTACGAAAAAGTAAAAGCTTGTGTAAGGGCTACAAATACGTTAACTGATGAATTTGATTGCCCAATCGGTCTAAGACAAGGATGTCCGTTAAGTCCAATGTTATTTTTCCTATTCATCAATGATTTACACGACGACTTGCTACAAGCAGGAACAAGAGGTATCCAGTTATTTCCTGACTTCTTTGAACTATTTTTTATTGATGTTTGCAGGTGACATAGCACTCATAGCGGACACTTTAGTAGGTCTCCAGAAAAAGCCAAATATTTTACAGCCTTTTTCTGAACATAACAAAATTAAAGTTAATATAAAGAAGACGAAGATTATGGTTTTCAAGCGTGGGGTCAATCATCTAGAAGAGAACGTTGGATTTACAAAGGTAATTACATTGAAACTGTGAATGGATTTACATTTGTTGGTGTCTATTTTACAAAACGTTTGTCACTTCACAGAATGGCAGAGGCAGTGTCTATTAAAGCAAAAGGTGTTCTTAATTACGTTACGCAGTGTTTGAGTGTGTTACATGTACCATATATACCTATGCAAACATTTATTAGAATATTTTATGTTAAAATTTGCCCAAAATTAATGCATGGTTCGGAATTGTAGGGACTACAATGTATGTAAGCCTCCGAAAGTGTCCATATTTATGCTTGCAAAAGACTTTTACAAACAGGCACTAAGGCCTGTAATGACGCTATAGTTGGGGATCTTGGTCGATACCAATTATATATACATGTACGAACGGCTAAAAGATGTATTAATATTTGGTTAAAACTGCCAAGAACTATGATTGTTAGGTTATGTTATGACGTGCAAACATATTATGACAACATTGGTCATATTAATTGTATTACATATCTGAGACGCAACTTATGCAGTAATGGCTTCGGTTATGTTTGGTATAACCAAAGGGTTGATAATGAAAATTTGTTTATTTTTCAGTATGTTGAAAGACTTAAAAATCAATATTTCCAGCAATGGTCAAGCAATTGTATTTCTAATAAAAAACGTCTATATTATAAACAGTACAAACATCTATTTAGTATAGAGTCATATGCAAATATAATCAATGTTAGTAAGTTCCGCTCAGCATTAGCAAAGTTTAGAAGCTCATCTCACTGTCTAATGATTGAGAGAGGACGACACTACGGTATCCCTCGAGACCAGAGACACTGCATATACTGTGAAACTGAAATAGAAGATGAACTGCATTTTATCATGGTTTGCCCCTTGTACAAAGATCTACGTTCGATATATATTGCAGAACATTTAGCACGACATTCATGTTTAAACAACTTTATATCTATTATGGCTTCTGAAAATGAAAATGAGAATGATATTTAGAATCTAGCTATGTTCATATACTATGCATTTAAAAGAAGGACATAATTTCTAATTGGAAACACTTTATAGATGAAATGTGTAATATTAATAATTTTTGACTATATTATGTACATACATATGTTTGCTCACTGCACTCCTGTTACTATTCACTGCACACATGTATTTTGATACTGTATGAATGTATTTGTTTATGGGCCGGTGGCCTGATTATACAGTAATAAACTATGAAATACTATGAAATATTATAAGTACATGTAATGCACTTATATTGAAGACGCATTTAACCCTTTCACTCCCAATGACGTCATAAAGCGCATTTGCAAACAGTTATGATCCTGATTAGACGCCGAGGATCAAAACTGTTTTCCCTTGTTTTGAAATAACGTCAGTTATACTGCTTTAAATCTAAGTTTGAAATGATATTGCAGACAATCAATATTGAAGCAGACGACAATATGGCGGTGAAGGGGTAAAACCATCACGATAAAATTGATCATGAAGGGGTTACACAGGTGTGAAACAGTATGAAGCCATATTATTTTGCATCTGATACGGATTCAAATAATTTGCAAGGTCGACTGTAATCGCATATGACAATGAAAGGGTTAACTCATTGGGCCCTAGAGACGCATATATGCGTCCTTTACCTAATGTGTACCTGTGGAATGTATACTTGCAGGAGCCCTCTGATCAGGGACTTCACTGTATGTCATTTTGCATTTCATTTAAGAAAAACAACCCTAAATAATCAAAAATGGACCAGCCTTTATTGCAAACAGGAATTGTCAAATGAAAGTTTAAGGGGATAAAGGGTTAAACATATATATAACAGTGTCTTGTTTCATTTTAACATTTAAGAAAAAAAATATTGTTTTGAGTGGTGCTTCCTTGATTGTACAGTTAACACGCTGGAATTCCTCTCCGTTTAAACGAAACAAAACACAAAAGACTAACGATTGAATATAGCAATAAGTATCTTTTAAAAGTGGTTGTTACCCTTTAAAACGTGACTGGAAAATTGTTTAGAGCAAAGTCAGACGCCGGAATGCTCGGGGTCGGATCTGGTTCCAATCTGTTTCCAGACACGTTTACTGGGCACGAATAACGTCGTCCCCACTGAACATATCAAATTTGCTGCCTTCTAATTGATTCTTGTAAAGTGAGAAAATCATCTGGAAACTTAATATATTCTATGAATAAAGTTACACCGTTTTCCAACTTTCGCGAGAAAACATATTAACCTTTAACAATTTTCACCCTCGAATATATACTTGCCACGAATTTTGTTCAACAGATACGAATGGGAAAATATACAGAGGCGTCATATTCATTTCTAGTTGGGAATATTAATTTCAACCCAGTTTCGTGTAATATTTTAAGTGGTGCTATGGAATGCCATTATCGCCCAAAGAAATTTATAGATACATGTACAATATTATGTTGGGAGATGTGTTTTTATTTCCACGTTTTATTTACCCGTTTGTACATAACGTACTTAAAACAATTACATTCATTGCAAATATTTCAGTGTTAGACCGGACGCAAAAACACTCGTCGGCCGATCAGGCTCCTTACTGTTTGCCTACTATTCATAATTGAAAGAATCGTTGATATATTGAAGAACATACCAGTTTCTACATTTAAATGTATTGCATTAGCATTTACAGTAAACCCTCTCTATTACGACCACTAAATCGAATGATATTTGATTGTTAAATAGATATGTGACAGCTTAAAGCAAGGTGACAGTAAAACAGAAAGCTCCTAAAAAGCTTTCTGTTTTACCTTGCCTTAAGCAGTCACCTGTCTGAAACACAATATCATAATAAATAATGCAATTGTGTTGTCGTAATAGAGACGCTTTAATGTACTCCGATTGCATTTAGTTTTCTCCACTGCTTAAAAGGTTTCCTGTTGTCTCTGAATTATTTGTCCTCATAAAACAGGTATCGTTATTGATCCCTTTCGCTGCCTTGATCCAGGGGAAACGACATTTACAAACAGTTTGGATTTAGATCAGACTCACAGTCACCTGGCGTCGGACCGGATTCTTACAGTTTGACACTTGATTAAACTTGTCAATAATCAAAAACATTAAATCTAGATTTTAAGAAATAAAAGCAGAAAAAATGTTTACTTATGATCACAGATCGTGATTCCTGTTTTGAAGACAAATGACCATTTACGACGCATTCTGCTTTAACGTTAGTCTGTTTAAGTGACTATCTGCTACGATATTGATTATATTTTTATGGTATATTCTCATGATTGTATAAAGTGGAGCCATTTTCTTCAGGGGAGGAATGAACTAGAGGCGTATAAAAGGCATATTTGTGGGGTAATGGTTTAAATGTATCATTGTGGCAAGGTGATTAATCACACTTGAAAAGCCTACATACTACGGGGATTCGGTGTTATAAACCAAGGTACTTTGTCCGTAACAAGAATTGTTTCGACCGCAATCAGCAAAGTATTCATTGAATTCTATAACAAACAATAACTGACTGGGAATATTTTAGGTCAAAACAGTATTCGGGTGAACTATTATCCTGTCGTTCGCGGCCTGGTATAAATACGTGACAAGTTTACATCAATATCAGATTTCAAATAAAAATGACTTCAAATCCAGACAACATCATTTTGCAATAATATTGGTGTTTTGTTTATAAGAAGAAATGTATAAACATTCTTATGAATTCTTTTAAATAACTTACAAATTTGAAACAGAATATTAATCATATTGATATGGTACAAATGTAGGCATTAAGCGTGTAATGCGATCTGACATAGTACATTAAAATGTAACCCCTTGGAGGAAACAAATATATTGTTTAACACATGTGTATATCATAAATCCTAAACCTGCTAGTTAATACTCGTCTGCATAAAAATGTAGTCTGCAACAAATCTCAGATTCGATTTATCTGCCCCTTTCTTTCAAAATATATCACCAGAGTGTCAAACAGTTTGGATCTAGTTGAGACGCCGAGTTACTCGGCGTCTCAACTGAATCCAAACTGTTTGCATCAGGCATCCTAATTTCGTACCGTAACGTTCAGAAGGTTAATGCGTGAATAGACAAACATTAATGGAAATGGATACAGTCTCGCGCGTTATTATAATATCCTAGATTAGACTGATGCATGGACCAAAGAGACTTCAAACATGAGATAGGTTTTGATCTGTCTAGTACCAGGATTAATGGGTTTTGATTGTTGTGTGCAATTACCTATCATACTTGCACACATTAGCTACGGGTGTTTTTTAACCTTCCGCACAATGAGGAAGAATTTGTGATAACTGTTTGCAAACAGTTTAGTCCAAGACGATTTAGATCCAGAAGAAATGGGAGTTTTTTCGCGTGTCTTCTTAATACAAACTTGTTGATATTCAGAAGATATCGGCTTAACATTGTAGCCTTGGTGCAGGCGATATAATTTGCAGTCAAATCGTGCTTAAGATTTATCTGTTAAATACAATGTGTTTACAAAGCAACAACCTGTTGCCAAATATATAGACAATTGTAGCAGCTCTTTACAATTCAGGCTTGGATAGCCATGTGCATGCCATAAACAGTATTTTGTTATCCTTAGCACTGTCATGACGTCTTCAATTTTAAACAATTGTCGTCTGTTTTTATATCTAAAATATAAAGTTCAGGTATTTTGACTTAGAAAATATTTAAATGAGTATCAATGAATATCAAAGAGATTGAATCCTTATCAGACGTCGCGTGCAGTAACGCGGTGTCTGATCAAGATCCTAATTGTTTGCAAAGATTCATGGTATTTTGGGAATGGCAATGGAGGTGTTAAAATTGGAGAAGATTAAACGGCTTTTCTTTTCCGTTAAAGCGAAACTAATCGCACATGCAATGCATGTAATAACAATATTTTGAAAAGGCTCACGATGTATTTCTAGCTGAGCAGCAAACAGTTTGGAGTCTGAAAAGACCCGGAATAACCAAGCGTCTGAACAGACTCCGATCTGATTTCATTTGAAATGCGCGTCTTAACAAAAACGGATTTAAAAATTCAGTGTTCCTTTTCTACAACGACACCCAATGGGAGACACAATTTATGTGCGTTATTCGGAGGGAGTCGTTACAGGGAGGGAAATTTATATCGATGTAATAGGGTTGTTGATACAAATATGTAAACTAAAATCATTCTAAAACCACTCAAAGCAAATGTGCATCTAATTTATAGGACCCATTAACGCCACTAGTGTAATAATGGCGCCTTTTGAAAACAATGTGAATCAAAATGAGACAGCTGGGGGTACTTATATAACAGGATTTCTCTAACATTTGTCTGCATTCGTTCCAGGTGACAACTTTCCTTATTTATAAAACAATGGATTATTTTAGATGATAGATATTTACAGTAAATGGAGTTTTATATACGTATAAACATACAGCAGGACAAGTGATAGCACTTATCCCCATATGTTATTCTTGTATATGAGAACAGATGGTTGCTTAAAGCTGGTTTGAAATAAGTTTAATGTTCCTTAAAAGGAGCCTTCTGCTGATTTTTCAGCCTGTTTTAAGCTTCCGTGTGTTATGGTATTGGAAATATTTCTTATTGTGCATACTGATAACTGCATAAAATTTAACGGTTTTCTTCAGTGGATGAACACATTCGAGATGTAAAAATACCAACTTATGAGGTACTGGTTAACGTCACAAAGTCAACGCAAATCTGTATATAAAGAATCCCTTAAGAATTCAATGTGTTTAAGATGACTTTGAGTGGTTTGGAAGCCACATGCTTTACCGTTAATTGCTATACCGTAAACCTTGTACTCAACTGCTACCAATAATGTATCTTAAAAAAACTATTAAATACATGCTATTGCTTGATGCAAGACAAACGTATTACAGAAAGCTCCTAAAGGAGCTTTCTGTAATACGTTTGTCTTGCATTAAGCTACATCAACCATGAATGGTTGTCAACAAATAATCTGCTTTCATGGCCACTAAGCATGGGTTTGTATACTGTTGAATCGGACAAGGTCAGAATCTCTAGGGAGAGTATGTCATAAACTTGATGGATTACAATAAGTTAATTGGTACAGTGGAGAAGACATTAATCTTTTGGTTTAACCTATTCAACCCTTACTACGAGTATATGCGTACTTTACAAACAGCGAACCGGTGAATAGTACCTTTGTCCTATATAACAATGTAGACCTTGATCAGACCGTAAGCCACCCAATATTATATTTTTCAAGTCAAAATAGAATTTACCTAAAACTTAAATTTGATACATACAACCAGACGGCACTAATTAAAGCTTGTGACGTCATGGCAGTTTTGAATATGGCCAATCGTCTTCATGAAATCCTCGCTGTTAAAAGTTTTATCTGTTCTGAATCGTATTTCCCCATTTGCTTCAAGGTTCAGGGTTCAAATGGTCAGTGACGAATAATTATAGTAATTTGAAGAAACAGACACACAGTAGAGAAACGTTATTCGTTTCTGAATCAATGTCAACAATTGTATGCTAACACAACTACAGTGATGCTCACTTATAACGAACTCGGATATAGTGAAAAACCGCTTAGTATAAAATAAAAATTATTCCCCGACCGTGTCCTTCTTTATTTCTATGTACTACCACTTGCTTAAGATGAAATCGGATATAGTGAAAAATCGGTTAAGATAAACGAATTTTCAGGTCCGTATAATGAAGTTTACCTGTAAAATGGTTCGGATAATATAAAATTCCAATCGGTAATTATCACAGTTTGACGAGTGCTCACAACCGTCACGCTAGTCACTGTATATACATAACAAACAGACCCAGAGCCTGGTCAGGCTGTAAACTGATTACCACTCTGAATAACGAGCATACTGCTGTACTTTCAGCCTGCTCGAAGCTACTTTCAGTTTGCTTTACTCTTATTCTGCTAGGATAAATGAAATATGTTTTATGGTGAATATTTATTAATGTATAAAGTAGAACACTTCCTTTTAGTGGAGGACTAAGTCAAGAGCGCAAAACGCGTATTTATTTCGATAATGATTTAAGATGGATGAAGTAACTCCGAACATGTGTATAATCACGATCAAAATTGTTCGACACTCAGGTTAGATTTGTACACAATAAGGATAAAAGTCAGTTTCAAATATTTCGAGAAAAATATGTACTAGAAGATACAAGCTGGTTCCAAACTATTTTCAAATGCCACTGCTGTCCAGCTTGGCAGTGATGGTACAGTAGATAATCTGTAATTCTTTCCCGTTTAAACGCAAACGTACGCAAACGCAAAGCACTAAAACGTAGAAAAGTACAACTTTTGGACAATTCTGATATTTCATGTTTATCTTGGTGACAAACAGTTTGGAGCCTGATCAGACGCCGGGTTACCCGGCGTCTGATCTGGCTCCAAACTGTTTGCACTGTAAATAATAGTATTAGCGTAAACGCGTTCATTGGGAAAGAATAACACATTCTCCACTGTATTAAAAACTATAGACACATAGTCAAGGTCGCTCATTATAACATATTCAATTTATTATTTGTTTTATGGCAGGCGGCTAAAATATCTAAGTCGAATATATATTTGTATTTTAAAGTTAAAACGTAGCTTAGCCAATATTAAAATATTGAAAATAATACATCTTTTCACTGAAGAAAAGTAATTCCAATTTATAAAGTAATGAATCAGAAGTATTTTCTTATGCCAGCAAATGGTACATGTAGCTTAAAGTCGGCTTTAAATATAAAGCAGAATGTACATGTATGGGAAGGCGTATTCTGCTTTACGTACAACCATCTTTAAGCGATCACCTGTCTTAAAAACTAAAAAGCACATTATGGAGTAAAGCTCGACTGTAGTCTAGGATTGCAGAGTATAGAGTCCTCCAAAGTTCTTCATCTACCTAATTGGAGACTATAATATTATGTAAATCTCCTCAGTAAAGGCATGTTTTCGTGCCATTGTCACGTATCGTGTTACTTCTATAGATAATACCCTACTTATTTGTGTCATTTACAACTTCAGCTGGTGTAATAACTGTTAAATTTGTACAGTGGAGAAGATGTTATTCTTTTACCAATAGACGGGAGAACCCGGCGTCTGCGCAGGTTCCAAATCGTTTGCCCTCAGATTAAGGAAAATTGTAAAAATTGTCAACAAGTTTTTTACATTTATTGCGTTGCGTTTGCGTTTAAACGAGAAAAATTAACGTCTTCCCCACTGCACAGTGTAGAAGATGATATTTCCCCCTGTTATTAGCATCAATAACAGTTACCCTTGTACTGATAGTACATGTGTATTCTAACCCTTTTATGCCAGGTAGGTTCAACCATGCTTATTATATTGGATTAGTTCATTTTTTACTCGAAGGGTGTCTGATTTTTGTGTTAAAGCTGACTAAGATAAGAAGCCGCATTTTGCGGCGTCAAATCGGGGTCTGCAGAGTTTGCCTCTTTTCCATTAATTGGAATCTAGGCACAGATGGGTCAATGATATGAATCTTGCAGTCATTTCACAAATTTGGTACTAGGAAATCATTTGTTAAAGAAATATCGACAAATGCGTCCTACAGTTGGACCCGGCTCGACTCCGAGACATTCGATGCCTGGCCCTAAGGCTATAAAGCATTTGAGCTGAGTCTGAGATCGTTCTGAAGCATGTGATTTGTCATATTTGAGCTAAAGCTCAAAATCGAACCACTCAAATGCTTGAAAACGTTTTCAGGCTCGATCCAGTTTGTTTGTAAAAGTTAGTGTAGCCGAGGAGAATTATTTGCCTTTTCTTATATGCTATAACAGAGAGGACGTTATTCTTTCCGATAAACGACTTTATGCTAGTAAGACAACTACAAATCTATATTTATTGTAAACTGTTTTGAGGCAGATCAGACGCCGGGAAAACAAGCGCCTGGTCAGGTGCATAACTGTTTGCAGCTCAGATAAAAATGATTGTCTACATTTTAAAAACAAACGCCTTTATTGATAATACACTGCTTTGTGTTTAGTTTCGTTTAACCATTTTACTCTCAATGACGCTTGAAGCGCGGTGGCAAACATTTTGGATCATGACCAGACGCCGCGTAACGCGGCGTCTGATCAGGATCCAAACTGGTTGACACTCGTATCGATATTTTTCAAGTCATACTATATTGAATCTCACTTTGAAATGATCTTGCAAACAACAAAATTGAAGCAGACGACAATGAAACGGTGAAGGGGTAAAAAACTCACGGTAGTAATGACAGGGTGAAACTGGAAAGAATAACGTGTTCTCCTCTGAATAAAGGTACACGGTGATCAACACGTAGGCAAACACTTGTCTCGGCCACTTCTTTAATATAAATGGACAAGTTTGTCATAACTAATGGCCGATAGAATGTTTTAGAAATTTAAGACAGACATAATTGTTGTGCTAGATTTTATCCTAGGAACTCGGTACGAATAGAGGGCACTTCTGATATTGATCGTCAATGGTTAATAAGCAGATAGTTGTTTAATTATCAGTCTAATCCAAGTTGTTTTGAACCATGAGCTTTTTGGCGTATTTATGGTACATGTACATTGTATATCTTTATGCTGAAAGTATCATCTTTATGAATTTAAAGCCGAGAATGATATATTTTAGCTCACCTGTGTGCGTTGTTCGTCTTTCTGTAAACATTAATTTTTCAACCGAGTTCTCTGAAACAAATGTTCTAATTTAAAAAAAACTAGGTTTTATGTGGTGTCGAGTTAAAAATATTCTAAAATATAGTGGTTGAAAACTGCCGATCTTGTTGCAATGGCAGTTGTGCACAATATTTCTAAAAACTCTTTTTCTCAAGAACAGCTGGTCATATTTTAATTGAGTGTTCTCAAAACATTAAAGTTGTTCAAATAATATTTATCCGCTTAGAAACATAGCCACAATAACACTTGGTCATTTCCTGTATATTGATATACTGAATTCTACATGTAAGTAAAAAATATTTTGCTATCTCAAATGACAAGTATTCCGAAACTAATGATTATAAGTCAATGAAAATAATTACGTTGTTCCCTAAACTATTGTTCAAATTAAGTTGAACGATGTAAATCTGATGCTGTCCTAACAAATCTTTAAGATATTTCGGTGAATAATCAGAACGTTTAGATATTTTATGTTTTATTCCAACTTAAGTACATTATATATATGTTTGCTAATTGTAAACGACATTTAGAAGAGCACAGAGCTGAAATAGATAATAAACCCCTTCACCACATTTGCCAAAATACACAGATGTTTGTAAACTGTCTTCATGCAGGTCAGACGGTGTCTGGTCTGGGTCCGTTTCATAAAACTCCGTACGACAAATGTTGTCGTGTGTCAGATTATAAAAGTCTTAATTATTGTTCATGTCTCCATCTAATCCTGTCTTGTGACATAACTTTGGAATCATCTTGAAATCAGAAATTGAACGTATTTCAAAGTTTAGACTTTAGAATGTTTTTGTCGTACGAAGTTTTATTAACGTGCCCCTTGATTCTAACTGTTTGAAAGTTATATCAATATTACTTCAGTCTAGTATCAAATATCCAAATAAAAAGTTAAATTAACAATTCCAATTTCAAGTTAAGTGTAATCCATTTCCGACTATTTAGGGTTGATTTTAACATTATATTGCAAAATGTTAAACAGAGCAGACTGTTCTTCGGTATGGAACCCTAGGGTCTACACTGTTTACATAGGATACGTGCATTGTGCACAGGTTTATTTCCTGTTAGTGACGAGTATACTTGTCTCTAGGTTTGAATGCCTCAATCGCAACAAAGCAGTAATCCTTTGTGTAAAACTCTATCACAATCTGTGTCCAGGGACGATAGTTTACAAGATGCATTTACTAGTCTCAAGGGAAGGCTTTCATGATATAATATTTCTACGTGATATTTACTTAGAGTGTCATTGTAATCCGACTACCAATGTATTAAAACATAGTGTCTACCAAAGAGGACATTAGCAAGTATAATTGACCCGGATGAGAAGGGGTCTCACCAGGGACTGCACTGCTTTGTTTTCCATTTTCTATACAATGATCCGTAGTGTAGTGTCTGCGATTCCCCATCGCTCATGGACCATGATATTGTCTAGCACGCACACACGGAGAGTCTAGTGCAATATTCATGCATAAATAGCTTAACCCTTTCACTCTCAACGACGCCTTAAAGCGCGTTGGTAAACAGTTTGGGTCCTGATCAGACGCCGCATGACGCGGCGTCTGATCAGGGCTCAAACTGTTTGACATTCTTAACGATACCTATTAAGTCATACAACCTTAAATCTAACTTTGATACGTGCCTTGCAGACAACAATACTAAAGCAGAGTGACGAAAATAAGGCGGTGAATGGGGTAAAACTCACCCGAAAAATTTGATCATGAAAGGGTTAAACATCTTAGATACTTTTAGTTACTATGTTATACATCTAATTTTAAAATTTAAACTTGCAGTATGGTTATTTACAAGCAGATCGTATTGTTGCATTGATTGAATTGTTGGAGAAATTATTCTGATTTTATCGATATCTGATTAACCCCTTCACTGCTTCACCCTGAATAAATAGCTATTTGGAAACAGTTTGGTTCCTGATCAGACGCCGCTTTACGCGGCGTCTGATCAGGATCCAAGCTGGTTTACACTCATTTAAATACGTATTAAGTCAAAATACCTTAAATTCAAATTCGAGAAATCAAAACAGACGGTAGTTGTTTAAAACTGATGACTTCACGACCGTAAAGGGGTTAATTGTTGATCACAATCAATACGCTTCAGCTGGTTTTAGATTCTACTGTACTTACTGTCATGACCTACTGCACTAGCTTGGCAGATTTGCAGTTGCAAACAGTTGTAACGTTCGTGGAACGTTGGTATACCTGGGCCCGTTTCATAAAACTTTAAACTACATTTAATTTCTCATTTCTCTATCTAATCCTGTCTTGTGAACTCTCTTTGGAATCGTCTTTACATGTACAAGACGATTCCAAAACAGTATTAGATTGAGAAATAAATAATAATTGAGACTTTTATAATCTGACTTAAGACAACATTTGTCGTACACCGTTTTATGAAACCGGTCCCAGGTATGCGAATGAGATTTCCCAAATCATTGTAGGGAAGTGAGATAAAATATATAGCGCAACAAACACCTCTTGGTGTGAGCTTAAGCTTTGCGTCGACAGTGTTTGTTGTTGCTGGGTCACTCGGTTTTTACGTTACACAGTGAAGAGTCAGGCCAGACTAATTCTAACAGTACTTGACAATCCAAACATGCATATAGACATGAAAGTGGTCGACTTCAACCAATTTACGCCAAATAGATTATGCAAAGCTAATTTATTAGAATAGTTCAATGTTTATCAGTTTGGGGGGTCTTATCTAGATTTTCATTTTCTTGTTACTATTGATAGCAAGTCCTGTTAGTGAGTAATAAAGACGCATCTGGTTTTGGTCTATATTGTTTGCTTATGTCTTATTTATGGGACGCTGGGAACAAAAGAATGAAAGAGAAAATGATGCATCAACTTGTTTGTTTTGTTTTAACCTATATCTGCCTTATTGCATCGGCTTTGTGTTTGCTTGCATCAGACTCTCTTATAACATGTTTATATTCTACAACTTCGATTAACATACGGTGGACGTGACCTCATTAAACCTACTACCAACATTAGAAACAAAGTCTATTAATCATAAAATGGCATGGCTTAAGTGGTTTCTGGCAACCCAATGTAAATTTGTAATTAAGAATTGTTTAACAATTCAATATATAGAGTTATTTATGGGAGGTGATTGGTAATCAAAAGTTAACAAATACCATATTTGGTAAT
The DNA here is from genome assembly GCA_922989275.2 of Gari tellinella. Classification (NCBI taxonomy): domain Eukaryota; kingdom Metazoa; phylum Mollusca; class Bivalvia; order Cardiida; family Psammobiidae; genus Gari; species Gari tellinella. The sequence continues at coordinate 12,399,619 of OV277872.1, forward strand.
AAACGTGTTTTAAAGTTACAAATAACCTTTTACAGTGGATAATCTGTTATTATTTCCCAATAAACGCGTTTACGCTAAAACTATTATTTGCAGTGCAAACAGTTTGGAGCCAGATCAGACGCCGGGTTATCCGGCGTCTGATCAGGCTCCAAACTGTTTGCCACCATGATATACATGAAATATCAGAATTGTCCAGAAGTTGTTCTTTTCTACGTTTTAGTGCTTTGCGTTTGCGTACGTTTGCGTTTAAACGGGAAAGAATAACAGATTCTCCACTGTATGACGTCACCAATGACGTCAGAATAACAGATTCTCCACTGTACCTGTAGTATTATTATCTGATTTCATTCATAAAGCACATCGTCACATATGTACAACAAAGTGAATTTCTTGCCAAACGCAATATATGTAATATGTTTGCAGATATATGTCTGGTCTCACTTAGAAAATAGTGGGTTATTAAATTTTGACAAATAGCCGGAACGGTTCGGATATTATATTTTGCAGACCAATAAAGAACACGTTAGAGGCAAAACCTTTGCATGCTGAATTGTCGTCCACACTGCCATTAACAATTGATATCCCTTTTACTACGGTTACTGCATTTTAGCGTCTGTTTGTACTTTTCGTCTGCGTTTATTTATCAAAATGGGAATGACATGCGTCTTTACTTAAGAAAGGTTGGTTGGATGTGCACAAAAATCAGGATTCAAAGTGTTTGCAAATATCTGCAATGTCGACCTTGACAATGAAATGGTTAAACAACACACACGTACAATAAACAGAAATATAGTGTTCCCTCTCTACAACGACACCTAAATGGGAGACACATATAATGTGCGTTGTTCGAAGGGAGTCGTTATAGGGAGGTAAATTGGCTTACATTTGCAAACAGCTTGACTCCAGATCAGACGCCGCGTAACGCGACGTCTGATCTGAATTTAAGCTGTTTGTCACTCGTCATTAAGTTATTTTACTGTCAAAATGTCCATTATGTAACTTTGAAAAAACCCAGCAGACGACAATTTAAAAAGACGATATTGTAGCAGTACAAGCATAATACATAAATGTCCTGTTTGGGGAACACATGCAAGGGTCGTTGTAAGGAGGGAGTCGTTGTTGGGAGGGCCGTTGTTGGGAGGGAACGCTGTAACAGTTTGTATATCCTGAAGACCCGACCCTGGCCTACAGGAATATATATCTGTGAAGGTCAAGTACTGGTGGCTAACAAGAGTGTCTATTTATAAATGTCCGATTGAAGTTATATATGTATTCTTATATTCGTAATTTCGTGTAGGTGATTCATTTGTTCACCTACTACAAAACTATGATTGTATACAACTTGGAGTCGAAGCGCTTGTATTTGCAGCTGCAGTTGAAACACTTCTTGGCGGTTAGCACTTGTATTTTAGTAACTTATTCACTTACATAGACGATTTATGATTCAAATTGTTTGACAAAACATTCATTCATTATGCTGCACATCTAGCATTGAAACCAAAACGCATATCGCAGTATTACATCAGATGATACAGTGGAGAATCTGTTATTCTTTCCCGTTTAAACGCAAACGTACGCAAACGCAAAGCACTAAAACGTAGAAAAGAACAACTTTTGGACAATTCTGATAATTCTTGTTTATCTTGGTGGCAAACAGTTCGGAGCCTGATCAGACGCCGGGTTACCCGGCGTCTGATCTGGCTCCAAACTGTTTGCACTGTAAATAATAGTTTTAGCGTAAACGCGTTTATTGGGAAAGAATAACAGATTCTCCACTGTATAATGGCTATGAAAGGGTAAGGTAGGCAACCAAATGTGGCCATGAAAGAGCTTAACCCTAACAGAAGTAAATGTAAAATGTAATTCGTTCCCAAACCCAGAATTATCTCTCCCGCCGTTATTTGATAACCAAATCCCTTGTTTTAGATATAATAGACAGACATCTTATTCTACTTCGATTTGTCTTTATTTATGTAACTATTTTACATTTTGTGAAATTGACTGTTAACTCAATTCCCATTTCCTACGAGAAAGGTCAATCTAATATTTAAGTCTATTGAATGAATATAAATGTACAAATGTTGATTTACTGACAAAGAAACGTGCTGTGAAGTCAAACAAGTAAACACGCAAACCTATGTAACAGAGTTGAAGACGTTATTCTTTCCCGTTTAAACGCAAACCAAAAGCAAACACCATGCGATATTTAAGTGCACACCATACTTCTGACATTTTCTTTTATTTGAGCCTGGTCAAACGCTCCAGGTAAGCAAACTTCTACAGTGGAGAATGTGTTATTCTTTCCCAATAAACGCGTTTACGCAAAAACTATTATTTCCAATACAAACAGTTTGGAGCCAGATCAGACGCCGGGTAACTCGGCGTCTGATCAGGCTCCAAACTGTTTGCCACCAAGATAAACAAGAATTATCAGAATTGTCCAAAAGTTGTTCTTTTCTACGTTTCAGTGTTTTGCGTTTGCGTACGTTTGCGTTTAAACGGGAAAGAATAACAGATTCTCCACTGTAATCTGACTAAACCTTTTGTAAAAAGGACATAGTGCTTTTAGCATAAACGCATTTATTAGTAAGTATAGTAAATTATCCACATAACTACCACTAAAACGAATACTAATTTATTGTATTAAAACCAGGTGACACCTTAAAGCAAGTTGAAAGTAAAGCAGAAAGTTCCTATAGGAGCTTTACTATAACAATGCTTTAAACAGTCATGTTTCGTTAACACCTAATAATCAATACAATATTTTTGTCTAAATAGAGAGGTTGTACTGTATAACGTCTTTTCCACTGTAACTCTTAATTTGCTAATCTTGACGTCATTAGAATTTGCTAACAGTTCATGTGCGGCATCTAGCCATATCGAATTCGTTTGATCCTCGTGCCAAACGTTTTTAAGATAAACAGGGCTTAGAAAATAATTTAAAAAAACCCAACAACAATTGCAGACGACAACTATGAAGCAGACAATGATTATTATAGCACCCGAAATGTTCTATATGTATTCCTACTACAGTGGATAATCTGTTATTCTTTCCCGTTTAAACGCAAACGTACGCAAAC